>OY757017.1:44911296-45550504 GCA_963580285.1 Lucinisca nassula
CATACAACCTATGCCTCGCCGAGTCTGTAATAGGGAAGGCATCTATTTTCAAATTTTTACAACATTTTGCGTCGGGTGAAAAATAAAGCTCGACGCAAAATGTTGTAACTTATGAAATACTTAATCATGAAATTTCAAACTATTATGATGTTTGGAGTTAAAATCGACGTGTAGGTACTGAACACATCTGCACATCTTTCTTCACTTCGTCTGCCTCTCCGAAGCGAAATTTTACTAGAAAAACAGTCATCCAAATTTTATAACATTTTGCGTTGGTGGAAAAAATTCAACTCGACGCAAAATGTTATAATTTTATACCATTTTGCGTTGGGAGAAAAATTAAGCACGACGAAAAATGTTATAACTTTTATAACATTCTTTATCGTCGTAAAGTTAGGTTGCTGAGAGACAAGAACAACTTATTTGCACTATAACTATATGTCCATACAACCTATGCCTCGCCGAATCTGTAAAAGGCAAGGCATCTATTTTCAAATGTTTACAACATTTTGCGTCGGATGAAAACTAAAGCTCGACGCAAAATGTTGCAATTTATGAAAAACTAAATCATGAAAATATTATGATGTTTGGAGTTAAAATCGACTTGTAGGTACTGAACACAACTTTCTTCACTTCGTCTGCCTCCCCGAAGCGAAAATTTGCTAGAAAAACAGTCATCCCAATTTAATAACATTTTGCGTCGGGGTAAAAATTCATCTCGACGCAAAATTTATAACTTTATAACATTTTGCGTTGGGAGAAAAATTAAGCACGACGCCAAATGTTATAACTTTTATAACATTCTATATCGCCGTAAAGTTAGGATGCTGAGAGTCAAAAACAACTTATTTGCACTATAACTATATGTCCATACAACCTATGCCTCGCCGAGTCTGTAATAGCAAGGCATCTATTTTCAAATGTTTACAACATTTTGCGTCGGGTGAAAAATAAAGCTCGACGCAAAATGTTGTAACTTATGAAAAACTAATTCATGAAAATAGATTAATGTTTGGAGTTAAAATCGACGTATAGGTACTGAACATATCTTCACATCTTTCTTCACTTCGTCTGCCTCCCCGAAGCGAAAATTTTATAATATTTTGCGTTGGTAGAAAAAATTCACCTCGACGCAAAATAATTTAATTTTTAACATTTTGCGTTGGGAGAAAAAATAAGCACGACGCAAAATGTTGTAACTTATGAAAAACTAATTCATGAAAATATTATGATGTTTGGAGTTAAAATCGACGTGTAGGTACTGAACACATCTTCACATCTTTCATCACTTCGTCTGCCTCCCCGAAGCGAAAATTTGCTAGAATAACAGCCATCCAAATTTTAAAACATTTTGCGGTGGTGGAAAAAAATTAACCTCGACGCAAAATGTAATAATTTTATAACATTTTACGTTGGGAGAAAAATTAAGCACGACGCAAAATGTCCTATACTAAAATAGCCAAACAGCTCTACTCAGAGGACCAATTTGGCTGCCAGAGCTTAAAATAGAAAAATATTTTATAAATGGCAACGCCAATACCTTTGGTAAAGTTTTGTTCAAACTTCACAGGAAGGAAGTTAAGGTGACCCCTTACCAACATGGTTTTGCTCAAATGAATAGATGGCTGTAAGACTATGTTTAAATTCAGTTAGTTGTGTGTCCGCTTCGGGGAACGGGAGGTCACGGGTTCGATCCCGGGCCGCGACATACCAAAGTCGTTAAGACTGGTACTAGCTGCTCTAAACTTGGCACGCAGATTTACGGGGAAGAGCAAGGACTGGTCGACCCAGTGTCAGGATATTGTGACTGGGTGTGGTATCATGTAATATGTCTGGGGCATGATACTTCAGTGAGGCAGCACTATAAAAGTGAGCACTAAGCTCCCTGTCGCAACCAGACACCGTCGTGATATGACTGAAAAATTGTTGAAAGCGACGTTAAACCCGAATTCACACACACACACACACACACACACACACACACACACACAAACACAAACACACACACACACACTATGTTTAAATGACAACTGCAGTGCAGAACGTCTTTTTTTTTTTACTTTTACTCGTTTCACCACCACAATCGGATTATTGCCTCGATCCAACAATCACCGAACAGAACAGAAATATATGTATACTAAATGCATTTATCCTAGTCCTTATTTGTAATAAATTCAAGAGAAAAACATCTTGAGAGCAGTAGCACTGTCAAAACAATGACAAAGCCAGGTAGCTCCTGTGGATGAGTTCTGTACAACACAGTTCCAATGCTGGATCTCCATATGAGCCTCTTTTATATGGCAAGTAAGATTCCGCTTAAACATATATGATTTTCCACAGCTATCACAGGAATTCACAATGACGTAGCTTCTTCAAAATTGTCTTACTTGAGTGATAGACACGTCAGCCGTTTATATACAATATTCAAACAAAACCTTCATGTGCTTAGAATTTGACTTTACACTCCGCCGGAAAAGCGTTAACTTCACGTGCAAAATATGTTTGTACACTGGAAATAACTTGTTACAATACTATGAATGCATTTCTCCGTTATATTTGGTTACCGGTCTTTAAAAAGTTTATACCCAGTCATATTAATACAGTCTTCAGTTAAATGAAACACACATGGTTTAGTCGGAAAACTTACGTTTTATCTGTAGTTTGGTTTGAACAGCAGCCATCTGTTCAGGGCGTTGAGGGATATCTGAATCATCAGATCTGCAATCTTTTGTTTCTTAATTATTGTTTGAAACCGCATTGGGAAACAGTGAGTTCAGTGGCCGATTCAATGTTTTGCCTACTTTGCATGCCATAGTGCCATGGTAACATATAGCTCCCAAAGACTTGCAATGGGGAAAACTTAAAAAAAAAAATTCTGAAACTACAGGGCCCAGATCTTAGACATTTAGCATGTAGCAATTTCACAAGGTCACATACATACATTCTGCCAATCATGCCCCCAGGCTTTATATAAGCTACATCCCAGGGTGCTTTAGCTCCCATTGAATTACAATTGGCAAAAAAACTTTAAAAAAAACTTCTTTTGTGAAACCACTGGGCCCAGAGCTTAGACATTTAGCATGTGGCAGCTTCAAGTAGTTACCAACATAAATCCTGCCAATCATACCCTTGGGGTCCAAATTGGCCCCACTGGGCTCCCACTTATCTCCCATAGACATATAATGGAAGCTTAAAAAAATCTTCGCTGAAACCATGAAGCACAGAGCTTAGATATTTAGTATGTAGCAATATAAAATAGTCACCTACATAAATCCTGCTAACCATATCCCTCAGGGCAAAATTGGCCAAGACCCGGGCCCATCAGCTTCCGCAGACTCATAATAAAAAAAACTCCAAAAATGTTCTCCTCTAAAGCCAGAGCTTAGATAATTAGCATGTAACAAGGTCAAGTGGTTCCCTTCATAAATCCTCCCAACCATACCTCTGGAGTCCAAACTGGCTATGCCCCAGGGCTCCTAAGCTCCCACAAACTTTTTTTTAAATAGCTTTACCTCAAACCACAGGGCCAATAGTTTAGATATTCAGTATACAGCAATGCACAGACTTGAACATGTAACTGAAAGAACTACGAAAAATCTTCTGCCCTGAAACCATGGGGTACACAGCTTACGTATTTAAATGTTCCTCAGGTGAGCCATTTAGGCTCAATGAGCCTCTTGCTGGTTAAACTGAGCATTTTCACAGTCTAAAAAACAGAACTTTATGAAATCTAAATATCAAGTTTTTTATTCTGTAGTTAACTGATACCCATATGTACATTTCTACATCAAAACATTTTAAAGAATCCTCACCACTTACTTTAAAAAGAAAATCTTGTTTTCCACACTTTTTTATCATAATTTCGGATAAACCTTAAAAAGACCAGTTTCTGTGCAGATTCGAAGTTGAAAGATCTTTGATTGCTACTTGACAGTAGTGACTAGAGAGTGCACATCAGGTCGTATAAGCTCCATGTAATCAATTTACTTTTGTAACAAATGCCCCGAAATAATGGACTTTCTGTGTTTATAATGCAAAAATTTGCATTTTTGTACCCCTCAAAATGATACTTTTTATAAATGTAATTTTTTTCCTGTCGGTAATTTAGACACATATGTCACTTTTTACAACAAAACATTTTTAAGAATCCTCAGCACTAACTTTTTAAAAAATTATTCCCGTTTTCCGCATTTTTGTCAATTTTTCAAAGTTTTTACCCCAAAAAAGACAATTTTCTGTAAATGTATGAAACTGAAAATTTTTCTATTGCTACTTGACAACAGTTAATCAATGTCTGGCTATTTAAATCAATTTGGTATTATTTCATGAAAATTTTATGATTTAATTCCTCTTTTTGGCGATTTTTATTCAAATTGTGAACATTTCACCCCAAAAAATCGATATCGCTAGGGAATATTTTGGGGGATTTTTTCCTGTAAGTCAGGACACCTCAATGATTTTGAAAACAGTGAAAACCTTTCTGAAGGAATTTGTATGAGGTAAAGGGTCTTTTTTGGTCTAAAATGACTAGCCTAGTTGAAAACATCAGTTCTATCACGAGTGCAATGAAATTTCTGATGTTTTTAATACGCATAATGATGATTTGTAGATGTGCCTCTATAGATATGTGATAGTCAGCAAAATCAGAGGGGATTAATTCAGAAACATGAAGGTAAATTTAATAAATAAATAAATAAATAAATAACAGTTTCTTCTAGCTAGAAAAATGAACATGCGTCCTGTTTGTTTTTAGCTCACCTGAGCCAAAGGCTCAGGGTGAGCTATTGTGATCGGTCACCGTCTGTCGTCGTCGTCGTCCGTCCGTCCGTCCGTTCACAATTTCTTCAAACAACATCTCCTCCTAAACCACTGAACAGATTCGGATATAACTTGGCAGAAATGACCCTTTGGTGGTCCTCTCTCAAAGTTGTTCAAAGAATTCAATTCCATGCAGAAATCTGGTTGCCATGGCAATAAAAAGGGAAAAATAGGAGAAAACCTTTAACAATCTTCTTGTATGAAACTAGAAGGCCCAGGTCATTGATATTTGGTATGAAGCTTCTTCTAGTGGACCTCTACCAAGATTGTTCAAATTATAGCCCTGGGGCCAAAAATGGCCCCGGGATGGGGCCCACCGGTTTTACATAGGGTTATATAGGGAAAACCATTAAAAATCTTCTTGTCTGAAACCAAAGGGCCCAGGTCTTTTATATTTGGTGTAAAGCTTCATCTTGTTGACCTCTGCCAAGATTCAAATTATAGCCCAAGAGCCAGAAATGGCCCCGGGACGGGCCCACTAGTTTTATATAGGGTTATATAGGCAAAACCTTTGAAAATCTTATTGTCTAAAAACCAGAAGGCCCAGGTCTTTGATATTTGGTATGAAGTTTCATCAACTGGACCTCTACCAAGATTGTTCATATTATTGCCCTGGGGCCATAAAAGGCCCAGCCCCGGGTCCCACATGTTTTACATAGGCTTATACAGGGAAAGCCTTTAAAAATCTTCTTGTCTGAAACCAAAAGGCCCAGGTATTTGATATTAGGTATGAAGCTTCATCTAATGGACCTCTACCAAATTGTTCAAATTATTGCCCTTAGGCCAAAAAATGGCCACGCCCTGGGGTCCACTGGTTTTACATAGGCTTATATAGGGAAAACCTTTAAAAATCTTCTTGTCTGGAACCAGAAGGCCCAGGTCTTTGATATTTGGAATGAAGCTTCATCTAGTGGACCTCTACCAAGATTGGTCAAATTATTGCCCAGGGGCCAAAAATGGTCCCGCCCCAGGGCCCACTGATTTTACATTAGCTTATATAGGGAAAACCTTAAAAAATCTTCTTGTCTGAAACCAGAAGGCCCAGGTCTTTGATATATGGTATGAAGCTTCATCTTCTGGACCTCTTCCAAGATTGTTCAAATTATTGCCCTCGGGCCAAAAATGGCCCCGCCCCCGGGGCCGACTGGTTTTACCTAGGCTTATATAGGGAAAACCATTAAAAATCTTCTTGTATGAAACTAGAAATCCAAGGTCATTGATATTTGATATGAAGCTTCTTCTAGTGGACCTCTACCAAGGTTGTTCAAATTATAGCCCTGAGGTCAAAAATGGCCCCGGGGCGGGGCCCACCGGTTTTACATAGGGTTATATAGGGAAAACCTTTAAAAATCTTCTTGTCTGAAACCAAAAGGCCAAGGTCTTTGATGTTTGGTGTGAAGATTCATCTAGTAGACCTCTACCAAGATTGTATAAATTATAGCCCAAGAGCCAAAATTGGCCCCGGGGCAGGGCCAACCGGTTTTACATAGGGTTATATTTGGGAAAACCTTTAAAAATCTTCTTGTCTGAAACCTAAATTCCCAGGTCTTTGATGTTTGGTGTGAAGATTCATCTAGTAGACCTCTACCAAGATTGTATAAATTATAGCCCAAGAGCCAAAATTGGCCCCGGGGCAGGGCCAACCGGTTTTACATAGGGTTATATTTGGGAAAACCTTTAAAAATCTTCTTGTCTGAAACCAAAAGGCCCAGGTCTTTGATATTTTGTATGAAGCTTCATCTAGTTGACTACTACCAAGATTGTTCAAATTATTGTCCTGGGCCCAAAAATGACCCCGTTCCAGGGCCCACAAGATTTACATAGGCTTATACAGGGAAAGCCTTTAAAAATATTCTTGTCTGAAACCAAAAGGCCCAGGTATTTGATATAAGGTATGAGGGAGTGAGTGAGTTTTAGTTTTACATCCCACCAACAGCTAAGGTCATACGGAGACGGGACCTCGGTTTAAAGACTCATCCGAAAGTCTGGAGAAGCCCGGGATCGATCCAGCGATCCCTGGTTTACAAGGCGAGTAGCGTAGCCACTGCACCACGGAGGCTTCAATATAAGGTATGAAGCTTCATCTAGTGGACCTCTACCAAATTGTTCAAATTATTGCCCTTAGGCCAAAAATGGCCACGCCCTGGGGTCCACTGGTTTTACATAGGCTTATATAGGGAAAACATTTAAAAATCTTCTTGTCTGGAACCAGAAGGCCCAGGTCTTTGATATTTGGTATGAAGCTTCATCTTGTGGACCTCTACCAAGATTGTTCAAATTATTGCCCTGGGGCCAAAAGTGGCCCCGCCCCCGGGGCCCACTGGTTTTACCTAGGCTTATATAGGGAAAACCTTTAAAAATCTTCTTGTATGAAACTAGAAGGCCCAGGTCATTGATATTTGATATGAAGCTTCTTGTAGTGGACCTCTACCAAGATTGTTCAAATTATAGCCCTGGGGCCAAAAATGGCCCCGGGGCGTGGTCCACCGGTTTTACATAGGGTTGTATAGGGAAAACCTTTAAAAATCTTCTTGTCTGAAACCAAAAGGCCCAGGTCTTTGATATTTGGTGTGAAGATTCATCTAGTGGACCTCTACCAAGATTGTATAAATTATAGCCCAAGAGCCAAAATTGGCCCCGGGGCAGGGCCCACCGGTTTTACATAGGTTTATATTTGGGAAAACCTTTAAAAATCTTCTTGTCTAACACCAAAAGGCCCAGGTCTTTGATATTTTGTATGAAGCTTCATCTAGTTGACCTCAACTAAGATTGTTCAAATAATAGCCCTTGTGCCCCGGGATTGGGCCTACTAGCTTTACATAGGGTTATATAGGGCAAAACCTTTAAAAATCTTCTTGTCTGAAACCAGAAGGCCCAGGTCTTTGATATTTGGTATGAAGTTTCATCTAGTTGACCTCTAGAGAGATTGTTCATATTATTGCCCTGGGGCCAAAAATGGCCCCGCCCCGGAGACCACCGGTTTTACATAGGCTTATATAGGGAAAACCTTTAAAAATCTTCTTGTCTGAAACCAAAAGGGCCAGGTCTTTGATATTTGGTATGAAGCTTCATCTAGTGGACCTCTACCAAGATTGTTCAAATTATTGCCCTTGGGTCAAAAATGGCCCCGCCCCGGGGTCCACTGATTTTACATAGGCTCATAAAGGGAAAACCTTTAAAAATTTTCTTGTCTGGAACCAGAAGGCCCAGGTCTTTGATATTTGGTATGAAGCTTCATCTAGTTGAGCTCCACCAGGATTGTTCAAATTATTGTCCTGGGGCCAAAAATGACCCCGCTCCAGGGCCCACTAGATTTACATAGGCTTATATAGGGAAAACCTCTAAAAATCTTCTTGTCTGAAACCAGAAGGCCCAGGTATTTGATATTAGGTATGAAGCTTCGTCTAGTGGACCTCTACCCAGATTGTTCAAAGTATTACCCTGGGGCAAAAAATGGTCCCGCCTCAGGTCCAATTGCAGGGTGTCCACGGTCAGGGAAAAAGTCAGGGAAAAAAATATTTTTTCAAGGTCAGGGAATTGTCAGGGAATTTTGAAATTGGTCAGGGAATTTTGAAATTTTAGCAAAAGTCAGGGAAAAGTCAGGGAATTTTGAAAAAATATGTCCATGAATGATAAAAAAACATAAAAAATACAGGCTAAGGCAGTTTCTTCATGTTTGGCTTTTACCTTGATAATAATAATTATTATAATAATAATTATAATAACAATAATGTCTTGTCCTCTTCTTTTAAAGTATTGCATTTGGTAAATTATTCTTTGAGAAGAAACTAAAGGGTGGTAAGGGTTGGCTATAGGGGAGGAGCAGGCCAACAGATCTTTTTGTATTTGGACATGCATTTCATTAGCTCACCTGAGCCGAAGGCTTGTGTGAGGTAATAGTATGCCAATGCTCCGGCATCCGTCGTCCGTTCACATTTCAAATAAGTATATCTTTAAAGCAAATAGGCAAATCATGATGAAATTTCATATGAAGCATTATCAGGTAGGGGAAAAGATGCATAATGTTTTGGGGCAGATCAGATGGAAACTCTTGTTGCCATGGCAACAGAAAGCTCCCATAGACTAAAAATGGGAAAAACTTAAAAAAATCTTCTTCTCTGAAACCACAAGGCCCAGATCTTAGATATTTAGTATGTAGCAACGTCAAGTGGTCCTCTACATAAATCCTGCCAATCTTGCCCCTGGGGTCCAAATTGGCCTCGCCCTGGGGCTCCTTCGTGTCCATAGACTTAAAATGGAAGAAAAAGCTTCAAAAATCATCTTCTCCGAAACCATAGCTAAGATATTTAGTAAGTAGCAACGTAAAATGGTCACCTACATAAATCATGCAAATCATGCCCCTGGGGTCAGAATTGGCCACGCCGCGGGGCTCATAAGCTCGCATAGACTAATGCTGGAACAAACTTTAAAAATGGTCTTCTCTGAATCCACAATGCCCAGAGCTTAGATATTTAGTAAGTAACAATGTCAAATGGTCCCCTACATAAATCCTGCCAATCATGTCCCTGGGATCCAAATTTGCCACGCCCCAGGGCTCCTTAGCTTCCATAGACTTATAATGGATAAAAAGCTTCAAAAAGCTTCTTCTCCAAAATCATAGATCTTTACTATGTAGCAACGTAAAATGGTCATCTACCTGAAACCCACCATTTGTACCAATCGTGCCCCTGAGATCAGAACTGGCCATGCCCTGGTGGGCATAAGCTCCCACAGAATTACAATGGAAAACTTTAAGGCCCAAAGCTTAGATATTTAGCATGTAGCAAAGCCAAGTGGTCCCTTACATAAATCCTGCCAATCATGCCCCTAGGGTCCAAATTGGCCAGGCACAGGGGCTCCTAAGCTCCCAATTTTCAAATAAGTATATCTTTAAAGCCAGTTGTCCAATCATGATTAAATTTCATTTGAAGCTCTATCAGGTAGGGTGAAAAGAAGCAAAATTTGTTTGGGCAGATCAGATTGAAACTCTAATTAGGGCCCCGCACTGAAAGTGTGGGTGCCCTATAGTAATCACTCTGTCTGTCTGTCTGTCCGTCTGTCCACAAATTTCTGATAGCGCTGCCGGGGCCCTAGTCAGTTTCACTGACAGCTCTAGTTGCCATGGCCATATCTCCCATAGACTTACAATGGGAAAAAAACATTAAAAATCTTCTACTCTGAAACCACAAGGTCCAGAGGTTAGATATTTAGTATGTAGCAATGACAAGTTGTTCCCCTACATAAATCCTGTCAATCATACCCTTAGCTTCCATAGACTTATGGAAAAAAACTTAAAAAATCTTCTTCTCCGAAACCATAAAGCCCATAGCTAAGATATTTAGTATGTAGCAGCGTAAAATAATCACCTACATAAATCCTGCCAATCATGCCCCTGTGGTCAGAATTAGCCTCACCCCGGTGCTCAGAAGCTCCAATAGACTTACAATGGAAAAAAAAATATCTGAATCCACAAGGCCCAGAGCTAAGATATTTAGAATGTAACAAGACCAGGTGGTCACTTACATTGATCCTGCCAATCAAGCCCCTGGGGGTCCAAATTGGCCACGCCCTGGGGCTCCTTAGCTCTCATACATGTAGATTTATAAAGGAAAGCTTAAAAATTTCTTCTTTGATACCATACTGCCCATAGCTTAGATATTTACATTGTAGCCACGTAAATTGGTCAGCTACATCAATCCTGCAAACCATGCCTCTGGGGTCAAAAGTGGCCTGGCCACGGGGCTCATTATCTCCCATAAATTAAAAATGGAAAACACTTTGAGATCATAAGACCCAGATCTTAGATATTTAGAATGTAACAATGTCAAGTGCTCACCAACATAAATCCTGCCAATCATGCCCCTGGGGTCCAAAATAGCCATGCTCCAGGGCTCGTTAGCTCCCATGGAAAAAAAAAACTTCAAAATTCTTCTCTGAAACCATAAGGCTCTGAGCTTGGATATTTCATATGTAACAATGCTAAGTGTTCTTCTATATAAATCCTACCAATCATGCCCTTGGGTGCCAAGTTGGATACTCCCCAGGGCTCATTAGCTCCCGCTTGACTTGTCATAATAATAATAATAAAAAAAATAAGAATCTTCTTCTCTGAAACCAAGAGCTTAGATATTCCGTATGTAATCCTACCAACCATGCCCCTATGGTCCAAATTGACTATACCATGGGCCCCATTAGCTCCTATAGAGGCCTCTGTGGTGTAATGGTTATGCAACCCGCCTGATAAACAAAGGATGGCAGGATAGATCCAGGGCTTCTCCAGACTTCCAGATGAGTCTTTAAACTGAGGTCCTGTCTCGGTATCACCTTAGTTGTTGGTGGAACGTTGAACTAAAACACACTCACTCATTAGCTCCTGTAGTATATGAAAAATTGAGAAATCTTCTTCTGAATCCATAAGGCCCTGAGATTAGATATTTAGTATTGTTGCAACATCAATTGGCCATCAGCATAAATCCTGCCAACCCTATGGCGTCCAAATTGGCTACTACCCTTGGCTCATTATCTCCCACTGATTTATAATTGGAAGAAAAAATCTTCTGCTGAGACAAACAGCTTTCTAAAATGTTCCTTAGGTGAGCGGTTAGGCTCATTGAGCCTCTTGTTTCAAGGGTTTCATCCAACAATACAAATAACTTGTGTAAATACATGTACATGTATGTGTTTAGAAAAAAGAAAATAAATTCAAGGGAACATACAAACATAAAAAAACAGCAAAGCAAACAAAAACATATTTAAAGAGTATGGCAATTACAGCTGGTATTGTAAAAGGAGGAAAGGGTTGGCTGTAGGGAAGGAGGAGGCCAACAGATGTTAGAACTTAATGCGCAAAATGTCAAAAAGCTTGGTCAGGGAAATTTGATTTTAGTCAGGGAAAAGTCAGGGAAAAGTCAGGGAATTTTGCTTTACTCAAATTGTGGACACCCTGAATTGGTTTTACATAGGCTTATATAGGGAAAACCTTTAAAAATTTTCTTGTCTGAAATCAGAAGGGCCAGGTCTTTGATATTTGGTATGAAGCTTCATCTAGTGAACCTCTACCAAGATTGTTCAAATTATTGCCCTCGGGCCAAAAATGGCCCTGCCCCAGGTCCCACTGGTTTTACATTGGCTTATTTGCTCACCTGAGCACGAAGTGCTCATGGTGAGCTATTGTGATCGGTCAATGACCGTTGTGGGTCGTGCGTCGTGTGGCGTCAACAATTTGCTTTGAATGCTAACTCCTCCTTAACCCTTGAGCCAATTTTAATAAAACTTCATAGGAATATTGCTGAGGTGACCCTCTACAAAAATAGCTAAAATTGTTCCGCTCAGCTGAACAAGATGGCCGCCAGAGCTAAAAACAGAAAAATCTTTAAACGACAACTTCTCCTGTACCTTAAGGCCAATTCCATTTAAACTTTATAGGAATGTTGCTAGGTGACCCTCTACGAAAATAGCTAAAACGTTTCCGCTCCGGTGAACAAAATGGCCGCCAGAGCTAAAAATAGAAAATTATTTAAAGGACAACTCCTCCTGTACCCTCGGGCCAAATTGATTCAAACTTCACAGGAATGTTGCTTAGGTGACCTACTTAAATAGCAAAAACGGTATTGCTCTAATGAGCAAGATAGCCGCCATAGCTAAAAATATAAAAACATCGTAAATTCGCTTCAAACACAAACTCCTCCTCAACCCTTGGGCCAATTTGATTCAAACTTCACAGTAATGTTGCCCTAATGACTACCTACCAAAACAGCTAAAATCGTTGTGCTCTGACAAACAAGATGGCCGCCAGATCTAAAAATAGAAAAATCTTTATACGACAACTCCTCAACGGGCCTCCGTGGCCTAGTGGTTAAGAGCGCTGACTCTTAATAATTAGGTCTCTCACCGCTGTGGTTCGAGCCTCGCTCGGGACACATGTGAGGCGCCAAGTTCTGCAAGTCAGCAAGTTTATCTCCGGGTATTCCGGTTTTCGCCCACCTCTGATTAACGATTGGCTCGATATGAGTGAAATAATCTTGAAAGGGCCGTAAAACCAAAACAAAAAAACGACAACTCCTCCTGTACCCTTGGGTCAATCTTATTCAAACTTCATAGGAATTTTGCTTAGGTAACCATCTACCAAAATAGCTGAAAAGGTTCAGCTCTGATGAACAAAATGGCCGCCATAGCTAAAAATAGAAAAATGTAAATTTGCTTCAAACACAAACTCCTCCTTAACCCTTGGGCCAATTTGATTCAAACTTCACCGGAATGTTATGTAGGTGACTCCCTAAAGAAATAGCTAAAATCATTGCGCTCTGAATAACAAGATGGCCGCCAGAGCTAAAAATAGAAAAAAACTTCAAACGACTACTCCTCCTTTACCCTTGGGCCAATTTCATTCAAACTTCATAGGAATGTTGCTTAGATGACCCACTACTAAAATAGCTAAAACGTGTTCGATCTGATGAACACAATGGCCGCCATAGCTAAAAACAGAAAAACTTTGTAAATTTATGTCAAAACGCG
Source organism: Lucinisca nassula (assembly GCA_963580285.1). Classification (NCBI taxonomy): domain Eukaryota; kingdom Metazoa; phylum Mollusca; class Bivalvia; order Lucinida; family Lucinidae; genus Lucinisca; species Lucinisca nassula. The sequence continues at coordinate 44,924,629 of OY757017.1, forward strand.
AACTCCTCCTCAACCCTTGGGCCAATTCGATTCAAACTTCACAGGAATAATAGTTAGGTGACTCCCTACCAAAATAGCTTAAATCGTTCAACGCGGCGAACAAGATGGCCGCCAGAGCTAAAAATAGAAAAAATCTTCAAACGACAACTCCTCCTTACCCCTTGGGCCAATTTGATTTCACAGGAATATTATGTCGTTGACTCCTTACCAAAATAGCTAAAATTGTTCCGCTCTGGCTACATGATGGCCGCCAGAGCTAAAAATAGAAAAATTCTTCAACCGACAATTCCTCCTTACCCCTTGAGCCAATTTGATTCAAACTTCACAGGAATATTATGTCCTTGACCCACTACCATATTAGGTAAAATGATCCAACTCCGATGAACAAAATGGCCAATAGAGCTAAAAATAGAAAAACATTGTAAATATGCTTCAAACTTCACAGGCATGTTGGCCAGGTGACTCCCTACCAAAATAGTTAAAATCATTCCACTCTGATAATAAACAAGATGGCCACCAGTAAAATCTTCAAACGACAACTCCTTCTGTACCCTTGGGCCAATTACATTCAAACTTCATTGGAATGTTGCTTAGATGACTCTCTACCAAAATGGCTAAAATGGTCTTGCTCCGATAAACAATATGGCCGCCAGAGCTAAAAATAGAAAAACATTGTAAATTTGCTTCAAATGCGAACACTTCCTAAACCCTTGGGTCAATTTGATTCAAACTTCAAAGGAATGTTGCCCAGGTGACACCATACCAAAATAGCTAAGATCGTTCCACTCTGATCAACAAGATGGCCACCAGAGCTAAAAATAGAATGTACTAGAGACAGTGACCTTCAGGTGAGCGAATCAGGGCCCTCTGGGCCCTCTTGTTTTAGCTGTCACCAAGTGACAAGGTGAGCTTTTGGGATCACTTTTTGTCCCTCTTGCGTGCGTGCGTCCGTGCGTGGGTACGTCCGTGCGTGCGTAAACTTTTTCTTCAAACGACATCTCCTCCTAAACCACCGATCGAATTTTTGACCAAACTGCACAGTAATGATCCTTAGGTGGTCCACTTTCCAAGTTGTTCAAATGGTTCCGGTCAGTTGCACATCTAGGCCACAGTGGCTAGATATAGATTTTAAAAATCTTCTTCTCTGAAACCGCATGGCTCAGGCATTTGCTATTTGGTATGAAGCTTCATCTAGTGAACCTATATCAAAATTGTTCAAATTATAGCCCTGGGGCCAAAAATGCCCCCGCCCCGGGGGCCTTTGGTTTTACATAGGCTTATATAGGGAAAATATTTAAAATGCTTCTTCTCTGAAACCACAAGGCCCTTTGATATTTGGTATGGAGCTTCATCTAGTGGACCTTTACCAAGATTGTTCAAATTATAGCCCTGGAGCCAAAAATGGCCCCACCCCGGGGCTCTTTGGTTTTACATAGACGTATGTAGGGAAAGTCTTTAAAATCTTCTTCTCTGAAACCGCAAGGCCCAGTTCTTTGATATTTGGTGTTGAGCTTCATCTAGTGAAGATTGTTCAAATTATAGGCCTAGTGCGATAAATGCTCCCTCCCCGGGGGGTTTTGGTTTTGCATAGGCTTATATAGGGAAAATGTTTAAAAATCTTCTTCTCTTAAACCGCACGGTCTAGGTCTTTGATATATGGTAAAAGGCTTCATCTAGTGGACCTCTTCCAAGATTGTTCACATTATAGCCCTGGGCCAAAATTTTGTACATAGACGTACGTAGGGAAAGTCTTTAAAAATCTTCTCTAAAACCGCAAGGCCCAGTTCTTTGATATTTGGTGTGATGCTTCATCGTGTGGACCTCTATCAATAATGTTCAAATTATAGGCCTAGTGCGATAAATGACCCCGTCCGGGGGGGGGGGGGGGTTGGTTTTACATAGGCTTATATAGGGAAAATCTTTAAAAATCTTCTTCTCTGAAACCGCAAGGCCCCGGTCTTTAATATTTGGTGTGAAGCTTCATCTAGTGAACCTCGATCAAGATTGTTCAAATTCTAGCCCTAGGGCCAAAGATACCCCGCCCCGGGGCCCTTTGGTTTTTCGTAGGCATGCATAGGTAAAATATTTAAAAATCTACTTCTCTGAAACCACACTGCCAAGGTCTTTGATATTTGGTCTGAAGCTACATCTAGTGGACCTTTACCAAGATTGTTCAAATTCTAGCCCTGGGGCCAAAAGTGCCCCCGCCCCGGGGCCCTTTGGTTTTACATAGACTTATATAGGGAAAATCTTTTAAAATCTTCTTCTCTGAAACTGCAAGGCCCAGTTCTTTGATATTTGGTATGAAGCTTCATCTAGTGGACCTCTATCAAGATTGTTCAAATTATAGGCCTAGTGCGAAAAATGCCCCCACCTGCGGGCCCTTTGGTTTAACATTGGCTTTTACAGGGAACATCTTTAATAATCTTCTTCTACGAAACCGCATGGCCCAGGTCTTTTATATTTGGTGTGTGGCTTAATCCAGTGGACCTCTACCAAGATTGTTCAAATCATAGCCATTGGGCCAAAAAATGCCTCCGCCCCGGGGCCCTTCTGTTTTACAGTGACTTATATAGGGAAATTTAAAAAAAAAAACATCTTCTACTCTGAAACCGCAAGCCCCAGGTCTTTGATATTTGGTGTGAAGCTTCATCTAGTGGACCTCTATCAAAATTGTTCAAATTATAGCCCTAGGAAATAGAAATCAAGGCAATGAAAACATTTGAAAATCTTTTTGTCTGAAAGCAGAAGGCCAATGTCTTTGATATCTTGTATGAAGCTTTGTATTGTGGGTTTCTACCAAGATTGTTCAAATTACAGCACTAGGGCCAAAAATGGCCCAACCCGGGGACTCCCAAGATTTATATAGACTTATATAAGGAAAACCTTCAAAAATCTTCTTGTCTGAAACCAGAAGGATCCGGTCTTTGATATTTGGTATGAAGCTTCACTTTTTAGACCACTACCAAGATAATTCAAATTATATCCCGGGGCAAATAATGGCGCTCTCAGGGGCGCACTTATTACCCTATGGATCAGGCGAGCGATCCAGGCCATCATTGCCCTCTTGTTTATTTTAAGCTCAGCTGAGCTATTGTGATCACTCACCGTCCGTCGTCCTCGTCGTCCGTCCGTCTGTCGGTCCGTCCATAAAAGCTTTAAAGGACATCTCCTCATAAACTACTGAACAGATTTTGACCAAACTTTGCAGAAACGATCTTTGGGTGGTCCTCTCCCAAAGCTGTTCAAAGAATACCATTCCATGCAGAACTCCCGTTGTCATGGCAACGAAAAGGAGAAAATAAGAAAAAACCTTTAAAACTTTTCTTGTCTGAAACCAGAAGTCCCAAGTCTTTGGTATTTGGTATGAAGCTTCATCTAGTGGACCTCTACCAAAATTGTTCAAATTAAAGCCCTGGGGCCAAAAATGCCCCCACGCCGGGGTCCGCTGGTTTTACATAGGCTTACATAGGGAAAACCTTTTAAAATCTTATAATTACGTATCCATAAAATGTTATATTCAAACGACTTTCTGAACGTGGCACAACCATTTGTATGGATTAAGGTGTTGTTTAAGTACGCTAAAAGGCAAAAATAATGAGAAACAATCCAAGAGCTCAGTTTTGGACCATCCGCTCTACTAACCGCAAGAAAGCTCTACTGACCCCAAGTATTTTTATAGCGGGACTATAGTCAATTTCTGCCAGGTCTAGATACCTGCGTAACAGAAATAAAGGAGAGAACATTTTACAGTCTTTTGAGCTAAAAATATAAACGTTCAAAAATGACATTTTGATAAAAGATCGTTTTTGGCAAACAGTGTTGACTCAGAGGAAGGCATGTTCACAGTTTTTAAATGACATCTCCTCTGAAGCTACCGGTTTGATTGCAGTCAAACTGTCTGAAACATCAGTGTATAAGAGGGCTGAATAATTGTTCAAAGTTAATGAACAGAGTTATCCCGCTTGTCTATATAAGCAGCCAAATCTTTCAAAATCTCCTCTATGAGGGCTGCTTGGATTTCATTGTTGTTTGTTTTTTTCCATAGAAACGTTTCTTCAATAGCAGGTCTTCAAATACTGTTAAAACAATTCTGTCAAGCCTCCGCCCATCGGGGCCTGAAGGAACAGATTGGGTTGCACAGTGTTACACTTTGCTTACTCTTTATCAAAAAGGTGCCTGATTGGCATGGATTTCTCACATACTCTTGAAAGTTTATATTTTAAAGCCATTTTTCTTTTCACATTGAACAACAGAATAATTTCATTATTCATATTCAAGTTTCTCTTACGCCGTTTATCTTTTTAAAGATATTTCTTGTTTGTCTGCCTTCTGTTCGTGTTGAGGAATTTTTTAACGCCAGAGCAGTATTCTTTGTGTTTGATAAGTAAGTCTTCTTTTGTGAAGCTATATAAACAACGATCATAAAATTTGGTTTTATTAGCTCACCTCAGCACGAAGTGCTCAAGGTGAGCTAAAGGTGAGCTTTTGTGACCACCCTGTGTCGGCCGTGCGTCGTACGTCGTCAACAATTTATTTAAAACAAATCTCCCCCCCCCCCCCCCCCTAAGCTGGTAAATGGATTTCAAAATAACTTCACAGAAATATTCCTTAGGTGACCCTCTACCAAAATTGCTAAAATGGCTCCGCTCCTTTGAACAAAATGGCCGCCAGAGCAAAAAATAGATAGGAAAAAAAAAAACATTTAAACGACATATCCTCCTAGCCCACGGGCCCGATTTCAAAATAACTTCAGAGAAGTGTTCCTTGGGTGACTATCTATCGAAATTGCTAAAATGGTTCCACGCCACTGAACAAAATGGCCGTCATAGCTAAAAATAGAAAAACCTTTAAACGACGTCTCCTCCTAGCCCTTTGACCCAATTTCAAAATAATTTCACAGAAATGTTCCTTTAAGCGATACCTCCTCCTACCCCACTGGCCCCATTTCTTAGGCGACCCTCTACCAATATAGCTAAAATGGTTGCGCCCTGCTGAACAAGGTGGCCGCAAGACCTGAAAATAAAAAAAAAACTTTAAACGACATCTTCTCCTAGCCAATTGGCGAGGTTTAAAAATAATTTCAAAGAAATGTTCCTTGGGTGACCGTTTACCATAATTGATAAAATGGTTACACTGCATTGAAAACAATGGCCGTCAAAGCTAAAACAGAAAAAAAAAACCTTAAAAGTCATCTCCTCCTAGCCCTTTGGCCCGATTTCAAAATAATTTTACAGTAATGTTCTTTGGGTGACCCTCTACCGAAATTGCTTAAATGTTTCCCCTCCACTGAACAAAATGGCCTCCAGAGCTAAGAAAATATGGGGAAAAAAAAACAGCATCTCCTCCTAGCTCCTAGTAATTTCACAGAAATGTTCCTTGTGTGACCCTCTACCAAAATTAATAAAATGGTTCCGCTCCGCTGAACAAATTGGCCACCTGAGCTAAAAATAGAAAAACCTTTTAACAACACCACCTCTAGGGGTCAAGGGTCCATAATTATGTCCCTTGTTCATAACTTTTGAACCATTCGAGATATAACCATCATATTTGGCATGTAGGTTTCTTGTGACAAGGGCTTCCCATCCATGCGAAAAGCAACCTGTGACCTTGACCTTGACTTGTGACTTACTTTATTGTAACTTTTTAATCTATTGAGACAGAGATTTCATATTTGGCATGTAGGTTTCTTGTGGAAAGGGTTTCCCACGTATGCAAAAATTGTGACCAAACTTTGCAGAAATGATCTTTGGGTGGTCCTCTCCCAAAGCTGTTCAAAGAATTCCATTCCATGCAGAACTCCTGTTGTCATGGCAACGAAAAGGAGAAAATAAGAAAAAAACCTTTAAAAATTTTCTTTGTTGAAACCAGAAGTCCCGAGTCTTTGGTATTTGGTATGAAGCTTCATCTAGTGGACCTCTACCAAAATTGTTCAAATTAAAGCCCTGGGGCCAAAAATGCCCCCACGCCGGGGTCCGCTGGTTTTACTTAGGCTTACATAGGGAAAACCTTTTAAAATCTTATAATTACGTATCCATAAAATGTTATATTCAAACGACTTTCTGAACGTGGCACAACCATTTGTATGGATTAAGGTGTTGTTTAAGTACGACGTCTCCTCCTAGCCCTTTGACCAAATTTCAAAATAATTTCACAGAAATGTTCCTTTAAGCGATACCTCCTCCTACCCCACTGGCCCCATTTCAAATGATTTCACAGAAATATTTCTTAGGCGACCCTCTACCAAAATAGCTAAAATGGTTGCGCCCTGCTGAACAAGGTGGCCGCAAGACCTGAAAATAAAAAAAACAACTTTAAACGACATATTCTCCTAGCCAATTGGCGAGGTTTAAAAATAATTTCAAAGAAATGTTCCTTGGGTGACCGTTTACCATAATTGATAAAATGGTTACACTGCATTGAAAACAATGGCCGTCAAAGCTAAAATAGAAAAAAAAAACGTTAAACGTCATCTCCTCCTAGCCCTTTGGCCCGATTTCAAAATAATTTTACAGTAATGTTCTTTGGGTGACCCTCTACCAAAATTGCTTAAATGTTTCCCCTCCACTGAACAAAATGGCCTCCAGAGCTAAGAAAATATGGGAAAAAACAGCATCTCCTAGCTCCTAGTAATTTCACAGAAATGTTCCTTGTGTGACCGTCTACCAAAATTACTAAAATGGTTCCGCTCCGCTGAACAAATTGGCCACCTGAGCTAAAAATAGAAAAACCTTTTAACATCACCTTCTCTAGGGGTCAAGGGTCCATATGTCCCTTGTTCATAACTTTTGAACCATTCGAGATATAACCATCATATTTGGCATGTAGGTTTCTTGTGACAAGGGCTTCCCATCCATGCGAAAAGCAACCTGTGACCTTGACCTTGACTTGTGACTTACTTTATTGTAACTTTTTAATATATTGAGACAGAGATTTCATATTTGGCATGTAGGTTTCTTGTGGAAAGGGTTTCCCACGTATGCAAAATTTTGCCCTGTGACATTAAACTGGGCCTTTTTTGTAATGACGTTTGAACCGTTTGAGGTAGAGCCTTCATGTTTGACATGTTGGTTTCTTGTGACGAGGGCCTTACCGCTCATAAAAAAATATCTGTGACCTTGACCTTTGACCTACTTTATCTTTAAAATTTTGCATGTAGGTTCCTTGTGACAAGGGCTTCCCAACCATACAGTTTTTTCTTGTAACCTTGACCTTGACCTATGACCAGTTTTAAAGAAAAGATTAACCTTGGCCTGCGGCCTTGTTTCCATTATCTATGGAACATCTTCGACTCAGCTGAGAGATCCAGGGCCATCATGGCCCTCTTGTTTTTACATTTGTTTTGATCAAAGAGTAACCGATCAAGATTTTTAATCCCACAGCAGAGATGCTTCATCACTTATAAAAAAGGTTGGTTCTTTGCATTGTGTTTGGTTGAGCTGATATGTAATAGGGAAAGGCGTTATCCTTTTTAGCTCACCTGAGCACACTACCTAGCTACCTATCACCTTCCTACCTTCGTAGCTACCTACCTTACTGTCTATCTACTTACCTACCTACATAACCTAACTTAAACCAACTACCTACCCCTCTACCTAACTACCTGGCCACCCGCCCAACATTCATACGCACGTACTAACGTATGTAGATAGGTAAGTAGGTAGAGTGGAATTCCTGCCAATCATGCCCCTGGGGTCCAAACGGGCTACGCCCCGGGGCCCTTTAGCTCCTATAGACTCATAATGGAAAACAGCTTCAAAAATCTTCTTCTCTAAAACCACAGGGCCCAGAGCTGAGATATTTGGCAGGTAGCAACGGCAAGTGGTCACCTACATAATTCCTGCCAATCATGCCATTGGGGTCCAAATTGGCCACACCCCGATGCCCCTTAGCTCCTATAGACTCATAATGGAAAAAAAGCTTAAAAAATCTTCTTCTCTGAAACCACAGGGCCCAGAGCTTAGATATTTATCAAGTAGCAACGGCCAGTGGTCACCTACATAATTCCTGCCAATCATGCCCCTGGGTTCATAATGGGCGACAACCCGGGGCCCCTTCGCTCCCATAGACTCATAATGGAACAAAAAGCTTCAAAAATCTTTTTCTCGGAAACCACAGGGCCCAGAGCTTAGATATGTAGCATGTAGCAATGGCAAGTGGTCACCTACATAATTCCTGCCAATCATGCCCTGGGGTCCAAACGGGCCACACCCCTAGGCCCTTTAGCTCCTATAGACTCATAATGGAAAAAAGCTTCAAACATCTTCTTCTCTGAAACCACAGGGCCCAGAGCTGAGATATTTGGCATGTAGCAATGGCAAGTGGTCACCTACATAAATCCTGCCAATCATGCCCTTAGGGTCCATATGAGCCACGCCCCAGGGCCCCTACGCTCCCATAGACTCATAATGTTAAAAAAAAGCTTCAAAAATCTTCTTCTCTGAAACCACAAAGCCCAGAGTTTAGATATTTAGCATGTAGCAACGTCAATTGGTCATCTACATAATTCCTGCCAATCATGCTCCTGGGCTCTAAATGGGCCAGCCGCCGGGGCCCCTTTGCTCCCATAGACTCATAATGGGAAAAAAAGCTTAAAAAATCTTCTCTGAAACCACAGCGCCAAGAGCTTAGATATTTAGCACGTAGCAACGGCAAGTGGTCACCTACATAATTCCTGTCAATCATGTCCCTGGGGTCCAAAAGGGCCATTCCCCGGGGCCCTTTAGCTCCTATAGACTCATAATGGAAAAAAAAAAGCTTCAAAAATCTTCTTCTCTGAAACCACAGGGCCCAGAGCTTAGATATTTAGCATGTAGCAATGGCAAGTGGTCACCTACATAAATCCTGCCAATCATGCCCGTGGGACCCAAATGGGCCACACTCCGGGGCCCCTTACCTCCTATAGACACATAATGGGAAAAAAAACTTCTTCTCTGAAACCACAAAGCCCAAAGTTTAGATATTTAGCATGTAGCAACGTCAACTGGTCACCTACATAATTCCTGCCAATCATGCTTCTGGGCTCTAAATGGGCCACCCGCCGGGACCCCTTTGCTCCCATAGACTCATAATGGGAAAAAAGCTTAAAAAATCTTATTCTCTGAAACCACAGCGCCCAGAGCTTAGATATTTAGCACGTAGCAACGGCAAGTGGTCACCTACATAATTCCTGCCAATCATGCCCCTGGGGTCCAAACGGGCTACGCCCCGGGGCCCTTTAGCTCCTATAGACTCATAATGGAAAAAAGCTTCAAAAATCTTCTTCTCTGAAACCACAGGGCCCAGAGCTTAGATATTGAGCATGTAGCAATGGCAAGTGGTCACCTACATAAATCCTGCCAATCATGCCCGTGGGGTCCAAATGGGCCACACTCCGGGGCCCCTTAGCTCCCATAGACACATAATGGAAAAAAGCTTCAAAAATTTCTTCTCGGAAACCACAGGGTCCAGAGCTTAGATATGTAGCATGTAGCAATGGCAAGTGGTCACCTACATAATTCCTGCCAATCATGCCCCTGGGGTCCAAATGGGCCACACCATGGGACCCCCTTTGCTCCAATAGACTCATAGTGGAAAAAAAAACTTCAAAAATCTTCTTCTCTGAAACCACAGGGCCCAGAGCTTACATATATAGCATGAAGCAATGACAAGTGGTCACCTACATAAATCCTGCCAATCATGCCCCTGGGGTCCAAATGGGCCACACCCTGGGACCCCCTTTGCTCCCATAGACTCATAATGGAAAAAAAAAACTTCAAAAATCTTAGCCCCTGGGGTCCAAATGGGCAACGCCCCGGGGCCCCTTAGCTCCCATAGACTCATAATGGAAAAAGCTTTAAAAATCTGATGAGGCCTAATTGGCCGAAACTAGCTAGTCTGGCCCAGAAAACATGAACACCTCATATTTTTCACTTCTGTGGTGTATTCCTTGCTTCCAAAGGATAACCCTTTTATAGAACATATTTAACTTCACTACAGCTCGTGTGTGGGAATTTGTGGCGGCGGTAAAACGTCTCCCTGCCCTACATCATAGTGTGTATTATATTTTCTTGTCCTTTGGGATCATTGATTCCATTGTTGAATTTTGAAAATATCTGAGGGTCACTGATGAGGCCTAATTGGCCGAAACTAACTAGTCTGGCCCAGAAAACATGAACACCTCATATTTTTCACTTCTGTGGTGTATTCCTTGCTTCCAAAGGATAACCCTTTTATAGAACATAATTACCGTTGGAGAAACTTCAAAAAATCTTCTCTGAAACCCCAGGGCCCTTATAATGAAAAAAAAATAAAAAGCTTAAAATGGGGAAAAAATCTTCAAAAATCTTCTCCCTGAAACCATAAGTCCAAGAGCTTAGGTATTTAGCATGTAGCAATGTCGAGTGGTCGCCTACATGAATCCTGCCAATCATGCCCCTGGGGTCCAAATCCTGTGGCCCCTTAACTCCAACAAACTTAAAATGGAAAAAGCTTCAAACATCTTCTTTGAAATCATGAAGTACAGACCTTAGATATTTAGTATATAGCAACACAAAATGGTCGCCTACTTAAATCCTGCCAACCATGCCCTTTGGGTCAAAATTGGCCAAGCCCCGGGGCTCATTAGCTCCTATAGACTTATACTGGAAAAAATTTAAAAAATCTTTTCTCCAAAACCATAAGGCACAGATTTTGTTTGATTTGAGGTTTTACATCCCCGTCAACACTGTATAGGTCATTTTGGAGATGTCTCTTCCAATTTTGTGGGACTTTTACCCGACATCTCAAGCCCTGTCGCCCAATGAAACCAGTAGGGTAGCATGGACACCGCTTTGCCTGAGCTTAGATATTTAGTATGTAGCAATGTCAAGTGGTCTCCTACACTAATGATTTTCTGGTACACAGGTGAGCGATATAGGGCCATTGGGCCCTCTTGTTTACATTTCTCGGATGATTGGAACCGCTCTGTACATATAGATGCTTGTCGGTTGGCTTGACATATAGGTCTGTCTCTAGCATCCCATCTTTCAGTCTTACCCACGTGTCTAAAAATTCTATTGAACGCTTGTCATATCTAAGCTCTATTTTGATGTCTTCATAAATGTTGTTTGCATACTCATTGAACTCTTTCAGTGCTTGCTTTCCATGTATGCACATTCCAAACCCATCATCTATGAATCTGTGGTAGAACATTGGTTTATACACATTGTGAAGCAACTACTTATCATACTTGCCCATGTATGTACATGCATAATTTTTCCCAAGTTTTGATCCTATGGCCACACCCTTCTTTTGCTAATAATACTTTCCATTAAAGTGGAAGACATTGTTGTTCAGCGCGGTATCAATTATCATCAACATCTCATCAGTTGGCACCGTCTTCATTTGCCTCATCTCCTTACATGCTTCTCTCCCCTCCACTTTAGGAAGGGAAGGATAGAGCTTTTTCGAAACAAAACAGAAGTGTATCTTTAGGTAATAATTTGCTGTTTCACTGCTTGGAGATGTTGTAGAAACTCTGTTGTGTCCTTTATATATGAGGGTGTCGATAACACAAAAGACACTAGCTCCTTTTCATATGAGAACCTTTTCCATTAACTATCCTATATGGATTCCCCTTCTCGTGAACCTTCGGATTGCCCTTTAGCTGTCCTGCTTTGGGATACTTTGGTATCAAATAGGCCTTCAGATCCAGATCTATTACCCAATCTTTATGCAATCTGTTCTTTAGTCTCTTAATATTTTTTCTCCACAGATTTCTGAATCCGTTTCCTCGAAAGACCTATCATCTCCTACATCCCTTTCCAATTCTCTTACATTGTCTTCCTTATCTAGTTCCACAATGCACGGACCTTTATCCGCCGGATTTCACACTCAGTAGCCCATGATTCCATTCTACCACCTGCATAGCACATGTTTTCAATGTGGTCCTATACCTCACCATCCACATATTGCTAGTTAGTACACCTATGTTGCTGTATGAACCCATTAATTTGCTTCCGCGCCACCGAGTGTCTGTCTTCTGTTTTATAGATAGTAAAAGTAAAGCAAAGATCAGGAATCGATACAATTAACTTACACCACCCATCAAAGACACCAAAGGGAAAGAAACACAAACATTAAGCGACCAGACCATAATGGAAACCTAAACAAAGGAAGGCCATAAGGACAGTTACTTTCCCACAAAATGGCCATATGACCATCCAAAATAAAAAGACACAAGTGATACACACAGTAAGTAACAAACAACAACATAAATAAATCGCCACAGAAGAACCGCCTTGGAACGGTCAGTGGAAAGATTTCTACTTGGGGGCTTAAATCGATTTTACGTGGCCACAATCCTCGCCCTTACTTCCGTCGCGATTAAGACAAATAATTTGTTCAGTCCGCATGAAGGCCTCCTAACTCATCAGTGCAACATCTCCGTGAACACAAATAATCAAAGAACCACAGAGGTGAGACCACGGTGAGGACTCGACAGCAAGAAACCACAGAAATGCTGGAGCAAAAGAAGACCAACAGTTAGACTCCGATGGGCCCGACCAGAGACAGAGCATCAGGCACCAACCAACATTACCTTGAATTAGATCTCTCTAATTCTCAAAAAGCCTTTACGTTGGAACCGTCATAGAATCTGAGGCCTGACCCACCGGCGTGCAATTAAAGAGGGAAGCAAAGTTGCCAACCGTGATTGGGTTAACTACCATGCATGCAGCCTGTCGTATAATATCCATGTTGTACCCAATCTTTTTATATCGAAGAATGATTTTACGAAATTGGGTGCTAAAGTCATTGCGGTTATATATTTTTCTGAATTTAAATATTAAGTCGCCATAAAATTCGGGTTCCGATAGACCTTGTATAAAGAAGTATAAAGAAAGGCACCTGAAATAGAAGTATAAAGTATAGAAGTATAAAGAAAGGCACCTGAAATAGAAGTATAAAGTATAGAAGTATAAAGAAAGGCACCTGAAAAAGCAATTCCCGTCTTTCTTCACTTCTTTCCTTAGTGCCGTTCATCTCTTCAGCCATAGGAAGACTTCCAAAATCTCGGACATACCCTTTTCATCGTTCGGGTCGATGGGCATGGTGGGCGAAGCTTGCTTACCAAGTAATGCTTAATATCCGCGGATGCCTGATTGCACTCTTCTGGAGTCCATGTCTGTTGATCCGAACATTGTCTATGGATTTACGATTTTTTATTAACGCTTTGGTACTACGACCTAAACTACTCTAAACTCCTCTTTGCACGTGTTCTATCCTCCCCCCCCCTTTCTCTTCTAAAATCCGCAAGTTTCTTCTGCTTCCTTCTCCATGCCTTCCTCTCTAATCTTAAATGTATTCCCAGTATGTGGTTCGTTAAAATCCACCGAATTATATTTAACAGTCCAGAAACGCTAGGTATTACAAGGCGAAGTGAAGTATGCAGTGGTCTAAGGATCATTTGCATTTATTTTACTAAAACCATTATTGTCAGTAAGTTTACCAAGCCTCTCTCGCAGGCTCACAGAATCTATGTTTGTGGAACATTAGGCGTAAGAATAGAGCTTTTCCTCGAGTATGTACGGAAAAAATGCCTCAACTGATGTCGACAAGGGCTCTTGACATATTTGCTAATGCATAATGTTTAGGTTTAGGATATCATGTTCTGATCGCCCTTTATATTAGGCAACAACTTAAAGAAAAGTTGACAGCAGACTTCTGAAACGCCGTTTACAAATTACGTCAACATGCACCCAAATTATGTACGTATAACCTGTACTTATGTTTTAATCGGGTTCCTATTGCTTTTTAATACAAATGATTCTGTTTCTTGTGCGGTCATTGCACTTGAACTAACTCTGAAATATATCAGTTTTAGCTCGCCTGAGAGCTATTGTTGTCACCCGGATGTTTGCGTTTGCGTTAGCTTTCCCGTCACACTGCGTGGGGGCGTGATAGCTCAGTGGTTAGTGCACTTGCCTCTGATGCTAGAGGTCCCGGGTTCGATCCCCGGCAGCGGTGTGAAAATTTCGGTGTCCGAACACGCTCCATTGGCATCATTTGCAGGGATGAATGTCATAAAGTGCACCGTCCTTCGGATCGGGACGTTAACTGGAGGCCCCCTGTGCAGGGAGAACCATCCCCTGTGCAGGTTAAAGAACCCTACCGTAATTACATGATTACTGTGTAGGCTTTCATCCTGCGAAACTGGAGTGTATCTAATACACCGTCTGTGTCCCCTCCGGGGGTTAAGGCGAAACCGGAAGAAGAAGAAGAAGAAGAAGAAGAAGTTAAATTTTTTTCAAGTGCTGATATCTCAATTGTCTCTCATCACAGAGCACTCATATTTTGAATTTTAGTACCTGGGAGGGTCTTCTTCCATTCAAAGACAACATACCCCTGGGTTCTAGCCCCGCCCATCGGGTCTTGAAGAAATAGATGGGCTGCATGATGCTACCACGCAGAGCTGATTCCGGCCCGCACACGAGTACTGGTAAACCGCTTAGAGGATCTAAGCCTGGCCAGGCAATGCGATGGGATACGGTCCGTCCATGCTTATAAATCCTATTGGTTTCATTGAGCGGCAGGGCTTGAGAAGTCATTTCATCTCAATGTCGGGTAAAAGTCCAACAAAATTGGAAGCAAAGTCTCCAAAATGACCATTACAGTGTTGACGGGGACATTAAACCTCAAATCAAACAAAAAAAAAAAACTGGTCAAAATCTAGAACACCTGTGTTAAAGTTTTTGAAATGCTTATATCTCAACAGTCACTCATCACAAAGTATTCATATTTACAACTTGGATACGTGGGAGTGTCTTCTGAGATTCCAAAACAACACAACCCTGGGTCCATGCCTGGGGGCAAATGGGGTGGGGCTAGGAGTCAAAATCTAGGACACCTTTGTTATTTGTTGTATACCTTTTCAGTTTGCTCAAAAGTTATAGACACAATTGGTTATACATCAGCCAACAATATGACATTGGTTCAAGTGTAAAAGGGTGATGGTCATGGTGACCTTCATTTCACGGTCCAGTGATTTTGCCTTATATCTTGAAGACTATATGGTGGCAAAATGTCATACCTGGGATATTAGTGCCATGTGACCCGATAATTGACCGCAAAATATATCTAGGTCAGTGCGACCTATATTTCATGGTTCAGTGACGTTGTCTATTATCTTGAATACTATTTGATGGAGAATGTCATACCTTTCATGTGACCCGATAATTGACCGCAAAATATATATAGGTCAGTGTGACCTAAATTTCATGGTTCAGTGATTTTGCCTATTATCTTGAATACTATTTTGTGGAGAAATGTCATACCTGGATAATTACTTCCATGTGACCCGATGATTGACCTTAAAATTTATCTAGGTCAGGGTGACCTATATTTCATGGTTCAGTGATTTTGCCTATTATCTTCATTACTACTTGATGGAGAAACGTCCTACCTGGGTTATTTATACCTTGTGACCCCATGATTGACATCAAAATATATCTAGATCAAAGTGACCTATATTTTTATAGCCCGCTTTGAAAAAGTGGGGGCTATATTGGATTTGGCTTGTCCGGAATTCCGTTTGTCTGTCTGTCTTTCTGTCTGTCTATCTGTCTATCTGTAATATTTGATAGTGGGTACCTTGTGACCGCAACTTCTCTTACAGTTTTAGGTTAATCCTTTTGAAACTTTACAGGTGTTTTCATATAGGTCTGAAAATGTGCATATTCTTTTTTCATTATCCTTAAGTATTTTTTTGTTACTTATTTCACCTTTTTTAACTTAGACAATTTTTGAGATCTACTAATGTTAAAATGTATAGGGAGTAGCTAACTTGTGACCGCAACTCCTCTTACAGTTCTATGTCAGTCCTTTTGAAACTTTACAGGTGTTTTCATATAGGTCTGAAGATGTGCATATTCTTTTTTCATTATCCTTAAATATTTTTTTTTTCACTTATTTCACCTTTTTTAACTTAGACAATTTTTGAGATCTACTAATGTTAAAATGTATAGGGAGTAGCTACCTTGTGACCGCAACTCCTATTACAGACCTAAGTCAATCCTTTTGAAACTTTACAGGTGTTTTCATATAGGTCTGAAGATGTGCATATTCTTTTTTCATTATCCTTAAATATTTTTTTTTCACTTATTTCTCCTTTTTTTAACTTAGACAATTTTTGAGATCTACTAATGTTAAACTGTATAGGGAGTAGCTACCTTGTGACCGCAACTCCTCTTACAGTTCTAGGTCAATCCTTTTGAAACTTTACAGGTGTTTTAATATAGGTCTGAAGATGTGCATATTCTTTTTGCATTATCCTAAAATATTTTTTTTCACTTATTTCACCTTTTTTAACTTAGACATTTTTTGAGATCTACTAATGTTAAAATGTATAGGGAGTAGCTACCTTGTGACCGGAACATCTCTTACAGTTCTAGGTCAATCCTTTTTAAACTTTAGAGGTGTTTTCATATATGTCTGAAGATGTGCTTGTGATTTTTTCATTATCCTTAAATAATTTTTTTCACTTATATCACCTTTTTTAACTTAGACAATTTTTTAGATCTACTAATGTTAAAATGTATAGGGAGTAGCTACCTTGTGATCGCAACTTCTCTTACAGTTCTATGTCAATCCTTTTGAAACTTTACAGGTGTTTTCATATATGTCTGAAGATGTGCTTGTGATTTTTTCATTATCCTAAAATTATTTTTTCCACTTATTTCACTTTTTTAACTAAGATAATTTTTGAAATCTTCTAATGTTAAAATGTATAGGGAGTAGCTACCTTGTGAACGCAACTCCTCTTACAGTTCTAGGCCGATCCTTTGAAACTTTTCAGGTGTTTTCAAAGAGGTCTTAAGATGTACATGTGGTTTTTTCATTATCCAAAACTTATTTTTTAACTTAGACTGTTTTTCAGATCTAATAACGCGAAAAGTCTATAAGGCGTAGGTACCTTATTAGGGATTTAACCCTCTCACAAGTCTTTACCTTTAATTCATGAGTCTTTCTCCTCTGACAGGGCTATAGCGGGGCTATAGTCAGATCCTCTGACAGTTCTAGTTTGGTTAAGTGATATTGCCTATTATCTTGAATATTATTTTATGGAGAAATGTCATAACTGGATCATTAGTTCTATGTGACCCGATGATTGATTTCTAAGTATATCTAGGTCATTGTGACCTATACTTCATGGATTAGTGATTTTGCCTGTTATTAGCTCACCTGAGCACAGCTCAAGGTGAGTTTTTGTGATCACCTTTTGTCCGTCGTACGTGCGTCGTGCGTCGTGCGTCGTTGGGCGTTCGTCGTGCGTCGTCAACATTTACCTTGTTAAGACTCTAGAGACCACAATTTTGCTTCAATCTTCATGAAACTTTACCAGAATGTTTGTCTTGAGGATATCTGGGTCAAGTTCGAATATGGGTCATGTCAGGTCAAAAAGTAGGTCAGTAGGTCAAATCATAGAAAAAAGCTTGTAAAAACTCTAGAGGCCACAGTTTTGGTCCAATCATCCTGAAACTTGCTCATAATGATCATCCTGACAATATCTTGGTCAAGTTTGAATATGGGTCCTGTCGGGTCAAAAAGTAGGTCAGCATGTCAAATCATAGAAAACTCTGTTAAGATTCTAGAGGCCACAGTTTTGGTCCAATCATCCTCAAACTTGCTCAGAATGATCCTCCTGACAATATCTTGGTCGTGTATGAATATGGGTCATGTCGGGTCAAAAAGTAGGTCAGTAGGTCATATCATAGAAAAACCTTGTTAACACTCTAGAGCCCAAAGTTTTGGTCCAATCATCCTCAAACTTGCTCAGAATGATCATCCAGACAATATCTCGATCTCAAGTTCGAATATGGGTCATGTGGAATCAAAAAGTAGGTCAGTAGTTTAAACCCTAGAAAAACTTTGTTGACACTCTAGAGGCTATAGTTTTGGCCAATCATCCTCAAATTTGCTAAGAATGATCATCCGGACAATATCTCGGTCAAGTTCGAATACGGGTCATGTGTGATCAAAAAGTAGGTCAGTAGGTCAAATCAAAGGAAACCTTGTTAACACTCTAGAGGCCACAGATTTGGTCCAATCATCATCAAACTTGCTGGGAATGATCATCTCGTTATAACATTGGTCATGTGGGACAAATAGGTAGTCAGTAGGTCAGTAGGACAAATCATAAAAAACCTTGTCAAAAAAATACAAAAGACCGCAATTTTTAGCTCACCTGAGCAAAGCTCAATGTGAGCTTTTGTGATCACCTTTTGTCCGTCGTAAGTGCGTCGTGCATCATTCATCATTCGACGTGCGTGGTCAACATTTACCTTGTTCATCCTCTAGATACCACAAATTTGCTCCAATTTTCATGAAACATTACCAGAATGTTTGTCTTGATCATATCTGGGTCAAGTTGAATATGGGTCATATCAGGTAAAAACTAGGTCCAGGTCTTTGATATTTGGTATGAAGCTTCATCTAGTAGACCCCTACCACGTTTGTTCAAATTATAGTTTTGTTTGTTTGATTTGAGGTTTAACGTCCCCGTCAACACTGTAAAGGTCATTTTGGAGACGTTGCTTCCAATTTTGTGGGACTTATACCCGACATTTAGGTGAAATGACATCTCAAGCCCAGTCGCCCAATGAAACCAATAGGGTTTATTAGCATGGACGGTCCGCCTCGCACCGCAGTTTCTGGACAGGCTTAGATCCTCTAAGCGGTTTACCAGTACTAGTGTGCGGGCCGGATTCAGCTCTGCGTGGAAGCATCATGAAGCCCATATATTTCTTCAAGCCACAAATTATAGTGCTGGGGCCAAAAATGCCCTCCTCACCCCCCCCCCCCCCCAGGGGCCCTTTGGTTTTACAAAGGCTTATATAGGGAAAAACAGCAAAAATCTTCTTCTCTGAAACCGCAAGGCCCAGCTAGGTCTTTGATATTTGGTATGAAGCTTCATCTTGTGGACCTCTACCAAGATTGTTCAAATTATAGCCCTTAGGGCCAAAAATGCCCCCCTCCGGGGCCCTTTGGTTTTATATAGACTTATATAAGGAACATCTAGAAAAATCTTCTCTGAAACCACAAGGCCTTGCTATTTGGTATGAAGCTTCATCTAGTGGACCTCTGCCAAGATTGGTCAAATTATAGCCCTGAGATCAAAAAATGCCCCCGCCTCTGGGCCCTTTGGTTTTACATAGACTTATATTGGGAAAATCTTTAAAAGTCTTCTTCTGTGAAACCACAAGTCCTAGGTCTTGGATATTTCGTGTGAAATTTCATCTTGTGAAATTTCATCTAGTGGACCTCTATCAAGATTGTTCAAATTATAACCTTGGGGCCAAAAATGCCCCGCCTCTGGGCCCTTTGGTTTTACATAGACTTATATAGGGAAATCTTTAAAAAAATCTTCTTCTCTGAAACTGCAAGGCCCATGTCTTTGATATTTAGTATGATGCTTCATCTAGTGGACCTCTACCAAGTTTGTTCAAATTATAGCCCTCGGGCCACAAATACCCCCGCCCCGGGGCTTTGCTTTGCATAGACTAATATAGAGATAATCTTTGAAAATCTTCTTCTCTGAAACAGCAATGCCAGGTCTTTGATATTTGGTGTGAAGTGGACCACTATCAAGATTGTTTAAATTATAGCCCTGAGGCCAAAAAATGCCCCCGCCCCGGGGCTATTTGGATTTACATAGGCATAATTAGGGAATGTCTTTAAAAAAATCTTCTCTGAAACCTCAAGGCCCAGGTCTTTGATATTTGGTGTGTAGCTTCATCTAGTGGACCTTTGACAAGCTTGTTCAAATTATAGCCTTTGTTGATATTTGGTATGAAGCTTCACCTTTTTAGACCTCCCTCAACATTATGCACATTATAGCCCAGGGGTCAATAATGGCCGTCCCCGGGGCCCACTTGTTACTCTATGGATCAGGTGAGCGATCCAGGGCCATCATAGCCCTCTTGTTTTGAAAACTATACGATGAAGAAATGTTATACCTGGGATATTTGATGGAGAAACTTCATATCTGCATTATCAATTCCATGTGACCCGACGAATGACATACAAATATATCCAGGTCAGTATAACCTATATTTGATGATTTAGTGATTCTGCCATATATTTTGAATACTATGTCACGGGGAAAATTCACACCTGAATTATAAGTTCCATGTCACCAGATGATTGACATAGACATATATCTAGATTAGTGTGACCTATTTTCATGGTTCAGTGATTTTTCCATATAATTCAGACACTTTTTGATTCTGAAATGTTATATCTGGAATATATGTTCAATGTGACCTGATGATTGACCTCAAAATGTGAGAGTGACCTATATTTCATGGTTCTGCTTATATTTTTAAGGCGCAAAACATGCGAGCTATGCTGTCATGCGACAGCTCTTGTTATTCCATGTTTCGATGCAGAATGTTAAGGCGTACTCGCCTACAAAATTACAAAAATGTTTTCCATTCGTGTAATCTTGACCTTATTTCAACATGCGAAATAGATAAAGTTTTATTCCAAGTTATGTTCAAAACAAAACTTTTGGCCTGTTACCATAGTAGCCATATCTACTACAACTTAACGAAAAATCCTTGTTGTGCAAAACATAGCTGCATCTTCATTTACGGAATCAGTGGAACTTGAATTGATTCAAAATGCAGCATTTGTTTTTCAGCATTTTTGGGACTTTTATTCCAACTGTTTCTGAAAACAATCATATGACACCAAACAAATATGGGTTAACCAGTCCCCTCTTTGGATCTGAAACAAGTAGCGGTTATCCAATCTCCTCTTGTGACCTCAAACAAGTATGGGTTAACCAATCCCCTCATGGGACGCCAAACAAGTATGGAATAACCAATCCCGTCTTGGGACCCCAAACATGTATGGGTTAAACAGTCCCGCCTTGGGGCCTCAAATAAGTATGTGTTAACCAAACCCCTCTTGGAACCCCGAACAAATATGGGTCAACCAATCGTCTCTTTGAACCCCAAACAATTATGGGTTAACTCTATCGGGAACCCAAACATTTTAAGGTTAACCAATCCCCTCTTGGGACCCGAAACAAGTATGGAAAACCAATCCTTCCTGGGACCCCAAACAAGTATGGGTTTACTAATCCCCTTTTGTGGACCCCAAACAAGTTTGGGTAAAACAGTCCCCATTCGGGACTCCAAACAAGTATGGATTAATCAATGCCCTCTTGGGGCTCCAAATAAGTATGGATTACCCAATCCCTTTCTGGGACCCCAAACAAGTATTAAACAAGTTAACAATCACCTCTTGGATCCCCAGACAAGTATGAGTTATAAAATCCCCTCTACGGACCTAAACAAGTATGGGTTAACTAATACCTCTTGGACCCTTAACAAGTATGGGTTAACCAATCCTCTTTTGAGACCCCAAACAAGTATGGGTTAGCCCGTCTATTCTTTGAACCCCCAAACGAATATGGGCTAACAGACCCCAGCAACCCATTTTGCGACCCCAAACAAGTATAGGTTAATCAGTTATTTGAAGTACAAACAAATATGGGTAGAACCAATCCCCTTATGGGACACCAAACAAGTATTGGTTAAACAGTGTCTTCTTGGGACTCCAAACAAGTATGTATTTGCGACTTCCCTCTTAATCCAAATACGTATGAGTTAACCAATCCCTTCCTGGGACCCTAAACGAAAATGTATAGGTTAAACCAATCCCCTCTTGGAACCCTAAACGAATATGGGCTAACAGATCCCCTCTTGGGACCTTAAACAAGTATGAGTTTAATCTCCAATCCCTTCTTGGAACCCCGAACAAGTATGGCCCAACCAATCCCTTCTTTGGACCCCAAACAAATATGGGTTACCTCTCTTTGGACCCTAAACAAGAATTCATTTGCCTGTCCCCTCATTTGACCCCAAACAAGTATGGCTTAAACAATCTCCTCTTGGAGCCCAAATCAAATATGGTTTAAGCTTATAGGACATCAAACAAGTATTGGTTAAACAGTGTCCTCTTGGGACTCCAATCAAGTATAAATTAACAAAATCCCTCTTAGGAATCCAAATACGTATGAGTTAACCAATCCCTTCATGGGACACCAAACAAGTATGGGTAAACGTATCCCCTCTTTGAACCACAAACCAAAATGGGTTAACAGATTCCATCTTGGGACCCTAAACAAGTATGAGTTAACCTCCAATCCCTTCTCGGAACCCTAAATAGGTATGGCTTAGGGTTAACCAATCCACTCTTAGGACCCGAAACAAGTATTCGTTAGCCAATCCCTTCATTTGATCTCAAACAAGTATGGGTTTACCATTCCCCTTTTGGAGCCCCAAACAAATATGGTTTAACCAATCCCCTCATTTAACCCCAAACAAATATGCGTTAACCAGTCCCTTCTTGGGACCCCAAACATGTAGGGTAAACCAATCCCCTCTTGGGACCCCAAACAAGTATTGGTTAGCCAATCCCCTAATGGAAACCCAAACAAGTATGGGTGAACTGGTCCCTCTTAGAACCCCAAACAAATATTGGTTAACCAATCCCCTCATGGGACCCTAAACAAGTATGGTCTAACCAATACCCTCTTGGACTCACAAACAAGTGTGGCTTAACTAATCTCCACTTGGAATACCAATCAAGTTTGGGTTATACCATCTCCTCATGGGACCCCAACAAGTCCCTTTAGGTACGGGTTATCCAATCCCTTCTTGGAACCAATTAAGTTAGGGTAATACCATCCACTCATGGGACCCCAACAAGTCCCTTCAAGTGCGGGTTAACCAATCCCCACTTGGAACTCCTAACAAGTATAGGTTAACCAGAAAACACTTCCGGTACTAGCGGAACCTTTATTTTTGCGGGCGATTGCACTTCATTATGTCTCCCCCGATTTTTAGCTCACCTGTCACGTAGTGACAAGGTGAGCTTTTGGGATCACTTTTTGTCCGTCGTCCGTCGTGCGTCCGTGCGTGCGTGCGTGCGTGCGTGAGTGCGTCCGTAAACTTTTCTTCAAACAACATCTCCTCCTAAACCACTGATCGGATTTTGACCAAACTTCACAGGAATGATCCTTTGGTGGTCCCCTTTCAAAGTTGTTCAAATGGTTCCGGTCCGTTGCACATATAGGTCACAGTAGCCAAAAATAGTTTTTTTCACCGAAAACTTAAAAAATCTTCTTCTCTGAAACCGCAAGGCACAGGTCTTTGATATTTGGTATGAAGCTTCATCTAGTGGACCCCTACCAAGATTGTTCAAATTATAGTGCTGAGGCCAAAAATGCCCCCGCACGGGGGCCCTTTGGTTTTACATGGGCTTATATAGGGAAAATCTTTAAAAATCTTCTTCTCTAAAACCGCAAGTCCCAGGTGTTTGATATTTGGTATGAAGCTTCATCTAGTGGACCCCTACCAAGATTGTTCAAATTATAGTGCTGGAGCCAAAAATGCCCCCGCACGGGGGCCCTTTGGTTTTACATGGGCTTATATAGGGAAAATCTTGAAAAATCTTCTTCTTTTTTGAAACCGCAAGGCCCAGGTCTTTGATATTTGGTATGAAGCTTCATCTAGTGGACCCCTACCAAGATTGTTCAAATTATAGTGCTGGGGCCAAAAATGCCCCCGCACGGGGGCCCTTTGGTTTTACATGGGCTTATATAGAAAAAATCTTTAAAAATCTTCTCTGAAACCGCAAGGCCCAGGTCTTTGATATTTGGTATGAAGCTTTATCAAGTGGACCCCTACCAAGATTGTTCAAACTATAGTGCTGGAGCCAAAAATGCCCCCGCACGGGGGCCCTTTGGTTTTACATGGGCTTATATAGGGAAAATCTTGAAAAATCTTCTTCTCTGAAACCACAAGGCCCAGGTCTTTGATATTTGGTATGAAGCTTCATCTAGTGGACCCCTACTAAGACTATTCAAATTATAGTGCTGGGGCCAAAAATGCCCCCGCACCAGGGCCCTTTTGTTTTACATGGGCTTATATAGGGAAAATCTTTAAAAATCTTTTTCTATGAAACCGCAAGGCCCAGGTCTTTGATATTTGGTTTGAAGCTTCATCTAGTGGACCCCTACCAAGATTGTTCAAATTATAGTACTGGAGCTAAAAATGCCCCCCGCATGGGGGCCCTTTGGTTTTACATGGTTTTATATAGGGAAAATCTTGAAAAATCTTCTTCTCTGAAACCACAAGGCCCAGGACTTCGATATTTGGTATGAAGCTTCATCTAGTGGACCCCTACCAAGATTTTCAAATTATAGTGCTGGGGCCAAAAATGCCCCCGCACCAGGGCCCTTTTTGTTTTATATAGGCTTATATAGGGAAAATCTTGAAAAATCTTCTTCTCTGAAACTGCAAGGCCCAGGTCTTTGATATTTGGTATGAAGCTTCATCTTGTAGACCTCTACCAAGATTGTTCAAATTATAGCCCTGGGGCCAAAAATGCCTCTGCTCTGGGGCCCTTTGGTTTTACATAGACTTATATAGGGAAAATCTTGAAAAATCTTATTCTCTGAAACCACAAGGCTTAGGTCTTCGGTATTTGTTATGAAGCTTCAGCTAGTGGACCTCTATAAAGATTGTTCAAATTATAGCCCTGAGACCAAAAATGCCTCGCCATGTGGCCCTTTGGTTTTACATAGACTTATATAGGGGAAATCTTTAAAAATCTTCTTCTCTGAAACACCAGGCTTAGGTCTTTGATATTTGTTATGAAGCTTCAGCTAGTGGACCTCTACCAAGATTGTTCAAATTATAGCCCTGGGGCCAAAAATGCCCCCGCTCCGGGGCCCTTTGGTTTAACATAGACTTATATAGGGAAAATCTTGTTTTACATAGACTTCTATATGCAGGGTAAACCTTTAAATTCTTCTCTGAAACCATAAAGCCCAGGTCTTTCATATTCGATATGAAGCTTCATCTTGTGGACCTCTACCAAGATTGTTCCAATTATAGCCCTGGGGCCAAAATTGACCCTGCCCGGGGCCCACTTGTTATACATTGGATCAGGTGAGCGAACCAGGGCCCTCTGGGCCCTCTTGTTTTTTTTCGGAGAGACATATTGTTTTTGCCCCGGGCCTTTGTCTGTCTGTCCGTCTGTCTGTCTGGCTGTCCGTCTGTCACAAAATCGTGTCCGCTCTATAACTTGAAAACCGTTAAAGCTATCTTCCCGAAACTTCGTATAATTATTAATCAATATTAGACGACGTTCAGAGCGCAATAACTATACCCGGTCAAAAAAGTAACTATACCAAGTTCCGGGTAATTTTTAGTAGCTATCCGGTAGCCATTCAGCTATAGATGGCTGTAAACATACGAATGGGACGTTTAGCTGCAAAATGCATAAATTTGCATTTGCCCATACTATTCTGCTCAAGAGTTGTCTTCCAATATGTGCCTAGAACGGTTTTGTAAGGAAGTTGACATTGCGCATGCGCAGATTATCATTTTATGTCTGAGATGAAAGATCATATCCATTGAACATCGAAACTCACTTTACCTTTACAATATCTCATGATATTGCCCTACAATCAAGACTTCAATTTGTGAAATGCTCAGATTATCTTCCTTTCAATTAAAAATATAGCAGTTTTCTACGGAACCCGGGAAGGGACATGATTTTTTTTTATTTTATAAGTTGTGCGCACAAGATAATATCTTGTGCGGACAAGATATTATCTTGTTCGGACAACATATTATCTTGTGCGCACAAGATATTATCTTGTGCGGACAACATATTATGTTGTGCAGACAAGATATTATCTTGTCCGCACAAGATATTAAGTTGTGCGAACAAGATATTATCTTGTCCGCACAAGATAATATCTTGTCTGCACAACATAGATCTTGTTCGGACAACATATTATCTTGTGCGCACAAGATATTATCTTGTCCGCACAAGATATTATCTTGTCCGCACAAGATAATATCTTATGCGCACAAGATAATATGTTGTCCGAACAAGATAATATTTTGTCCGCACAAGATAATATCTTGTTCGCACAACTTCCTAAGATCTATGTTGTGCAAACAAGATAATATGTTGTGCGGACAAGATATTATCTTGTGCGGACAAGATATTATCTTGTTCGCACAAGATAATATGTTGTGCGAACAAGATAATATCTTGTCCGCACAAGATAATATCTTGTCCGCACAAGATAATATGTTGTCCGAACAAGATAATATCTTGTCCGCTCAAGATATTATCTTGGTCGCACAACATAATAAAAATAAAAAATCATGTCCCTTCCCGGGTTCCGTAGTTTTCAAACTGTTGTTATTTCTATAGCTGCCATCCAATTTTTGCAATTTATCTAAAAAGCGCTTTGTTGCCACCATTGCTGTTAACAATGATGGAAAATAATGTAGAAAATTCATGTAGCATGTAGCACTGCCAATCGCAATTTTCTATGGAGTTTCAATTGAAAACAGCATTTTACACACACCTTCAGAGAATTGGAGGCTCATACGTGACCTCTGTTTCTCTTAGCAAATGGAGCTTAAGTTCCAAATCGTTTTGTGGATAGACACACAGGGTATCTAATGAAAGGTTACATGTATCAACTTTTAGAAATCTTGTGCTAAGTGTAATTTTTAATGGCGTTGAATCTTGGCGTTTGTAATGATTTATTCTGCGAAATTGTCACAGTGACCCCTTGGGTGTTTAAACAAAAGCCCAGGCTGGCGTGTTTACATAAACACAAACAGTTTGGGCTTTTGCATGGAGAAATGAGTCCTTTAACCGAATCAAAACATTTTTTTATGTATTTTTCATTTGTAGTAACTGTGGTAACAGAAGCAATTTTATGTATAGGAACTTTTTTGACCCAGTATATAACTCCCGCATATATATTTTTTGAGTTATCTCCCTTTGAAGTTTGTCGGTATGTATGTATGTATGGGCAAATCGTGTCCGGTCAAATGGTTCTTATTTTTAGATGGATTTGAAATTACTTGGCAGAAATATTAACCGCCATGAGACGTTGTGTAGCGCGCATGACGCAGGTCGGTACAGGTCAAGGTCATACTTAGAGGTCAAAGATTAAAAAGGGGCCTTTTTTCGTGTTTGGTCGATAACTTTCTTATTTTTGGATGGATTTTGAAATTACACGGCAGAAAAGTTAACCACCATGAGACGATGTGTTGCGTGCATGACACACGGTTCGTACCTCAAAGGTCAAGGTCATACTTAGAGGTCAAAGGCAAGTAAAAGGGACCTTTTTTCGTGTTTTGTCAATACTTTCTTATCTTTAGATAGAATTTGAATTTACTTGAAATGTTAACTACCATGAGACGATGTGTTACACATATGATTCAGGTTGGTACGTCAAAGGTCAATGTCATACATAGGCGTCAAAGAAAAAAAGGGGCCTTTTTTCGTGTTTGGTCAATAACTTCCTTATTTTTAGATGGATTTTGAAATTGCTTGGCAGAAATGTTAACAACCATGAGGCGATATGCTGCGCACATGACCCAGTTTGGTACCTCAAAGGTCAAGGTCATACATAGAGGTCAAATGTAAAAAAGGGGCTTTTTTGTGTTCGGTCAATAACTTTCTTATTTTCAGATGGATTTTGAAATTACTAGGCAGAAATGTTAACAACCATGAGAGCATGTGTTGCGTGCATGACCCAGGTCAGTACCTCCAAGGCAAAGGTCATACTAAGAGGTCAAAGGTAAAAAAAAGTCTTTTTTGTGTGTCCAGTCAATAACTTTTTTTTATTTCTGGATGCACTTTTTATAGTAACCTTTCAGAAATGTTCACCTTTATTAGACGATGAGTCGTGTGCAGGACCAAAGTCCATACCTCCAATGTCAAGGTCATACCTAGAGGTCAAATGTAAAAAGGGGCTTTTTGGTGTACAGTCAATAACTTTCTTATTCACTGATGGATTATGAAATTACTTGGCAGAAATGTTAACCAGATGGTGAGACGATGTGTTGTACCTCAAAGGTCAATGCCATACTTAGAGGTCAAAGGGGCATTTTTGTGTACGGTCAATTACTTACCTCTGAATTTTTAAAGTTATTTTGCAGAAATGTGTTGCAAACAAGACCCAGGTGAATACCTCCAATGTCAATATCATACTTAGAGGTCAAAAAGGGGGAGACATCTGTGTTTTTGTAGAAAAACAAATTGGTCCCGGTGGCTTTACTGGTGTAATAAACTCGATAGGTTTAGGGGCAAAGAAACGAATTACATACAATACGTTTCACTACCTATTATGTACGATTTTACTTCTATACGTTTTTAGACCTCAACTAACACGGGGGTAATACCATTTTCTATACCTGTGTTGTCGACCGAGCCGGTACTGTGTAAAGCTGCTGTCGACCGAGAAATACGGTTTTCGACCGAGCAGTACGGATGTCGACAGAGGAGGGTAGTCGATACATTCGCTGTAAATGTGCTATTTTTGTGTATGTCTGTCCATTTTTCTGGTGTCAAATTGTTTGTGAAATAGTTTGCTGTTGTTTCAAGTGTTTTGGAAGTTTGAATAATAGCCTGTTTTGACGCTGAGCGGAATTAACGGGAAAATATATAAAATAAGTACTTCCGGGGAAATGCCTGGCTCTTATTCAGTGTCATGGAATATCGAGGACGAAATGATGCAGATACGTCATTAACATACGCGATAACCTTTTATTTGTGTGTCAACATGTCTTTATATGCATCTGTGGAACTGTTTATAGTTTCATTGATACGGCCGTCGATGAAGTGAAAGTTTGCGGGGTGCAGTTGTCGACGCACTGGGTACGGATGTCGATGATTCAACGAGAGTGTAAGGGACAGATTTACTGGAAATTAACCCAAGTTAAACAATAAAATAACTGTTGCATTCTTCGTCAGGCTTTGTTTGTTTGTTTGAAATGGCTGATTGATAATAAACTATCGTTGCTTTGTTTTGTTTGTTTGATTTGAGGTTTAACGTCCCCGTCAACACTGTAAAGGTCATTTTGGAGACGTTTCTTCCAATTTTGTGGGCGAAAACCTGAGTACCCGGAGAAAAACCACCTGACCTTCCGTTGCAGAACTTGGCATCTCACATGTGACCCGAGTGAGGCTCGAACCACAGCGGTGAGAGACCTAATGATCAAGAGTCAGCGCTCTTAACCACTAGGCCACGGAGGCCCGTCGCCATTGAGATTGGTCATTAGGTTTTTAGCTCACCCTAGCCGCAAGCTCAGCAAGTGAGTATACTCATGACCCGGCATCCGTCGTCGTCCGTTCAATTTCTGCAAACATCTCATCCATCACGAAAACACGCCTATGTAATATTGACCCCCGTAAACCCCACTTTTATATAGTAAAACTGGGGTTTACAGGCGTATATATTATTTTCTAATTTCAGCAAAAACAGATTGTGGGTATTCGTTAGAACCGCCTCGTCGAGGCTATTCTAACTAGTGCCCTCAATCTATGTTTAGAGCAGAAATAAGCAAAATTCAGTATTTTCATGCGAAAAGTTCCATAGTGAGAGGCGTGTTTATGGGGCGCAGTTTTACTATTTATTCCGTATTTATGGATATCCATAATTATTTATGGATATTCATAATCGATATACATAACTCGATATTGGATATCCATTATTCGATTTATTGATATCCATAAGTCGAATTACTGATATCTATTATTCGGCTGATTTATGGATATCCATAAATCAAATTATGGATATCCTTAATTCGATTTATGGATATCCATTATTCCTCTGATTTATGGATATCCATAATTCGAATTATGGATATCCATGAAAACCGATTGGCCAATCAAAGCCAATATGTTTTGAACCTCTTTGGGTAGGGGGAACGCTAGTTTGTTCGCGGCATATGAGTCACATGACCAAGATGGCTACCGCATCCAAATATTTTTAAACCATTGAACAGCTTCTTTAGGACCAGTCAAAAAACTTTGTATGTAACAGATAGGACTCCAGCACATCATAATTTGTTCAAATGATGATCTTAGGATTATTCCGAACTAGACACGGTCAAATTGTGTGTGTGTGTGTGTGTGTGTGTGTGTGTGTGTGTGTGTGTGTGTGTGTGTGTGTGTGTGTGTGTGTGTGTGTGTGTGTGTGTGTGTGTGTGTGAATTCGGGTTTAACGTCGCTTTGAACAATTTTTCAGTCATATCACGACGGTGTCTGGTTGCGACAGGGAGCTCAATGCTCACTTTTAAAGTGCTGCCTCACTGAAGTATCATGTCCCAGACACATCACATGATACCACACCCAGTCACATTATCCTGACACTGGGTCGACCAGTCCTAGCTCTACCCCGTAAATCTGAGTGCCAAGCGAGGAGCAGCTAGTACCATTATTAACGACTTTGGTATGTCGCGGCCCGGGATCGAACCCGTGACCTACCGTTCCCCGGAGCGGACACTCTACCACCTGAGCTATCGGGGCCGGTACGGTCAAATTGTACAACCTATCCTTTTCTTTAGGAAAAATTAAAATAATTAATTTTTCAGAAATTATTACAGCCAGTGAAAGTATGTAGGCAACTCATTTAGATTCTTCACATGTGTGTAGATTTGGTGAGTGTTTGAGTTTTACGTCCCACGAAACAACTAAGGTCATATAGAGACGGGACCTCGGTTTAAAGACTCATCCGAAAGTCCGGAGAAGCCAGGGATCGATCCTGCGACCCCTAGTTTACAAGGCGAGTAGCGTAACCACTACACCACGGAGGCTTCTGTGTGGATTTGGTACCGATTCCTCACATGTGTGAAGTATTGGTATCAATTATACTCTTGTGTGGGAAATTGGTACCAATTCTTCTCATGTGTGAGGAATTGGTACCAGTTCTTTACATGTAAGACACGTGTAATAGTAATTAGTACAAATTCTCCACACCCATAAACACGGGTCACAGGTGTGACGAATACTTACCATTTCTTTACACGTCAGACATTGACAACGAATTCTTCACATGTGTGAGGAATTGATACCAATTCTTCACACACTATAAAAAGCCGCACTTGTTTTTCACAGGTGCGACGAATACTTTATACGTCAGAAAATTCAGACATCAAAAGTTTTCGAAATTGACCATATTATGTTAATTTGGTTGCGAAATTTACGAAAAGAGAAATTTACGGTTCAACAAAGCCATCCCTAGACATATTGGAAGTGTTGGTGGTGACAGTGACGCAGGTGTGTGGCAAGGTATACTGTCTTCTTCTTCTTCTTCTTCTTCTTCTTCTTCTTCTTCTTCTTCTTCTTCTCTATTAAATCATATTATGCCGAGTACTAAATTTCGTTTAAATATACACGTGTAGCTTTTTAAAAAAATCTTAGAAAGCCTTCCGTAGACAAGTTATAGGATACAGCGGTCTTGAACAGTTCTGCGTTGTGTTATCCAGGGTCCGACACTGGCTGCAAAACTGCATCTGGTCAGGAAATCACGACGACCATACTGACATTGACCACCCGTCAGCATTTGTATACCCACAATTCCAAACAACTTATTAGAAACCATATTACCGCTGATAGGTGACTTTTGTTTCAAATACAGCTAAGCACGGGACATGTCAAGACATTGCCCAGTGGAAATCAACATGTCATCCCCGTTTATAGGAATGACAAAATGTCTGTTCTAATATCAACATAGACAACTGATAAACTATCTTAACAACGACCATAAAGTTAGTTCCTTTTTCCTTTTTCCTTATTCGATTTTCATGACGCTCTAACTCCATAGTTTCTTAGGTTGCAGATGTCTGCTGTTTTTATGACTAGTATTACTCTGACATTCATTGCGCTGCCAACGCAGCGCCATTTGTGATGAGTTTGAGACACGGACTATGTATTCATGAAACTTGACTTTTCTTTGATGTAAGCAAATTGTCCGTTACAGAAGTTCGCGTTATAGATAAAATCAAAACACTTTTTAAACATTTTTAATCTGCGGCTTCATTCAGTTATACATTTAATATCTGAATTTTTGCCATTCGCATTCTCTTTTTGATACATTCTGGATTTTTAATAACGAACTATGTTCATCGTTCTAATCGTCGAAAGGGTATTCGGTTTTGACAGTTGTTTTATTTTCAATCAGTACAGTCCTGAATATACTCCTGATATTTCATTGTTGAATTGCCCCAAAATCAAAATTAAGTGTTTGAAATAGATGACAGTTGTCTATGTGTGTTTGGAATAGATGACAGTGTTCCTGCACAGAATGGCACAATCTAAGATTTAAAGTTATCCCTTTCGATTCCAATGATTGTTAACTGCGTAATAATAAAGCCTGTTACTGCAACAAATGTTAACCCTTTCAACCCTGAAGCCAAGTACAGATACTTATGCAAACAATGCATTTCCTGATGAGATGGCTCATTATGATCCACCTTATAAAGATATATTAGTTGCCATCCTGAAGATGCTTTTAAGCTGGATACTATATTTAGTAAAATGGACGTGCCCAAAGTCAGTGATGGTAGAGTCCACTTCGGAAACTCAGGGGTGAAAGGGTTCAAGAGTAAATAAATCAAAGCAATGGCAGCACTGATAGGTCGAGTATCTCTGAGTGTAGATAGGAAAAAATGGCACTGAAGGGGAACTTGAACTGTTTAATTTAACCTTTGAATAATTATACCTTAAGCAAATGGTGTAGACCCTGATCAGACACCGCGTTCTGATATGGGTCTACACCGTTTGCAAAATCCAGCACACGATTCTAGTCCAGATTCCACAGATAACTATCTAACCATGTACGCGACACTCTGAACCCACAGCGGTACAAATAACGCGTTTTTTTTTTTTTTTTGTTTTTAGCTCACCTGTCACGTAGTGACGAGGTGAGCTTTTGGGATCACTTTTTGTCCGTCGTCCGTCGTGCGTGTGTGCGTGTGTGCGTGCGTGCGTGCGTGCGTGCGTGTGTGCGTAAACTTTTTCTTCAAATGACATCTCCTCCTAAACCACTGATCGGATTTTGACCAAACTTCACAGGAATGATCCTTAGGTGGTCCCCTTTCAAAGTTGTTCAAATGGTTCCGGTCCATTGCACATCTGGGTCACAGGAGCTAAAAATAGATTTTTGAAATGAAAACTTTAAAAATCTTCTTCTCTGAAACCAAAAGGCCCAGGTCTTCGATATTTGGTATGAAGCTTCATCTAGTGGACCTCTACCAAGATTGTTCAAATTATGGCCCTTGGGCCAGAAATGCCCCCGCCCCGGGGGCCTTTGTGTTTACATAGGCTTATATAGGGAAAATCTTTAAAAATCTTCTTCTCTGAAACCACAAGGCCCAGTTCTTTGATATTTGGTGTGCAGCTTCACCTAGTGGACCTCTACCAAGATTGTTCAAATTATAGCCCTAGGGCCAAAAATGCCCCCGCCCTATGGGCCTTTGGTTTTACATAGGCTTATACAGGGAAAATCTTTAAAAATCTTCTTCTCTGAAACCGAAAGGCCCAGGTCTCTGATATTTGGTATGAAGCTTCATCTAGTGGACCTCTACCAAGATTGTTCAAATTATAGCCCTAGGGCCAAAAATGTCCCCGCCCCGGGGGCCTTTGGTTTTACATAGGCTTATATAGGGAAAATCTTTAAAAATCTGCTTCTCTGACATCACAAGGCTCAGGTCTTTGATATTTGGTGTGAAGCTTCACGTAGTGGACCTCTACCAAGATTGTTCAAATTATAGCCCCAGGGCCAAAAATGCCCCCGCCCCGGGGGCCTTTGGTTTTTACATAGGCTTATACAGGGAAAATCTTTAAAAATCTTCTTCTCTGAAACCAAAAGGCCCAGGTCTTTGATATTTGGTATAAAGCTTTATCTAGTGGACCTCTACCAAGATTGTTCAAATTATGGCCCTTGGGCCAGAAATGCCCCCGTCCCGGGGGCCTTTGTGTTTACATAGGCTTATATAGGGAAAATCTTTAAAAATCTTCTTCTCTGAAACCACAAGGCCCAGTTCTTTGATATTTGGTGTGCAGCTTCACCTAGTGGACCTCTACCAAGATTGTTCAAATTATAGCCCTAGGGCCAAAAATGCCCCCGCCCTAAGGGCCTTTGGTTTTACATAGGCTTATACAGGGAAAATCTTTAAAAATCTTCTTCTCTGAAACCGAAAGGCCCAGGTCTCTGATATTTGGTATGAAGCTTCATCTAGTGGACCTCTACCAAGATTGTTCAAATTATAGCCCTAGGGCCAAAAATGTTCCCACCCCAGGGGCCTTTGGTTTTACATAGGCTTATATAGGGAAAATCTTTAAAAATCTGCTTCTCTGACATCACAAGGCTCAGGTCTTTGATATTTGGTGTGAAGCTTCACGTAGTGGACCTCTACCAAGATTGTTCAAATTATAGCCCCAGGGCCAAAAATGCCCCCGCCCCGGGGGCCTTTGGTTTTTACATAGGCTTATACAGGGAAAATCTTTAAAAATCTTCTTCTCTGAAACCAAAAGGCCCAGGTCTTTGATATTTGGTATAAAGCTTTATCTAGTGGACCTCTACCAAGATTGTTCAAATTATGGCCCTTGGGCCAGAAATGCCCCCGTCCCGGGGGCCTTTGTGTTTACATAGGCTTATATAGGGAAAATCTTTAAAAATCTTCTTCTCTGAAACCACAAGGCCCAGTTCTTTGATATTTGGTGTGCAGCTTCACCTAGTGGACCTCTACCAAGATTGTTCAAATTATAGCCCTAGGGCCAAAAATGCCCCCGCCCTAAGGGCCTTTGGTTTTACATAGGCTTATACAGGGAAAATCTTTAAAAATCTTCTTCTCTGAAACCGAAAGGCCCAGGTCTCTGATATTTGGTATGAAGCTTCATCTAGTGGACCTCTACCAAGATTGTTCAAATTATAGCCCTAGGGCCAAAAATGTCCCCACCCCAGGGGCCTTTGGTTTTACATAGGCTTATATAGGGAAAATCTTTAAAAATCTGCTTCTCTGACATCACAAGGCTCAGGTCTTTGATATTTGGTGTGAAGCTTCACGTAGTGGACCTCTACCAAGATTGTTCAAATTATAGCCCCAGGGCCAAAAATGCCCCCGCCCCGGGGGCCTTTGGTTTTTACATAGGCTTATACAGGGAAAATCTTTAAAAGTCTTCTTCTCTGAAACCAAAAGGCCCAGGTCTTTGATATTTGGTATAAAGCTTTATCTAGTGGACCTCTACCAAGATTGTTCAAATTATGATCCTTGGGCCGGAAATGCCCCCGCCCTGGGGGCCTCAGGGTTTACAAAGGCTTATATAGGTAAAATCTTTAAAAATCTTCTTCTCTGAAACCACAAGGCCCAGGTCTTTTATATTTGGTGTGAAGCTTCACCTAGTGAACCTCTACCAAGATTGTTCGAATTATAGCCCTAGGGCCAAAAATGCCCCCGCCCTAAGGGCCTTTGGTTTTACATAGGCTTATACAGGGAAAATCTTTAAAATCTTCTACTCTGAAACCGCAAGGCCGAGATCTTTGATATTTGGTGTGAAGCTTCACCTAGTGGACCTCTACCAAGATTGTTCAAATTATGATCCTTGGGCCGGAAATGCCCCCGCCCTGGGGGCCTCAGGGTTTACAAAGGCTTATATAGGTAAAATCTTTAAAAATCTTCTTCTCTGAAACCGCAAGGCTCAGATCTCTGATATTTGGTGTGAAGCTTCATCTAGTGGACCTGTACCATGATTGTTTAAATTATAGCCCTGGGGCCAAAAATGCCCCCATCCCTGGGGCCCTTTGGTTTTTCATAGGCTTATATATGGAAAATATTTAAAAATCTTCATCTCTGAAACCACAAGGCTCAGCTCTTTGATATTTGGTATGAAGCTTCACCTAGTATAGCCCTTGGGCCAAGAATGTACTAGAGACACTGATTCTCAGGTGAGCGATTCAGGGCCCTTTGGGCCCTCTTGTTTTTTAATTTCCGCTACCTTCATTTCTTAAAAAAACACGCCTATATAATTTTGACCCCAATTAACCCCACTTTTAACGGTGGTACACATTATGTTTTCTAATTTCTGATTAAAAATAGATTGTAGATGTCCGTTATTTCTGATTAAAAATAGATTGTAGATGCCCGAAAGAACAGTCTAACGGGTACCCACAATCTATGTTTTGAACAGAAATATGATAAATATTAAATTTATTTCTACCTGAAAACTTTCAGTTTTTTTATTGTAAAATTTCCAATATATTTGAATAGGTGTGCGCCAACGAGGAAAGCACTGTGCTTAGTAACTTTGGGTCGATTGGCAAACAATCGACCCGAAAAGTGCTTTTGTGTGGGTCTGGGAGGGGGTGGAATTTATAGTGATTACCGACATTGATGTCCTCATACACGCGTTACAAGGTTTGTGCACGTTCTGTCTTGTGACGTTTCCCGGTATCCTATCAAAAACCGTTCACAAATTCTTCTTTCCAGAAGAGGTCAGGAGGTTTCTGTAAAATTAACCTTTTGGAGGTAGAGACAAGCATTCCACAATTAAAATCCCGGTATTTATGATTTAAACAAATGTGCATGGCCTGGCTATCACCTTCATATACTCAATAAAGACTTCCAAGAAAAAAAGACGCGAAATAAAAGTGTGCCATCTGACTTTGCTTCTTTTAGACTTTTCAATTTCGCCAAAAATGGTTCTTGGTAACATCTGTATGGGGCGCCGTTTTACTTTTTATTCCCTATTTATAGATATCCATAATTATTTATAGATATCCATAAATTGTTAGTGATATCCATAATTCAAATTATGGTTATCCATAATTATTTACGGATATCCATTATTCGAATTAGTGATATTATTCGAATTAGTGATATCCATAATTCGAATTATGGATATGGATATGAATTATGGATATCACTGAGTCGAATTATGGATATCCATAATTCAGTCCATTTATGGATATCCATAATTACAATCCTCCAAATAAATACAACAAATAATGACTGAAAACAAAGGCTTTTGTAGTGAATTATGGTTATCCTTAATTCGAAATATGGATATCCATAAAACAGCGGAATAATGGATATCCATATTTTGATTTATTGATATCCATTATTCGAATTATTCGATATCCATAAATCTATCTGAATTAATAATAACCATAAATCGAAGAATGGATATCCATAATCCGAATTATGGCTATCCACAAATCTATCTGAATTAATTCAGCCTGATTTATCTGAATTAATGATACCATAAATCGAATTATGGATATTCATTATTCGATTCATGGCTATCTATAATTCGAATTATGGATATCCATTATTCGGCTTATTTATGGATATCCATAATTCGAATTATGGATATCCAGAAATCGAATAATGGATATCTATAAATAAGGATTAAATAGTAAAACCGACCCCGCCCATCGGGGCTTTAAGAAATAGATGGGCAGCATGATGCTTCCACGCAGAGCTGAAACTGACCGCACACGAGTACTTTTAAACCGCTTAGAGGATCTAAGTCTGCACCGGCAAAGCGGTGCGAGTCGGCCCGCCCATGCTTACAAACCCTTTTGGTGTCATTGGGCGACAGGGCTTGAGATGCCATTTCATCTCAATGTCGTGTAAAAAGTCCCACAAAATTGGAAGCAACGTCTCCAAAATAACCTATACTGTGTTGATGGGGACGTTAAACCTCAAACAAACAAATAGTAAAACGGCACCCGATACATCTGCACATATACATGTATATGGCCCTCAGTCGTGTACAATAGTTGATTTGGTAGCACCGAAATTTGCTTCTGTTCATTTTTACCGTACATTAGCCACCCCGTTTATTATAAATCGTTGGGCAATTTAGGCACAATTGTATTGAGAGGTGATGGCTTGTTCCAAAGAAAAATGATACCGTTTCCATTGGACCTCGAGTATGCTGCTTGCTGCATTTCGTTGGCTGACTTTTTGGATGACCTTATTATCCCAATATCAATTCAGGCTGCTACTAAATCTTCTCTGCTTGCTGCCATGCATTATATGTACGAGCCTGATACTGTTAATTCGTTTGAACAGGCAACATTATCCCAAGAAAATTGTTCGACTACTGCTAAAGTGGCCGACTGCTAGCCCATGAGAAATTGTGTACAAACCACTGCAATTCCTCGTATACATAATGAACATGCATCCGTTTGCCCACTTGTTAAAAGAGGAGACAGGGCTCTTGCTCGTACTTATCGCCTTGTGTCCCTGACGTGTGTTCCATGTTAATTGCTTGAACATATAGTCTTCTCAAATATCTTGGCCTAAATGGATGGACATAAACTTTTGTCAGATAGACAACATGCATTTAGAAAAAGGGCATAGTTGTGAAACTCAGTTGAGCACGGTTATTAATGACTGGGTAAAAATCTTGGACAAACGGGGACAGGTTGACACATTCATTCTGGACTTTGAGAAGGCTTTTGACACACACCCCATGAACTACTGAAACTCATCTGATTACGGTATTGTGGGGAAGAGTCTTAAATGGATAGATTCCTTTCTTTGCTACAGAAAATAGCGAGTTGTTGTTAACGGGTGAATCTTCGGAGTGGGCTCCAGTTTTGTCTTGGGTCCTGCAAGGGATTGTTCTTGGTCCACTGTTAGTCTCCCTATCTGTTAATGCTATCTACACAGATACTGAATCAGAAATATGACTGTTCGCAGACGACTGTGTTTGCTACCGGGTAATTAGAGAAACAGATGACTCACTGAAACTTCAGAATGATATATATAGACTTGTGGATGTTCGTCACGAAAATGGGGCATGATATTTTAGACCGTTAATGCAATTTTATGGGGATAACTAGGAAGAGAGCCAATAAAATGAGGCGTCTTACACCTAAGAAATCTACATCAGTGTCCTCAGGATGTAAAGAGGGTGTGTGTGTGGGGGGGGGGGGGGGGGGCAGCAGAATTAGGACTTGTTCGCCCAATCTTGGAATGTGGCAGTTGTATCTGGGACCCCAAGGGAGTGATCCTCGATGGAGAAATTGAAAAAAATCAGAACAGAGCTAGTACATTTGTAACAAGCAACTACTGCTTTGAAACTGGAAGTATGACTGGAATACAAGGAAAACTATGATGGGAGTCACTCAAGAATACGAGAAAAGACAGTAGGCTCATAATATTATACAAAGGTATAAATGGTTCTGCCAGCACTCCAACAGATGGCCTTGTTCCCCCAGCTATAGGCGCTGTAGAAATCACATTGCGTTGACATTTCAGACACCAAGTGCAAGAACTGACATCTACAAAGAATCTTTCTTCCATCGGACCATTAGAGAGTGGTTTGCCCTTTCCGATTCGATCATTTCCACAGCTGAAGGTGCTGAGGATACTGTAGCTAAATTTGCCTGTTTGGTGAGAGCCAGGGACTAGCTTCACAGATCCTGATTGACGTATAGTCAGTGATAATTCCGAAATCTGATTTACCGATGGAGAAAAATCAACGTTTCCTAAGGTCATCTCAGGAGGCAAATATAGAGTCACTCGCCTCAGAGTGCATAGGACACTTCAGTGTTTTTCGCACGGTACTTTAGGCGAAAGGATTTCATGCATTCCGTTGCTTATGATACGATGCTTTTGAAACAAGAAATTATTATATACATGAAATTAAAAAGTAACAAGGCATCCCCTCGCAACTGTATAAAACTCATCAACATCTAAATCCAATCTGAATATGTTAGACCTATTATGCATTAAAAAATTACCTTTGGTGCTTCTAGGATTATAGATTTGTCTACTATCCTGTTCACAAGGTTTTTAATGTCAAGTCCATTGTATTAGGACGAACCCTTTAAAGACGTGCAAAATTATTAAACCTTTTAACGCAATTAAAGGTAACAAAAGTTGTTTTCCGCAGCGCTTTCTCCTTTGCTCCAACATGGAGCAATTTTTACTTGTTCTAGACATATCTCACTTTTGTCGATTGTCAATTTTTCATGTAGCCTTTCACAAACGCACTATCTGTGCATGTCATAAGGCACATTTCTGTATGGAACGACTCTCGGTATCATTAATATTTTTCAATTCACTGATTCACTTTCTAAGTCGAATAAGGAAAAAGGAATAAGGAAAAAGGAACTAACTTTATGGTCATATCTCAACAAGTCGGTACAGTTATCTGGTTATTTTTGTTCGTTTGAGGGAGGTTTAACGTTCCCGTCAACACTATTTGGGTCATTTTGGAGACGCTGCTTTCAATATTGTGGGACTTTTACCCGACATTGAGATAAAATGTCATTATATGCACGGACGATCCATCTCGCACCACTTCGCCTTGGCAAGCTAAGACCCACTAAGCGGTTTACCACTACTCATGTACGGTCGACTTAAATATGCACTTGCGCACACATAACAAACGCAAAATCAAAGCACAAAGAGTACTGGTTGGTCGATTGTCGCTGACTATAAGTCGGAAAAGTCCTGGACTGTGATTTAAACTGCTTAATTTACCCTTGACCGATTTTTAGCTCACCTGGGCCGAAGGCCGAAGTATAGTGGGCCCTAGGTCGTCCGTCCACACTTTCGAGCAGCTATATCTCTGCAGCCTGCAGGCTGATCTCAATCATTTCTCATCTATAGCATAACTCTGGTGGGGCATTGATGACATAAGCTTTTTAGCTCACCTGGGCCGAAGGCTCCAGGGGAGCTTATAGTATAGTGGGTCCTCCGTCGTCCGTCGTCCGTCGTCCGTCCGTCGTCCGTCCACACTTTTGAGCAGCTATATCTCTGTATCCTGCAGGCTGATCTCAATCATTTCTCACCTGTAGTATGCCTCTGGTGGGGCATTGATGACATAATTTTTTTTTGAAATCGCTCTAAAACTTTGGTTCCTATGGCAACCACAAGGTCCCATAGCCTTACTATGGGAAAATGCTTGTCATCACCGTAGCGCCTTCAGTTTTGATCGGATCTTTCTGAAACTTATATGTTAGGTGACTGGGGATAAAAACTCGGATGAGTTCGAAAACCGGCCAAGTCGGCCCATTTATCATAGAGTTACGTCCCTTTGATTGCTGAAAATGCCCATTTTCGACCTTGTCATCACCGTAGCCCCTTCAGTTTTGATCGGATCTTTCTGAAACTTATATGTAATGTGGCTGGGGATAAAACCTCGGATGAGTTCGAAAACCGGCCAAGTCCGCCAATTTATCATAGAGTTACGTCCCTTTGATTGCTGAAAATGCTGATTTTTGACCTTGTCATCACCGTAGCCCCTTCAATTTTGATCGGGTCTTTCTGAAACTTATATGTAAGGTGGCTGTGGATAAAATCTCGGATGAGTTCGAAACCGACCAAGTCGGCCCTTTTATCGTAGAGTAACGCCCCTTTAGTTGCTGAAAATGCTGATTTTTGACCTTGTCATCACTGTAGCCCTTTTGAGTTTTGATCGAATCTTTCTGAAACTTATATGTAAAGTGGCTGGGGATAAAATCTCGGATGAGTTCGAAAACCGACCAAGTCGGCCCTTTTATCGTAGAGTAACGTCCCTTTGATTGCTGAAAATGCTGATTTTTGACCTTGTCATCACTGTAGCCCTTTCAGTTTTGATCGAATCTTTCTGAAACTTATATGTAAAGTGGCTGGGGATAAAATCTTGGATGAGTTCGAAAACCAGTCAAGTTGGTCCATTTATCACAGAGTAACGTCCCTTTGATTGCTGAAAATGCCGATTTTTGACCTTGTCATCACCGTAGCCCTTTCAGTTTTGATCGGATCTTTCTGAAACTTATATGCAAGGTGGCTGGGGATAAAGCCTCGGATGAGTTCGCATACCGGCAAAGGTGGCCTATTTATCATAGAGTTAGGTCCCTTTGATTGCTGAAAATGTTGATTTTTGACCTTGTCCACACTGTAGCCCCTTCAGTTTTGATCGGATCTTTCTGAAACTTATATGTAAGGTGGCTGGGGATAAAACCTCGGATGAGTTCGAAAACCGGCCAAGTTGCCCCATTAACTGTATAGTTATGTCCCTTTGATGGCTGAAAATGTCGATTTTTTACCTTGTCATCACCGTAGCCCCTTCAATTTTGATCGAATCTTTCTGAAACCTATATGTAAGGTGGCTGGGGATAAAACCTAGGATGAGTTTGAATACCGGCCAAGTTGGCCCATTTATCATTGATTTACGTCCCTTTGATTGCTGAAAATGCCGATTATTGACCTCGTCATCACCATAGCCCCTTCAGTTTTGATCGGATCTTTCTGAAACTTATATGTAAGGTGGCTGGGGATAAAATCTTGGATGAGTTCGAAAACAGGCCAAGTCAGCCCATTTATCATAGAGTTCTGTCCCTTTGATGGCTGAAAATGTTGATTTTTGACCTTGTCATTACTGTACCCCCTTCAGTTTTGATCGGATCTTTCTGAAACTTATATGTGAGGTGGCTGGGAATAAAATCTTGGATGAGTTTGAATACTGGCCAAGTCTGATCGGATCTTTCTGAAACTTACATGTAAGGTGGCTGGGAATAAAACCTCAGGTTAGTTCGAATACCGGCCAAGTCGGCACATTTATCATAGAGTGACGTGCCTTTGATTGCTGAAAATGCCTATTTTCGACATTGTTATCACTGCTGCCCCTTTAGTTTTGAACGGATCTTCATGAAACTTACAAACAAGGAAGTCAGGCAGAAAGCTTGGGGGAGTTTGAAAACTCTTGTTTTTGAACTTGTCATCACCATAGCCACTTCAGTTTAGATAGGATCTTCTTAGCAAGTCAGGAATAAAAGCTTGAATGAGTTTGAAAACCGGTGAGGTCAGCCTGTTTATCATAGAGTTAAATTCTACTTGATTTTCAGAAAATGCATACCCTGTCATCACCTTGTCCTCCCATAAAGCCTTCAGTAAAGGTTGGCACTTCCTTAAACTTTGAATCTGTTAGCTCAGGTGAGCGATACAGGACCAAGCTAGCTTGGTCCTCTTGTTTTGAAATCGCATGAAAACTTTGGTTGCTATGGCAATCACAAGGTCCCATAGACTTAAAATGGGAAAATGCTTGACATCACCGTAGCCCCTTCAGTTTTGATCGGATCTTTCTGAAACTTATATATAAGGTGGCTGGGGATAAAACCTCGGATGAGTTCGAAAACCGGCCAAGTCGGCCCATTTATCATAGTGACGTCCCTTTGATTGCTGAAAATGCCGATTTTTGACCTTGTCATCACCGTAGCCCCTTCAGTATTGATCGGATCTTTCTGAAACTTTTATGTTAGGTGGCTGGGGATAAAATCTCGGATGAGTTCGAAAACCGAACATGTCAGCCCATTTATTGTAGAGTAACGTCCCTTTGATTGTTGAAAATGCTGATTTTTTACCTTGTCATCACCGTAGCCCTTTCAGTTTTGATCGAATCTTTCTGAAACGTATATGTAACCTGGCTGGGGATAAAATCTCGGATGAGTTCGAAAACCAGCCAAGTTGGTCCATTTATCACAGAGTAACGTCCCTTTGATGGCTGAAAATGCCGCTTTTTGACCTTGTCATCACCGTAGCCCTTTCAGTTTTGATCGGATCTTTCTGAAACTTATATGTCAGGTGGCTGGGGATAAAACCTCGGATGAGTTCGAAAACCGGCCAAGTCGCCCCATTTACTATATAGATATGTCCCTCTGATGGCTGAAAATGTCGATTTTTGACCTTGTCATCACCGTAGCCCCTTCAGATTTGATCGGATCTTTCTGAAACTTATATGTAAGGTGACTGGGGATAAAACCTAGGACGAGTTCGAATACCGGCCAAGTTGGCCCATTTGTCATGGATTTACGTCCCTGTGATGGCTGAAAATGCCGATTTTTGACCTTGTCATCCCCATAGCCCCTTCAATTTTGATCGGATCTTTCTGAAACTTATATGTAAGGTGGCTGGGGATGAAATCTCGGACGAATTTGAAAACAGGCCAAGTCAGCCCGTTTATCTTAGAGTTATGTCCCTTTGATGGCTGAAAATGTTGATTTTTGACTTTGTCATCACCGTAGCCACTTCTGTTTGATCGGATTTTTCTGAAACTTATATGTAAGGTGGCTGGGGATGAAACCTCGGAGGAGTTCGAAAACTGGCCAAGTCGGCCCATTTATCTTAGAGTGACATCCCTTTGATTGCTAAAAATGCCAAATTTTGACATTGTCATCACCGTAGTCCCTTCAGTTTTGATCGGATCTTTCTGAAACTAATACGTAAGGTGACTGGGGATAA
The DNA here is from genome assembly GCA_963580285.1 of Lucinisca nassula. Classification (NCBI taxonomy): domain Eukaryota; kingdom Metazoa; phylum Mollusca; class Bivalvia; order Lucinida; family Lucinidae; genus Lucinisca; species Lucinisca nassula. Next base: position 44,968,728 of record OY757017.1, read on the forward strand.
ATCCTAGGATGAGTTCGAATACCGGCCAATGTGACCCATTTATCATAGATTTACGTCCCTTTGATTGCTGAAAATGCCGATTTTTGACCTTGTCATCACCATAGCCCCTTCAGTTTTGATCGGATCTTTCTGAAACTTATATGTTAGATGGCTGGGAATAAAACCTTGGATGGGTTTGAATACTGGCCAAGTTGGCACATTTATCATAGAGTTACGTGCCTTTGATTGCTAAAAATGCCGTTTTCGACTTTGTTAGAACTGCTGCCCCTTCAGTTTTGATCGGATCTTCATGAAACTTAGACAAATAAGTCATGCAGAAAAGCTTTGAGGAGTTTGAAAACTCGTGAGATTTGCCTATTTGTCACAGAGTAATATCCCTTTGATTGCAGCAGTTAATTGCTTATTTTCGAACTCCACGGAGATGTTGCACTGATGAGTTAGGAGGCCTTCATGCGACGGAAGTAAGGGCGAGGATTGTGGCCACGTAAAATCGATTTAAGCCCCCCCCCCCCCCCCCAGTGGAAATCTTCCACTGACCGTTCCAAGGCGGCTCTTCTGTGGCGATTTATTTATGTTGTTGTTTGTTACTTACTGTGTGTATCACTTGTGTCTTTTGGTTTTGGATGGCCATATGGCCATTTTGTGGGAAAGTAACTGTCCTTATGGCCTTCCTTTGTTTAGGTTTCCATTATGGTCTGGTCGCTTAATGTTTGTATTTCTTTTCCTTTTGGTGTCTTTTATGGGTGGAGTAAGTTAATTGTATCAATTCCTGATCTTTGTTTTACTTCTACTTTGTCACCACCATCAGTTTATATCGGACATCTTAGAAAGTCAGGAATAAAAGCTTGAATGAGTTTGAAAACTGGTGAGGTCAGCCTATTTATCATAGAGTTACATTCTACTTGATTTGCAGAAATTGCTTACCCTGTCATCACCATGTCCTTCAATTAATCTTTTAGTAAAGGTTGGCACTTCCTGAAGCTTTGAATCTGTTAGCTCAGGTGAGCGATACAGGCCTATCTTGGTCCTCTTGTTAAGTATATAGTGTAGATCTTGATCATACGCCGCATTATGTGGCGTCTGGTCTGGGTCTTCACTGTTTGCCAAGCCCAACCTATGATTCTAAGATAACCCTCTTGCACAACACTCTGACCTCAGTCACTGCGGCTGTTTTCTATAAAAAATTAATCGGACAAGTCTGTGATAGTCACGTGGACTGAAGAGCTTTTCTGCTTAGGAATTTTGGGTAGTCGGGAAAGGAGCTCATCACGAAAACACGCCTATATAATTTTGACCCCCTTGAACCCTACTTTTATATAGTGAAACTGGGGTTTACAGGGGTAAACCTTATTTTTCATATTTCTGCTCATATACATAGATTCTGGGTACTTGTTAGAACCGCGCGTTCACACAATCTATTTTTGAGCAGAAATATAAAAAGTATCAGATACTTTTTTTCTGAAAATTTCATTTTTGTTTTTAGGGTAAAATTTTCAATTTATTTTAATAGGCATGTTTTCGTAATGTCTGCTGATCAACCCTAATTTTTGTCATGGCATTTGTTGAGAAATATTCGTCTCTGCACATGCGCTTGAAGTTCTGAGCTCAGTCAAAACCTAAACAACGGGCCTCCGTGGCCTAGTGGTTAAGAGCGCTGACTCTTGATCATTAAGTCTCTCACCGCTGTGGTTCGAGCCTCGCTCGGGTCACATGTGAGACGCCAAGTTCTGCAACGGAAGGTCAGGTGGTTTTTCTCCGGGTACTCCGATTTTCGCCCACCTCTGATTAACGATCGGCTCGATATGAGTGAAATAATCTTGAAAGGGCCGTAAAACTAAAAAAAAAAAAAACCTAAACATGAATGTTAATATTGACGTAGTCAATAGTCACTTTCGTTATGGCCCTTCAAACAAATTTGAAATATTTAAGCATTTAAACTTCAAGCGCCTGTGATCTTTCCGACATCATTCTTCAAGAGCATTTGCACAGGTTTACAAAATTTTTTAGCTCACCGTCACGTAGTGACGAGGTGAGCTTTTGGGATCACTTTTTGTCCGTCGTCCGTCGTGCGTCCGTCCGTCCGTGTGTGCGTGCATGCGTGCGTGCGTGCGTGCGTGCGTAAACAATTTCTTTAAATGACATCTCCTCCTAAACCACTGATCGGATTTTGACCAAACTTCACAGGAATGATCCTTAGGTGGTCCCCTTTCAAAGTTGTTCAAATGGTTCCGGTCTATTGCACATCTAGGTCACAGGAGCCAAAAACAGATTTTTTTCACCAAAAACTTAAAAAATCTTCTTCTCTGAAACCACAAGGCCCAGGTCTTTGATATTTGGTATGAAGCTTCATCTAGTGGACCCCTACCAAGATTGTTCAAATTATAGTGCTGGGGCCAAAAATGCCCCCGCCCTGGGGCCCTTTGGTTTTACATAGGCTTATATAGGGAAAATCTTTAAAAATCTTCTTCTCTGAAACCACAAGGCCCAGGTCTTTGATATTTGGTATGAAGCTTCATCTAGTGGACCCCTACCAAGATTGTTCAAATTATAGTGCTGGGGCCAAAAATGCCCCCGCCCCGGGGCCCTTTGGTTTTACATAGGCTTATATAGGGAAAATCTTTAAAAATCTTCTTCTCTGAAACCACAAGGCCCAGGTCTTTGATATTTGGTATGAAGCTTCATCTAGTGGACCCCTACCAAGATTGTTCAAATTATAGTGCTGGGGCCAAAAATGCCCCCGCCCCGGGGCCCTTTGGTTTTACATAGGCTTATATAGGGAAAATCTTTAAAAATCTTCTTCTCTGAAACCACAAGGCCCAGGACTTTGATATTTGGTATGAAGCTTCATCTAGTGGACCCCTACCAAGATTGTTCAAATTATAGTGCTGGGGCCAAAAATGCCCCCGCCCCGGGGCCCTTTGGTTTTACATAGACTTATATAGGGAAAATCTTTAAAAATCTTCTTCTCTGAAACCACAAGGCCCAGGACTTTGATATTTGGTATGAAGCTTCATCTAGTGGACCCCTACCAAGATTGTTCAAATTTTAGTGCTGGGACAAAAAATGCCCCCGCCACAGGGCCCTTTGGTTTTACATTGGCTTATATAGGGAAAATCTTTAAAAATCTTCTTCTCTGAAACCACAAGGCCCATGTCTTTGATATTTGGTATGAAGCTTCATCTAGTGGACCCCTACCAAGATTGTTCAAATTTTAGTGCTGGGACAAAAAATGCCCCCGCCACGGGGCCCTTTGGTTTTACATTGGCTTATATAGGGAAAATCTTTAAAAATCTTCTTCTCTGAAACCACAAGGCCCATGTCTTTGATATTTGGTATGAAGCTTCATCTAGTGGACCCCTACCAAGATTGTTTAAATTATAGTGCTGGGGCCAAAAATGCCCCTTCCCCGGGGCCCTTTGGTTTGACATAGGCTTATATAGGGAAAATCTTTAAAAATCTACTTCTCTGAAACCACAAGGCCCAGGACTTTGATATTTGGTATGAAGCTTCATCTAATGGACCTCTACCAAGATTGTTCAAATTATAGCCCTGGGGCCACAAATGCCCCCCCCCCCGGGCCCTTTGGCCCTTTGGTTTTACATAGATTAATATAGCCCCGGGGCCATTTGGTTTTGCATAGGCTTATGTAGGGAATATCTTTAAAATAAATCTTCTTCTCTGAAACCACAAGGCCCAGGTCTTTGATATTTGATGTGTAGCTTCATCTAGTGGACCTTTGCCAAGATTGTTCAAATTATAGCCTTTGTTGATGTTTGGTATGAAGCTTCGCCTTTAAGACTTCCCTCAACATTATGCACATTAAAGCCCAGGGGCCAATAATGGCCCTCTCTGGGGCCCACTTGTTACACTATGGATCAGGTGAGCGATCCAGGGCCATCATGGCCCTCTTGTGATTAATATTAGGATCACTTTTTGTCTGTCAACCGTGCGTAAACAATTTCTTCAAACGACATCTCCTCCTAAACCACTGATCGGATTTTGACCAAACTTCACAGGAATGATCCTTAGGGGGTCCCCTTTCAAAGTTGTTCAAATGGTTCCAGTCCATTGCACATATAGGTCACAGGAGCCAAAAATAGATTTTTTCACCGAAAACTTAAAAAATCTTCTTCTCTAAAACCGCAAGGCCCAAGTCTTTGATATTTGGTATGAAGCTTCATCTAGTGGACCCCTACCAAGATTGTTCAAATTATAGTGCTGGGGCCAAAAATGCCCCCGCCCCGCGCCCTTTGGTTTTACATGGGCTTATATAGGGAAAATCTGTAAACATCTTCTTCTCTGAAACGGCAAGGCCATGTCTTTGATGTTTGATATGAAGCTTCATCTAGTGGACCCCTTCCAAGATTGTTCAAATTATAGTGCTGGGGCCAAAAATGGCCCCGCCCCGGGCCCCTTGGTTCTACATTGGCTTATATAGGGAAAATCTGTAAAAATCTTCTTCTCTGAAACGGCAAGGCCCATGTCTTTGATGTTTGATATGAAGCTTCATCTAGTGGACCCCTACCAAGATTGTTCAAATTATAGTGCTGGGGCCAAAAATGGCCCCGCCCCGGGCCCTTTAATTTTACATGGGCTTATATAGGGAAAATCTTTCAAAAACTTCTTCTCTGAAACTGCAAGGCCCATGTCTTTGCTATTTGGTATGAAGCTTCATCTAGTGGACCCCTACCAAGATTGTTCAAATTATAGTGCTGGGTCCAAAAATGCCCCCACTCCGGGGCCCTTTGTTTTTACATAGACTTATATAGGGGAAATCTTTACAAATCTTCTTCTCTGAAACCACTAGGCCTAGGTCTTTGATATTTAGTATGAAGCTTCAGCTAGTGGACCTCTACCAAGATTGTTCAAGTTATAGCCCTGAGGCCAAAAATGCCCCCGCCTCGGGGGCCCTTTGGTTTTACATAGACTTTAATCGGGAAAATCTTTAAAAATCTTCTTCCGTGAAACCACAAGGCCTAGGTCTTTGATATTTGGTGTGAAATTTCATCTAGTGGACCTCTATCAAGATTTTCAATTATAGCCCCCGCCCCGAGACCCTTTGGTTTTACATAGTCTTATATAGGGAAAATCTTTAAAAATCTTCTTCTCTGAAACTGCAAGGCCCATGTCTTTGATATTTGGTATGGAGCTTCATCTAGTGGACAATTATATCCTTTGTTGATATTAGGTATGAAGCTTCACCTTTTTAGACCTCCCTCAACATTATGCACATTATAACCTTGGGGTCAATAATGGCCCTCCCAGGGGCCCACTTATTACTCTATGGATCAGGTGAGCGATCCAGGGCCATCATGGTCCTCTTGTTTGCAGTTTAATTTCAATCTGATTTGGCATTAACATGTTCAAGTGGTTACATCAGTGACCAGCCTTGTAGCCTGTTGTGTAAACTAAATATGGGAGAGTTAAGGATGGAGTTACTCTTGGTGATTGTTGCGACTTTAAGACACCAGTTCGCACAAAACAAACATTTTTCTTCATGGCTCCCATCGAAATCTGCCTTATAGTGAAGTTTTCAGTAATAATCATAGACTAAATCATGTATTTTAACAGCAGTACATGAAATGTAGTTTTTATATTTCGTCGACAGCCGTATCAATAAGACTAGGATACCATCGACGGTCGTATTTCTGATAATCGACATCCGTATCCCGACATTTTTCAAAGGTCTATAAAAACTCCCAAAGTGCATGAATTAGGTCAATCCCACATTGTTGTTGAAGCGTAAATGGTAGATAAAATGTATATGGTGTTTTATTGCTTTCCTTCTTTTCATAAAGCATTAGATTAATGATTTTCTGTGAAAACTGATTTTTTTCGAAAGAACCGGTATTTTATAAGTGTTTTCAGACTCACGACTCTCTATAAGTGAACAGACAATTAACAGCCTGTCTCTTTAAAACACCGACAGCGATTGTAAATGTTTAAACTAACGTTTTCGCCTCTCCAAGTGCATCAAAAGCGAAGACCCTCCTGTGTCGACATCCGTACTGCTCGGTCGAAAACCGTATTTCTCGGTCGACAGCAGCTTTACACAGTACCGGCTCGGTCGACAACACAGGTAAAGAAAATGGTATTATCCCCGTGACTAAGCATGGTCATTACACTAGCCATCCAGAGTAGTAATGAATTATACAGAAATATCCATCTTAAAACTTTCCATAAACGCACTTTCAGTATATCTTCATGCTCTATTAGCTTACATTCTCACATCTACTCTTATTCTATGGGTATGCTGTCTACTTCTTTTATCTGGAGACGTGGAGACCAACCCGGGCCCAGACTCTGTCGACGGCGGCACTGATACAAGCGACACGTGCTCAACAGCTTCTATCGACCCACTCTCTTCCCACCTGAGTATCTTTCATTTGAACATTCAGAGCATTTTACCTAGAATGGATCTTATTAGGGCTGAATCAAGTGCATATGATGTGCTTATATTCTCTGAAAGTTGGCTCAAACCGAATATTTCGGACGACAATATAACCATCTCTAATTTTTCTGACCCTTTCAGGACAGACAGACTCGATCGTGTAGCTGGAGGGGTCGTCGCATACGTCCGTGATTCAATTCCGTGTAAGCGCCGGTCAGACCTAGAAGTAAGAGGACTCGAAGGAGTTTGGCTTGAACTGAAAATCAAATCAAAACGATTGCTTATCGGAGGTTTCTATCGACCTCCAAACAGCAATCTCGATTACATGAATCTATTAAAAGAAAACGTTGACCGGGCAGTTAACACAAATATTGTTGACATTATTATCACAGGCAATTTCAACTACAACATGCTATCACATGACGATATCAAATTAAAAGAAACGATTCTCGAATACAATTTACACCAGTTAATTACAGCTCCAACACGCATTACTGAACACACTTCAACACTAAAAACAATGTTCTCTTAAGTGTGGTAGCCGACCCATTTATACCTAACCAAACTAGATATCACTGTTCCGTTGATACGTTACTTAAGTTCACCCGTCCTGTAGTAAAAAGTTTCAAGAGAAAAATCTGGAACTAAAATCTTGCTGACTATGACAAATTCCGTAGAAGACTCTCCGAATCAGACCTCATTACAAAACTTGAAACTGACCCTGATATTGAATCTAATGTTCAATGTTTAAAAGACACAATCCTGCATGCTGCAGAAAACTCTATACCTAGCAAAGTTATCACTGTCAAGCATGGTTACCATCCCTGGGTAACTTGTTATATCAAACGTTTGAGACGCTTATCGACAATTTAAAAGAACGTCAAAAAACTTTTATTGGGACAAGTACAAACGAATCCGTAATACAGTAATTAATGGTACTAGAAAATTGAAAAAGGACTTCTTTGACAAATTAGATAGATTACTTTCTTCTGATAACTGTGACACTAAAATCTTCTGGAAAACGTCTCAGCAATTGTTGAACCTAAAGCCATCTACCACTATACCTACAATAATACTGAATAACGATTTTGCAGATACTCTTATACAAAAAGCAAACTTATTAAACGACTTCTTTTCATCACAAACACGCATCGACGACACAAACAAACCTTTTCCAGACCTACCACCACCCGAACCTATAGTCATTACGGAACAGGGCGCCATTTACGTCTTAAAACGACTTGACGTCACCAAGTCCTGTGGTCCTGATTTAGTCAGCCCCCGTCTTCTAAAAGAAGGTGCCTTAATTCTTGCAAATCTTTTTTCTACAGTATTTAATCGTTCTCTCCAACAGGGCTACTTCCCTTCTCTTTGGAAAGCTGCTAATCTTACACCCATACACAAGAAAGACGACAAAACTAACCCTGGTAACTATAGACTTATGTCTCTGCTTAGCCTTCTGGCAAAGTGATGGAGCGCTGTGTTCACAAGCATCTCTACAATTATATTGCTAATCACCAAATCCTAACTCCACTGCAGTCAGGTTTTGTACCAGGGGATTATACAACATATCAACTAATACCCACCTCCATCATTTCTGTCAAGCTGTAGATAGTGGGAAAGAAGTTCGAGCTGTGTGTTGCGTCATCAGCAAAGCCTTCGACAGAGTCTGGCACAAAGGTCTCCTCTACAACCTTTCAGGCATAGGCTGCTCAGAGGTTATTTTAAAGTGGTTTTCTAGTTATCTTTCCGACCGAAGACAACGTGTTGTGCTTAATGGCCAAACCTCAGAATGGGCCCCCGTTCTTGTGGGTGTTCCCCAATGATCTGTTTTGGGACCACTGCTGTTTCTAATTTTCAGCAATGATATTGTTACCAGAATAGGCTTGAATTCGGACTTGCAAATCATGTCCGAATGGGCAGAGGATTGGCTTGTTAACTTCAACGCCAACAAAACAGTCTCCTTTATAATAACTAGAAAACGAAATCCCGTAACACATCCTCCTCTTCTGATGAATAATACAATACTCAAAGAAACCAACCTGCATAAGCATTTAGGACTTACATTTTCAAGCAACTGCGAATGGACTAATCATATAGAGAACATCTCCAAAAGTGCATGGACAAGGCTAAACTAACTTCGAGTTCTCAAATTCCGAGTAAGCCGTAAATCACTAGAGAAAATGTACTTTGCATACATACGACCTTTGATAGAATACAGCGATTCCGTTTGGGACAACTGTTCGAACGCAAACAAAAAAACAACTAGACGCTATTCACAACGAGGCTGCAAGAATAATCAGTGGTGCTACAAAATTATGCAGCATTGACAGATTGTACTCTGAACTAGGTTGGGAGTCACTTCAGGAAAGGAGAAACAAGCACAAACTCCTTATATTTTATAAAATCTTACATGGCCTAACCCCCGACTATCTTGTAGACCTTTTACCGTACATGAAGCGTCATCTTATAATCTTAGAAATGCTGACCACTTCCAGACATTTCGGGCTAACACGAACCTCTTCAGAGCTTCCTACTTTCCCTCTGTCATCCAAGCATGGAACAACTTACCTGAAGCAACAAAGCATGCTTCTTCTGTAGCATCATTGATTTATCTACTGAACAGAAACTTAAGAAGACCTCCAAAATTTTATAACGTAGGATCACGAATAGGTCAAATCCTCCACGCACGACTGATAATGCAGTGAGTTATACCGTAAAGACATAGTAGACAGCCCATCCTGTCAATGTGGCGGCTTCGAAAGAGCGTATCACTTCTTTTTCATTTGCCCTCGTTTTGCAGCCGAACGAAGATCTTATTTGCCAGCTAATCTTTCCCATTACTCGGTCAGGGAACTCCTGTATGGAAAAGAGTCTGCAAATAATCACGAGAACGAAACCGTGTTCCTTCAAGTGCAAGATTATTGTTAAGTCAGGCAGATTTATGCAGCACCAATAACATGCACCATTACCACAAAATAATTGCTTCATATTTAACGAGTATCTTGACTAATTCCTTAGGAACCAGGGAATACAGCCGTTTCTTTTCTTTTCTTTTTTTCCTCCTGCTATCTTAACCTGATACAGGACATCAAACAGAAACTCTCTCTCTCTCTCTCTCTCTCTCTCTCTCTCTCTCTCTCTCACACACACACACACACACACACACACACACACACACACACACACACACAACCTAACTGTTACTGACATATCCCACTTACCCTTGGTAAAGCCATTCATCAACGATGCTGTAGATTCCACGTTATCACATTATCTTTACAGGAGATGACCAATATAAGCCAAAGTGCTTTCTGTCAAATCCTGTTCTCATTTTGTTTGTATTGTTCATTGTATGGTATTGTCATTCAATAAATACTGTTTAAACCAACTTATATTCGTTTTGTTTTACGTTCTTTTGGTCGATTCGCAGGACAAGATGGCTGTCCATTTTTTCACTCAACATAGACAAATGTGAAAGCACAAGTAGTTCTATTGTGAAAGAGACTACTTATGAACTTGACACTTCGGGCAATATGGAAAAATATTGACCGGTAACTTCTGTACAAAGTTAACGGGACATTTTCTGGGTATGTAATAATTTTCCAAATCGCCCGTAGTCAAGTTCATATTGCTGGTAGATAAGCAGTCTCGTGCATGAAAGAAATACTTTAATTTCTCCATTTTGATTCTAAAAATCGGCAGCTATCCTATCGTGTGTATCGATTGAAAGAACGTAAAAGAAAACGAAAATAGGCTGTGACAAAGAGCATAAAGCGCATTTTATTTTAGCAAATATGACCTACCTGCAGTCTGTTCACATTTTCAAAAATCTTCCAGGAAATCAGAAACACTAAAACGGACACTTCGAAAAAAATGGCGTCCAGCGTTGGGAAACGTCAATGTTTTAATGGCGTCACATCGACGAAAGTTAACGTCGTCTTCACTTTGGCGCCATTGGGCGTGGGTTTTCGTGTAGGAAGACACTTATCGACTGGATTAGTTTCCATTTCAAACCACTTAAAGATAGATATATGAACTGATTTTACGTTCAGATTTATTTGTCAGGCAGTCTTGAATTCTGGCAGACAGTTCAAGTTTTGGGTATATAATAAAAAGGTTATTGACTTTATATTATGAACTATTCGGCACTCGTTCATATGGCGTAGACGCACTCGCAAACTCGTACGTCTTCGCCATATGAATTCGTTCCGAATACTTCACAATATAAAGTCAATAACGTATAATTATCGCATATTTTCACACGTTGGCGTCTCCATTCGGTTCAGTGGGGAAAGCGTTATAACGTCATGTTAGAATCTAAGAAGTTCGCTAAAGAAAATAAGATACTATATTGTCCGAACAAGATATTTAGTTGTGCGAACAAGAAATTATGTGCGAACAACATACTATCTTGTGCGAACAATATATTGTCTTCTGCGAACAACATATATTCTTGTTCGGACAACTTACAACTTTTAAAAATGAGCGTGGTTATGTATTGTTCAGTGTCAAAATATTGATATTTTAGGAACGTTTGTGGCGTAAGAATCGCAGATTCACGGGTTCCTGTACTGGCATTGATCTGAACAGAAATTTCCCCTTCCACTGGAATCCCAGTAAGTTAAAGTTTATGCATGAACTTCAGTTCATTATATTAAGCATTTGGAAAAAAGACGTTTAGCCTGTCAACATTCAAGCGAAAATAGAATGAAATATGAAATAATAGATAATACGCTTTGATAATGATATTAATAGGTCCTAAACTTTGATCGACCCTATGTCCAGAACATACGTATCACGTAGGTGACTCGAGCCTACGTAATCTCGCCAGAATCCCTCTCTGCGCGCAGATGCGGCTGTGTGTGTATGTATGTTTGAGCATTACGTTCCCCCAAGAACTAAGGTCATATGAAGACGGGCCCTGAGTTTAGAGTCTCATCCGAAAGTCTGGAGAAGCCCGGAATCGATCCCACGACCCCAGTAGCTTATCCACTATGTGAGGCTGTATATATGAATTTTGAAGAAACATAACTTGGACAGTCCATTATGCCCCCGCACCGGAAGTGAGGGGGGCATATTGTTTTTGATGCGGATCCCGTTTGCGTTGCCGCCAGTATAGACGTTGGCGTAGCCTGTTTGAAGCATTATATCCTCTTTACCTGTGAATGGATTCTGACCAAACTTGCATGGTTATATCACTACGATGGGGGAAAACAGCCATTAGGTTCTTATGACCTTGACCTAATTTTCAAGTGCATAGGCCCCCCAAAAACAGTCAATTTAGGGCGAAAAATGGCTTGTCTGCACTCTATCTCATGAACACATTGATTAATTTAGGTCAAAGTTGGTACAAAATGAGTTGACACATGCCACCAAAGACTGTGAAATTTGGCTTATCTGGACCCTATATCATGAATGAATCAATGAAATTTGGTCAAACTTGGTACAGTATATCATACCAACTTTTACACCACTACTACCCAAGTATACCTGGGTGGAATGGGGCAGTTGCATTACGTGTCTTGCCCAAGGACACACCTCGCCTCCGGTGGCCGTATTCGAACCCACAACCTCTCGATCATAAGTCAAACGCGCTAACCACTGAGCTATCGAGGCTGCCGATTAGATTTTGGTAACCTTGACATTATTTTCAAGGGTGCATGTCTCCAAAGACTGTGAATATTGTCTTGTCTGCGGATGAAATTCGGTCAAACTTGGTACAATATATCATTGCAGCCCACCAAAAATCTTTAATAGATTTTGGTGAACTTTACCTTATTTTCAAGGGCACATGCCCTCAGAGACTGTGGATTTTGGCTGGTCTGCACCCTATCTCATGAATGAATGGAGGAAATTCTGTCAAATTTGGTACAATATATCATTGCAACCTACCAAAGGTTTTGATTAGATTTTGGCAATCTTGGCCATATTTTCAAGGGCACATGCCCCCATAGACTGTGGATTTTGGCTTGTGTGCGCCCTCTCTCATGAATTTGGTCAAAATTGGTACACTACATCATTGCACCCTTCCAAAGATTTCATTAAATTTTGATGACCTTGACTTTATTTTCGAGGGCACAGCCCCCCCCCCCAAACCCCCCCCCCCCACCACCACCACCACCAAAAAAAAAAACTGTCAATTTTGGCTTATCTGCACCCTATCTAATGAACGAATTCATGAAATTTGGTCAAACTTGATACAGTATAATATTGCAACCTATCAAAGACTTTATAAGATTTTGGCGATCTTAACCTTATTTTCAAGGGCACAGGCCCCGAGAAACTGTCAGTTTGGGCTTGTCTCATGAACGAATTGATGAAATTCGATCAAACTTCGTAGATTTGTTCAGATTTTGGTGACCTTGCCATTATTTTTAAGTCAAGGGAACATGTCTCCTAAAACTGACATGTTTGCACCATATCCCCCAAAAAAACCCACAGTTTTTGGCCAAAAATGTCTTGTTTGCACTTTGCAATTTAGTGACCTTAACCTGGAAATTAAAGCCAAATTGTTGTTTAAGTAATGTGTACGGTGGGGGACATTGTTTTCCTATGAAAACATTTCTGGCTTGTGATTGTTTTTGACCACTCTGTATCCATGTAATATTTGTTCTGAACTCGTTTGCATATTTTTTTTTATTTTTTACATTTCAGGAACCTGGTAATGTCTGAAAAATTTGATTTTGCATTTTTTCTAAATAATCTCTCATGGACTTAAGTTTGCTTGACTTAAGTCGGTGGTACCTGGTTAAAATGCATCAAGAAATGAAACAAACATCAATAAATCAGAAGTTATGAACTGAGTTTTGTTCTAAGAATCTCGTGGTTCATTTGAGCGGTCACAAGTGACAGTACAAGTGACCACGTGCGCACTTCAAAGACTGTGTCAGAATATCACAGTTTCTTCATGAACACTGAGTGGGTATTATGCGTCTGTATATCCGCAGTGTCAGAATATCAAAGTTTTCTTATGAACACTGAGTGGGTATTATGCGTCTCTATACCCGCAGTGTCAGAATATCAAAGTTTCTTCATGAAAACAGAGTGGGTATCATGCGTCTGTATATCCACAGTGTCAGAATCTCAAAGATTCCTCATGAACACTGAGTGGGTATCATGTGTCTGTATATCACAGCTTCCTCAAGAAAACTGAGTGCACCTCTATATCCGCAGTGTCAGAATAACACAGTTTCTGCATGAACACTGAGTGGGTATTAAACGTCTGTATATACACAGTGTCAGTTTCTGCATAAAAACAGAGCGGGTATTATGCACCTGTATATCCGTAGCGTCAACTATCAAAGCTTCCTTAAGAACACTGAGTGCGTCTTTATAACCATAGTGTCAGAATATCACAGCTTCTTCATAAACAATGAGTGGGTATTATGCGTCTCTATATCAGCAGTGTCAGAATATCACAGCTTCTTCATGAACACTGAGTGGGTATTATGCGTCTGTATATCCGCAGTGTCAGAATATCACAGCTTCCTCAAGAACACTGAATGCGTCTCTATATCCGTAGCAGTGTCAGAATATCACAGTTTCCTCAAGAACACTGAATGCGTCTCTATATCCGCAGTGTCAGAATATCACAGCTGCCTCAAGAACACTGAACGCGTCTATATATCCGCAGTGTCAGAATATCACAGCTTCTTAATGAACACTGAGTGGGTATTATGCGTCTAAATATCCGCATTTACAGAAAATCAAAGTATCTTCATGAACACTGAGTGGGTATTATGCGTCTGTATATCCACAGTGTCAGAATATCATGCGTATATATATCCAACGTGTCAGTATCTTCATTAACACTGAGTGGGTATTATGCGTCTTTATATCCACAGTGTCAGAATGACAAAGTTTCTTCATGAACACTGAGTGGGGTGTTATGCGTATGTATATCCGCAGTGTCAGAATATCAAAGTTTCCTCATGAACACCGAGTGGGTATTATGCGTCTGTATATCCACAGTGTCAGAATATCAAAGTTTCTTCATGAACACTGCGTGGTTAGTATGCGTCTGTATATCCACAGTACCAGAATATGAAAGATTCCTCATGAACACTGAGTGGGTATGATGCGTCTTTATATCCACAGTGTCAGAATATCAAAGTTTCTTCATGAACACTGCGTGGTTAGTATGCGTCTGTACATCCACAGTGCCAGAATGTCAAAGTTTCTCCATGAACACTGAGTGGGTATTATGCGACTTTATATCCACAGTGTCAGAATGTCAAAGTTTGTTCATGAACACTGGGTGGGTATTATGCGTCTGTATATCCGCAGTGTCAGAATATCAAAGTTTCCTCATGAACACCGAGTGGGTATTATGCGTCTCTATATCCACAGTGTCAGAATGTCAAAGTTTCTCCATGAACACTGCGTGGTTAGTGTGCGTCTGTATATCCACAGTGCCAGAATGTCAAAGTTTCTCCATGAACACTGCGTGGTCAGTATGCGTCTGTATATCCACAGAGCCAGAATGTCAAAGTTTCTCCAAGAACACTGCGTGGTTAGTATGCGTCTGTATATCCACAGTGCCAGAATGTCAAATTTTCTCCATGAACACTGAGTGGGTATTATGCGTCTGTATATCCACAGTGTCAGAATATCAAAGTTTCCTCATGAACACCGAGTGGGTATTATGCGTCTCTATATCCGCAGTGTCAGAATATCAAAGTGTCTTTATGAAAACAGAGCAGGTATTTTGAGTCTGTATATCCGCAGTGTCAGCTACCGACGCTTCTTCAAGAACACTGGGTGCGTCTCTATATCAGCAGTGTCAGAATATAAAAGTTTTTTCATGAACACTGAGTGGGTATTATGCGTCTGTATATTCGCAGTGCCAGCTATCAAAGATTCCTCAAGAACACCGAGTTTGTCTGCATATCCGCAGTGTCAGAATATCAAAGCTTACTCATGAACACCGAATGCGTCTGTATAAACACGGTGTTAGAATATCAAAGTTTCTTCCTGAGCACTGAATGGGTGTTTACTCGACGTGACAGTATACCAAACCTTCTTCACTGATTTGGTATAATGCGTCTTTACATCCCTAGGGTTCTTTATGAACATTCGGAGGGCATGATGATTCTGTATATCCCCAGTCAAAATATCCTTTTTAGCTCACCTGGGCCGAAGGCTCCAGGGGAGCTTATAGTATAGTGGGTTCTCCGTCGTCCGTCCATCGTCCGTCCACACTTTTAAGCAGATATATCTCTGCAGCCTGCAGGCTGATCTCAATCATTTCTCATCTGTAGCATGCCTCTGGTGGGCATGAAAACTTTGGTTGCTATGGCAATCACAAGGTCCCATAGACTTACAATGGGAAAATGCTTGTCCTCACCGTAGCCCCTTCAGTTTTGATCGGATCTTTCTGAAACTTATATATAAGGCGGCTGGGGATAAAACCTCGGATGAGTTCGCAAACCGGCCAAGTCGGCCTATTTATCATAGAGTTACGTCCCTTTGATTGCTGAAAATGCCGTTTTTTTACCTTGTCATCACCGTAGCCCGCTCAGTTTTGATCGGATCTTTCTGAAACTTACATGTAAGGTGGCTGGGGATAAAATCTCGGATGTATTCGAAAACCGACCAAGTTGGCCCATTTATCGTAGAGTATCGCCCCTTTGATTGCTGAAACTGCTGATTTTTTACCTTGTCATCACAGTAGCCCTTTCAGTTTTGACCGAGTCTTTCTGAAACTTTTATGTAATGTGGCTAGGGACAAAATCTCGGATGAGTTCGAAAACCAGCCAAGTTGGTCCATTTATCACAGAGTAATGTCCCTTTGATTGCTGAAAATGCCGATTTTTGACCTTGTCATCACCGTAGCCCTGTAAGTTTTGATCGGATCTTTCTGAAACTTATATGTAAGGTGGCTGGGGATAAAACCTCGGATGAGTTCGAATACCGGCCAAGGTGTCCTATTTATGATAGAGTTATGTCCCTTTGATTGCTGAAAATGTTGATTTTTGACCTTGTCATCACTGAAGCCCCTACAGTTTTGATCGGATCTTTCCGAAACTTATATGTAAGGTGGCTGGGGATAAAACCGCGGATGCGTTCGAAAACCGGCCAAGTCGCCCCATTTACTATATAGTTATGTCCCTTTGATGGCAGAAAATAACGATTTTTAACTCACCAGAGCCCAAGGCTCCGGGAGAGCTTATAGGATAGGCAGTTGTCCGTCGTCGTCGTCGTCGTCGTCGTCTGCGTCTGCGTCTTCGTCAACACTTTCAAACGACATCTCCTCTGAAGCCGCTGGGCCGATTGCGCCCAAATTTTATCTGCAGCATCCTTCGGCTGGGGGATTGAAAGTTTTATTTTTTAGCTCACCTGTCACGTAGTGACAAGGTGAGCTTTTGTGATCACTTTTCGTCCTTCGTCCGTCGTCAGTGCGTGCGTGCGTGCGTGCGTAAACTTTTTCTTCAAATGACATCTCCTCCTAAACCACTGATCGGAATTTGACCAACCTTCACAGGAATGATCCTTAGGTGGTCCCCTTTCAAAGTTGTTCAAATGGTTCCGGTCCATTGCACATCTAGGTCACAGGAGCTAAAAATAGATTTTTTAAACGAAAACTTTAAAAATCTTCTTCTCTGAAACCGCAAGGCCCAGGTCTTCGATATTTGGTATGAAGCTTCATCTAGTGGACCTCTACCTAGATTGTTCAAATTATAGCCCTGGGGGCCAAAATGCCCCCGCCCCGGGGCCTTTGGTTTAACATAGGCTTATATTGGGAAAATCATTAAAAAATCTTCTTCTCTGAAACCACAAGGCCCAGGTCTTTAATATTTGGTGTGAAGCTTTACCTGGTGGACCTCTACTAAGATTTTTCAAATTATAGCCTTGGGGCCAAAAATGCCCCCGCCCTGGGGCCTTTGGTTTTACATAGGCTTATACTGGGAAAATCTTCTTCTCTGAAACCGCAAGGCCAAGATCTTTGATATTTGGTGTGAAGCTTCATCTAGTGGACCTCTACCAAGATTGTTCAAATTATAGCACATGGGGCCAAAATGCTCCCGCCCCGGGGGCCTATGGTTATACATAGGCTTACATAGAGAAAATCATTAAAAAATCTTCTTCTCTGAAACCACAAGGCCAACGTCTTTAATATTTTGTGTGAAGCTTTACCTGGTCGACCTCTACTAAGATTGTTCAAATTATAGCCTTGGGGCCAAAAATGCCCCCGCCCCGGGGTCCAATGGTTTTACATAGGCTTTCAGTGGTTTCTTGCTGTCGAGTCCTCACCGTTGTCTCACCTCTGTGGTTCTTTGATTTCTGTGTTTACGGAGATGTTGCACTGATGAGTTAGGAGGCCTTCATGCGGACTGAACAAATTATTTGTCTAAATCGCGACGGAAGTAAGGGCGAGGATTGTGGCCACGTAAAATCGATTTAAGCCCCCCAGTGGAAATCTTCCACTGACCGTTCCAAGGCGGCACTTCTGTGGCGATTTATTTATGTTGTTGTTTGTTACTTACTGTGTGTATCACTTGTGTCTTTTAATTTTGGATGGCCATATGGCCATTTTGTGGGAAAGTAACTGTCCGTATGGCCTTCCTTTGTTTAGGTTTCCATTATGGTCTGGTCGCTTAATGTTTGTATTTCTTTCCCTTTGGTGTCTTTTATGGATGGAGTAAGTTAATTGTATCAATTCCTGATCTTTGTTTTACTTCTACTTTTTATACAGGGAAAATCTTAAAAAATCTTCTTCTCTGAAACCGCAAGGACCAGATCTTTGATATTTGGTGTGAAGCTTCATCTAGTGGACCTCTAACAAGATTGTTCAAATTATAGCCCTTGGGGCCAAAATGTCCCCGTCCCGGGGGCCTATAGTTTTACATAGGCTTATATAGGGAAAATCATTAAAAAAATCTTCTTCTCTGAAACCACAAGGCCCAGGTCTTTAATATTTGGTGTGAAGCTTCACCTGGTGGACCTTTACTAAGATTGTTCAAATTATAGCCTTGGGGGCAAAAATGCCCCCGCCCCGGGGGCCTTTGGTTTTACATAGGCTTATACAGGGAAAATCTTTAAAAATCTTCTTCTCTGAAACCGCAAGGCCCAGATCTTTGGTATTTGATGTGAAGCTTCATCTAGTGGACCTCTTTCAAGATTGTTCAAATTATAGCCCTGGGGGCCAAAAATGCCCCCACCCCGGGACCCTTTGTTTTTTCATAGGCTTATATAGGGAAAACCTTTAAAAATCTTCTTGTCTGAAACCAGAAGGTCCAGGTCTTTGATATTTGGTATGAAGCTTCATCTAGTGGACCATTTCCAAGTTTGTTCAAATTATAGCCCTCGGGCCTAGAATATACTGGAGACACTAATTCTCAGGTGAGCGATTCAGGGCCCTCTCGGCCCTCTTGTTTATTAAAATCGGCTCATTAGTTTGGTTGCTATGGCAACTTGTAGTTTCCATAGACTTATAATGGGGAAAATTGAAAAATGGCATTTACTGCCAAGCCTCTGCAGATATTTTGACAAAATTTTCATAGAATTGTTCCATAGGCAATCTACTATCTGCCGTATGATTTTAGGCCTTCTGCTCATTTTTATTGATTGCCATGGAAACCAAAATACAAAAAATAGACAAAAAAAAACTTAAAAAATCGTCTACTCAAAAACAATATGCTCTAGGAGGCTGAGACTTTATGAACATATTCACCATATTTGCCTTTACAGGTTTTGTGTTTTTATGAAAATTGGCCCTTTAGTTTTGTTGCTATGTAGAAAGTAGAAGTAAAACAAAGATCAGGAATTGATACAATTAACTTACTCCATCCATAAAAGACACCAAAGGGAAAGAATTACAAACATTAAGCGACCAGACCATAATGGAAACCTAAACAAAGGAAGGCCATATGGACAGTTACTTTCCCACAAAATGGCCATATGGCCATCCAAAATTAAAAGACACAAGTGATACACACAGTAAGTAACAAACAACAACATAAATAAATCGCCACAGAAGAGCCGCCTTGGAACGGTCAGTGGAAGATTTCCACTGGGGGGCTTAAATCGATTTTACGTGGCCACAATCCTCGCCCTTACTTCCGTCGCGATTTAGACAAATAATTTGTTCAGTCCGCATGAAGGCCTCCTAACTCATCAGTGCAACATCTCCGTGAACACAGAAATCAAAGAACCACAGAGGTGAGACAACGGTGAGGACTCGACAGCAAGAAACCACTGAAATGCTGGAGCAAAAGAAAACCGACAGTTAGACTCCGATGAGCCCGACCAGAGACAGAGCATCAGGCACCAACCGACATTATCTCTTTAATTTTCAATAAGCCTTTACGTTGGAGCCGTCATAGAATCTGAGGCCTGACCCACCGGCGTGCAATTAAAGAGGGAAGCAAAGTTGCCAACCGTGATTGGGTTAACTACCATGCATGCAGTCTGTCGTATAATATCCATGTTGTACCCAATTTTTTTATATCGAAGAATGATTTTACGAAATTGGGTGCTGAAGTCATTGCGGTTATATATTTTTCTGAATTTATATACTAAGTCACCATAAAATTCGGGTTCCGATAGATCTTGTTGCAGAAGAGATTTAAGTCCAATATTGAATTTTGAAATTAAGTCAGAATGGCGTCTATAAAATTTTGAAAAGGCTTTGCGTAGTTTATGGTACCGATAACCCTGATTAAGGAGTTTAGCCGTTAATAATTTATTACGAGTGTTGAAGTCAGTTACATGACTACACACTCTAGCAAATCGAATTAATTGCGAAATATAAACGCCATAGGATGGCGCACGAGGAACATCACCATCCAAAAAAGGAAAATTTACAATCTCAAAATCAAAGTCATCGCGTTTATCATAAATTTTGCACGAAACAAATCCATCTACAATAGATAGATGTAAATCCAAAAACGGGGCCTCGGTATCAGAAGAATTTGCTTTATTTAACTGAAGTTCTAGGGGGTAAATCTGACTGATCAAACCATCAAAATAGGTATTATCAATATTTAATAAATCATCTAAATATCTAGAAGTAGAGCTAAAAGTATCTAGAAGTAGAGCTAAAAGCTTCAATAATTTCAGATTGGTTATCAATGGAAAGCGACAAAATGAAGAGTTTCCATTGACTTATAATTGGGAAAACTGAAAAATGGCATTTACTGCAAAGTCATTGCAGATATTTTGACAAAACTTATATAAACATGTTCCTTGAGTAAACTTCTCTAAGCCATATGCTTTTATGTCAACCTGGGGGCCCCTAGGTTGTGCCGGGGTCATGCCCCGCCCCCTCCACTTCATAAAATGCCTTGTATCTCAGAAACCTTACATATCCCAACCCCTAAACCATATATATTCTTGTTCCTTATGATAAGATGCATTAAGTGACACCAACCTGGGGGTCCCCCGGGATGTGCCGGGGACATGCCCTGCCCCCTCTATTTCATAAAATGCCATTAATCTCAGAAACCATTCAGATCCCCACTCCTAAACGATATATATTCTTGTTCCTTATGCTAAGATGCATTAAGTGACACCAACCTAGGGGGTCCCCCGGGATGTGCCTGGGACATGCCCCACCCCTCCAATTCATAAAATGCCATTTATCTTAGAAACCATTGAGATCCCCATCCCTAAACCATATTTATGTTCTTGTTCCTTATGATAAGATGGACTCAGTGACACCAACCTGGGGGTCCCCTGGGATGTGCCTGGGCCATGCCCCACCCTCTCCACTTCATAAAAGGCCCAATATCTCCGTAACCTTACAGATCCCCACCCCTAAACCATTTGTATTCTCGTTCCTTATGATAAGTCGCATTCAGTGACACCAACTTGGGGGTCCCCCGGGATGTGCGGGGGGCATGCTCACCCCCCTCCACTTCATAAAAGGCTATATATACCAGAAACCTTACAGATCCCCATCCCAAAAGCATATATATTCTTGTTACTTATGAAAAGACACATTCAGTGACACCAACCTAGGGGTCACCCAGTGTGCGCCCGGGCCATACTCCACCCCTCGACTTCACAAAAGACCATATATCTGAGAAACTGTTCAGAGCCCACCCCTTAACTATATATATTCTTGTTTCTTATGATAAGATGCATTCAGTGACACCAATCTGGGGGTCCCCTAGGATGTGCCGGGGCTATGCCCTGCCCCCTCCACTTCGTAAAAGGCCCAATATCTCAGAAACCGTTCAGATCCCAACCCCTAAAGCACATAAATTCTTGTTCTTTATGATAAGAGCATTCAGTGGTACCAACCTGAGGGTCTCCCGGGCCGCCCGGGGGCTGTGCCCCACAACTCCACTTCATAAAAGGTGATATGTCTCGGAAACCATTCAGATCCCCACCCAAAAACCATATATATTCTTGTTTCTTATGATAAGACGCATTCATGTAAACCAACCTGGGGGTCCCCTGGGATGTGCCCGGGTCATGCTCAACCCCCTCCACTTCGTAAAAGGCTCAATATCCCAGAAACCATTCAGAACCCCCACCCCTAAACCATATATATCCTTGTTCCTTATGATGTGACACATTCAGTGATACCAACCTAGGGGTCTCTGAGGGTGTGCTGGGGCTGTGCCCCATCCTTCCACTTCATAAAATGCCATATATCTCAGAAACTGTTCAGATCCCCACCCCTAAAAGTAGTAATCGGGCCACTTTAGCGGTATGGACTGCGCATGCGCAGCATTTGTATCACTTCCGGTGAAACGTAAGCGAAACGATTAGATGACGAAACTACCCTAAATATCGGACGAGTGTTCGAATGACGTAACTCGCGGTAATTACGCCGTAAGTATCCTCAATTTTGAGGCGAAAGATGTTCCCGCGGATTGGCGCAGTTCGCCGTCCCCGATCTGGTCGGTGTAATCGGGGTCTACCCCGTTCGCTCGAGCGCTCCTATCCCAATATTTAGGGAGATACTACCCGGTATAGTAGCGATGGGGCGCAAATTAATTCTCTCACCCGCAAAGTAATTATCGCCTCGAAAACCGGGAAAACAATGGAAGGTGTTGGAAGAGCTCGACTCGATGCGAGAAACTAGGAATGGACCGCGTCCCGGAAAAAAAAGTTTGGTTTGTTCGATTTTAGGTTTAACGTCCCCGTCAACGCCGTATAGGTCATTTTGGGGGGCGTTGCTCCCAGTCGCGCGAGACCTTTACCGGACATATCTACAACATTTGAATCTCGGAGAATCTTTCTCGGCTACGGAATTTATACGGATATCGCGGGGGCGTAGCCGGAGCAAAAAAAAAAAAAAATATTGATCAATACAGAGCGAGTTTGGTCATGTCTAAATGATCTCATCTGATTGGTTGGAGCAATGAGTTAAACCTTTCTGCGTGCTGGTCAAGACCTCAGTTTCAAAATGAATTCGTGTTGTAAAGTGTCAACCCACGCGATAGAAAAACATCTTTACTCCGAGAGTATGGAAGCTTCTGTCTTTTCAAATAGACGTGTCATGTTTGATAGTATCAAGAAGTGTTTGGATAAACCTGACAAAAAGAACGTGCGCGGTAAAAGGCTCGAACTCATAAAAACCTTTACTTTTGACATAGGAATTTTGGGATACAGCAGACGAACAAGCAACACCGTTAAAGTTGTGTGTACTCAAACCAGTAGAAAAACGCTTGTCATAACCGCTTATCCGATGGTGACATTCCTCGAACGTGTTTAGGCACGTTTTATCCAATCAGCGACAGCCGTGAAAGAACCAATCGGATTGCACCGCATAAGTATATATACCTCGTTCGCGCGGTACTGTGCCATTCAATAAGAAAACATGGCAAACTACAGATGTCGGTTCAGTCTCGGGAATGATCGTTACGTGGAAGTGCACGAATGGAAGGGCGAGTTACGGGTCGATATCAGGGAGTGGAAAGACGATAAACCGACTAAGAAAGGAATCAGTCTAAACTTGATGCGATGGAAGAATTGGCTCGATCAGTTGGAATACGTGGATAAAGCATTAGAAAGGAAACAGGTCTATAGATGTCATCTCGGAGGAAACGTCTTCTGTAAGATCGGCGAAAATAGTGTCTGCGTAGATATAAGACAATTCTGGAAACCGCAGGACGAAGTTGTACCAACAAAAACGGGGATATGCTTGAGGCCGCCGGAATTCAATCGTTTGAAAGACTTGTTGTTAGAAATAGGAAATACATTACCCGAACTCAACCCAGTGGTCCCTTGCTTTCTGCAAAGTGACCATTTGAATCAGTTGGGAGCTTTACAGTGCTCAGAGTGCAATCCGAACGATTACCAAAACTGGTGAAGACAGTGACACGAACGGAAGTAAATTGTCATACACACGAAACAGACGTATACAACGCGTCATAAATATGGAGCACGCTTGCGAATACATGACAGAATATAGAGTGATAGACCCCAAATGACAAATATAAAAATGTTTGGTATGACAATGATGACTTTGGCGTTGTTGGATGAACTGTTGTTATGGCTGAGGTGTTTTCAATTACGACGGGAAGCCAGGGAGGCTGCGGAGCGCTTTATAGAAGCGTTTGAGAGACACGATGACGATGTATCGCACTTATATAGCGTTATATTGTAAATTGTATGCATTGTATCATACTTTTTGAATATTTGTTTCAAACTTTATATATCCATTGTTTTCTCGTGACCAGTATGCACACTCGTTTTGCATCGTTTAGTGTCCCGTATGTTTAGTATCGTTTTATTGTTTTGTAAGAATATTCGTTTGCCATAGTCTTCGTTAAAATAAAGATGACTGACTGGAAGCAATATTTATCTTCCTTGTATTTTAATCCCAAATCCCCGGGCAGTTACCTAGGGCCGGAGAAACTGTACCAGATCGTCAAAACTCGAGGCCAATTTAAAATTGGCAGGTATCGCATACGCAAATGGCTGCAAGACCAGGATTCGTATTCCCTGACTAGAGGCGCCAGACGCAAATATACCCGGTCTAGGGTGATTATGGCTGGCATTGACAGTCAGTGGGATATGGATCTGATGGATATGGTTGACATTTCCAAACAGAATGACGGCTATCGATACGTGCTGGTCTCCATAGACATTTTCTCTCGTTTCGCTCATTGCCGGCCCGTAAAAAGTAAAAAAGGGGTCGATATTGTCACAACCCTTCGAGTCATACTTAAAGGACCGAGAAAACCTAACACGATTAGGACTGACCGAGGTATGGAATTCCGTAGTAAAGAGGTCAATACATATTTAAAAAACAAAAACATTCATCAATTTTACGCCCTGAATACGGAGACCAAAGCAAATTACAGCGAACGATTAATCAAGACTTTAAAACATAAGTTGTTTAGGTATATGATGAAAAATAGAACGCAGCGGTATGTCGACATTCTTCAAGATGTAGTTCACAGCTATAATCAAACCGTACATAGAAGTCTGGGTCAACCCCCGGCTTCCGTTTCAAAGGAAAACGAAGGCGAAAGTAGGCTGCAGCAGTATTTATTGAGACAGGCGGGGGACAAGTCGAAAATAAGAAGCAAACGGAAAACCAAAAAGCAGTACAAATTTAAACTCGGTCAAACGGTACGCATATCGCACGTGAGAACTTTATTCGATAGAGAATACTCGCAAAAATGGACTGGCGAAATATTTAAAGTCAGCTCGTGTTTTAGAAGAGATGGTATCCCGGTTTATAGGCTCGAATCCTGGGATGACGAAAAAGTGGAAGGTACCTTTTATGAACAGGAACTTCAGAAGATTCGCGTGGACGATTCTACCGAATATTACATCCAAGAGATATTAAAAAGACGCGTCCGAAACAAGCGAAAAGAAGTTCTCGTTCGCTGGTTGCACTGGCCCAAGAAATATGACAGCTGGATTCCGGAAGAAGACGTGAAAGACTACTCGTAGTCCGAAATCACGTGAATTTATGTCGGACAAAATAGACATTCACACCAATTCGTATTCATTGTTTGACAAGACGCCAAGATGAAAATTACTAACGTGGTATATAGCGCCCAATTAAATTGTCCGATCGACCTGATAGAATTATGTCAACGTATATGGAACGCTCGATATGACCCGAGATCTTTTCCCGGTCTTATATGGCAGCATAGAACTATCGGTGGCAACTGTCTCGTGTTTTCCAGCGGCGCTATCAACTGCAATGGAAGAGCCTCAGACGTAGAAGAGGGACGGAAACGTTTACGCAGATATGCCAGACAGCTTCAAACACTAGGTTATCCCGCCAGTCTAGGAACTGTTAGGATGTTGACAGCGTCTGCCAGTCACTCTCTTAGCGCTGAATTGGACTTAAAGGCGTTGGCTGAGGAAAGAAGTGTAGTGTACGAGCCAGAGTTGTTTCCGGCTCTAAATTTCAAAATAGATGGCGTAAATTTTTGCTGCTTTCATACCGGTAAAGTGGTAATCACGGGTATCAAATGTATGAATCAAATGGATAACGCGGTTTTTCCAACACTGATCGAGCTGGAGCTCTATACTCGTAAGAAGCGGTGACAAGAAACGCCGACTAAAATCATGGAACATTCCAAAGTTTTCCGTTCCATTCGCTATTTAGCGACCTTGAGAGATGCCTTACCGGTGGATCGTAGAACCCTGTTACGAAATATTACTCGATTGCAAATGTCATCCATTAGAGAGGTAGCCAAAAGACTGACCAACGGAACGATCAATCCTCTAAGAAGGGATGCAAGACTCTTCGAAAGGAGAAGGCTCGCGCTAAGAACGTTAGGGTCAAATAGAGTTAGTTTCCAGAGAAAGAAAGCATTAGTAAACAGACATTCGTCGTTCCTTCCGTCTATGCTGAGAAGCGTTTACCTGATACAAACCATTGTGGACGAGATCCGAACCACCGCAGAAACATGACAGATTTTTACGCTTATCTCAGTAGCAAAGACTCTTTGGATTTACGTAAGAACAACAACCCTTCCGACTTTTGGATCCAATTTCATAAAACCTATACTCTGGACGGTCACTGGGTGTGCGCTCTCAAACAGATATCTTTGACGTTAAACTTTACGCCTAGATCGAGAAGAATATATCTCTGTTGCGATATCGTGGAGGAATCCTACGTAAGAAACAGAAAATATTCGAAAATATACTAATCCGTGGAAAAGAAGTGGAATGTATCCTAGTATTTCTAAGTGCAATGCCAAGAGGTGCAGATGTTGTTCGCATTTAAGCACTGCGTCTACCGTTACTTCATCTGTAAACGGTAGACGCTTCTCTGTAGTTAACATGTCTGATTTGACATGACAGTCTACAGATTTAATTTATCTAATTACTTGACGTGCTGCAAACTGTAATATGCAGTACGTCGGTCAAACTAACCGCATGCTTAAAACTAGATTGAACGAGCATTATCGTAGAATGAGTAAGCCTAAGAAAACTGACACTTTCTTGTACCGTCACTTTCGACGTACAGGTCATTCTGTAAATAACATTATTATACAACCAGTGGAAAAACTTTATCACGATGCAAATTCTACATCTAGATTCAAAATAATCAAAAGACATGAAGCTGAACTGAAATGGATTAAATTTTTACAAACCCCTTTTCCACTGGGATTTAATGACAACATTTATCATGAGGGTAATATTTCCAGAATGCCGGACTTTGATATTTTCTCACTCCTGGAATGTCGAAAACGCAGAACTAGATCTCACGGCACCAGGAAAAATGGTAACTTTAAACGTAAATCACGTGCGTTTAAACGAAACAATACTAGACTGAAGTGACTGTCAATTATATTATTAAATCATGGACGCCACTCTATGCTTTCATTTTTAAGTTCATTACCCGTTTCTGTTTTACGTCTTCTGGACACCGAGGCGAATAAATTCTACGATAGTTCTCATCAGTTATATGATGCGGCTCTCTTAACTAGAGGCTATACTCAGCATACTCTCCGTCCTTACATTGATTCTGAAATTAATCATAAACGTCATTTCTTCAAAATATCCTTCATTAATAAGGGTATGGATTTTATAGATTTGCCCAGTATCTTCCGTGAGAGATCGGTGCTTTCTTCAATTCCTGCTTATTTTCAAAATACTGAAACACCTATAATTTGCTATAAATATAACAAACCTGTTAGATCTATCATTTTTAATTTCAATAAACTTGTTTCAGATCTTGATATTGATACTGATACTCCTGATTCATGTGATTGTAAAAACTCAAAGTATTGCTATCCTGCTGCTGGTCATGTAATTACTGGCAATTTGAAAATTATTCCTGATTCTAGGATAAGGAATATAATTTCTAAAGGACCGAAATATCGGTTTCCTTCTAAAATTGATTTCAGTAAATGTAGAGATGAAATCGCTGCTTCCTTGAATGAATTCGGTAATCGATGGTGTAAGCGAGAGTATGTTGAGTGTAAAGCCCTAAAGGACTGGAAACTTAGCATTTTAAGACTAGTGAATAAACGCATTTCTTTCTATTCTCAAAATACTAACTTAGTACCTCCTAAGCCCAAGACGTCTTTACGTCATCTTAAACTAGGTATTCAAGAATTTCATAAGAAGTTTGTTTTGGCCCCTGCAGACAAGGCCGCTAACAACGTCGTCGTTGTGTGACGGCTCCACTATGTTAACACGCTTAAGCAGGAGCTTGGTGGTACTAAGGCCTATGAACTTCAGCCTTTGGCTGAAGAGAGAGCTATAGTAGATAAACATGTTTGTCTTTCAGCCACCAAGTTTGCTGTGTGTGTTAACGAAGGCCAAGACAAGCTTCCTACGCTATACTGGTTACCAAAACTTCATAAAAAACCTTACAAAGCACGGTTTATTGCAAATTCTAGTTCTTGCACTACCACTGAACTTTCTAAATTATTAACTTCCTGTCTTACTGCTATTAAAACGCATGTAATTAAATATTGTGATAAAGTCTTTGAAAGATCAGGAAGAAATCTGTTTTGGTCTATAAAAAATTCGAATGAGGTTTTAAATAAATTGAAATCTAGACAGTTTCGTGCTTCTAGTCTGTCTACCTACGATTTTTCCACTCTTTACACTACACTTCCTCATAATCTTATAAAAGAAAAGCTTAATGATTTAATTGAATGGGCTTTTCACAGAGAAGATTCTCTCCATCTTGCATGTAATGTCAGAAATGCATTTTTCACTTCTAAAGAGCATAAGAATTATACACTTTGGTCATGTCAGAAAGTGTGTGATGCCCTCACCTTTCTACTTGACAATATTTATATTAGATTCGGTACTAAGTTATTTAGACAAATTGTGGGTATTCCGATGGGTACTAATTGCGCACCTCTTGTGGCTGATCTGTTCTTGTATTGTTATGAAAGAGACTTCATTTTGTCGCTTTCCATTGATAACCAATCTGAAATTATTGAAGCTTTTAGCTCTACTTCTAGATATTTAGATGATTTATTAAATATTGATAATACCTATTTTGATGGTTTGATCAGTCAGATTTACCCCCTAGAACTTCAGTTAAATAAAGCAAATTCTTCTGATACCGAGGCCCCGTTTTTGGATTTACATGTAGATGGATTTGTTTCGTGCAAAATTTATGATAAACGCGATGACTTTGATTTTGAGATTGTAAATTTTCCTTTTTTGGATGGTGATGTTCCTCGTGCGCCATCCTATGGCGTTTATATTTCGCAATTAATTCGATTTGCTAGAGTGTGTAGTCATGTAACTGACTTCAACACTCGTAATAAATTATTAACGGCTAAACTCCTTAATCAGGGTTATCGGTACCATAAACTACGCAAAGCCTTTTCAAAATTTTATAGACGCCATTCTGATTTAATTTCAAAATTCAATATTGGACTTAAATCTCTTCTGCAACAAGGTCTATCGGAACCCGAATTTTATGGTGACTTAGTATATAAATTCAGAAAAATATATAACCGCAATGACTTCAGCACCCAATTTCGTAAAATCATTCTTCGATATAAAAAGATTGGGTACAACATGGATATTATACGACAGACTGCATGCATGGTAGTTAACCCAATCACGGTTGGCACATTTGCTTCCCTCTTTAATTGCACGCCGGTGGGTCAGGCCTCAGATTCTATGACGGCTCCAACGTAAAGGCTTATTGAAAATTAAAGAGATAATGTTGGTTGGTGCCTGATGCTCTGTCTCTGGTCGGGCTCATCGGAGTCTAACTGTTGGTTTTCTTTTGCTCCAGCATTTCAGTGGTTTCTTGCTGTCGAGTCCTCACCGTTGTCTCACCTCTGTGGTTCTTTGATTTCTGTGTTCACGGAGATGTTGCACTGATGAGTTAGGAGGCCTTCATGCGGACTGAACAAATTATTTGTCTAAATCGCGACGGAAGTAAGGGCGAGGATTGTGGCCACGTAAAATCGATTTAAGCCCCCCAGTGGAAATCTTCCACTGACCGTTCCAAGGCGGCTCTTCCGTGGCGATTTATTTATGTTGTTGTTTGTTACTTACTGTGTGTATCACTTGTGTCTTTTAATTTTGGATGGCCATATGGCCATTTTGTGGGAAAGTAACTGTCCATATGGCCTTCCTTTGTTTAGGTTTCCATTATGGTCTGGTCGCTTAATGTTTGTATTTCTTTCCCTTTGGTGTCTTTTATGGATGGAGTAAGTTAATTGTATCAATTCCTGATCTTTGTTTTACTTCTACTATACCGGTGTTAAGAAATATCGAGATCGACAACCGATATAAAAAGCTCAAATCTGACAGGTTTGAAGACGCCATCTATCTTCCCGTAAACGTGTCAAACTTGACCGCCCTCAGATTGTATCTACTAGACGAGGATTTACAACCCGTCACTTTCGATTCGAACGATCTACATTGCGTGTTACATTTTAAACGAAATGGGCTCAATCGAAACGATATTAAATCGCAAAAATGGGTCCCCTATATACCAGACTATGACAAATGGTATCAGCACTTTAAAGACCTGAGCGACGGGTACGTTCAGCCCGATCACCTCGGTCGTTACGTGGTGGGTGTAGGTGAAAGAAACAGAAAATTGATAGAAAGTCAGATACCCGTGGTAAAATTGGTCAGTCCTGTTGCTCAAGCGGTAGAGATGGCCAAATCCGACATAGAACGTAAGAAAGAAGGTGGTAAGAAGCGTAAGAAGGAAACGGTTGCCAGAGAAGCATTACCCAAAGGATTAAAACGATACGCTTACAACCCGGAAGATCAAGTTTAAAGAACAAAATGGACAATTGTCATCAAGAAAGTTTATCGTTATTTTCATTGCCTCCATCAGATACAGCTTTTCAGTCTAGAGAATGGATCGACCATCAAATCAAGTCACTTCCACCTCAGCGATAGATTTTAACATTCCTCCTCAGTCATCCGCTTACGTCGATCTCAAGCACAGCGTGTTAAACGTGAAACTGCGCTTGACAGATGCTCAAGGTGTTCCAGTAAAAGAGGACCGATCTCTCGGACTGATAAACCTTCCATTGCACACGATATTTAGACAGGTAGACGTCACGTTTCAGCAGACATCGTTGTCTCACATCGGAACTAATTACGCTTACAAAAGTTACATAGATACAATTCTTAAAACCAATCAAGCCACGCAGGAAAATATACTGTCCAGTCAGCTTTTTTATAAAGATACGAGATATAACCAAGACTCGTCAGACGCAAAGCTTGGCGGTAACGCGGGACTTTTCGAAAGATACCTCGCAACGAAAGACGGGAAAATTGTGGATCTGGAAGGCCCATTATTCCTCGATCTGTTTCAACAGCCAAGACTGTTGGTGAATGGCGTCAGTATTGGGATAAAATTGTGGCCGGGTCAGGACGCTTTCAGACTGATGTCCGACAGTCCAGATCCCGACGAAAAAGTTCAGATCTTGGATGTTAGATTTAAACTATGCGTACAGCGTTTAAATGGAGGAGTTTTAGTAGCTCACGAAAAACTCTTTCAAGATCAACCCGCCCTCTACCCGTATCTAAGGTCAGAGATAAAGACTGCCTCCATAGCTCCAGGACAGTACGGATTCAGTGCTGACGACATTTTTCAAGGCCTCGTTCCGAGCAAACTCGTGGTAGGACTGGTGTCTAGCGCGGCGTACACCGGCGATTACAAGAAAAACCCGCTAAACTTTCAACCGTTTGACTGCAGTTCAGTCGGGTTGTACGTCGATGGACAGTCATACCCCGCTCAGCATTTGCAACCCAATTACAGCGCCGATCAGTTTGTGGACTGTTACAGAACTTTGACGCTCTTCAGAAAAGATATTAACGTGAGTAGAGGGGATTACAAACACGGATACTGTCTCTATGTACTAAACGAAGATCCTTACTATACGTTCAACACTAAAAGAAAAGGTCATTGTCGGCTGGAACTCAAGTTCGCGACACCCTTGCTGGAAAGCGTCACCCTTATCATGTACGCTACATTTCCGGAAATTCTCCACATAAACCAAGCCAGATCCGTATACTTAAAATGAATAACCTTCAACTACAAAGTATACTAAGAGGGTACCCCGTCAGAATTTGTTCAGTCGATAATGTTAAAAAGGAGAGATTCGTGATCGCCAATACGGATAAAAGCGGTGGACCGGGCAAGCATTGGGTTGCATTTTACTTTAATGAAGAGGGACACGACGAATTCTTTGATTCTCTCGGTAAGACAGCGGAGTACTATAATTTTGGACACGTTTTACGGAAACGTTATTTAAGGAACAGCAATCGCTTACAAGACTTTGGTTCTGATACGTGTGGACAGTACTGTATATATTATGCCGTGTGCCGATATGTCGGAATGTCATTGAAAGATATCGTAAACACGTTTAGCGTGAGAGATTTAGAGATGAATGATAGATTTGTGAGAACATTTGTAAATACAACGCAACTATAATGTAGTTTTACATCGCTTTATTTCAATAAAACTTTTATAACAAAAATATTGTCTTTGTTTTAAAATGATATCCAGTCCACAAATGTGTCAGTCTTTGCTTTTTCTGCCTTTTTCTCCCGTTTCCCTGTGGGTGGAGGCGCGAACACGGTTTGGCTCTTTGGCTCGGTCTTCTTTCTCTTCACCATAGCGGGGGATGGTTTAGTTTCCTCCTTTTGAAAGTGAGAAGATGTCGTTTGCCTTTCTACGGAACGCTCTCTTTTAAGATTCAACATCCTTTTGTATTTATCGTAGGGGACAGGTACTAGCTTTTCCATCTCTATTTGAGTACTGCTCCTAAGTAAGGTACGACTATATTCAGAAGGGTGAAAATAAATCGTTGTTTATCCGAAACGGCCTTTTTCTTGTGATGATAACCAACGGTTCTATCTCCTAACAGGTGTAAAAGGCGTCTCTCGCGTTTAAGCGCTTTTTTCTGAGCCGAGGTCAACTTTATCTTGAATTTCACGACGTTATGCGCTATCTGACTTATCGCTCTCAGTTGCTGTCTGGTAATCGTTCGCAGTAAGACCTTGCGTTGACCAGGTGTAGTTTGGGCAAATAAAAGCAAAAAGTGACGTTCTTGTACGAGTAGCTGAACCATGGTTCCTCTTGTAGGTTTGTTTCTTGTTCTTACGTCAGTCGATAAACCACGGGGTCTTCATCCGGGAATATGCGCGTTCTAAGACGATATCTATTGTCAGCATGAGGACTCATATCTACCACAAAATAGCCGTGTTTTTCGATGCTGAGAGCATCTTCATACGCTCGTAAGAATCCTTTCGATTTCCCGGGATGCAGCTGGCGTCCTAGAATTGACACTTGCGAGGCATCTCGTAGATTTTTCAGAAGCACCATGTACCACGTGTTTAAAGCTATGGTTCTGGCGTGTTTACCTCCCGGATACAAGTTTTGAGTTATCAATATCACGCTGACGCATCTATGATGGGTCCCTTGTGTGAACAATAATTCCATGTCCTTGTTGCTCATGACTTCTTGCATTAGATCATCGACGATGATGAGCTTATGACGCTTGTCTTTGGTAAACTCGTCAATTTCTTCGGTAGAGGGTAGACCCCGTTTACTGTAAAAATTGTGTAACGTCCGTTCCATGTCGTCGAAGAGATCTTGATGAATACCGTAGCAGTATAATACGCGGGAAGGCTGTTCTCTGGTATACATGTATTGCAAATTATTCAGGAACTTGTATACCCATCTCGTTTTGCCGCTACCAGTCTGATCACTAATACACATACTAGAACAAGGTTCGAAAGGTAGGGTACAACTCATTTTTTAAGTTTTGGACTGGGTAAGGCGTAACCTATGCAACTACTCAGGAGACTTATCCAAAGCTCGGTAGATCCGTTTTGTAAAGACAAATTAACTATAGAGGTGATGATGATGACGTATACAATGATCATCTGACAAAAGTAGACTATTTCCGCTTTCGGTATACGGGCCCCTAGCAAATGCCACCTCTCCGCGTTTGAACGGTTCTCATCGTCTGATCGCGGTTCATAAATAAATGCTTCCCTTTCGGGTTGATGGGGTTCGTTTGTTTCCATATTCTTACGTAGGAATAAATAACAATGTGAGGCAGAAATACAGTATTCTTACAAGCTTTATGTCAAATTGATATCAATGCAACATAAGATAACAACAGAAAGGTAAATCACAAACGGCATTGACGGTGTGTCGCCTTTGATTGAGATGAAAGAATTATAACATGAAAAACTTTCACTACTCTGACAGGTTTTTGATATGGGGCTTTCAAAAACTGAAAAGGTAATGTCAAAAACAGAAACGAGAGTAACAAAATATAAAACAGACCAGATGGAAAATCACGTGTTAGCGTGCAAAATTTGGAACACGCTTTACAAAAAGCGAAATGACGATGACATATTCACGAACGCCATTGACAAAAAATGATACAAAAGATGACCAAAATGGAAATATTGACACAAAACGCGTTCTCTACACCGTTAAATGTTCAAAACCTATCGGAAAATGTCATGATCATATCTAATAAAAGACAAATAAATCAAACATTTCATTTAAATGAAAAAACTTAGGCGAATAGAATTTACAAATTCAAGTTTTTAGCGACACATAATGTATCGTGAACGCTTTTTTTAGAACAAAATATACAATAATCAAACTTTCAAAGGCGGTAATTGCTAAATGAGGAAATTTAAAATACAAAATGACAATAATATTAAATAAAAACGATAATACAAAGTGTACAGAATAGAAACACTAAAAGCGAACAATGTTGCGTATTAGCGGGTATGGATAGAGGCTCAATGTCAGCATAAATATAAAAAAAAAATAATAATAAATAAATGTACAAAGTTTACAAATAGCACTTTAAGCGAACGTATATTTACAGATATGGATAGGGCTCAGTGTCAGCATTCTGAATGAAAAGAATAACAATAGAGATGCGATATTTACACATCACGTGAACTAGTCCGTGAAATGAAGACCCCCCTATACCCCACTTTATATAGAGAAAATTGGGGTTTACGGGGGTAAACCCCAATTTTCTTATTTTTGCTCCAAGACATAGGTTGTGGGTACTCGTTAGAACCGTCTCAACGCGGTTCTAACGAGCACCCACGACCTATGTTTGCAGTATTTTATAAGAAAAATATCACGGATTTTCATCAGAAAAGTAAGCATTTTGGAGATGAGAAAAATGCACTATGTCGCACGGGTGTGTTATCGTAATGAAATGCCGTTATATCAATTGGTGTACACCTAGTAACCGTAGGGAACCGTATCGAAATTGTCAAGTCTTCGGCGTTTGGTGTACACCATTTG
This sequence comes from Lucinisca nassula, assembly GCA_963580285.1. Taxonomy (NCBI): domain Eukaryota; kingdom Metazoa; phylum Mollusca; class Bivalvia; order Lucinida; family Lucinidae; genus Lucinisca; species Lucinisca nassula. The sequence continues at coordinate 45,003,794 of OY757017.1, forward strand.
ATACGTTTTATGCTCTTCTCTATTGTAGAGTTTGCGTTTTTTCTGGTCCCTACATATTTTGCTAGGATTTGACACAGTGATTGACTGATGGTCCGCAGTGTTGACGACCACGTCCTTAACGCTTTCAAAATGTATCAAATCGCTGTTCGTATAGTTTAGGGTAAAACCTCTCACTTTACACGTTGCCTTGCTTTTGTTGGTTTTATAGGCATAGTTTTTCGGCCCGCCAGACACAAACTCTACAATGTGCTCTCCGGCATCTAGTTCGTCCGTCAGTTCCCCTAGATAATCACCTAAAGGCGGGTCGTACTGTCCCGGCCGACTCACATATATAACACTATCTGTGTCATAATATAGGACGCTTTTATTCAGTCGTTCGAGCACACTGTATAGCTTGAGCCTGGCCCAACACGTGGTGAAGGTCGCCAGATAGATATTTGTTTTATTGTCTTCCAGTACGCAATTTTGTCTATAAATCCAGTCTACCTGGATCATATCGTCCGCGATGATATGGAAGTTTTGAGGACTTTTCATCGGATCGGACAAGATTTTGAAAAAATTATCCTCCTCACTCTCGTGGAAGAATTCCGTTTGCCGCATATTTAAACGCTGACCAAATTTTCCCCAAAAGCTGTTCAGGCATAACTTGGCCAGCGCTCTCATACCTGGATTTTTCAGAATTTCTGTATTGTCAAGCGAGATCCCTTCCTTTGAAAAGTACTCTTCTATACACCTAACCATATCATCATCAGACGCGATCCAGTCTGGCGGTCCACTGGCTTCTTGTTTAAATTTCAAAAAGGTATTTATATACGGGGCAAAGAGACCGCCATCTTTGGAAACTGGATTGTACTTGGTGGTTTCAGGCCAATGGTATACCTCGTACACTTTGACAATCTGATATCCCAATCTCAATGCTGTCTGTAGCTCGGGAGTGCACCATACGCCGACAAGACATCTATTCTCGATAGAGCAAGAACAGTTGTCTTGATTTTCCTCGTCGGCGCATGTTTGGCAAAGTGGAAATTTTAGTTTTCCGTTTGACCTGTAGGGAAGGACCGGGTGATAAAGTCCTCTCGGCGGTAAAATTTTCACTTTGGCGATCCCGAAGTACTGGTCGATAGCTTTGAAATGGGAAGTGACGATTTCTGGATGACCTGTTGGATATTCGCAGTATTTGTTTACCCAGGGATAAAGGCTCGTGAAATCGACGTACTTTATTCGTTCATTTTCCGAGACTTTATAATAAAGCTTGCTGGCATTGGTTCGGCCGCCAAAAAAGCTTTCCCTAGGGTCCAATCTTTCCGAGACATCCAACGTCTGTAGAAAACGTCTCAGGTCTACGTCTGTTTGGCCCTGCTCTTTGAAGGCGTGCTCCCAGATACAGACGTAGTTCATGCCAAGTAATTGTATATACGCTTTCTTCTTCATGGTCAAGGCGTAGAGTTCGGACATGGACTGACCGGTGAATGGGTGTTTGGTCTGCTGTCTGTCAACAGGAAAGCATACATCGCACCCGTGAAACACGCAGCCGTGATACTCATAAGCTGTATTAGTGGCTTCGCAGAAACCATCTAGCTTATACCGCGTCCCGGGCAAACATTTTTCACCACCGTTTAAGGCATGTTGTATAGAAATGCTGTTTGTCCTGGCCACCCATTGAAGCCACTGAATAGAAGCCTGGCTGTAGTTTTCTCGGTGTCCCTGAGGCGGTACTCCTGAGGCGGTACTTTTGCTATCGGCGATTTGATGAACAGTTTCTCCGTAACAAGACGGTCCATTTCACCCTCTTTCACCCATTCACCGTTCAGCCACACTGACATGTTGCCATCCACGAACTTCGCCTTAAACCATTCCGAACCTTCATCCAGCCTGACCTTCCACTCCTCTTCCAAATACTTGGTTTTATAGACACCCATACAGACGGAAGCAATCGTGACATAGTCAAAGGGGTCTATAGCAAAGTCTTGCATCTGCTGTTGCCCTTTTTTATTACTGATTAAGGCACGGGTGGTGGTGGAAGTGATTAGTAACTCTCGGAATTTCAGGCAGGCTTGTCGAAGTATGTCAACGTCGCTGACGCAGTAGTCTTTGATCTCCTTTCGAAAATCGAAGGGAGATCTTTGACACCCTCGTACCACTTCAGAAATTCCGAGCGTTCTTGAGTTCCCATAAAATCGTGCCCGTAGTAGTGTGGGGCGGGGTAGCTACCGACGTAAGTTTGATTATCCTTCCGATTGAAATGATTAGGAAACCAGCCCTTCTTCAGTTCCTTCAAGCCAAAGGCATTTGGAAGAGCGGCCAATTTCATCGGGAGAAAGTTCAAACTGTCGAGTACCTGAATGTGAAGGCCCCTTTCCACAGTCATGTACATGATTTTGCTACCATTGTAAATAATTTTACTAGGGCGCATACTATTGTCAATAAGGTATTCCAACAAGAAGTACCCATCATAGCCCTTAAGGTTGTGAGCAATGGCTTTGAAATGTTTGTGGTCGTCCGAAAAAAGCCACTCGCAAAACCGTTGGGCGGTGTCCTCTCCTTGAAATGTGACCTGACGAAACCCACAGGTATCCGGGCAAGGGCCTTGGTCACTTTCATCACCCTTCGGTTTTGCGCATTCTGCGCATCGGGGACCGCAATTATCGCATTTAGAGTCAGCTGTGACATCGCATGTTATACAGTGATCGCATACGGACTGGGTCACTACGTAGTTTGGTCGATGCGTAGTTCGACCACACCAAGCGGTGTTACAGTTCTGACACTTTTTGCAGGAGCCGCATTTCTTGCCCGGTACACAATGTTTGCAGTCCTTAATTGACGGAGCGTAACCCTCTGCGCATGTGCTGATTTCGTCTTGACTACATTCGATGTCGAAGAACAGGAAATTTGAATTAAGAGAGGGCTTGTAATGAGAAGCTCTCATGTAACACAAGTGCCCCCTTAACACAAATTGTTCGCAGCTGGTGCAAAGGTATTCTCCGCATCGGTGCTCTTCGACCTTTCGGATACTCCTGTTGACGACCTTATTGCAGGTGGGACACTTCCACCATTTCTGGCACTGAGATGGACCGCTAGACTGGCTTTTCTTTGTCCCCGTTCTGTAAGTCGGAGTGGTTTGATGAGACTGATAACAGTCGAGTGACCTACATACCATACTGCAGTCACTGCACGTGAAAGGACGCTTGGTTTTAGGACACTTTTCGCGTTTACATACAATACACGTGATGTCACACTGGTGTTCCCCGCGCGTATTGTAGTGCTTTAAACATTTATGGCAAAAATAACGGGAACTAAAAAAAAGCAGTTATTCTGGTCACAGAGTGGAAATGCGTATCGTCGACCAAGTAAATATAGATACACGGCCTTTCGTCCGTGCTTGCGGTCGTTATAAATTTATTTCCCAATCTGGCGCTGATTACCATGACCCGGACCCCGAGAACCGCTTCAAAGGCGGGAATGTCGCTCAGACTAGCCGGTCTGTCGGTGGGGACATCCGCCAAACGACTGATCGATTCGGCTAAGCGCTTTTGCTCCCCTCGCCCTTGTTTACTTCTCAGGTGTTTGAAGTGGGATTCGGGCACTTTACGGTGTTGCAAAATCAGCTCCAGATTGGACTTTGTACCCCTAGACTCGGTTATGATTTTCCACTCTGCGGCAGAACAACTGTTTAGTTTAGCCCAGCTGACACTTATAGCCCTAGCCATGCATAACTGATCGTCATTTTGTATAGTAACGATACATTTTTTAAGTCCCACGGAATTGTCATGTCCATCTAGTTTTGTAATTCGGCGTCTTGCACCGCCTTTGGGCATATCTACCGTCCCTACACTGACATCGAAACTCTCATCGATCGACAGGTTTTGATGGCTGTTTAATACTTTCTCGATCGTCTCCATTACCGTATTGGCATCGATTTTGTCCCATCGTTGCAGAGGCACTACGATGGGGTCATGCAAGTCGTTATGTTGAATAACGACTCGCCCTAAATCGTTCCCGGCCAAGTCACCCCTAGCCTGGGCCAGAACATCATCAAACATGTCGTGGAGGCCGTGGCGTACATCTCTTAACTGTTGGCCATGATGTTGATCATCAACCTAAAATATAAGAACAACTCGTGTTAAATAAACAGAAAGTTACGTACATCAAAGAAGCATATGCATTAAAACATCATTGAACGTATTTTCCGTCCGTTCGTGTGTGTGTGTGTGTGTGTGTGTGTGTGTGTGTGTGACTGTGTGTGTTTATATATGTATGCGCATGTATGTATGCGTGTGTGTCTGTGAGCGTCTGTGGGTATGTGTTTGTGCGTATGTGTGTATGCGCGTGTGTTTGTGGGTATGTGTTGGTGTGTATGCGCGCGTGCGGTTGTGCGTATGTATGTACGGGCGTATGCATGCATGTATGTATGTATGTATGTATGTATGTATGTATGTATGTATGTATGTGTTTGCGTGCGTGTGTAGATTTGTTTCTGTCTAACTGATTGCTGTCTGCATGGTCATTCGCAGCATGTAAAAATGGGACTGACGCCGCCATTAACAGCTATTTGAAAAAAAAAAAAAACTACTATGGATTTTCACTTTTGAAGAGCCTTTATGCGCACAAAATGACAAACATCATAGAGTGTGACAGAATAACTTTACGCGGATGTTTCCAAAACTGTAGTGCAAAATGATCGTTTTCACTAGCAGGCGATTTTAAAGCACTGTTCCCTAACATGACACGACTTCAGCTGCATATATATAAATGAAGATTTTATCTTACCTTGACTTCATAACAAGTATCAATGGCTGAATTTTTCGCATATGTTCTCTTAGATTTCTCCCGGATGCTGTAGCTCAGTCCTTGCGGTGGCGTGTCTGGTCTGTTTGATGGACCGGGTCGAGGTTCATCGCCATTTCCCAATAATGATAATAATAATAATAATAATAAAATGCGATAATTCATTATAAAACATGAATAAATGATACTATATTTGCATCGTAAACGCGAAACTTGTACATTTAAAAGCATACACCTAGTGAATTTATTTTCACGTATAAATGACATTAACGCCGAACGATTAACGACAGAGTGAAAGCGACCAGTATTTACTAAGCGCGACCAGCAAAGATTCAAATCAATAGCGCACCTTCCACTAAGGCCTTGTGATTGTGTCTCTTTGCATAGACCATAGCCTATATTAGATGATTGCGATCAGTGAAGACTCTGATCAGACTGCGCGAATGCGAGGGCTGATCTGTGTATTCGCTTGTGGCTCAAGCATTCTTGTTAGATTTGTCATGAGCTGGCTCATAAGGTATAGTTAAGCTTAAAGTTTTGAGTAGAAATAAGAAAAATAATATTTACATATTTCCGTTACTATATAGACACGAACATAACCGAAGTATTTAACTGCACATGCTTGTCACTCGGATGAACAACACAACGGTATCGGTTTGTGTGTTCAAAATAAAATAAAAATGAATCAGACTTCTCACCTGAACAGCTTGCATTCTCCGTTCTTCCGCTATATCCGGGATCTGATCTTGTTCTTCTTCCTATAATAATAATAATAATAATAATAATAATCACTAAAAATACAGCCATCGCAAAATCACCGCGTTTTCTCCGCAGGGACTATGTACCGAAATCCCTTTACCGACCCCCAATCTACCCTATAGTACCAAACTTTTACGCGTATTATATTCTACTAATCATCCCCCCTCAGTATGATATGCCACATGAATATGTTCTAAAAAACTTTAATTTTGACCTTTTGATCCGTTCCGTAGGGGCCTATTTGTTAGCGTTAAAAGTTTACTTGCATTGTATTCTACTAATCATCCCCTTCAATTTGATATGCAACATGACTATATTTAAAAAAAAATGAATTTTGATCCCCGACCCCTCAATCGCGACCCCTTGGGGGGCATGACCCATGGGTCGGAGCCTAAATCACGTTCAGTACGTTTTACATGATTCAATACTAATTACTTCTGCAAAGCTCGGTATCAAAATATATAAAATTGTCTTTGTAATTGAATTTTATTGTTATTTGATCTTTTGACCCCCTCCCCAAGGCCCCCAGGGGGGAGGGGGGCGGCAAACATGTGACAATGCACTACCCACTCATGAAAGGAACACCCACACCAGATTTGGTTGGATTCCGATCAGCGGTTTAGGCGCTTTTTATATAGGAGTTTGCGGGGGTAAACACCGATCAAGACAAAGGTTGTGGGTACTCGTTAGAACCGCCTCATCGAGGCGGATCTAAAGAGTGCCTACAATCTATGTCTTGAGCAGAAATAAGAAAATATCACGTTTTTATTCAGCTTAAATTTTCTGTTTTTATGGCCGAAAAATTGACAGTGTTTTTATATAGGCGTGTTTTCGTAATAACACGAAAAAAAAATATCATTTACCTCTGACATAGGTTCCCACTCTCCGTCAGCAATGCATATTCTCGACATCTCATCCATTTCCTCGTCACACAGAAAGGCCTTTATCGACTCATCAACGTCTTCTTTTTCTGCCACAAAGTCCAAAGCCAACTCGAAGTCTGATGCGTTCTGTGGCGTGTTTCCCCTACACTTGCCAGCACGTTATCAGGGTAATTTTGACTCGGCTGATCCGTTTGTCTTAATTGACTAAGTCGAGATCTTACGGCCTCCGAGTCTCGAATTCCCATCATGTCGGCAAAGTTTACTAAAGAGGCAGCATCCTTGTAAGAATTTACCATTGCAACGAACACTGACTGTATCAAATCCATCTTTACTCTTATATCTCTTTAACTAGAATGAAATACAATTGCCCAACACCGCATTCTTACATACGGTTTGCTCAGATGTTCTCCTTTTTGATTGACCGTAACAGTATCAGTGGGCGGGGCTTATTACAATTTCTTTTCAAAAATTAAACGATTGGCACTTTCCTAGAACGGCAAAGAATTATGGGATTGAAACCTAGTTTGTACGTATGTAAAATCGCAGGTAGAACGTCCGATGTCGTATAAAAAACGTTTCGCAATACCTGCCATTGTTATCTAGTCATGTCTATTGTTCCGTATTGTTATAAATGATGTAGTATAAAAGAAAGGCTTGAGATATCGATCTATTCGATTAAATGAATAACGCTAATTTCTATATAATAAGCCGGCATAAGCGAAAACGGTACTTAACGTGTATACGCGCAGCGAAGACTCTTTACTGCGCGGCTAGAAGGCCGGAAAAGGCGAACACGCTATCGCAACACGAAACCACGCCTATATAATTTTGATCCCTTTAAACCCAACTTTTATATGGTAAAACTAGGGTTTAAGGGGGGAGTAAATATTATTTTCCTCATTTCTGCCCCCTAGACATAGGTTGTGGGTACTCGATACAACCGACTCATTAAGGCGGTTCTATTGAGTACCCACAATGTATGGGTCACGCGTGTGACGCCGAGTTCAGCAACGGAAGGTCAGGTGGTTTTTCTCCGGGCACTCCGGTTTTCGCCCACCTCTGAATAACGATCGACTCGGTATGAGTAAAATAGTCTTGAAAGGGTCGTAAAACCCGAACCAAAAAAATTGGTTAGTAATTTTTTCCATATATTTGCTTGGGCGGAATTTCGTAACGGTATAAGGCCTAAAAAGTCCCGTCACACCGCGCAGACTTTGCGGACGTATTAAATCTATTTCGTTTGGGTAAAAATATTTCTATGTCGAAAACGGGGCAAAATGATTGATCCGCCCCCCCCCCCCCCCTCCGCCCATCGGCCCGGCCACGCGTATAAACTCTATTATTTTTATTAGGCGGCAGGGATTGAGATGTCATTTCAGCGCAATGTTCATAGCGTTTTCTCAGCTGCAGCCCATTCAGAAGCGAGCGTGTTTAGAAATTTAAACGATAACATCAGCCTTCTAAACGCTATCTTCCAGCGAGTTTCATTGTTTTCTAGTTTAAAGGCGATAAGTGTTTCGCACTGAGTGTCGGAGACAATCGATTTGTCAATATCGCAGGACTGCACCGGGTAGTATTACCCTAAATATTGGGACAGAAAAAACAGTGTAGATCCCGATCACTCTGACCAGGGTCTGCACTGTTTGTCATTCCACTATTCCACCAGAACACGTTTGCTACATCGCTTGAGATCAAACTTTAGGATATTTACGGTGACCTCCCTTCAGGTGCCCCAATTTTTAGGGTAATTACAGCTGATCAAAAATCCTATCATCATTTGCTTCTCATTTTACGCTCCACTCTCATAATGCATACTACTTGAAATTTTTGGTTTTCGAGGCGATAAGTGGTTCGCCGCAATTGTTAATAATATCAATACGACACCGGGTAGTATCTCCCTAAATATTGGGATAGGATCGCTCTTTAAACGGAAGAAATCCTCAAAACTAAGCATCGAGCTGATCAGCTTGATAGGAAATGAGTGTATAAATTCCATAGCCGAGAAAAATTCTTCGAGATACAAATGTTATAGATATACGTTAGAATCGCCTCGATGAGGCGGTTCTAACGAGTACCCACAACCATGTCTTAAGGAAAATAAGGTTTACCCCCCCCCCTACATACCCCAAATTTTACTGTATAAAAGTTGGGTTTAAATATGTTAGAATCGCCTCGATGAGGCGGTTCTAACGAGTACCCACAACCTATGTCTTGGATCAGTAATAAGGAAAATAAGGTTTACCCCACTGCATACCCAAAGTTTATCCGGCTACGCCCCCGCGATATCCGTATAAATTCCGTAGCCGAGAAAGATTTTCCGAGATTCAAATGTTGTAGAGATGTCCGGTAAGGGTCTCGCGCGACTGGGAGCAACGCCCCCCCCCCCCCCAAAAAAAAAAAATGACCTATACGGCGTTGACGGGGACGTTAAACCTAAAATCGAACAAACCAAACTTTTTTTTTCCGGGACGCGGTCCATTCCTAGTTTCTCGCATCGAGTCGAGCTCTTCCAACACCTTCCATTGTTTTCCCGGTTTTCGAGGCGATAATCGTTTTGCGGGTGAGAGAATTAATTTGCGCCCCATCGCTACTATACCGGGTAGTATCTCCCTAAATATTGGGATAGGAGCGCTCGAGCGAACGGGGTAGACCCCGATCACCCCGACAAGATCGGGGACGACGAACTTCGCCAATCCGCGGGAACATCTTTCGCCTCAAAATTTAGGATACTTACGGCGTAATTACCGCGAGTTACGTCTTTCGAACACTCGTCCGATATTTAGGGTAGTTTCGTCATCTAATCGTTTCGCTTACGTTTCACCGGAAGTGATACAAATGCTGCGCATGCGCAGTCCATGGCGCTAAAGTGGCCCGATTACTACTCCTAAAATATGTGTATTTGTGTTTCCTATAAGAAGACTCATTCACTCACATTAGCGTGGGGTCTCTATGTGCTAGGGCAACATGCTGATGCCATGGCCTACCCCTCCACTTCATAAAAGGCCATATATCTCAGATACCATTAAGATTCCCACGTCATAATCATAAATGTTCTTGTGTCTTATGATTAGACACATTCAGTCACACCAACTTGGTGGTCGACAGGGGCCATTCCTCTCCTCATCATTTCATAAGAGGGCCTCATATCTTGGAAACTGTTCATATCCCCACCCCTAAACAATATATTTTCTTGGTCCTTATTATAAGAAACATTTAGCGACAACAATCTTGGCTTTTCTGGGGTCTGCCAGGGCCATGCTCCAACCCCTCCGCAGCTTAAAAGGCCTCATATCTCAGGAATAGTACACATCCCAACCCCTAAACCATATATATTCTTGTGCCTCATGATTAGAGGGATTCAGTGATACAAGCCTGGGCTCTGTTGGGTCAATGTCTCATCCCTCCTCCTCATAAAAGGCCTAATATTTCAGATACAGAGTCCACATGGGTGCTCATTTGGAAATGGGGGTTTGTTTGGGAGACTTTATAATCAATAAATTAAAACCTGAGTGCCCGTCAGTGCCCGTCTGAGCTCTGGTGAGCATTGTGGCCCATGGGCCTCTTGTTGACCGTGTCATCACCGTAGCCCCTTCAGTTTTGATCGGATCTTTCTCAAACTTATATGCAAGTTGACTGGGGATAAAACCTAGGATGAGTTCGAATACCGGCCAAGTTGGCCCATGTATCATAGATTTACGTCCCTTTGATTGCTGAAAATGCCGATTTTTGACCTTGTCATCACCATAGCCCCTTTAGTTTTGATCGGATCTTTCTGAAACTTATATGTAAGGTGGCTGGGGATGAAATCTCGGATGAGTTCGAAAACAGGCCAAGTCAGCCCATTTATCATAGAGTTATGTCCCTTTGATGGCTGAAAATGTTGATTTTTGACCTTGTCATCACCGTAGCCCCTTCAGTTTTGACCGGATTTTTCTGAAACTTATATGTAAGGTGGCTGGGAATGAAACCTCGTATGAGTTCGAAAACTGGCCAAGTCGGCCTATATATCTTATCTTTGCTAAAAATGCCAAATTTTGACCTTGTCATCACCGTAGCCCCTTCAGTTTTGATCGGATCTTTCTAACTTGTATGTAAGGTGGCTGGGAATAAAACCTTGGATGAGTTTGAATACTTGGCAAGTCGGCACATTTACCATAGAGTTACGTGCCTTTGATTGCTTAAAAATGCCTATTTTCGACCTTGCCCCTTCAGTTTTGATCGGATCTTCATGAAACTTACAAACAAATAAGTCAGGCAGAAAAGCTCGGAGGAGTTTGAAAACTCGTGAGGTTTGCCTATTTGTCACAGAGTAACATTCCTTTGATTGCAGCAGTTAATTGCTTATTTTTGAACTTGTCATCACCATAGCCCCATCAGTTTATATCGGATCTTCTTAGCAAGTTAGGAATAAAAGCTTGAATGAGTTTGAAAACTGATGAGGTCAGCCTATTTATCATAGAGTTGCATTCTACTTGATTTGCAGAAAGTGCTTACCCTGTCATCACCATGTCCTTCCATTAATCCTTCAGTAAAGGTTGGCACTTCCTGAAACTTTGAATCTGTTAGCTCAGGTGAGCGATACAGGACCAGCTTGGTCCTCTTGTTTTTCATGGACACGGATTGGGTACTGACATGACTCGCTTTTTTATGTTAAAACAAAGTTGTTTTTCGATCAGGAATTAATATTGATAAGATATCGGAGGGCCCAGAGTAAATTACCCGGTCCTTCTGTCTCTGACCTTGGTACAACAAATTCTAATGTTATCAGAACTCGTATTTACAAATATTTTACCCGGCCCCCGCCCATCGGTGCTTGAAGAAATAGATAGGCTGCATGATGCTTCCACGCAGAGCTGAAACCGACCGCACACGAATACTGGTAAACCGCTTACAGGATCTAAGCCTCCACAGGCAAAGCGGTTCGAATCGGACCGTCCATGCTTATAAACCCTAGCGACAGGGTTTGAGATGTCATTTCATCTCAATGTCGGGTAAAAGTCCCACAAAATCGGAAGCAGCGTCTCCAAAATGACATTTACAGTGTTGAGGGGGGCGTAAAACCTCAAATCAAACCAAAAACAAATATATTAAACTAAGAAAACGCTTGGCCAACTAAGGACAACATGCTCAGTCAGATACCCATTCGGATGTGTTTCTCGATGTGTTTCTCCGGCACAGATAGTGCAAAACAGAAATCCCGATTTTTACATGTGTATGATCTATCGTCTATTTGAGCGTCATCTTACTATATACAGAAGACGCTTGTGGACGTCGACGTAGCGGAAACCCGACGTCAGTACGTCAAGATCCGATTCATTCGTCAGACGCATCTGCGAAACAGATTTCAGCGTAAATAACAAGGGGTCTCAACAACCGACTAATAAGCGCTGACACTGTTCGTCGTCCTTATGCGATGCACGTTTGAGAGCTAGACGTCCCTTTCGTGACCAAAGTTAACGCGTCGACACAGTACGGAACGCTTACACTGGTGCATGAAATACGTAAATGGGCGTCTCATCGACTGACGTGATATGCGTTTCAGTGGCAAATCGCACTCCAGTGTGAATCACGCCGATTGTCGTTTCTGGGTGTTTAAGGTATGCCTCACATGGTTCCATTTATTTGTTTACGCTCAGAATCCGGGATATCTTATACAGCAGGATTACGCGCGAGCTCATAGTGCTGTTCTTACTCAAAAATTTCTTCATGCCAATGGAATTCATGTACTGGACTTTCTCCTCCAATCTCTTTTCCATAGAAAATCTTTGGGGAGAAGTATCCACAACCGACCAGACAAAAACTGTTACTTATGGATAGTAGCATTGTTAAAACTTGAATTTTAATGTTTGGTTTTGAAAACGTAAACAGTTTCTTTCAAAAATTTGAAATATCGAATGGCACTTCAAAATACTACCGGCGTATAGACATCTGCAAACAAATCATATAATTGAATTTGCAGAACTACTTTTATAAATTTTAAGATCCTTTTAGAAAGGCTTGCTGTAAGTTTTCACAGTATTGTGATTTTCTCTTAGAATCTGTCATTTCAGCGCCGTTGGCGCTTTGATTTCTTCAGATATCGGAGGAAGCTTCGATCCATGCAGTGAAATCTTCAGTGGACCAAGGGCCGGTTCAGAGCTTGAAACACAGAATCTTGCTAATTTTCTAAATGCTACCCATAACCATCCCCTTGTGGCTTATCTTACTATCCACTCGTATGGGCAGATGTGGCTCTATCCTTGGGGTTATACTTCAGCGCTTCCTGCAGACTTCATGGACTTGGTAAGAATCTTTCAAAGAATATGATTTTTTAGCAGCTTTTCCTATAACTTCAATTACAGTTGAAGACAGCGAGTAAAAAATCCAAAAGCGACTCTTGCTAACGCAGTGCATGCACAAGTGTCAGATTCAACAGATGCTATAGGATTAGACTTTTTGGGAGGCAGAGATATAAGATCGTTCCACTGTTGCTTTAAATTTTGGATAGAGTATCAAAGTGGTGAACCTATGGCTCATCTTGGTCAAATATGTTTTGAAAGAATTGGCTGGGTCAGCCAGACCTACATATTTGCCATATAGATTCCTTGTGACAAGGGCTTCCCACCCATACAAAAAATTTGGCCAGTGGCCTCGACCTGTGTTTTACTTTTATCATAACTTTTAAACCATATTAGATAGAGCCTTCATTTTTGGCATGTTGGTTCCTTGTGACAAGACCTTCCCACTTATACAAATGTTTAACCTATGACCTTGACCTACTTTGTTGGCGGCCTCGGTAGCTTAGTCGGATGCACTAACTAGTGATCAGGAGGACGCGGGTTCGATACCTGCCGGAGTCGGCAACATTCTTTGGTGGAGATTGATCATGAAATCTTTTCTACGACCACTCTCTCCCTTCCGCTGATTCAAGAAGGGCAGTTGTCAGTTTCTGGCAAAAGAATATGCACTGTACTGGTTAACCGCTTAACCGCCTGCCCAGGAAAAGTGTGGATAGATCAGCTGACCGGCTCAAAATGACTTAAATAGTGTTGTGTGGGCCGTTAAACTCCAATACAAACAAACAAACCTACTTTGTCATTACTTCTGAAACATTGCAGCTAGAGCCTTTATATTTGGCATGTAGGTTTCTTGTGACAAAGGCTTCCACTCACACACACAAAAAAATGATCTGTGACCTACTTTATCTTTAGAACCGTTTAAGATAGAGTCTTCATATTTTACTTGTATATTCCTTGTGACAAGTGCTTCCCACTCATGCGAAAACTTTTTACTTGTGACTTTGACCTTTACCGTTGGCCAGCTTTAACGATAAAATTGACCTCGGCCTGGGGACTTGTTTTCATAAGCTATGAAACATCTTGGACTCAGGTGAGCGATCCAGGGCCATCTTGACCCTCTTGTTCTTTTAGCGTCAATGCATTTTGAAGGGTTACCCGTCTCGTCAGTTCCTTTTCGACCTACCTACCATTTCCATTATGACTACCAAAGAAAACAATTTTAGCTTTTTTTTTCTTTTTTTTCCGTCTTCTCAAACAGAGAGATTTTGTTTGTTTGGTTGATTTGCAGTTTGATGTCCCCGTCAACACTGTATAGGTCATTTTGGAGACGATGCTTGCAGTTTTGTGGGACTTTTAGCAGACACTGAGATGAAATGACATCTCAAGCCCTGTCGCCCAATGAAACCATCAAGGTGTATAAGCATGGACACCGACTCGCACCGCTTTGCCTGGGCTGAGCGGTTTACCCGTACTCGTGTGGGGTCAAGAATGCGGTAAAATTACGGTATTCACCTTATTTGCATTATCTGCTGGTTCCTAGTCTGAAGGTTATCAGTGTTGGAAAAACAAGTAACCAGACCCCCTGACCTTTAAAGGTCAGGGGGGTCTGGTTACCTGTTTTTCCGATATTGACAATGTGCAAGCTGGAAGCCAGCAAATAATGCAAATATGGTGAATATGATACACATGGATACGTACCCAATACACAAATCACGTGCATCCTGTGCAATTGATAGTGTGTGCTGCCTCTGGATATGTTACACCTATAACGTCTATTCCAGGTGTAGTTCATCAACGACCTTTGAGAGTTCAAAGAGTAAGCGTGACAAGACTATTCCATTTTTTAGGGGAAGCAGGTTTCGGACAACATTTACACTTGGTTTTAGATAGATAGATAAATGTTTTGACATTGCCATCATGTAAAAGTCTTGGCTCAGTAGTTTCGTATAATGCTTAGCACTGCGAGTCAAACTAGAACCTTTTAGCCGAGTAGGGTTCGAGTCCCAGTGGCATACATTTTTTTCTTTATTATTTATTATTTAATTTTCATCTTTATTTGCTTAATTTCTAATGTTTATAGTTAGTTCCTTTATTTGTATTTTTCATATTTTATCTTTTGGTTCCCTTCTTATTTTAAACAATTATATTTTATTTCATTTTATAATGTTCAGATACATTTCAACAAAACAGTCAAACATGCAGCTTCGCCTTCACTGACAGTATATCATGATGGTATCCATCTAAGTAAAATTTTTGATATTTTTTCTAGAATCCGAGCCACAACGATTCCCTTGCGCTCGTTTCATTTTCCAATAAGATGAATATATACATCTATTGTGATGGACCACGTCCATCGGGGTTTTGAGAAACAGATCGGGCTGTACGATGCTTTTCAACAGAGCTAAAATTGATCGCACATGAATAATGGTGTGTGTGTGTGTGTGAATTCGGGTTTAACGTCGCTTTCAACAATTTTTCAGTCATATCACGACGGTGTCTGGTTGCGACAGGGAGCTCAATGCTAACGTTTATAGTGCTGCCTCACTGAAGTATCATGTCCCAGACACATTACATGTCACATTATCCTGACACTGGATCGACCAGTCCTAGCTCTACCCCGTAAATCTGAGTGCCAAGCGAGGAGCAGCTAGTACCATTTTTAATGACTTTGGTATGTCGCGGCCCGGGATCGAACCCGAGACCTCCCGTTCCCCGGAGCGGACACTCTACCAACTGAGCTATCGGGGCCGGTCATGAATAATGGTAAATCGCTTAGTAAATCTAATGCTGCCCGGCAGGCCAAGTGTTGTGAGTTGGCCCGTTCATTCATATAACCCCTTTTCATTGGGAGGGCAGGGTTTGAGATGTCATTTCATTACAAAAGCATGCCTATACAAAAATATTGGAAATATTTACTACCAAACGAACGCAAAATTTTGATGAAAATTTACAATATTTATTTCTTATTTTTGTTCCAAACATAGATTGTGGGCACTCGTTAGACCGCCTCGACGAAGCAGTTCTAACGAGTATCGACAATCTATTTATTAGAGCAGGTATAAAGAAAATATTGTTTACCCCTATAAACCCAAGTTTTACCACATGAAAGTCGGGTTAGGTGATGTCAACATTATAAAGACGTGTTTTTGTGATGTCATCTCAATGTCGGGTAGAACCCCATAGAATTGGTAGCAACGTCTCCAAAATGGACGGGGACGATAAACCGCCAATCAAACAAACAAACCAATATCTTGTGTGACCCACTTTTATGATTTACGCGGTAAACCCGTGGTCACATTTACGAAAAATGTTTAGGAAAAGTAAAAAAAAAAGAAATAACAAATAAATAAAAACCTCCACTTGAACCCTAGACCTCCATGTTAGCAGACGCGTTAGTAGACCCTCTCGACTATACTTCTATGTAACATACGATTAAGAATAGGACGGTAGCTATAGCCAAGTGTGAAAATACCAATAAAAGGCGATTTACCTAAAATATGGAGGAGTCCAAAATTAAAAGTGCAGTCACGTGTCACTGCGTTTTGAATGACTATAGTTCTTTTTGATTTATTTTGTTTTGTTTGTTTTGTTTATCCAAATTATCCATACATATATATATATATATATATATATATATATATATATATATATATATATATATATATATATATATATATATATATATATATATATATATATAACGAAAGTACAAGGGAGAAGAGAGTGGCATGATGATAATAATAATAATGATTTAAAAACACGTCTGGGCGCTGACTCGACTCCGGCGCAACGC
Source organism: Lucinisca nassula (assembly GCA_963580285.1). Classification (NCBI taxonomy): domain Eukaryota; kingdom Metazoa; phylum Mollusca; class Bivalvia; order Lucinida; family Lucinidae; genus Lucinisca; species Lucinisca nassula. The sequence continues at coordinate 45,020,293 of OY757017.1, forward strand.
TGCGCAAACGTCATGTGTCCAGTAGGATTTCTTAGGAACATTATGATAATAATAATGATAAAAATAAACAAATAAATAAATAATAATAATAATGAATTAAATGGGAAGAAAACAAAAAGATAAACTGATAAATAAATAAATAGATCAATAATAATGAAAGCATATATCTGTATATATGTCTTGTATTACATTGCAAAATTGCACCTTAACAACAAACAAGAAATATCTTTAAAAAGATAAACAGCGTAAGGGAAACTGGAATATAAATTTTGTAACTATTCTGTTGTTCAGTCTGAAAAGAATAACGGTTTTAAAATATAAACTTTATTACGAATCCAAACAGTATCAAGACTATTTGAGACATCCATGCCAATCAGGCACCTTTTGATAAAAAGTAAGCACTGTGCAACCCAATCTGTTTCTTCGGGTCCCGATGGGCGTGGGTGGGTGGGTGTGTGTGTGGGGGGGGGGGGGGGCTCACAATATTTGAAGGCCTTCTCTTGAAGAAACATTTTTGCGAAAACGAAAACAACAACAAAAGCAATGAAATTCAAGCAGCCCTCCTAGAGGAGATTTTGAAAGATTTTACTGCTATATCAACAAGCAGGATAACTCTGTTCGTAGCCTAAACCTCGAACAATCATTTGGCCCTCCTTCATACTGATGTTTCAGACCAGTAACTGTCACTTAAAAATTATGAACGTGCTTTCATCTGCGTCAACACTGTTTGCTATGAACATGCTTTAATCTGAGTCAACACTGTTTTGCCAAAAACGAAAGTTTATCAAAATGATTTTTTTTGCATGTTTCTATCTATCTATCTATCTTCTTATACTGAGTCGGTCATATTTGGTCATTACCTCAGTTGGGTGGGTGGCTAAATTTAGAATTTAGCTCAAAAAATCATCTCTGGATGAGTCCTTAAAACTATTTACAATCCAAAAACAGAGGTATCCTAAAACGCATACCTCTGAGTCTCAATCCTATACTGTACGGGCTTTGAACTGCTCTGCAGTCTTGGCATTCACCGCAGAAGATGGAAGACTATTCCAATGAGGAATAGTTCTAGGGAAAAAAGAGTTTTTCAGGGCATCACTATAGGACTTGTACCTACGATACTGTGAGTTATTTGCTCTTGATGCCCTTGTCCGGGTTGACACTGTTGCAGGGGTCAAGTACCCATCCTTGTTAATTGATACTGTACCAGAATGTATCTCGTAGAAGAAGGTTAAGGAGGACTGCTCACGATGGGTCTCCAGGGATGGCCACTCTAGCTCATCAAGCATGTCACCGACGCTACTTCTATTTCGCCATCGTCTGCAGGTCCATCGAGCAGCTGTCCTCTGCACCTTCTCCACCTGCTGAATCTGAGTTTTAACATATGGATGCCAAATGGGTGATGCATATTCAAGCTGAGGGTGAACCAATGTTTTATATGCAACATCTTTTGTTTGCCGAGGTGCAAAAGCCAAAATACGTCTGAGGAATCCTAAGGTCCTAGTTACTTTAGATGTTATTTCAGAGATATGTTGACCCCATTCGAGATTGTCAGTGATGGTGATACCAAGATATTTGGCGGAATAAACTTGCTCCAAAGTTTGCTGGTGTAGTGTGTAATCATACTTAATTTGCTTGTCTTGAAGGTGTCGTGAATTGAATGACATTTAGCTACATTGAACTTCATCTGCCAATCTACTTCCCATTGTGCAAGTCGATCCAGATCAGCTTGTAAAATGCGACAGTCAGAAGGAGAATATATGTCCCTATACAGGACACAATCATCCGCAAACAAACGGACAGATGACCTGATATTATCAGGGAGATCATTGATGAATACCAAAAAGAGGACCGGTCCAAGGACCGAACCTTGTGGGACACCTGATAGAACAGGGACTGGATCAGACGCTTGGCCATCAAGTACAACTTGTTGAGAGCGCCCGGAGAGCCATGAGCTAATCCATTTATGTGTGGATCCTCTTATCCAATAGTAGTCCAATTTGTACAATAGCCTTCTGTGAGGTACCTTGTCAAAGGCCTTGGCGAAATCCATGATGATCAAGTCAGTCTGTTTGTGGCCGCAATTTATGGCCCCATCCAGATTACTCACAATGTCATGGAAGAATTGAACTAGTTGAGTTTCGCAAGACCTTTGACTTCGGAAACCATGTTGACAGTCAGCAAGAATGCTCTCAAAGGCTAAGTGCTTGTTAATGCTGCTGAGTAATATATGCTCCAGGGTTTTGCAACAGATGCATGTTAGCGACACTGGTCTATAATTTGCTGCATCGTAGTTTTCACCTTTTTTATAGACCGGGGTAACATTGGCTTGTCGCCAATCATCTGGTACAGTACCCTGGGCAAGTGATTCATTGAAAATAAAGGCCAGCACAGGAGAAATTTCAGCACTACATTCCTTAAGCACCCTGGCATTCAGGTCATCTGGCCCAGATGCCTTATGTATTTTGAGCTTACCCAACAGTTTAGCGACCCCCTTTGGGTCAACTGTTATGTCCCCCATAGAAGGGAACGGACTATTACCTTTAGACGGTAGCTCATCGTCAGTTTCTCACGTAAATGCAGATTGAAACTGTTTGTTGCCTTTTTTTAACCTTACTATTCTTCTGGGGGCTATCGGGATCTATGTTGTCATCTTCGAAGGTCAATATGCTGGAAACATGCTTCCAATATGCATCTCTAATTACCTTGTGTACATGTGCTCTGTACCTTTTGTAATGGTTCTTAATGTCAGGGCTGCTAGACTTGCGAGCACGAAAGTACATCCTATTACGTCTTCTAATGAGGTGTTTGATCGTGTTATCGATCCATGGTGCACCATATTTGGTTTTGGTCATTATAGCCACTTTGAAAAAGTGGGGGCTATATTGGATTTGGCTTGTCCGGAATTCCGTCTGTCTGTCTGTCTGTCTTTCTGTCTGTCTGTCTGTCTGTAATATTTGATAGTGGGTACCTTGTTACCGCAACTCCTCTTACAGTTCTAGGTCAATCCTTTTGAAACTTTACAGGTGTTTTTATATAGGTCTGAAGATGTGCATATTCTTTTTTCATTATCCTTAAATATTATTTTTCACTTATTTCACCTTTTTTAACTTAGACAATTTTTGAGATCTACTAATGTTAAAATGTATAGGGAGTAGCTACCTTGTTACCGCAACTCCTCTTACAGTTCTAGGTCAATCCTTTTGAAACATTACAGGTGTTTTCATATAGGTCTGAAGATGTGCATATTCTTTTTTCATTATCCTTAAATAATTTTTTTCACTTATTTCACCTTTTTTAACTAAGACAATTTTTAGCTCGTCTGTTTTTTGAAAAAAAACTTTCGAGCTATTGTCATCACTCCGGCGTCTGCGTAGTCGTCGTCCTGCGTCGTCCTGCGTCGTCGTTCCAAAAAAACTTAACCTTGGCTATAACTTAAAAAGTATTAGACCTAGCCTCATAAAACTTCATACACACACTCATCATCACAAGAGCTACATTTTGACCAAGGACCATAACAACATTGTTGATTTTGGCTGAATTATCTCCCCTTTTCCAATTTTTTTCTGAAACACATTTTTTGCTCTCATTTTAATACTATTCACAACAGAGCCTTCAAACTTCACATGAATGTTCCTTGGGACAAGACCTTTTCAGTGATACCACACTTTTTGATCTGTGACCTTGACCTTTGAACTTTGACCTATTTTTCGAAAATTTAACCGAAAACCTTAACCTTGACCATATTTCCAAAAGTATTTGGCCTACCTTCATGAAACTTCATACACATACTCACCATCACAAGAGCTACATTCCCTACAAGTTTTATAACTCCATCTTGCAATTTGATTGAATTATCTCCCCTTTTCTCTCCGTTTTTTTTAAATTGTTTTTGTCTCTTATTTCAATACTATTCACAACAGAGCCTTCCAACTTCACATGAATGTTCCTTGGGACAAGACCTTTTCAGTCATACCACGCTTTTTGACCTGTGACCTTGACCTTTGAACTTTGACCTATTTTTCGAAAAATTAACCAAAAAACTTAACCTTGACCATATTTCCAAAAGTATTTGGCCTACCTTCATGAAACTTCATACACATACTCACCATCACAAGAGCTACATTCCCTACAAGTTTTATAACTCCATCTTGCAATTTGATTTGACTTAGAACTTTTGTTTTCTAAAAGAAACTGCAGACGAGCGTTGGCACCCGCTTGCGGTGCTCTTGTTGAGATCTACTAATGTTAAAATGTATAGGGAGTAGCTACCTTGTGATCGCAACTTCTCTTACAATTCTAGGTCAATCCTTTTGAAACTTTACAGGTGTTTTCATATAGGTCTGAAGATGTGCATATTCTTTTTTCATTATCCTTAAATTTTTTTATTTACTTATTTCACCTTTGTTTACTTAGACAATTTTTGAGATCTACTAATGTTAAAATGTATAGGGAGTAGCTTCCTTGTTACCGCAACTCCTTTTACAGTTCTAGGTCAATCCTTTTGAAACTTTACAGGTGTTTTCATATAGGTCTGAAGATGTGCATATTCTTTTTTCATTATCCTTAAATATTTTTTTGCACTTATTTCACCTTTTTTAACTTAGACAAGTTTTTAGATCTACTAATGTTAAAATGTTTAGGGAGTAGCTACCTTGTGACCGCAACTCCTCTTACAGTTCTAGGTCAATCCTTTTGAAACTTTAGAGGTGTTTTCATATAGGTCTGAAGATGTGCATATTTTTTTTCATTATCCTTATATAATTTTTTTTCACTTATTTCACCTTTTTTAACTTAGACAATTTTTGAGATCTACTTATGTTAAAATGTATAGGGAGTAGCTACCTTGTTACCGCAACTCCTCTTACAGTTCTATGTCAATCCTTTTGAAACTTTACAGGTGTTTTCATATAGGTCTGAAGATGTGCATGTGCTTTTTTCATTATCCTAAAATTATTTTTTCCACTTATTTCACTTTTTTAACTAAGACAATTTTTGAGATCTTCTAATGTTAAAATGTATAGGGAGTAGCTACCTTGTGAACGCAACTCCTCTTACAGTTCTAGACCGATCCTTTGAAACTTTTCAGGTGTTTTCAAAGAGGTCTTAAGATGTGCATGTGGTTTTTTCATTATCCAAAACTTATTTTTTAACTTAGACTGTTTTTCATATCTAATAACGCGAAAAGTCTATTAGGCGTAGGTACCTTGTTAGGGATTTAACCCTCTCACAAGTCTTTACCTTTAATTCATGAGTCTTTCTCCTCTGACAGGGCTATAGCGGGGCTATAGTCAGATCCTCTGACAGTTCTAGTTTTTGTTGGAATAAACCTTTCCATTGCCGTGATTAATTCGGACTTAAAGCTGACCCACATGTCGTTGGCAGACATGCGTGAGAGGTCAGAGGGAAGGAACGAATCCTTAAATCGCGCCATATGGTCTCGCAAACCATCCATATCCGCACGTTTGTATAAAATAGTTTACGCGGGGCTTGTCTAATTCGTTTAGCTTTTATATCGTATTCTACAAGGACTATGTCGTGATCAGCCTTGCCAATCGGGGGCATCCCCTTAACTCGACTAACAGGGGATGGAGAATTCGTGAATAATAAATCAAGGGTTTTATCTTGCGGGGTGGGTATGTTTACTACTTGCGTCAGGCAGTGATTTTTAATTATATCCAAAAGTTGTTGCTGCGTCTGCCTTTTAGACACCCCATGGGGTACCTGCATGTTGCTCCATTCTATATCTCCACAATTGAAGTCTCCTCCAACCAAAATTTGAGCATTTGCATTTGACATTATCCTAGACAAAGATGAATTGAACGCCTCAAGATATTCTGGATCAATCTGATCTGGTGGGCGGTAAAAGGAACCAAGGTACAGAGTCCTACATCCAAAAATGTTCAATTTACACCAAACTAATTCACAGTTGGTGTCCAACTCCGGAGATTCAGTGCAGAGTAGGTCACGCTTAAAAGCTACAAAGACACCACCATGTGCATCCCAACTCTGTCTTTCCGGATTGCGTCAAATGATTCTGGAAAAATTTCCGATTTTTTTATATCATGGGGTTAACCATGACTCATTCCCCAAAATGATATCTGGTTTTGCCGAGTCGATAATTGTTTGAATTTCAGCCTTTTTTTCTTTATCTTTATTGAATGACAATTCATAATCAATATTCTAAGGGGATGGTTAAGGACCGCCTTTTTGGTCTTCGGTTTAGCTTCTTTAGAGTGCTTCACGATGGGCGAAGAAGCTGCAGTGGGTGGGCCAATATATTGTCTGGTATCGGGTCGTCAGGCTCGGACAGGGATAATAAAGGATCCAACTGATTGTAGGTATCTATGGAAGCTGAAGTGTCAAACAGAGATGTTGAAAAGGTTTGGCATTCCACTTTCATACAATCCCAAGCAACATTTATATTCCATGATTTATTATAAAGGCTATACATAGTTGATGACATGCCTTGACAGCTTATGTGGTCAAGTTGCCCTTTATTTTTAGCTCACATATTCCAAAATATTACTTCAAAACTACTAAAGGTTCTCTCTTTTATTATCTATTTCTGTTACGCAAGGGCAACTGGACCTGTCAGAAGCTGACTATAGCCCCGCTATAGAGCTTTCTGAAGCCATGACACACCTATAAAAAAGACAAATCGGGACTGATGGTCCATTGTTTTAATTATTATTATGATTATTTTTTTTATTTTTTTTTTTTTTTTTTTTGGGGGGGGGGTTCTTTTTCGTTTTTGTTTATTTAACTTAGGGTGGTATCAATGACACACACTCCCGTGGTTGCAAGTTGGAGACAAAGGATATTGTAAATAAGTTTATCTTTTTGGTGAGAACTAGGGACTTCCCAGTAAATACAAAACGTTATCGTAACGTTTTTTATAGGTTTCAAAATGGTTACGCAGAACGTGACGTTTTGTAAACGTTTTGCTAACGTATTTTTCTGTGTAGAACTGCGATGACTGTTTTTGGCAATCAGATAAAAATACTTCCCTTCTACCAAACCTAGAGCGTATTCCTTAACATTTCAAATACTTTTCGAGGAAGTTATAAAACGGTTAAAAAAAAAAATAAAAAAAAAATATTTTTTTTACTAATGTTGTGAAAACGTTCTATAAATGTTGCAGAATTTGTTGATATGAATGTGCACCTTCTTTCCGACAATATTCTTGGAACAAAGAACAAAGAAAATCGAACGCCTCACCGAATTAGTGGTTTTTCGGCTCATTTTGCTCCAGGTAACTTTGATTTGATGATTTAATTGCATGTGGTTCGTATTTTATTTGCACCGGATAATAATAAAATGTAACTGTAATGCGCGATTGTTTGAATTTGGTGGCTGCCACATGTTTTGGCGACTAATGAAGTAAACACACATCTGTTGTGTTGCATGACAAAATTCGTAAATAGGTGACATTTTTTCGGTTTACTGAAGGTGACGACAAGTTTTCTCACTGCATTTGATTAATTGTATGACCAAATTTCTGTTATTTATTCAAAAGTAATTGATCAAAATGTTTCGTTTGAACCAAACGTTGTGAACACGTTCTTGGAAGATTCAATCTACATCGGTGCGTGCATTTGTTGAACATTTTCATATATCAAAACAGGATTTTCATGATGAAAATCTGTAGAAGTTTTCTCATCACTGCTTAAAACATAGGATGTGGGTGCTCGTTCTAACGAGTGCCCACAACCTATCTTCGAACAAAAATAAGAAAAATAATGACTTTCCCAGTAAACCAAGTTTTCTTTATATAAAACAGGGTCTACAGGGACGTGCATTACGAGGGGTGATCAATAAATTCAGAACTTTTGCTATAACTTAATAATGAAAAACGATACGTACGAATACTGTTTATTATTTCTCGACATAGCATCCCTTGACCTTGATACACTTTTGACATATGTTCATCCACTTGCCGAACGCGTGACGTAGGCCGTCACGTGACATCCCCCTTAGCGCCACCGTTACAGCAGCCCCTAGTTCATCTCGCGTCTCATATTTTACTCCACGCAACTGATCCTTCACATTTGGAAACAGGAAAAAGTCACAGATAGCCAAGTCTGGGCTGTACGGTGGATGCGGTAGAGTTTCGATACCCAGTTCCTTGAGGGTGGACGTCACAAGTTGACTCACGTGCACTGGAGCATGGTCTTGGTTCAAAATGAACCCCGACCTTACAAGTTCAGGACGTTTATCTCGAATAGCTCTCTGCCACTGGAATTTAATTAGATGTGCGTAGGGAAGGCCGCTTCATGGCTTGCAGATAATTTATAGGCCTTGGTCATCGGTGTGGGTGGCTCCAAACGAAAGTCGGGCTTTTACAGGCGATGGTGACGATGCATGTTTCCACACGGAACTCTGTTGCTTGCTTTCCGGCTCAAAGAAGTGGAATCATGTTTCATCACATGTTATTATTTTATTCAGGAACCCATCACCTTCCTCTGCATATCGGTTGAGAATATCTCGACAGATCTGTTTCCTTACTCTCTTCTGGTCAGGCTGAAGTAGACGGGGTACCAACCTTTCACAGACGCGGCTTAATTCAAGCTTTTCCGTCAGAATCTGTTGGGCTGTACCATAACTTAAGTTAAAGTCCTCCGCTACAATTCTAACAGTCACTCTCCTGTCTTCCATTACGTATTGTTCAATGGCAGTACAGTTTTCCTCTGTAGTATACTTCACAATGCGGCCAGTTCGGGCGTCATCTTTGGTCGATGTTCTTCCGTCACTGAAGCGATGCCACCATTTATGAATACAAGATTTCGAAAATGCTGCTTCTCCGTATACTTTTTGGAGATCCTCTTTGATTTCGCTTATAGTCTTCCCTAATTTTACGTAGAATTTAATGATAGTCCTCTGTGCTGCAACAACGTCGTCAGCCATTTCTGAACGGTGAACGTGAAGTATTACGTCGATAATATGACGTCATTGAAAACTAGTGACGTCACGAACGTAATACCTTGATGACGTTGTCCGTAACGTGCTATTCTATTGACCATATACATATAATTGCGATTGGTTGTATATTGAAAAAGTTATAGCAAAAGTTCGCGAATTTATTGATCACCCCACGTACATGGACTTGGTAAAGTGATGGACAGGGCTTCAGATAAAAAGGTAATATGGACATCATTTTAAAGCATATATGTGCTATGTGGTTTACAGTTGTCAATTTTACGGAACATCCACAATATTTTTACATGGAATAACCACTTCTTCTTGCCTGAAACACGCTTATATTAGTTTGACCCCCTTGAACCCAACTTTATTATAGTAAAACTGGGGTTTACAGGGGTATACATTATTTTTTCTTATTTTCGCTCAAAATATAGATTGTGGGTACTCGTTAGAATCGCCTCGCCGATGCGGTTCTAACGAGTACCCACAATCTATGTTCTGAGCAGAAATATGAAAAAATCAGATTTTTTTGCATTTTTGGTGGTAAATTGTTCAATATATTTGAATAGGCGTGTTTTAGTAATGCCAGTGATCTTGTTGCACTCTGTTTTAATCAGTTAATATGATTTGACATATACACTGTATAATTTTACTCCACTTTCAACAAATTTTAGCCTGTTTCTCAGCACAGCTGGAGATAATTTGTGAGGCCATTTAATCTGTAACTGGAGTGTGGTGATTTGTTATTGTTTGTGATGGAAATCTCTGATAATACAGAGGCTACTTGGTTCTATAGGAATCTCACTCTAGCTCAGTTTATATGGATTACTTTTTTCACTTTTTTCATAGCTGACAAAAAGTTGTTTTAGATTCTTTATGACTTCACATCCCTCCATATACCAAGAACATAGCAAGGTCATTGATTTGATTTAATTGATATGCATCAATAAGCTAAAATTTAAAATGAAAATATTCCAGGCAGTTTCATATCAATACATATTTGTCTTGGCGAGGCTACAATGAAGAAATCCGACATTTGACTATTTAATACATTGGTTAGGTCTTTTCAGTATGCCAGCATATCAGATATTGTTACAACTCTTTGATCGATAAGCAGATAATCGTATTTTTACATTTAAGCCTCAATGAGGCTGCCACTGCCTATGAAATTTTTAACTTGTTTGGTCTTGCCTTGACAATATATATTTGCAAGACCAAAATACATATTATACATGTATTTCAAACTATTTAATTTTCACAACGGACGTACTGGTCTCACTCAGCCAGGCTATTTATTTAGAAATCTGGCATTTGACAAGTTCAATAATTACTTGTTGAAAAGAGGGGGTTTACAGGGGTATACTTTATTTGTCTTATTCCTGCTTAAACATATAGACTGTGAGTACGCTTTGAGACCGCCCCAATAAGTCGATTTTAAGGAGCACCCGCAATCTGTGTATCCATAAAACGAGGGGGTTTATAGGGGTACACTTTATTTTTCTTATTCCTGCATAAAATACATAGTCTGTGGGTATTCATTAAACCACATCAATAAGACGAAATTGGGGAGCAATCAGAATCTGTGTATGCTTGAAAGATGGGGGTTTACAGTGGCATACGTTATTTTTCTAATTCCTGCTAAAATACATAGACTTTGGGTACTCTTTCAGATCGCCCCAATTAGACGATTCCCAGGAGCATCTGCAACCTGTGTAAGTGCTGAAAAGAGGGGGTTTACAGGCACATACTGCTTAACTACATAGACTGTAGATACTTTTTACGACTGTCCCAGTTAGACAATTCCAAGGAGAACTCACAATCTGTATGGGCTAGAAAAGAGGGGGTTTACAGGGGCACACTTTATATTTCTTATTCCTAGTTATATACATAGACCCTGGGTACCTTTTAAGACCGCCCCAATTTGACGATACTAAGGAGCACCCGCAATCTGTGCTCTTGAAAAGAGGGGGTTTACAGGGGAATACTTTATTTTTCTTATTCCTGCTTAAATTCATGATCTGTGGGTACAAAATGTAGACAATTCTAAAGAGCACCTGCAATCTGTGTGTGTTTTAATTTCAAGTCCCTGTGATCTAAGAAGTGTTGACAGGGACTAAACCTTAATTCAAACAAAACCAATTACTTATTATAGCCCCGCTTTGAAAAAGTGGGGCTATATTGGATTTGGCTTGTCCGGAATTCCGTCTGTCTGTCTGTCTGTCTGTCTGTCTGTCAGTCTGTCTGTAATATTTGATAGTGGGTACCTTGTTACCGCAACTCCTCTTACAGTTCTAGGTCAATCCTTTTGAAACTTAACAGGTGTTATCATATAGGTTTGAAGATGTGCATATTCTTTTGTCATTATCCTTAAATAATTTTTTTCACTTATTTCACCTTTTTTAACTTAGACAATTTTTGAGAGCTACTAATGTTAAAATGTATAGGGAGTAGCTACCTTGTTGCCGCAACTCCTCTTGCAGTTCTAGGTCAATCCTTTTGAAACTTTACAGGTGTTTTCATATAGGTCTGAAGATGTGCATATTCTTTTTTCATTATCCTAAAATAATTTTTTTCACTTATTTCACCTTTTTTAACTTAGACAATTTTTGAGATCTACTAATGTTAAAATGTATAGGGAGTAGCTACCTTGTTACCGCAACTCCTCTTACAGTTCTAGGTCAATCCTTTTGAAACTTTACTGGTGTTATCATATAGGTTTGAAGATGTGCATATTCTTTTTTCATTATCCTTAAATATTTTTTTTCACTTATTTCACCTTTTTTAACTTAGACAATTTTTGAGAGCTACTAATGTTAAAATGTATAGGGAGTAGCTACCTTGTTACCGCAACTCCTCTTACAGTTCTACGTCAATCCTTTTGAAACTTTACAGGTGTTTTCATATAGGTCTGAAGATGTGCATATTCTTTTTTCATTATCCTTAAATAATTTTTTTCACTTATTTCACCTTTTTTAACTTAGACAATTTTTGAGATCTACTAATGTTAAAATGTATAGGGAGTAGCTACCTTGTTACTGCAACTCCTCTTACAGTTCTAGGTCAATCCTTTTGAAACTTTACAGGTGTTTTCATATAGGTCTGAAGATGTGCATATTCTTTTTTCATTATCCTTAAATAATTTTTGTTACCGCAACTCCTCTTACAGTTCTCGGTCAATCCTTTTGAAACTTTACAGGTGTTTTCATATAGGTCTGAAGATGTGCATATTTTTTTTTCATTATCCTTATATAATTTTTTTTCACTTATTTCACCTTTTTTAACTTAGACAATTTTTGAGATCTACTTATGTTAAAATGTATAGGGAGTAGCTACCTTGTTACCGCAACTCCTCTTACAGTTCCAGGTCAATCCTTTTGAAACTTTACAGGTGTGTTCATATAGGTCTGAAGATGTGCATATTCTTTTTTCATTATCCTTAAATAATTTTTTTCACTTATTTCACCTTTTTAAACTTAGACAATTTTTGAGAGCTACTAATGTTAAAATGTATAGGGAGTAGCTACCTTGTTACCACAACTCCTCTTACAGTTCTAGGTCAATCCTTTTGAAACTTTACAGGTGTTTTCATATAGGTCTTAAGATGTGCATATTTTTTTTCATTATCCTTATATAATTTTTTTCACTTATTTCACCTTTTTTAACTTAGACAATTTTTGAGATCTACTTATGTTAAAATGTATAGGGAGTAGCTACCTTGTTACCGCAACTCCTCTTACAGTTCTAGGTCAATCCTTTTGAAACTTTACAGGTGTTTTCATATAGGTCTGAAGATGTGCATATTCTTTTTTCATTATCCTTAAATAATTTTTTTCACTTATTTCACCTTTTTTAACTTAGACAATTTTTGAGATCTACTAATGTTAAAATGTATAGGGAGTAGCTACCTTGTGATCGCATCTCCTCTTACAGTTCTAGGTCAATACTTTTGAAACTTAATAGGTGTTTTCATATAGGTCTGAAGATGTGCATGTGCTTTTTTCATTATCCAAAACTTATTTTTTAACTTAGACTGTTTTTCAGATCTAATAACGCGAAAAGTCTATAAGGCGTAGGTACCTTGTTAGGGATTTAACCCTCTCACAAGTCTTTACCTTTAATTCATGAGTCTTTCTCCTCTGACAGGGCTATAGCGGGGCTATAGTCAGATCCTCTGACAGTTCTAGTTGCACTTGTAGCACAAGTGTTGTATTTGAAAAGAATAGGTGCTGTCCCTAAATCAGTACTCTGTTAGTTGTTCATATAACACAGCATTTTAAAAATCATGATTTAAGACAACTGTCTCAAAAAAGCTGTTTCTCCAACCAGGAATTATGAAGTATGAACTTGTTTGATCTTAGAATTAGTTGGATACAGTTTAGATCCTTTTTCAAAAAAGAGAGTGTGTGTGTGTGTGTGTGTGTGTGTGTGTGTGTGTGTGTGTGTGTGTGTGTGTGTGTGTGTGTGTGTGTGTGTGAATTCGGGTTTAACGTCGCTTTCAACAATTTTTCAGTCATATCACGACGGTTTCTGGTTGCGACAGGGAGCTCAATGCTCACTTTTATAGTGCTGCCTCACTGAAGTATCATGTCCCAGACACATTACATGATACCACAACCAGTCACATTATCCTGACACTGGGTCGACCAGTCCTAGCTCTACCCCGTAAATCTGAGTGCCAAGCGAGGAGCAGCTAGTACCATTTTTAACGACTTTGGTATGTCGCGGCCCGGGATCGAACCCGTGACCTCCCATTCCCCGGAACGGACACTCTACCAACTGAGCTATCGGGGCCGGTTTTTCAAAAAAGAGAACTCTGTAGATTTCACCGACTCTGAAGGCTTTCAGACCTTTGATTTTTCTCCTTCTTATTTTCTATTTAACAAAACCAGATGTTGAAAGGTCCAGGAAAATATCCCAATAAAATTGCTGATAAGAATCAGCCTTACAAGTTCCCTGGAGTTCAATGTTTATCCAAAATATTTAGCTAACGGTCCACTGCCTAGACAGCTCGACTCATAGGTGAGCAACCAAAGTGGAGTAAAATTATATAGTGTATAGTGGAATGTGCAATAAATAGTTAACTTCACTGTTTACAGCACCATGTCAAATTCCCATGCAATTTACACTTTAGAAAAGCAAAGCACCGCCTAAGACCCGCCTACTACATCTGGACTTCAAGAATAACCACTAGATGACTTCAAAGGAAAAAAAAAAATAATTTAGTCATAAAAAAACATATTAAGACAAAGGCTTTTAAAATAAATTTTCCTCTGATTTATTTATCAGGTTGAATTAAACCTTCCATATGAACGTTACTCAAATGTTCCTAAAAACGTTTTAAGAACTTCTTTTATAAACGTTTCTAACATGTATATTTACTGCTTAGAATAACATATTTTAAACGTTTTTTGAACGTTTGTCAAACGTTGTTCAAAAACGTCCTTGCGACGTAAAAAAACTTTCCATATACGTTATTTGATTGTTCACAAAAAAACGTTTTTTAACGTTTTTGAAACGGTCTAAAAATGTTTCTTTGTTAGCTGGGTTACTTCCCATATCACAGGTCCCGGTGTATAAATGTCATTTGCGGTCTGACCAGTAACAATTACGATTCTGATATTTGTACAGGCTACATCTACATCTACAAACTCTCGATCACGCGGACCACTGCCTATCATATAAGCTCCCCAGGAGCTTTCGGTTCTCCTGAGCTAAAAAACTTGCCTCGCCGTTAATGTTTAAGATAACTGTTTTGCAAAATCTAAAGCTTGAATAACTCGGCAGATGTTTACCTCCCTTGCATTTCCGTATAAACGGAATTAGGTGTGGAAAATTGTATTCTTGCATATAATGAGGTAAATTGCACGACCCGCAGAAAAAGCAACCGACTTCTAAGAGTGTCCTAAAATCACCGTGTCATTCGGTCATTCGGTTATTCTGTCAGTCTGTCAGTCTGTCCGTCCGTAACCCGTTTGTGAAAATCGGTGATAGTGACTTAACCGCTTGATATATTTAAACAATTTTTGCATACTGATAGATATCAATGAGATGTAACCAATGAATATGCGAAATATTACATTCCATTTAGTATAGCCTCGCCGAGGCGAAAAATGTGAAAATTTTCGAACTGCTTCTCCTCGGAAACCGTTGGGCCGATTGAAGTCAAATTTCATATGGAGCCTCTATGGGATGGGGGAAACCAAAATTTGCTCATGGGGTCCAGGTCACATGACCAAAATGGCCGCCGAGCCATATATGGTCTGTCTGTCTGTCTGTCTGTCCGCCCGTAACCCGTTTGTGAAAATTGGTGATAGTGACTTAACCGCTTGGAATATTTAAACAATGAGATGTAACCAATGAATTTGCGAAATATTACATTCCATTTAGTATAGCCTCGCCGAGGCGAAAAATGTTAAAATTTTCGAACTGCTTCTCCTCGGAAACCGTTGGGCCGATTGAAGTCAAATTTCATGTGGAGCCTCTGTGGGATAGGGAAACCAAAATTTGCTCATGGGGTCCAGGTCACATGACCAAAATGGCCGCCCAGCCATATATGGTAAAAACCCTTCAAAAATAGTGTTCTCCAGAACCACTTTGCAGATTTCCACGAAACTTGATAAATAGCATCTGGGACATAGGCCCATCATAAATTGCTAAAATGGTGACCCTGGGTTGACCTTCTTTGGGTCCGTCCGTAACCCGTTTGTGAAAATTGGTGATAGTGACTTAACCGCTTGGAATATTTAAACAATTTTTGGCATACTGATAGATATCAATGAGATCTAACAAATGAACTTGCGAAAAATTACATTCCATTTAGTATAGCCTCGCCGAGGCGAAAAAATGTGAAAATTTTCGAACTGCTTCTCCTCAGAAACCGTTGGGCCGATTGAAATCAAATTTCATATGAAGCCTCTATGGGATGGGGGAAACCAAAATTTGTTCATGGGGTCCAGGTCACATGACCAAAATGGCCGCCAAGCCATATATGGTCTGTCTGTCTGTCTGTCCGTCCGTAATCCGTTTGTGAAAATTGGTGATAGTGACTTAACCGCTTGGAATATTTAAAACAATTTTTGGCATACTGATAGATATCAATGAACTTACCAATGAACTTGCGAAATATTTACATTCCATTTAGTATAGCCTCGCCGAGGCGAAAAATTTACATTCCATTTAGTATAGCCTCGCCGAGGCGAAAAATGTGAAAATTTTCGAACTGCTTCTCCTCGGAAACCGTTGGGCCGGTTGAAGTCAAATTTCATATGGAGCCTCTATGGGATGGGAGAAACCAAAATTTGCTCATGGGGTCCAGGTCACATGACCAAAATGACCGCCAAGCCATATATGGTAAAAACCCTTCATAAATAGTGTCCTCCAGAACCACTGGGCAGATTTCCACGAAACTTGATAAATAGCATCTGGGACGTAGGCCGATCATAAATTGCTAAAATGGTGACCCTAGGTTGACCCTGACCTTCTTTGTGCCTAGGTCAAACTTTGACACATATGCTTTTGTATTGGAAAAGTGAGAATGCATTTTTTTCCTGCAAACGATTCAGAATACAGTACTAAAGTATAAGATATATTTTTGCTCCTTACGATAAGGCACATTTATTGGGGGAACCGTTTTAGGTCCAGGTCACATGACCAAAATGGCCGCCAAACCCATATATGGTAACACTCATAAAGCTAAAAGCATCCGGCGGGTCGTGCACTTCAGCTGAAGCACTGGTATTAACTAGTATTTCAATTATTTAGATGTACTTTAAAAACGAGAATAATTTTCTGGGCCATTTTCTGACGACCTTGTGGCAATATCGGTGAACCAGTGACAAAGTTTTGTGCTCAAGTAGGACAACTAATATGTTACCTTCTTGTAGCACACTGGTCAATACATACGTACAGGCTGCGTAGCGGTCGTAAAGGCTTCGTATTTTGGACGCATAGGCTTTGATGAAAAATGGCGGATGACAGTTCGTCAATGCAGGTAATCTAACTGTTGTATAGCGTTGCCCAATACTGACGTCTGCCTTACGGACCACTTTATTAATCTGCGGCTTCGTCTGTTGCAAGAAAAAGTTTGAAAAACGGAATATAGATAAACTGACCCCAAAAGAAATTTGGCATTCAACACAGATTTACGTGTATTTTCACTTTGGCCCGGTCGCCCATGTGTAACTGCACGTTTTTGGCTGGTGTTCTGGCCGATAAATTGTGAGTAACGTTAATGAAATCGAAAAGCAACTTTTGTCACATCTTTTGCAAAAAGGAAAAATCTTGATATTTCGATACAACGCACGTAACTTCGTTACCGATTACAACGCAGAGGCTGCGAACTAAATTTGAAAGCCCTGTATTATGTAGAATAAGTGCGAATGATATTAAATTAGTGTCGATAAATCAGTCAACCAGTGTTAGTTGGTGATGCTAAAGAAATTCTGTATCATTTATACCGAACACAT
Organism: Lucinisca nassula; assembly: GCA_963580285.1. Classification (NCBI taxonomy): domain Eukaryota; kingdom Metazoa; phylum Mollusca; class Bivalvia; order Lucinida; family Lucinidae; genus Lucinisca; species Lucinisca nassula. Next base: position 45,037,677 of record OY757017.1, read on the forward strand.
TTTCAGTCTCAGCTATGTAAATACAACATTTTGTTTCGATTGCACAAAATTTGTCAAGTTACAATTATTTACACTACCGTTCATAAACTTGGTAAGTCTTCGTCAAAGTATTAAGCCAAATAATATTTGCACTGTATGAATTTCTGTCGTGTTTTTATTACAATGCACGTGACTTCGGATATTACGACGCGCGGGTTACAGAGCTGGGAAGACGTATTACGAAAACACGCCTATTAAAATACCACAAAAAGATTAAACTTTCAGATAAAACATTCTGATAGTTTTGATATTTCTGCTCAAGACATATTGTGTGGAAACTTGTTACATCCGCCCGGGCCAGGCGGTTCTAACGCGTATCCACAATCTGTGTTTCTGAGAAGAAATAAGGAATGCACAAAATCTGTCAAGTTACAATTATTTACACTACGGTTCACAAACTTGGTAAGTCTTCGTCAAATCTTGGAGACAGGAATGCAATAATCGGTAACAGTTAATAGGTAAAACATCAATAAACCCTTTACTGCAGGTTTCGGAGTGGTCTGATAAGGATTTTATCACAGCGTAATCTCCAGTTATTTATTCTGCTACTGAACTGACCTTGATATTTCCGATTAACCACATATATGCGCTGACGTCATCCATGAGAAATCTAGAAGCTTGGTGTGTACTGAATAGGCAGATTTAGCATTACTGAAGTTCAAAACAGAAGCTTAAAATGGAGCAAAATAATCAAGAACTGGCCACTCTTTCAGGGGACTTCAATTTAAATACTGTCTACTGAAACTTGTGATCAGGATTTTAGTGAGGGAAGCAGCAGCTCTGAAGTAGGCTATCTTAGATGTCAATCGAAACAATTGTCGTCTGCTCTATCATCTGCTGCTTACTTTAAATGTCATTTGGACCAATCTCAGACTGCTCCTCGATTTGGGTCCACAGTGTTTGCCTATATGCGAAAATATTATTCAAACAAAGAACTTTTAGAAGATGCAGCAGACAGTATAAATAGGGGCCATTTTACAATTCAGATTTCTTACGGTTGATTAGTCCGGTTTTCCACGCATGCGCACTCATGAGCACTCCTTAAAATGGAGGTAGCAGTCTTCGTTTTTGATTGGGTGTTTACGGATTTGCCTAACTTTGACCCTTGCCGCAGGCGTGCTATAGGAATATAGAACAGCAACCAAAGTAGCCAAAGCTAGCCATTGTCTCAAGATGTAGTCGGCCTCGGTTGGTATCCCTAACGAACGGTTGTATGTCAATTCATTATTGGTAGAGAACCCTCTCATGTGACTGCGCATGACTCAGTAGAACCCTTTTGTTTGTGTTGAGGTTTACGTTCCCGACAACATCATGCAGGTCATTTTTAGCTCACCTGTCACGTAGTGACGAGGTGAGCTTTTGGGATCACTTTTTGTCCGGAGTCCGTCGTGCGTGTGTGCGTGCGTGTGTGCGTGCGTAAACTTTTTCTTCAAATGACATCTTCTCCTAAACCACTGATCGGATTTTAACCAAACTTCACAGGAATGATCCTTAGGTGGTCCCCTTTCAAAATTGTTCAAATGGTTCTCGTCCATTGCACATCTAGGTCACAGGAGCTAAAAATAGATTTTTAAAATGAAAACTTGAAAAATCTTCTTCTCTGAAACCGAAAGGCCCAGGTCTTCGATATTTGGTATGAAGCTTCATCTAGTGGACCTCTACCAAGATTGTTCAAATTATGGCCCTTGGGCCAGAAATGCCCCCGCCCCGGGGGCCTTTGGGTTTACATAGGCTTATATAGGGAAAATCTTTAAAAATCTTCTTCTCTGAAACCACAAGGCCCAGGTCTTTAATATTTGGTGTGAAGCTTCACCTAGTGGACCTCTACCAAGATTGTTCAAATTATAGCCCTAGGGCCAAAAATGCCCCCGCCCTGGGGGCCTTTGGTTTTACATAGGCTTATACAGGGAAAATCTTTAAAAATCTTCTTCTCTGAAACTGCAAGGCTCAGATCTTTGATATTTAGTGTGAAGCTTCATCTAGTGGACCTCTACCAAGATTGTTCAAATTATAGCCCTGGGGCTAAAAATGCCCCCGCCCCAGGGGCCTTTGGTTTTACATAGGCTTATATAGGGAAAATCTTTAAAATATTCTTCTCTGAAACCGAAAGGCCCAGGTCTTCGATATTTGGTATGAAGCTTCATTTGGTGGACCTCTACCAAGATTGTTCAAATTATGGCCCTTGGGCCAGAAATTCCCCCGCCCCGGGGGCCTTTGGGTTTACATAGGCTTGTATAGGGAAAATCTTTAAAAATATTCTTCTCTAAAACCACAAGGCCCAGGTCTTTGATATTTGGTGTGAAGTTTAACCTAGTGGACCTCTACCAAGATTGTTCAAATTATAGCCCTAGGGCCAAAAATGCCCCCGCCCCGGGGGTCTTTGGTTTTACATAGGCTTATACAGGGAAAATCTTTAAAAATCTTCTTCTCTGAAACCGCAAGGCCCAGGTCTTTGATATTTGGTATGAAGCTTCACCTAGTGGACCTCTACCAGGATTGTTCAAATTATAGCCCCGGAGCCAAAAATGCCCCCGCCTTGGGGGCCTTTGGTTTTACACAGGCAGGCTTATACAGGGAAAATCTTTAAAAATCTTCTTCTCTGAAACCACAAGGCTCAGATCTTTGATATTTGGTGTGAAGCTTCATCTAGTGGACCTCTACCAAGATTGTTCACATTATAGCCCTGGGGCCAAAAATGCCCCCATCGCTGGGGCCCTTTGGTTTTTCATAGACTTATATAGGGAAAATATTTAAAAATCTTCTTCTCTGAAACCACAAGACTCAGGTCTTTGATATTTGGTATGAAGCTTCACCTAGTATAGCCCTTGAGCCAAGAATGTACTAGAGACACTGATTCTCAGGTGAGCGATTCAGGGCCCTCTGGGCCCTCTTGTTTAGACATTGCTTCCGAATTTATGGGACTTTTACCCGACACTGAGACGCAATGACATCTCAAACCCTACTACATATAAAGCATACTTGCAATTGCTAAATATACTATTCAAAGTTTGATAGGGATCACTTTTTATATACAAAATTTTGTACTGAAAATTTAAAATTTCTTGACAGAATTTGTACTCAGTATATTGATAAATATCTTAAGCAGAAACCCGTGTGCAGTTCAGTACTCATAAAAGTGCACACTTCGCAAATGAATTCATGCACCCCCAAAATCTTGCGTAGCACTGCTTTCCAACAGACCAATCAAACTTGTCAGTGTTCCTTTACCAAGCGTAAAAAGGACTTCAATTGATTTGTGAAGCACTAACATGCCTATAGGGGACAATTAAGAAACCGTCTGAGCCCCGAAGAAATGAATCGTGGCGTCGGAATGTTGGAATCTGGAGTCTCGCAACGTCGTGTTGCTGGCAATCTGAATGTGTCTCAGAGCGTGGTTTCCCGAATGTGGAGTCGGCATCTTACCCACGGAAATCCTTCACACACACACGGCGGAGTCGAGAAAGGGCTACAACTCAACATCAGGGCCGTTTCTTGTTGATTCAGTCTCGACGTCAAAGGTTCCTGAACGCTACGCGTTTGTATAATGAGCTTAGGAACGAAACTGGAGTACGAATTTCTACACAAACTGTCAGAAACAGGCTCCACGAGTTCGGACTTAATGCCACGAGGCCTGCTGTACGTGTTCCGTTGACGAGACAGCACGTGCTAGACCGGTTGGACTTTACCATAACTCACGTCAGGTGAACGGTTCGTGACTTGACGCCAGTACTGTTTACTGAGGAGTCCAGATTTTGTCTAGACTTCACTTATAAACGTCAATTAGTGCGGCAAATGTCTAAAGAGCGATTCGATGACTTGAATGTGGCCGAGCATGGGGTCAGTCATGGTTTGGGCTGGGATGAGCGTGAACAGTAAAACTGACTTGTATGTCGTTGAAAACGGAACGTTAATGGCAGTGAGATACTGTAGTGATATTCTTGATGAGTTTGTAAGACCATATGCAGATGCTATCGGCCCGGACTTTATTCTGATGGACGATAATGCCCGTCCCAACCGTGCCAGCGTCACTGATTCCTATCTGGAACGTGAGACAATCGTTCGTATGGACAAGCTATCAGATTGAGCATGCGCGGGACATGCTACAGCGTGCTGTTTCAGCCCGACCTGTGCATCCGAGGACTTTACAGGAGCTCAAAGATGCATTGGTTGCTGAATGAAAGCTGATTCCACAAAACCGGATGCAGACTCGGATTACGAGCATGCGCAGGCGATGTCGTACTGTAATTGATGCCCGTGGACACCATGCACGTTATTAGGCACGTTTGTCTAAACAAATTTGGAAATTTGTGAAAAAATCAGTTGTCCAAATCCCTTCGTGTTACGGCAAATTTTTGGGGTGCCAAGACGGTTGCTGTTGTCACGCTTGAATGCAGTACCAGTTGACAAAATTAATCACTAGGTTTTGTGAAGGATACGTTATCTATCATTATGTATCGAATTTGGATTCAAGTGATTAATTCATCCAAAAATTATTTTGCATTAAAAAGTGATCCCTATCAAACTTTGAGTAGTATATAAATGACACGTTTACTTTTTATGAAGGCAAATACTAGTTTTTGTGTAGATTATTTATCAATCGACACAAAGTAAAAAAGTTCAAGTAGCTCTTCAGTGTTGTAAGTCCATTAGTTATTAAGTTATTACTGATTTGTCGGAAATTCAGGGAACTTGCTTATAGAAAACAGCAGCGTTTATTTTATCGCAGAGAGTTCAGTGTGTTGCTTAATATGGCAATCCATAAAATCTGGACCGGAATCATGGGTTGGGCTTTTCGAACAGTGTATGTCCAGATCAAATGCCACAGAACGCGGCGTCTAATCAGGGTCTACACTGTTTGCTCACATTACATGAATTGAAGGGCTAAACGCAGCGTCTTATCAGGGCCTTAACTTTTTGCTTTAAATTGTAATGTAAGGATTAAACGAAACAGTTTATATCCATGAGTATGCATTCAGCCGACACTTTCTTAAAAAAGTAAATCTGTAGGCCGGAGCGGTCATAGGGTTTTGAAAGGCCGTAAATCAAAAACAATTTTTTTTTCTACCAAATCTTATTATATCGAAGAATGATTTCACGAAATGGGTTACTGAAATCATTGCAAGCAAGTGTTTTTTCTGAATTTATATTCTAAGTCACTATGAAATTCAGATTCTGATAGACTATGTTGCAGAAGACAGTCTGGTTAGCAAAAACTTATGCAAGGACACATATTGAAAATAGATTTGAGATAAAGAAATGTCTTGTATTTTTTCTTCGATCCTACATAGGCAAGAATTAGCTTGTGTTATTACATGTTTAATGAGCAAATGCTCCTCTAATCGGAAACGAAGACTCGGATCAGACAGAGCAGGCGCGATTAATGAACCTTTGCTGAAGTTTTGTAGGGGCTGCAGGTATTCGATTCAAGTATTTAAATAGAAGTCGGAGAATCTAAGAAATATGCCTCTATAATTCTGCCCCCCCCCCCCCCCCCCTTAAATCCAACTTTTATACAGTAAAACTGAGGTTTACAGGTATATACACTGTTTTCCTTATTTCTTCTCAGAAACACAGAGTTGTAACAAGTTCCCACACAACTATGTCTTGAGCAGAAATATTAAAATATCAGAATGTTTTATCTGGAAGTTTTTATCTTTTTGGTGATATTTTAATAGGCGTGTTTTCCTAATGCGTCTTACGATCTCTGTAAACTGCGCGACGTACATTCCGCAGCCACGTGCGTTGTAATAAAAACCCGACGGAAATTCATACAGTGCAAATATTATTTGCTTCATACATAACAGATTTGACGAAGACTTACCGAGTTTATGAACGAGAGTGTAAATAATTTTAACTTGACAGAATTTGTGCATTCGAAACAAAATGTTGTATTTGCATAGCTGAGACTGAAAATGTGTTCGGTATAAACGATACAGAATGTCTTTAACATCACCAACTAACGCTGGTTGACTGATTTCTCGATATTAATTTAATATCATTCGCTATTATTCTACATTGTACAAGGCTTTAAACCGCCCCCACCCATAGGGGCTTGAAGAAATATATGGGCTGCACGATGCTTCCACGCAGAGCTGAATCCGGCCCGCACACTAGTACTGGTAAACCGCTTAGAGGATCTAAGCCTGTCCAGGAACCTCGGTGCGAGGCGGACCGTCCATGCTAATAAACCCTATTGGTTTCATTGGACGACAGGGCTTGAGATGTCATTTCATCTCAATGTCGGGTAAAAGTCCCACAAAATTGGAAGCAACGTCTCCAAAATGACCTTTACAGTGTTGACGGGGACGTTAAACCTCAAATCAAACAAAACAAACAAACAAGGCTTTAAAATTTAGTTCGCTGCCTCTGCGTTGTAATCGGTAACGAAGCTACGTGTGTTGTATAGAAATATATTTTTTTTTTCTTTTTTTACAAAAGATGTGATAAAAAATGCATATCAGCTTTTCGATTTCATAAACGTTACTCACAATTTATCGGCCAGAACACTAGCAAAAAACGTGTAGTTATATAGGGCGACCGGGCCAAAGTGAAAATACAGGTGAATTTGTGTGGAATGTCAAATTTCTTTTGGGGTCTATTTATCTATATTCCGTTTTTCAAACTTTTTTTGCAACAGACGAAGCCGCACATTAATAAAGTGGTCCGTAAGACCTATATATTGTTGACGGGGATGTTAAACATGAAATCAAACAAAAATATTGCATTAGATATTGTGTATTGTCGTATCAATCATGTTTAGAGCTTCGGAATGCGACAAGCTTTAAGGTAAGATCTCTGCATTATCTTATTTGCCCTGGTTTGTGCATGTAACTGCCCGTTACTCATTCATCCGTCTGTAAGGGTGTCCAATTGTCCGACCGTTCGTCAGCATGTCGATTGATTGGGTTCACCGAGCACAGGAAGAATCAGAAGCAGTGTGCTCCTAGTGTTCGTGAATATTTTGAAAGGATGATCCAAATCCCGTGGGTCAGATACGGGGTCGGGCAAACGAACGACGGGTTTACTTTATACTGAGACGCAACTGGCAGAATATAGTAAACGGAATATCAGCCTTCTAACATTATCAAGTCAAATTCTGGCCGTTTAGGGCACTTATTAGTTTGTCCTGATACTGTTTGAGGGCTTAACCCATTACATGTTAATCTTCAGTCAGTCTTCTATCTTGGAAAGTTGTCTACCTTAAACTTCTCCTACAGTTTTCAACCATTCCATTTGATACAAGCATATTACTTTGACAAAATTACAGCATTTAGAACTTTGACATTTGAGACATTATTCTTTAGTCGGCAGGATCCTGGGTTCAGACTGGCAATTAAAATGTGAAGTGTATCTGGTATATTACTTAGACATTCACATTTAATATGCGCTAAGCGTAGACCTAGCTTTTTAGCATTTATTCACTTAGCCTTTGTGCATTTACTTACACTGTACAAAACTTAAAGCTTGTCGATAATGATTTATTTCTTGGAACTGTTTCATTGGTGTGATTATGGGTATTTTCCATTGCCTAACATCTGCACTGCCATACTGTACAATTTAAATAGATAAATGACATATTGAAGTGTTTATTCAGTCACGAATATATTTGTCAAACATCGGTAAATTCTATAGGCCTACTTACCGCTACATTTTACAGAAGTATACACATTTTAACCAGTCGCAAAGTACAATTTATTCAATCGAGACTAACATCAATAAATAGGTCACAAGTCAGTTTATACAGCTACGCCGAAAAATGATTTATTTTACTGCAACTATTTTATTGGTATTGCAGTAGTGCTGTTTTTGTTTTTTGTTTTTAAGCTTTGTTTTTTTTTAATTTTGTACAGTGTAAGCAACTATTTTTAGCTCACCTGACCGAAGGTCATGGTGAGCTTTTGTTACTGTGAGATCTCCGGCGTCGTCGTTCGTCGTCCGTCGTCCGTCATCCGTCGTGCGCAAACTTTTCTTGTGAACACTCTAGAGGCCACAGTTTTGATCCAATCATCATCAAACTTGGTCAGAATGATCATCATGACAATATGTCGGTCAAGTTCGAATATGGGTCATGTCGGGTCAAAAAGTAGGTCACCAGGTCAAATCAAAGGAAAACCTTGTTAACACTAGAGGCCACAAATTTCGTCAAATCATCCTCAAACTTGCTCAGGATGATCATCTTGATAATATATTGGTCAAGTTCGAATATGTGTCATGTCTGGTCAAAAGGTAGGTTAGTAGGTCAAATCATAGAAAAACCTTGTTAACACTCTAGAGGCCACAGTTTTGGTCCAATCTTCCTCAAACTTGGTCAGAATGTTCATCCTGACAATATCTCGGTCAAGTTAGAATATGGGTCATATCGAGTCAAAAAGTAGGTCAGTAGGTCAAACCACAGAAAAACCTTGTTAGCACTCTAGAGGCCACAGTTTTGGTCCAATTATCCCCAAACTTGCTCAGAATGATCATACTGACAATATCTCGGTCAAGTTCGATTATGGGTCATTTCGGCCAAAAAAAAATAGGTCAGTAGGTCAAATCATAGAAAAACCTTGTAAACACTCTAGAGGCAACAGTTGTGGTCCAATCATCCTCAATCTTGCTCAAAATGATCATCCTGACAATATCTCGGTCAAGTTCGAATATGTGTCATGTCGGGTCAAAAAGAAGGTCAGTAGGTCAAATCATAGAAAAACCTTGTTAACACTCTAGAGGCCACAGTTTTGGTCCAGTCATTCTCAAACTTGCTCAGAATGATCATCCTGACAATATCTCGGTCGACACCGTTTAGAGTTTAAATTGACTTATTTCTAATATTAATTGAAAAATTGCAGCAATTACGCAGTAGTTAGTTTTTTGCAGCAGTATACACATTTTAAACCAATCGTAAATTACAATTTATTCAATCGAGTTTAATATCAATATGTAGGTCAAAAGCCAGCTTACACATCTACGCCGAAAAATTGTTTTTCTCCCGACATTAATATGCATTTACACTGTTTTCCGCAAATAACGCGCAAGCAACGCCTCACAAACGTTGATACCACGTCAGGGCACTGAATCGACTCCGGCGCGACGTTGCCCAAACGGCATGTGTCCAGTAGGATTTCTTCTTGACACGCAACATTTTGGTCATCACTGTTTACATTTCACAGACAGGAGTAGTGTATCTGGGAGTGGGCATAACCTTCTTAGTAAATATTTTGGGTATTGTACTGCTGAATCCAAGGAGAGAGAGAGAGATGCACAAAATACACGCCAGTTAACCCTTCTTCCTCGGTAGCGAAAACGAAAGTACAAGGGAGAAGGAAGATAATAATTATGAAAAAAGGACATAGATGTTTTGTGCGTGAGAGTTTGAGTTTTACGTCTCACCATCAGCTAAGGTCATACCGAGACGGGAACTCGGTTATAAGAATCATCCGAAAGCCTTGAGAAGCACTGGATCGATCATGCGATCCCCAGTTTACAAGGCGAGTAGCATAACCAACCACTTGTATTTACATGACAATTTTGTGGCAAAAATGTATATTCTCTCAACATTGTTATTCATGTACTGTTTTTTTTTTTTTTGCAAATAACGCACACACGACGCCGCACCAACGTGGATATAACATCAAGATGTCGAATCGACGCCGATGTGACGTCGCCCAAACTTCATGTGCCCAACAGGATTTCTTGTAAACATTTCACATACAACAAAAGAATATTTGAATATCGGGTTTGATCAGATTTGAGAGCTATTTCAAGGAATTTTATAGCACTCGCTCACAAACCTTACAGGGGATGGTCACTAATGTTCAGTGAGCATACATTTTTATACCTCGAATTATAAAATAGGCTTTTTGAGATGTGCCAGGCAAAAGGGTTCTTGGCCACTGCACAGTCTTTTATTGGGTGTATTTTTAAGAAATTTAAAACCAAACAACTCCTTCATCCCCCCACCCCCACCCCCGCAAAATAAAAAAAAAAATCAGCAACTTAAAAGCATCAACAAGCAAGTTTGAGCTTCATGTATGAGAGTTAAAGATGAAATGTAAAATGTACTCTGTAAATTCAGCACAAAGCAAGTATAAACAGCTCTTATCAGTTCAAATGAAATTTTATTTACATTACTGCTTTGGGAATCTGGCTTATGTTAGTAATGATTGATACTGAGATAGCTCTGGAAAGGTCACTGTTAAATTTTTGCACACTTTCAGAACCTTGTCAGCCGGACTGAAATAGCCGTTTTCAGTTTTGGAAATAGATAAAGTCTGATGGATCGAGATCAGGTGAATATACTCAATCAATATTTTAAGCCACAATCGTGAATGGCAACCACAGCGAACAGGACCTTTAGTGAGCTTTCCGCGGCACTTAAGTTTAATATTTTCCGGAACTGTGTCGGAAGTGATGTGCCATTAATTGTTTGTCCCTTTTGGAGATAATCAATCAGCAGAATACCATCTGCATCCCAGAAAACCGAGACCATAACCTTCCCAGCTGAAGGAACAGTCTTTGCCTTCTTTGGCGGGGATGAGCCATGTTTCGATTGTTGTTTGGTCTCTGGGGTAAAATGATGGACCCATGTATCATCCATAGTGACAAATCTCTGAAGAAAGTTTGCAGGATCTTTCTCAAGCACGCAATAATGTGTGCCTAGTTTGCTTCTGATCAAATGTCAAAAGTCTTGATATCCATCGAGCCGAAAGCTTTCTTATTTCAAGATCCTCTGTCAGAATGGAATGTACTCTTAACTGTGAAATTCCAACTCTACTGACTATATATCTTGTTGTGACTCGTCTGTCAGTCATAACAATACCGTGGACTTTATTGACCATTTCTGGGGTTGCAACATTGACAGGCCTTCCAGGACGGAGGTCATCCTTAAGGCTCTGTCTGCTGCGCTTAAATTCCACCACCCACCTTTTCACTGTAGCATATGAAGGGACATCATTCCCTAGTGTTGCTACCATATCATTATCGTTATCATACAAATATTAAATCACTGCTCTTTCATCGATTTTGTCCATTTTGCAAAAGTTGCTTGTCTTGTTTACTTTAGAGTGCAACGTCGTCAATATAAACAGACCAAATGAGACCAGTCATTGGGTACGCGGCCCAATATGGTCAGAAAATAGTAGGACTTAAAAAGAACATCCCTACGTACCCCCTTCAATACGAGGCTCACAGCATATCAAACAGCCTGCGTAATTTCTACAGATTTTTTACAAGTCTGACGGTCCTTCTTCTTCTTTTTCGTTAACTATCCGCTTACTAATAACTAAACCTATCGTTACGATTAGCCAACAGTCGTTTGTTACAAGGCAAAATGAAGAAATGAAGTATTTTTTTCTTTTCATTTTGACCTTTTTATTTCATTTTGCGTTGGTTTTGTCGATGCGAGTAGTATATGCAATGTAGGTTTTGGGACAAAAAATACTGTGGGGCCGGTGGGGCCCACCAAGTGGGATGCAATAGAATAAAATATTTGTTTGCACTCTGGCTGCCATATCGCATGTGCAGTACACTCTGGCTGCCACTAGGTTCTGGCACAGAATTTTTTCAGACGCTCCATTCAGCCTTCCAACACTGGCACAGATCAATACATAAATATATATAGGCACACTCTGGCTGCTACAACCACCGTATCTAAGGTAAACAAGCCCATAGTAACGGCACTCATACAGGAGCGGCTGTGTGTAAGCTTTGGTTTCACTAGGCGAGGTAAATATATTCAGTAATTATAATAATCGACCTCAATTATAGAGGGTAACACATTTAGTACTGGTACTAATCTTCCATGTGGCCCTCTTTTCCTGGGTAGGAACCAGTACTAAGCAATGTGGATAAAGTTTCTTGCTCAAGGAAACAACACGTGGCGCTTGCGAGGATCGAACCGGCTACCTCTCGATCTCAAATCCGATGCTGTACCACTGCACCACAGCGCCAGAGAAATTGATCCATACATTCTCGAGTTGTTTCCCTTGACATACAACCACCGTATCTAAGGTAAACAGCCCTAGCAACGGCACTCATACAGAAGCGGCGTTGCTATGGACTGTTTGAAGTTGTTAACATATAAAATTAGACTGCTGTAGATAGCTCAAGGTCGTCCGTTGGTATATTGATTTTCTTCACAATGCTCTTTCAGGGGTAACAACCTACGACATAGCAGAGATGTCGTAACCATTTCAGAAGCGGCCATATTGGTGTAAATAGGGTAAATAAAATGCTTCAAACTAGATATGTACATTACGAGTCTTCAGAAAACATACTTCAGCTGGAAACGAACAATATTTGTGTCACGGGAAAGATTGTTGTCATGGGTTGTTTGATGAATGGATTTAAGGTGGTTGTGGCCACATGGTGAAGATAGACGACGTCGATGTTGTAACGACGTTAAAACTTCTCCCGCTTTCTCGAGGGGGTTCGGGGTTAACGAACGACAACTAAGTTGGGTGTTTCCTTCTCCTGCTTTCTCGAGGGGGTTCGGGGTTAACGAACGACAACTAAGTTGGGTGTTTCCATGTTTTTGGTGTTCTCAAAACCTTCTCCCTCTCGACCTCGTCATCTGAATAAATATTATGAATATCCAAAGTAATTAGGAATAACATAGAAATGGTGTCCGTCAGGTGGTCGTGAGACCTACCTTCGCCAGGGACAAAGAAAGACTGACCCCGAGGTCCAGAGATCGAAATGGCAAGATATGCATATTCATGAAATAATGACAATTATGATAATTCACAAATGTTCAACAAGATAATGAAATAAAGTAAACGCATACCTGAATAAATATTATGAATATCCTAAGTAATTAGGAATAACATAGAGATGGTGTCCGTCAGGTGGTCGTGAGACCTACCTTCGCCAGGGACAAAGAAAGACTGTCAAAGGCTGAGGTAAGAATGTGCGCATGGGGTGTTAATCAGTGAAGTGAAAAGCGCGCGAGACTTACATAAGGACTCCGGAAATTGATATACGCTACTCAGGAATGCTTAATGCTTAATGAAAGATGAAATACATGAGTATATGATGTATGAAAAACGACGATCAATAGGGGAAAATAACTGGAAATGACTAGAAAGTCCTAAGCGCAAGCGCTCCTCCAGTTTCCATAATTTCACCCTGTGACATTCTCCCCCTCTTCGGGAAATGTCGTCCCGACATTTAACTTAACAAATTACTTGAATGAGTTTAAACACAAGTTTAACTTCACCTTTACAATTATTTATATAAATTTACCAGATGTATAGTTTGTTTATAAATACCAATCTGATAATAAAATAGGAACCGAAGCTATTGCTTCTAATGTTTGTCGAGCTAGTGAAGTTAAACATATCTTACACTTTACCAGGTAAACCCTTATCAAAATGCGCTGTCATAAATGCTGCACAGTATGCAAAGCGCAAAAGATAAAACTTTATATACAGATTACAGAACTTAGACAAAAAATCTTTTAAGCCCCCGCCCATAGGGGCTTGAAGAAATATATGGGCTGCATGATGCTTCCACGCAGAGCTGAATCCGGCCAGCACACTAGTACTGGTAAACCGCGTGGAGGATCTAAGCCTGTCCAGGAACCGCGGTGCGAGGCGGACCGTCCATGCTAATAAACCCTATTGGTTTCATTGGGCGACAGGGCTTGAGATGTCATTTCATCTCAATGTCGGGTAGAAGTCCCACAAAATTGGAAGCAACGTCTCCAAAATGACCTTTACAGCGTTGACGGGGACTTTAAACCTCAAATCAAACAAACAAACAAAAAATCTTTTATTGATAGCGCGTAATAGGACACTCCTTACTGGTTTAGCTTCAAACGGCTAAACATTAAAACCAGGCTAAAATTGCTTATCCTAAAACACAGCCAAAATGGAAGTGTCATATAAAAATACATTATTTACGCGCTGGACTGGAGAGAGGAAATATAACAGAACTATTCAATTCTTACGAAATTATTCATCCTTCCACGAAAGCACAAGCCAGAAGCACGAACCGGCCACGGTCTGATTGGGATAGCCCCCACCTAGGTTGTAACCAACCCATGTCCAAGCAAGCGCGAAATCATGTCAAGGCGAAATTTTCAATAATACAATTTTCCTACTAGAACTTTCTCGCCAGTTTGCAGTACAGTGCACCACGTGTCAGCGGTAATCTTACAACATACAAGCTCTCCAGATACCGCGACAAGTCATGCACTGTCAACCGACTGCAACCAAGCAGAAGCTGAACTTAAGAAAAAAAACAAAGGGTCAGCAGAATTGCATTCCAGTGCGGCACGTGCCAAGAGCACTCTGACAACATACAAGCTCTCCAGAGACGCCATGACAAGCCATGCATCGTCACTCGACTGCAACCCAGCAACCCGTTTAAATGAAAACTTTTTGTTTCGAAGCCTCTCTCCAGAATATATTTAGCGTAATTGTAACACGCTCCCCTCCCCCTCTGTGAAAAATTGTCGTCTCGACATTTCAATTAAGATAGTTAAAACACACACAGGAAACCAGGAAACCATGTCAGCTGTAATTCAGTTTAAAACAGTTCTAAAAAAAGTTAAAATAACCAGTCCCCTCCTGTCTGCCACCTTGGTTTCTGCCTATGCCTTGTTGGACGTGCTTGAGGTCGCAATTCTGGTTGAGACCCCGGAGCAGGACTGAAGGGTTTCGCCAAAGGATTCAATGACGATCTCTCTGGGGGTATCACCACACTAAGGGATACCGGTGCATCCAGCATGTTCGCTCTATCTTTAACTGCAGAGTCTGGTGCAGGTGAGGCTGCACTACCTGCCGCTCCACTCGGAACATTGATATCACCGGCAGTTGTACCCTCAACCGGTGACGGTTGAGAACTGCTATTTGGTGATATATCTGTATCCGCGGAGCGTTATTTGGATGCTGGAAGGGCCATGAATGGAAGAAGGAGATTCCTGTGCAGCATCCTTCGGATGCTCCTCCCATGTTCACGTTTGACAACGTACACAGGAACCTCTGTATTTGGCTGTTCAACAACCAAGTACACATCTTTCTCCCATTTATCTGCCAGCTTGCACTTTCCCCTCAGTCCGACGTTGCGAACGAGTACACGGTCACCGGGCAAAAGCTGGGCATCCCGAGCTTTGACGTCATAAGTTTCCATATGCCTTCTGCCCTGGCGACGGGCCTCCTTGGTAGCTGTCTTATAGGCAAAGTCGAGCCTCTTTTTCAGATCGGCTGCAAACTTTGCCTGGTTAGCATGCCTACTCTCTGGATTTATGCCTAGAAAGGCATCAACCGCCAGTCTAGGGTGTCGCCCAAACATTAAATAATGCGGGGAAAATCCAGTGGTCTCATGACGGGTTGAGTTGTAGGCATGAACCAAGGGCGCAACGTAGGACTTCCAGTTAGACTTCTGGTCATCCTCCAAAGTACCCAACATATTGAGCAGAGTCTGGTTAAAGCGCTCAGGCATTCCATTACCCGTGGGATGGTAGGGTGTAGTCCTAGACTTGTCAACGTTAGCAATGGAACACAGCTCTTTAATAACCTGGCTCTCAAAATTGCGGCCCTGGTCACTATGTAAACGGGTTGGAAACCCATAGTGACAGATGAAGTTTTCGAAGAGAACTTTGGCTGTTGTCTTGGCCGTTTGGTTCTTGGTTGGTATGGCCTGAGCATAGCGGGTGAAATGGTCTGTAATTACCAAGATGTTTTCGTAACCACCCGCTGATGTCTCAAGAGACAGAAAATCCATGCATACCAAGTCCATGGGATAAGTGGACTCTACAGTCACAAGTTTTGCTGGAGCCCGCTCTCGAGACTTTCTTCGGATGCATCTGGGACAGTTTCGGACTTTCTTTTCAATGTCACCATCCATCCCAGGCCAGTAAAACCGAGATTTTACCAGGGACATAGTGCGGTCTCTGCCTTGATGGCCGGCCTCATCATGCAGACCATTAAGTGCTATCTCCCGGAAAACCTCAGGCAATACCAGCTGGTTTACAGAGGTACCATAAAGAGTGACGACGGTAAAGTACTTCGTCTTTGAAAAATAGACTGTCCCAATCCTTCAAGGTTTTCTGACATTCTGTCTCCTCAAGAGCAATCTGTCTCTTGGTAGGTTTGTGTCCAGAGGCAAGAATGGTCTTCACTCTGTTCAACGTGCCGTCAATGGTTTGTTCAGCACGCCAGTCAACTTGAATGAAATCTGAACCAGAGTCAGAGCCAACCTCTTCACCAGTGAGGTCAAAATGCTGAGCAACCAATACACATTCAACTGCCGGCGCCTCCTCTTTAGGGGCTAATACCGCCTGGCAGATGGCCTTAATAGCGTCATTAAACAGGACCCCTTTATCAGTAGATGGTAATCTACTGAGGGCATCGGCATCTTGGTTTTTCTTGCCGGACCTGTAAATGAGTTTGAAATTGTAACTGGACAGAGCGGCTAGCCAACGATGGCCTGTGGCATCTAGCTTAGCCGTTGTTAGAACATACGTCAATGGATTGTTGTCTGTTCTAACAGTGAATTTATTTCCATACAAGTAATCATGGAATTTATCACACACTGCCCATTTCAAGGCCAAAAATTCAAGTTTATGTGCAGGGTAATTGCACTCACTGGCTCTTAGACCTCTGCTAGCATACGCTATGACACGTTCTATACCATCATGCTCTTGGTATAGAACAGCACCTAAACCATCACCACTAGCATCGATGTTCAAAATGAACTCTTTGCTATAATCTGAATATGCTAGAATTGGTGGTGATGTCAGCTTTCCGATTAAAGTATCGAAAGCTGTTTGTTGTTCAGGCCCCCAGGTCCAAGGAAGACTTAGGTCGCTTGGCTTTCTTGGTTGTTGGGTGTCCTATTAACAGGTCATTGAGCGGCTTCGCAATTTTGGAGTAATTACAGACAAATCGTCTGTAATAACCCGCAAAACCGAGAAAACTACGCAATTCCTGTATATTTGAAGGGGCAGGCCATACTTTTAATGCAGCAATTTTGTCAGGATCTGTTTGGACACCCTTATCACTGACAATGTGGCCTAAGTACTGCACCTGGGTCTTGAAGAACTCAATCTTGGAGGCTTTGAGTTTCAAGCCATGCTGCTCAAGCTGTTTGAACACGTTTTGCAGCCTTGTAATGTGTTCATCGAATGTCTTACTGAAGATGATTATATCATCTAAGTAAATAAGACATTCCTTCAAGTGTAGGTCCCCCATACAACGCTCCATGAGCCTCTGAAAAGTGCTAGGTGCATTAGTAAGCCCGAAAGCCATCCTATTACACTCAAAGAAGCCCAGGGGGCCGGCAGAGAATGCAGTCTTATGTTTATCCCCTTCTTTGATACCAACCTGCCAGTAGCCAGACCTTAAGTCGAGTTTGGAAAAATATTTCGAGCCAGACAACGTGTCAATGGTCTCTTCTATTCTTGGCAAGGCATAGGCATCCTTAATTGTCTTGTTGTTCAGTTTCCGGAAATCAATACAAAAGCGTAAGCTATTGTCTTTTTCCGGACCAGAACAATGTTGGAAGAAAAAGAGCTTTGGGAATCTCGTATAGCCCCTGCGTCCAACATTTCTTTTAAATGTTGGCGCACCTCCTCAAACATTGCAGGAGGTATACGCCTGTATGGATCCTTAAATGGAGTAGGATCACTTAAGTTGATCTCGTGTTCCACCAGATTGGTGAAACCAAGATCTGTAGGCCCAGTGGAAAAAATATGCTTCCACTGGCTAAGTAAATCAGAAGCCTGGGTATGCTGTTGAGGAGTTAAGTTATCCGCTGACAAATCTACTTTGATTTCCTCAGCATGACTATCACTAGTACTAGCCCGCTGGGAAAATGAAGTAGAAAACGGATTTACATTTTCAATAACTTTTACCTCATGTAAATCACATAATTGGCTTCTAGGTTTTATTGTAATAGGCCTGGCTGAAAGATTACATATTCTAACAGGGACTCTTGCTGTCTTTGCATTGGGCTTTACAGAAACCAAACGAGGACAAACATTAAAATCAGAAGTTAAAATATTGTTTTCTGTGACAGCATTTTCCATGGTGGAAGTATTTCTAACTAAACCCGTTAATGTTCGGGTTTCATTGGGTTTTAAAATAACTGGTGTTTTGTTGGTAGATTTAACAAACCTTGTTTGGGAATATGAAAGAGCGGAAAATGCATTATTCCATGCAGACGAAATATTTGGGTCCGATGCAACACCTTCCCTGAGTGAACCAATAATATTTGTACCAACTATCAGAGGAACTTGGCCAGAGTATCTGGTAGTCGGCACAACTAGAACTGGAACAACCAAAGGAATATGTTCTACCTCAGGAATTTTTATTTCCGCTTCAATATATCCCGAATAAGGTATTTTTGAGCCACTTGCTCCACTAATATTCAAATTAAAATCAGCAATGTCTTTCAGCTCAGGCCTTGGACCCATTTGTTGATAAAAATCATCACAAATTGTTGTGATCATGGATTTAGAATCAATAAGGGCTAAACAAGACTGACCATTAATAAAAAATCTCTGATTCATTTGTTGATCCAACCATACGTGAAAATAAGGTTGGATCAGTGTTGGAGCTATCAGAGTTCAAAGGGGAGTCCTTATTTTGCTCCGCAATAAAGACCCCTTCTAGTTTGAATGATTCAAACCAGAGTCAGTCTGTGTATCAGCACTTTTAAAATTGTGCTGATTAGCCCCTTGTTGTTGGTATTGGCCTCTGCCATAAGCGCCTCTACCCCTCTGATAAGAGCCACCTCTTCCCCTTGGAAAAGAAGAGCCCCTACCACGAGGAAAAGATCCCCGATTGGCAGAGTATCCACGATTTGAAAAAGAACCACGTTGATTGAAAGAACCACGTTGGGCAGGAGGGGTAGGTGGTATACATTGACTAGGTGAAAGAGTGGATGGGCCCGGCGAGTTAGAAGCAAGGCCTGCCTCATTAAATTTCTTCTCAAGCCCATCCATCCTTTCTCTAAGCAGTTTCATCTGACTGGCAATGTTGTCCAACTTTTGACCAGTGTTGTCAAAAGAGGACTGTGCCATCTGCTTTGATGGTTTGTCAACTTTGACATTTTGACTGTCACCGACAGATGTCAAAGTTGTCATCTGCTTTGTAACTGCAGATGTATTTAGATCTTGCTCTATGGATCTAATTGACTTCAGCAGGCTGTTGAAGTCTTTTTCAACTTCAAATCTAAACCTGCTGGAGTTTTTTAACAATGGGTCCTTTAGGCCATTCCACAATTTAGAACAGAGCATTTCATTTTTGATTTGCTCATTAATAACTCTGTTCTGAGTGGCTCGCCTCAATAGATTTTCAATTCGTACGCTGAAATCAGCAACTGATTCATTTAGCAGTTGTGATTCCAGGTAGAATTGTTGAAGAAGTACTTCACTAGAAGAAACATTGCCATATATCCCCTCAAGTTTAGTTAAAATATCTGATGGTGAAGCAGTTTCACCAACTGTGAGTAAAATCTCTCTGGCTTTGCCTTTTAGAGATTTTCTCACAGCCTGTAAAATAAAAGAAACAGGATAAACTGATTCTCTGATGAGGCAGCTGAGCTCAAACTTCCAGACTTCAAAAGAAACCTCCCCTTTCTGATTTTCACCAGAAAAGAATGGAAGTTGTGGAACTCGCATGCCTGCTTATAAAGAATTATTAAGGGCACTATTAAAAGAATCTTGACCCTGTGATGAATAACTTGAGGGTGGCAAAGTATTTAAAGAAGGAACATAATTCTGGTTTGACAATGGTTCCTGTTTTATTTCCACAGGGGGAGGTCGTGTAACATAGTTACATTTTGTAGATTTTTCCTTTTGATTTAATTTTTTAGTTTTTGGATACGAAGAAGTTTTATCAAATGGCGGAGGAGAAATATTGTGTTCCTCTTCCACCACTTGTTGTTTAGGGGCATTATAATATGCTTCTCTTCTGGAGTGGTGGAAAGGAAGCTCAGGACTAAAAGTCACCGTGTGGCCCTGCTTTTGGGGATACCTGGGCTCATCTCGGAGGGGATTGGGAAGGGGTACAGATGATGGCTGAACAAATGGGTCTAGCCTATCATGGGAATATGAATCCCTTAAATGAGGGTTAGGATTGTACTCCTGTTTAATGTTAACAGGAGAACGAATTATACCTGCAGGCTGTGGTCTGGGCAATAAGTGTTGGAACTCCTTAGGGTAAGGGGGTCTTGCAGGTGGGCTGGGAGAGCGTTTGCCAATTACAGGTCCTTGGTTTGACCCCCGGTATTTAAGTGGGGATTCTTGGGGTAGGGCTGGGGTAACTGGGGTCATTGGTTTGGGTGTGGGTGGGAGAACTGGGTTGATTTGTTTGGGTGGGGGAGGGACAACTGAACTCCTTTGTCTGGTTGCGGGCGGGGCAACTGGAGACATTGGGTTGGGCTGGGGTTGAATATGATACCTCTGTATGGGTGTGGGTTGGTGAACAACTCTAAATTGGGGCTGGGTGGTAAAAGCAGGCACCACAGGTGTGCTAGTAGCCCCTATGTATTCAAGCTCAGTAGCTTGAGTTTTATCTTCTTCTTCTTCCTCTTCTATCTCTTCTCCTTCCTCTTCTTCTATTTCCTCTTCATGGCGAAGAATTATGTCGTACCGGCCTGTGCGCCGCAACATTTCGACCATGAAGTCTATGTCCTTTTCAGGCCATAATGATCTAAAATCTATTTCTTTGCCACCTTCTGCCATGATTAATAACTATAAACTAAGCAAAATTGAACAAGTCAAAAAATAAAAAAAAATCAGAAATAATTTATTTTTATGATGACAAAATTTCAAAATATCATGGTTTACCTGTATTCCATGGACATCACCATAGAAATTCTTCGTCCAAAATGGCAGCAATGCAAAACTATCTCAAAATACCGAAAGTGCGTCTGGTACCCACAGCATTCCATACAATATACTAATATTCTATGGCCTAGTGTTCTATAGTTCACTGTGTGACAAAAATGTACAATAACACAAAAAATGCACAAAAAGTATCACAGGAAGTTATATATAGCTGTGCTAAACTATTAACACAACATTACATGGACTTGTCCACATAATAATTTGCCTGTCACAATATGTACCACTTTTAAACTATAAAAATCCACAAAGTATTCAAAAGTGACAGGGTTCTTCACTTACAATAATGTAAGGATACACATAAATAAAGGAGATCTAACTAATGTGAAAATTTCACAACAGCAAGAAATTCTATGTACTACAATGTATGTCACACAACTATAGAGCTGGGTACCAGAGCAAAGAGAAAACAACAATACATTCACCTAATTTGCACAAATGAATTAATTTTAAAACAACAACACTGCATTTGCACAATACATGATGATAGTATACTATAATAGTTGTTTGGTGAAGACGGAAACTTGAGTAAGTGAGGCTTGCATGGGCTTGCATGAATAAGCCAACTTTTTTTTTTTTAATGGCGGAGACAACACGAGTACCCGAAGAAAAACACCAGACGGACTTTCGTATCTGATTCAAGAGGGTGGTTTCCAAGGCAATGATCATGAATAATGATTTGATGGGAACATGTACAATGGTGCAAATGAATGAATATAAAAATATGGTATAACTAATCTTACCAGAAAACAGTCTTCATAATCTTCTAAATGTGATTCACAGCAAGAGAAAGTACCAGTGCAATAAGGTGAAGTGACGTTAGTGGTTACCTTAACTTGTGCATCGAAGATAAATCACCAACTGAAAAATGTATGAAAAAGTATCAGAAAAATAGAAAAAAAAAATCTAAGATACATGTACATAAATAGCAAAATGTCACACACAAAAAGCTTAAATCTCAAGTAAAGGTATGCATTTTGCTTATGAATGGCTTTCTGGTGTTCACGGCATCTTTCAGAATATCTGATACATTAAAAATAATTAATGACACATAAGTCTGATCAGGGACCACATGGCATGATCCGAGTCTTCACTGGTTGAAACCGAACTCTTCGGACAGATGCCTTGAAAATGTGTCTCAGAAAGACGGATTGAGAACAGCAAACAGACATGGACACATGTACATTACAAAAAGGGTACACACTGTTTGCCTTTCCATTATATTGTAAAAGGGGTTCACACTGTTTGCCAAAGAAATTTTAACATAATAAAGCTACACAAAACTGAAAACACTGCATCTGTTGGTCAGTTTTAATAATATAGAGAATTAGAACTAGATCAAAACATTTGGCAGGTCTACACTGCATAAGTCATGTAAGTTTATCTACATGTACATTCATTCATGTACATGTAAACAAACTATACATGTAAGTAACAGAGGCAATTTTTCAGTTAAAAGAAGAAAGATAGTCACTGATCACTGTCACTGATATAATACATCTGTCTTATGTGAAGACAGAAAAGAAAGTCACTTTATTCCATGTTAAAGCTATGAAATGTCACTGAAAACTTTCAATAACAGGTAAGTCAATACACAGGCGAAAACGAAAGTAGAAAATACATGATGACCTAATTCGGTTTTACCGATGGCAGTGGCTAGCCGTCCGGTACCGGACGACCAGCCTACGAGTCTGCCCGTCCGGTACCGGACGACCAGCCAACGAGTCTGCTAGTCCGGTACCGGACGGCTAGCCAACCCACGTAGGAATGGCTAGTCGTCCGGTAGTAAATTTAAGACTCTTATTTTATAAAGGGTATGCTTTCCAAATGGTATTACCCACTTTATGATGTAATAAAAATATTTCTAATTTACTCTAACTGTATTCATATCACCTGTTGTTGCAATTTTCTCACTAAATTTCAGTAAAGGATGTAACTGTAACTGACCGTGATCCAATAGATTATTGTACTGAAAGCTTTGTCCGGGTACTGTGACAGTTGTTGTTATTATTATTATTATTATTATTATTATTATTATTATTTAAATGTTATTAAGAAATAGTAATTGGGGTAATTATCTTGTTAGCAGGGCACACATAAAGGCAATGATTCTTCCAATGTTTCCGAAACAAGATGAGTAGAGCAATTGCCGTAATGTTCTTATGTATTGGGCGATATAGGCTTCAGCAAACAATGCAGTCCCAGATCAGACTGCTCCTGAAGCAGGATCTCCACTGTTTGTCATTCCATATGCACCTTTCGGACTATTTTACTGGATCGGGAAACAAATTTGTTAAAATCTTAGGAAAATAACTGCAAGTCATCAAGCCTATTTTTGGACGGGTTTTTTTTTTTTAAAAATCCGTCCTTTGAAATAGCGATGTCCGGGCGGGCGGGCGTCCTGCGGGCGGGCGGGCGGGCGGGCGGGCGGGCGTCGTCCCAGGTTTACCTTTTGGTTAACCTTTTTTCAAAGTGATATTTTTCATCTATTCTGCAGCAGATTGTTTTAATATCAGGACTGATGCATAAGTGGAGGTACCGCTTTCATGTATTATCCATAAATGGCGCAAAAGACTAAAATTTTGGCGGAAATTGTCATTTTTCAAACTTGCGTTTTTCAGGTTTACCTTTTGGTTAACCTTTTTTCAAATGCCAGTGTAGTGGATAGAGTGCTGGACTACGGATCCTATTGTTGACTATGAATCTGAGGGGCGTGAGTTCAAACCCCGGTGGAGACATTTTTTTTTTTTTTCTGTTCTTTTTTTTCTGTTCTTTTTTTTTCTTTCTTTTTTCATTCTTTTTTTTTCTTTATTTTTCTTTTCTTCTCCATAAACACATATGAACAATTATTATCTTCCTCCCCTGATAGTTGCTAGTAATAATACATACATGCATGCACAGGCATGGAATTTTCTTTTTTTTTTTTTTTTTCCTTCTTTTTTTACAGTTAAGATTGAGAAGAACTTTACAGCGCACACGCATTTGTTTCGCATTTATAACGCGCGAGATTCGCACTCATGATTCACGCGTTTCACTTGCGAATGGCATTTTAGCCAATCAATTGCTTTTATGAATAACGCGATATTGCGTGTAAATCGCGATTGTTGACCAGCCAATCAAACATGAGTGTCGAAAACGCAGATAGTGCACATTCACCGACTGCTTCGCGTTTCAAAAGCAACCAATCAGTACCGCGTAACTAGTTCACACTTATCCTTCTTTTTTGTTTCTTTTTTCTATTTCTTCAAATTTTTCTTATTCCAGATATTTTTTTTTTTCAGTTTGAACATAACAAATCTGGCGGACTAGTCAATTATCCATTTACATTTGCCTGGGGGTAAAGGGTAAAATACAGGTACTGAGTCGTGATTGAAGTTGACTGTCAAAATGCAGGATGTTTATTGACCAAAAGTTTTATGACAACCAGGTGCTACTGGGGGGCTATAAAGATAGCTGTTTAAAACAACATCTCATTATCGTCATTTATTCTAGATGTCCGAAATAATCAATGTTCTTTCATTCACAGAAGCGGCCCAATTTTCAATTAATCATTTTTGATATTTTCATTTATTTTGTTTAATTATCTCGGAGAATCAAGTTGCGTTTTCGTCGATATTTATTTGGAAATGCCTAGACCTTTTGCATAAAATGTAGGCCCTGATCAGAGGCCTACGTCTGCTGCGTCTGATCTGGGTTTGCATGGTTTTTGCCATTCGGCAACAAATGGAGTCTTCCACCTTGTTAATAGAGCAAGTCCATTTCTAAATTATGGATTATGAAGTTTTGTTGTCTTTGTTTATTTTGGCAAACCGAGTAGGTCCTGATCAGACGCCTACTTCTGCTAGGTCTGATCTGGATCTGCACTTTATTTTGCCGTTTGGCGTCAACTGGGATCTTTCACCTAGTAAAAGGCACAAGATCGTTTCAAAATTTAAGAGTGTGAGGGTGTGTTTTCTTCAAAATTTATTTTGAAAATATCTGAAGCTTTTTGAAACAATGTAGGGCCCGATCAGGTGCCTATTTCTGTTGCGTATGATCTTGGTCTGCACAGTTTGCCAATTGGCGCCAAATGGCATTTTCCATTTTGCAAATAGCACAAAACCATTTAGAAATATCAAAGTGTGAGGTTGTCTTTTCTTCAAAATTTCCGAAACAATTGATGTTCCGTCAGTCACAGAAGCAGCTCATTTATTTAATTACTTATTGCTGTAATTTTCATTTATTTTGTTTTCATTAACATATTTGTTTTACCGAATGGAATTTTCCACCATGCATACATTTTTTTTTTCGAAATTTATTTGGGAAATAACTGAACATTTCGTAATCTTCTATAATCTAGGCCCTGATCAGACGCCTACTTCTGCTGCGACTGACCTGGGGCATTTTTACTATTACCATTTTTCCCAATTTCTTCAAAATTTAATAAATTTGGAAAAAACATGCCTTAACTTTTTGCAAACAGTGTAGTTCCTGATCAGACGCCAATTCTGTTGCGTTTGTTCTTGGTTTGCACTTTTTTGCCAATTGGCGCCAAATGGAATCTTCCACCTTGTAAATAGCAAAAGACAAGTTCAAAATTTAAGAGAGTAAGGTTGTGTTGCTTTCAAAAATATTATGAAAATGTCTGAAGCTTTTGGAAGCAATGTAGGCCCTGATCAGACGCCTAGTTTTTCTGCGTCTGAACTGGGCCTGCACTGTTTGCCATTTGGCGCTAAACTTTATGAACTTTAGGAAATGTGCGTATTTCAGGCTTTACCTTTTCCTTATTTTTATTTATGTGCTTATATATTCATTTATTTGTCGTTGATCAAAACAGAGATTGTTGGATTTTCATTGCGAAAATACGCCTATACAAATCTATTGATTTTTTTTTTACCACCAAAACTGAACATTTTCCGTTATTTTAATATTTCTGCACAAGACAAAGGTTGTTGTACTCGTTAGAACCGACTCGGCGAGGCGGTTCTGACGAGTACCCACAATCTATATTTTGTGCAGAAATAAGAAGAATAAATACCCCCTTAAATTCCAATTTTACTATTTAAAAGTGGGGATTAGCGGAGTCAAATATGTAAAGGTGTGTTCCAAGATGTGTTAGAAACACCATAAACACCCATTAAATTGCGGTTCTGATGAGCGCCCACAAACAAGTAAATAGACGTGACTTGTCAAACAAATATTCCAGGATAAACGATTACCCTCTTGGTTCCCGACACCATATGCATCAGAGTACCCGAGTGTTTATTATCTATAAACTGCCAGA
Organism: Lucinisca nassula; assembly: GCA_963580285.1. Lineage (NCBI taxonomy): Eukaryota > Metazoa > Mollusca > Bivalvia > Lucinida > Lucinidae > Lucinisca > Lucinisca nassula. Next base: position 45,063,815 of record OY757017.1, read on the forward strand.
CATTAGGGTGTTATGCAATCCAAAGTATGTCTTTAATGTAATTATTATTGTGTGTGTTTATCCGAAGAAATCACTACTGATAAGAGGGGCCAATACCGCCATTAATTTGTGAATTAATTAAAAGAAAAATAAAATAAAGAATATTGGTCAAACATACGAGCTAATGGGACTTTGATTGGTCCGTGCTCTTTCGCATTCACGTGGTTTATCTTCGCTTACCTGTCTTATTCTTATTGGTTGGAATTCTCTCGCAAAGAAGCGCGTATTGAGTTAACCTAACGCGTTACGAATAATCACTTTCATTGGCTGAAATTAAACGCGTTGCAATCGCGTATGAACGCGATGAACCGCGTATTGAAACCCGAAAATTTTACACGCGCGCAATGCGCGTATGTCCCGCGGACAAAACGCGAAAATGGTTAGGTTCTGCTCGAGCTTATCTGTAGCTCACCTGAGCACGAAGTGCTCAAGGTGAGTTGATGTCCGTTGTCCGTCAACAATTTCTTTAAATGACATCTCCTCCTGGGATAATGGCCCGATTTCAAAATTATTTTACAGAAATGTTCATTAGGTGACCCTTTTTCAAAATTGCTAAAATCAGTGGCCACTAGAGCTAAAAATAGAGCTAAAAATAGAAAAAAACTTTATTTTTTTTTTCTTCGTAAAGCACATAAACCCCCCCCCCCCACACACACACAAAAAGTTGTTACTGGGTTAGGATATTGCATTTGTTCTGTACATACATGCATACTTAGTTATACATACATACCCTACCCACCCAACCCTACCCTAGCATACCCTACCCTACCCCACAACCCCACCCCACCCCCATCCCAAAACAACCCCAATCCACCCCCAACCCAACCCCATCCCACCACTCCCCACCTTACCCGACCTCACCCCATCCCACCCACCCAAGCCCACCCCACCCCACAACCCCACCACACCCCATCAGACCCCACACCCCACCCCACCACAAATTCCACCCCGTCCCACCCGACTCCTAACCCATTCCACCCCACCCTACCCCACACCAGCACACCCCACCCTACCCCACCCATGCCACCACCATCCTAACCATACTGAAAAAAAAAACCCGTCCATAATGCCATTAGGCATTTTTCTTGTTTATGATTTGTACGGCATTAGTTGTTTTTCGCGACGCTTGGATCAAACGTTTAGCACCTCCAAGCCGTAATTACATTAAGAAAGGAAAAGTAAAATATAGAAACTTATGAGAAATATTAGGTGATATTACCGATTGGTAATTACATGTACTTATAAATATATTATTGATAGTAATAATATTAGGAATAATTAAACACGACTACAACTTTTATTATCACAGGTTCTGTATTTGTTAAGGCAATTATGCAATACCGATACGGCTGTGTTTATTTGTCTTATTTTGTAAAATGACGGAGTGACAGTTACATAGTCTCAAAGTAGGAACTATCTAGCACCCAGAAAATGATACAAGTGCTATTCAACATCCATACCCTATATGAAACGAGAGACTAAAATTCACTACCGGACGGCTAGCCATTCCTACGTGGGTTGACTAGCCGTCCGGTACCGGATGAGCAGACTCGTAAGCTGGTCGTCCGGTACCGGACGGGCAGACTCGGAGGCTGGACGTCCGGTACCGGACGGCTAGCCATTGCCTTTACCGATACACAGATAGCTAATTTATACGGACAGTTCATAAATTTGCAAAACAATGAAAGAAACACAGAATAAAAGTCACACTGGTACGCACCATGATGCAATGTCACAAATATAAGAGAAAAATACTTATAGAAGTTGAGTCCTGGCACACATGTTAACAGATGAAGAGAGGTCTTGTGACGTCACCGAAAGTGGTACGCTGGTACTCTGTCTTCAGGGACGACCACATGAGAACGGAGAACCTATAGCTGGGCGCCAGTGTCACGGGAAGGATTTGCTGTTACGGGCTGATGGATTGGATTTAAGGTGGTTGTGGCCACATGATGAAGATAGACGACGTCGATGTTGTAACGACGTTAAAACTTCTCCCGCTTTCTCGAGGGGGTTCGGGGTTAACGAACGACAACTAAGTTGGGTGTTTCCTTCTCCCGCTTTCTCGAGGGGGTTCGGGGTTAACGAACGACAACTAAGTTGGGTGTTTCCATGTTTTTGGTGTTCTCAAAACCTTCTCCCTCTCGACCTCGTCATCTGAATAAATATTATGAATATCCTAAGTAATTAGGAATAACATAGAGATGGTGTCCGTCAGGTGGTCGTGAGACCTACCTTCGCCAGGGACAAAGAAAGACTGACCCCGAGGTCGAGAGATCGAAATGGCAAGATATGCATATTCATGAAATAATGACAATTATGATAATTTACAAATGTTCAACAAGATAATGAAATAAAGTAAACGCATACCTGAATAAATATTATGAATATCCTAAGTAATTAGGAATAACATAGAGATGGTGTCCGTCAGGTGGTCGTGAGACCTACCTTCGCCAGGGACAAAGAAAGACTGACAAAGGCTGAGGTAAGAATGTGCGCATGCGGTGTTAATCAGTGAAGTGAAAAGCGCGCGAGACTTACATAAGGACACCGGAAATTGATATACGCTACTCAGGAATGCTTAATGCTTAATGAAAGATGAAATGCATGAGTATATGATGTATGAAAAACGACGATCAATAGGGGAAAATAACTGGAAATGACTAGAAAGTCCTAAGCGCAAGCGCTCCTCAAGTTTCCATAATTTCACCCATAGGGGCTTGAATCATGAAAAAATTGAAAAAAAAAAAATATTGAAAAAAAAAAAAAAAAAAAAATTTTTTTTTTTTTTTTTTTTTTTTTTTTTTTGCAACTATAATAGAGACAAGGGGGAAACTTCGGCTCAATTTTTTGGGGGGTTACCTCATTTTACCCAGTGTATCTTTTTCGCAAATGCAGTTTTTTACCTGGTTATTATAAATTATACAAGTTAAATAAGTCCACTTTGCAAAAATAATCCGCCTCTGTCTGCCACTTGCAGGAAACATGTTTTTATCGCATGGATTAACTCAGCAAAGCAAAATTCGGCATAAACGTGTGACAAAAATTTTCAGGTTTTCACCAATCACAACTGAACTAGTGATACGGGGGGAACTTTTTTCACTTTCACCCGTTGTCTTTCATTTAACTTTAGCTCGCTTTGCCAATTTGAATCCAAAAAGATGTACTCGCAGCCCTAAATATAGATTTTCCAACTTTTGCTTCGCTTTCCGCAGTGTTCTGTCAATGATCGGTACAGAAACCCGGGCGCTTGCCATAATCGTCGTGTTTAAAATGCGGGACGTGCAGGACAGATATAATCCGGAACTTCGGAAACTACGTCCGGCAGTGGAGTTGTCACTGTTAAAATGTGTGTGATAGCCTTGATTTCTTTTGATACATGCGCAGAAAAGGAAATAAAATGTTTACTAACAAGCAGAAGACGGCCTTTGATCTGATAAAAAAAAAAAACACACACACAAAAAAAAAAAAAAAAAAACAAGGCCCAACTGGGCCCAACTGCCTTGTTTATGCCCAGGCCGGGACGGGCGTTATCGAGGAGATTGCTATGCTCCGTATTGAAGGGGAAATGTTTGTCAGTTTCTTGCACAAAGGGTATCGTATAAAATCTATGTGTTTTTGGCAGAGTGCTAAAGAACGTGTGTACATGACGTTTGTTTGTTTGTTTGATTTGAGGTTTAACGTCATCGTCAACACTGTAAAGGTCATTTTGGAGACGTTGCTTCCAATTTTGTGGGACTTTTACCCGACATTGAGATGAAATGACATCTCAAGCCCTGTCGCCCAATGAAACCAATAGGGTTTATTAGCATGGACGGTCCGCCTCGCACTGCGGTTCCTGGACAGGCTTAGATCCTCTAAGCGGTTTACCAGTACTAGTGGGGGCTAGATTCAGCTCTGCGTGGAAGCATCATGTAGCCCATATTTCTTCAAGCCCCTTTGGGCGGGGGTCGCTGTGTACATGACGTCGTCACCATATGTTTTGTTATCCATGCAATTAGGGGAGCAGCTTCTCAGTTTACCCTTAAATGTACATTTTTAACAGTCTGAATGACATGTCCTTATCAACTTTTAATGAAATGGACATTTAATTTGTCATCAAACTGCTGTCAAGTGTCAAAGAAAGCAGGTCATGAAATGTACATGCATTGGTTTTTATTTCATGCGTAGCACTTTACATGTAAACGGATGCTTTAGACACAAACTTTAGCGGCTCACTGGAAAAATGTTAACGATAGTCTCCAGGAGGTATGAATATTAAAATACTGACATTTTGTTGTGTTACATTGGTGTGAATGTGCTTTATCGCTTATTAATTTCTGTATATTTGTGCAGTTCACAACGCATTCTTTAAAGTTTTCGGACCGGCCCATCGGGGCTTAAAGAAATAGGTGGGCTGTGTGACGCTTCCAAGCAGAGCTGAAACCGACCGCACGCGAGTACTGCTAAACCGCTCAAAGAATCTATGCCTGCCCGGGCAAAGCGGTGCGAGTCAGACCGTTCATGCTTATAAACCCTATTGGTTTCATTGGGCGACAGGGCCTGAGATGTCAATTCATCTCAATGTCGAGTAAAAGTCCCACAAAATGGATTCAACGTCTCCAAAATGACCTGTTGATGGGCACTTTAAACGTCTAATCAAACAAATAAATTCCTTAAAGTGTTTGGGTGAGAAAAATAATATATATTGCGGTCGTGGCTTCGGGCTCGTTTTCAGTGAATTAAAGTCTCATGCTCGACAAAACCCTACATGATACTTAACTAAACTGAAAACTTGCTTGAAAATTCCTTGTTTCGGCCTTAATCCCATCATATATTCTATTATTCAGTTCTAATCTAAGCAGGAAACGGCCCCGCCCATCGGGGCATGAAGAACTGATGCTTCCACGCAGAGCTGAAACCGACCCGCACACGAGTACGGGTAATCCGCTTAGAGCATCTAAGCCTGCCCAGGCAAAGCGGTGCGAGTCGGCCCGTCCATGTGAATTAATCTTATTTGTTCATTGGGCGGCAGGGCTTGAGATGTCATTTCATCTTAAGGTCGGGTAAAAGTCCCACAAAAATTGGAAGCAACGTCTCCAAAATGACCTTTGCAGTGTTGACGGGGACGTTAAACCTCAAATCAAACAAACAAATCTAAGCAGGAAAATTGATGAACTGTTAGTATTTAAAAAATAGCGAGCATTATAAATTTAACGCTCGACTGAATTGAGCATGAAAAACGTTTTATAACCTTTACATAGCCTAGTCGAGAAACAGTAAGATTGGAATGCCGCTTTACTCAACAGCACCAAAATCAAATGTCCTATATATTGAAAAGGACCCATTTCTCACTTACTTTCCAATACACTCTAGGCTAATACAAGTACTTTTCAACAGATCTAAGCACTTCAAAATCAAACCTTTCATAAAAGTCATCTGTTTTAAGGCATTCAAGTTCTGCAACGGAAGGCCGGTTTTTTTTGTTTTGTTTTTTTACCGGATACTACGGTCTTCGACCACATGGGATTAACAATCGGCTCGATATGAGTGAAATAAACTCGAAAGGACCGAAAAAATGATCCCCGCTCCACCCCCCACCCCCCCCCCCCCCCCTAAAAAATCAAGGTAGATATGCTATAGCTTATTCTGACCTTTTTTGTTTGCCGTGTTGTGGTGCCTATTCAGATTAATACAAACTTGCTGAGCAGAAGAATTGAGCAGTGTTTTTTCTTACCCAAGCCCCTACATAAATGGATTTGGCCGAATTCATAAATAGAAGCGTCCACTTCAGAAACTCGCGGATGAGAGAGCATGTGTGTGTCGCACTGTAGGGGTTCTGCCCCTTAAATCACCCAATGGGCCCAACCTCAATAGTGCTTATTGTCATTTACTGGCCATTAGCGACCCAGGATCAAAATTTCAAAACATAAAAAGGAATATGTTGCAATAGGGAACAAATTGTTTCCATGCTGCATCATTTTGAACATTTACGTATTGGTGGCATTTTAACAAGCTAGCTGTTTTTTTAGCTCACCTGGGCCGAAGGCTCCGGGGGAGCTTATAGTATAGTGGGTCCTCCGTCATCCGTCCGTCCACACTTTTGAGCAGCTATATCTCTGCAGCCTGCAGGCTGATCTCAGTCATTTCTCATCTATAGCATGCTTCAGGTGGGGCATTGATGAAATTAGCTTTTTTTTTTTGAAATCGCATGAAAACTTTGGTTGCTATATATGGCAATTACAAGTTCTAATAGACTTACAAGGGGAAAATGCTTGTCATCACCGTAGCCCCTTCAGTTTTGATCGGATCTTTCTGAAACTTATATGTAAAGTTGCTGGGGATAAAATCTCGGATGAGTTCGAAAACCAGCCAAGTTGGTCCATTTATCACAGAGTAACGTCCCTTTGATTGCTGAAAATGCCGATTTTTGACCTTGTCAGCACCGTAGCCCTTTCAGTTTTGATCGGATCTTTCTGAAACTTATATGTAAGGTGGCTTGGGATAAAACCTCGGATGAGTTCGAATATCGGCCAAGGTGGCCTATTTACTATATAGTTATGTCCCTTTGATGGCTGAAAATGTCGATTTTTGACCTTGTCATCACCGTAGCCCCTTCAGTTTTGATCAGATCTTTCTGAAACTTATATGTAAGGTGACTGGGGATAAAACCTAGGATGAGTTCGAATACCGGTCAAGTTGGCCCATTTATCATAGATTTACGTCCTTATCATCACCATACCCCTTCAGTTTTGATCGGATCTTTCTGAAACTTATATGTAAGGTGGCTGGGGATAAAATCTTGGATGAGTTCGAAAACAGGCCAAGTCAGCCTATCTATCGTAGAGTTATGTCCCTTTGATGGTTGAAAATGTTAATTTTTGACCTTGTCATCACCGTAGCCGTTTCAGTTTTGATCGGATTTTTCTGAAACGTATATGTAAGGTGGCTGGGGATGAAACCTCGGATGAGTTCGAAAACTGGCCAAGTTGGCCCATTTATTTTAGAGTAACATCCCCCTTTGATTGCTAAAAATGCCAAATTTTGACCTTGTCATCACCGTAGCCCCTTCAGTTTTGATCGGATCTTTCTGAAACGTATATGTAAGGTGGCTGGGAATAAAACCTTGGATGAGTTTGAATACTGGCCAAGTCGGCACATTTATCATAGGGTTACGTGCCTTTGATTGCTTAAAATGCATATTTTCGACCTTGTTAGCACTGCTGCCCCTTCAGTTTTGATCGGATCTTTATGAAACTTACAAACAAATAAATCGGGCAGAAAAGCTCGGAGGAGTTTGAAAACTCGTGAGGTTTGCCTATTTGTCACAGAGTAACAGCCCCTTGATTGCAGCAGTTAATTGCTTATTTTTGAACTTGTCATCACCATAGCCCCATCAGTTCATATCGGATCTTCTTAGCAAGTCAGGAATAAAAGCTTGGATGCGTTTGAAAACTGGTGAGGTCAGCCTATTTATCATTGAGTTACATTCTACTTGATTTGCAGAAAATGTTTACCCTGTCATCACCATACCCTTCCATTAATCCTTCAGTAAAGGTTGTCACTTCCTGAAACTTTGAATCTGTTAGCTCAGGTGAGCGATACAGGGTCCTCTTGTTTTATTTCTGTCTACACAAGCATGAGTGAAACTGTTTGGAAAATAACACAAAACGTCCACGATTTCAACAAAAAATACATTTCACTTTTACTGAGTCCGGTAAGGAGATAACTACGGCTAATCCCTGCCTTCCTAAATTTAACCACCCACCTAGCTCAGTGCCTCAGATGCTAAAGGTCCCAGGTTCGATCCCCAGCAGCGGTGACAAAATTTCGGCGTCAGAACACGTTCCATTGGCATAATAAATTTTGCAGGTATGGATATCATAAAGTGGATCGTCCTTCGAATCTGGACGTTAACTGGAGACCCCTATGCAGGGAGAACCATCCCCTGTGCAGGTTAAAGAACCCTACCGTAATTATATGGTGACTGTGTACTCTTTCGGTCTTCAAAACTGGAGTATATGCAGTATACAACGTCTGTGTCCCCTCTTTGGGTTTAGTTGAAAATGGAAGAAAAATAGCGATAATGCTCATTTGTCACTACTTCGAACGGTATAAAAATTAAACAGCACCGGTCGTTCCGGTCGTTAGTTCATCGATAGAGTAGCCCGGAATCAGCAGAAAAACCAAGCTTCGTGACGATTGTTTTCTTGATCTGTTACATAAAGCGATGTAAAAGTAGTAAAGTCTAAATTTAGAGCTGCAAATACATCATTTTGGATTCAAATTGGTCAAGAGAGGTTCATTTTAATGAAAGACATCAGTTGAAAGCGAAAAAAGTTTCCTCCGTAACACTAGTTCGCTTGTGATTGATGAAAACCTGAAAATTTTTGTCACACGTTTATGCCGAATTTCGCTTTGCTGAGGTAATCCATGCGAGAAAAACATGTTTCCTGCAAGTGACAGACAGAGGCGGATTATTGTTGTAAAGTGGACATATTTAACTTGTATAATTCGTAATAAGCAGGTGAAAAACTGCATTTGCGAAAAAGATACACTGGGTAAAATGAGGTAACCCCCAAAAAATGGAGTCGAAGTTTCCCCCCTTGTCTCTAATATAGTACCAAAAAAAAAAAAAATTTTTTTTTTTTTTTCATTTTTTTTTTTATTATTATTATTTTTTCATGATTCAAGCCCCTATGATTTCACCCTGTGACATTTGCATCCCATCAGTGAGCTAATTCCATCTAGAAACATTGAAAAGGCTTCGATAGCTTCGCCACAAGATTTGATTCGGCGCTGTAAACAATGATAGTTCCGATATCATTGCCAAATCAGCTTGTGTCGAATTATTTAAACAAAAGGTCACATTTCTGGGACAGATTTCAGTATGTTTGATTCTTTTATGACCTAATGCACCGACTGCGCCTACTTGTTGTGACAAATGCCTTTTGTGTAGTAAACGCCGGCAAACCTAAAAATGGTTATGACGTCACTGCTCTGACGTAGGTTGTTCCCCCTGTCTTTGGTGAAAATTTTGCTTGGGCAAAATCAAAGGGCTCTTATATCCTAATTCGCGAGAATGAAAAGGAACGGCGTGTGATATATGTACTCGCCGGTCGTGACCAGCCTGCGCTTTTTTAAGCTCACCAGCAAGAAATATTCAAATGCCACTGTGACCAGGTTTGTCCAACTCATCCAACAGCTTGGTACGGGCCGTCATTAACGCCTCGTCTCTCTCACGTTGAAACAACTTCTTTTTTTCCTCCTCCGACAAGCCAACAGTCCCTTTCTGACGCTGACGAATTTTTTCTTTCATCTGATTTAACTTGTCGATTTCACACAGAATCAGGCGCAATTCTGTTTCAGATATATTATCGTCGTTCAGCGCGATAGAAATGCGGTCTGCGATGAGTTCAGCTTTGACTCAGCCAAGATACGAATTTCGTCGTGTTTTTTTTTTTTTTTTTTTGCTTTTGCTTGGAGCCTTCCACACCGATGACCAAGGCCCATAAATTATCTGCGAGCCATGAAGCGGCCTTCCCTAGCGTGCTCAAGAGCCAAGAGACGATGGATCCGATAATTCCGGGCAGGGCAGCCGCGGCCTTGCCGGCCAAATTGGAAAGGGCACGCCCGAGGGACTGTAGGTGTTTTTTTCCCACTTCTTGACCCCGCCCTTGCCGGGTGGCTTGGAAGCCGGAGCCAGTACACTCCCGTCGCCGCCGGTGAACGCAAGCACTAGGGTCGAGATTGCCATCCCAACCGCTGTAAGGATGCTCACGATGGTAATTCCCTGCTCACGAAAGAGGGTGCGAATGCGCTCAGCCAGCGTCTTGTCTTCATGGAGCATCTTCCTGAACGTCTCACGGATTCGGGAAATCTGGGACCGGAGAGCTTCTCTGTTCGTGGAGACGGCTTCGAGCCTTGCCTGCCTTTCAAGTTCGATACGGTACAACAGGACGTATCAGCAGCGCCCCTGGATCTGGACGGACCCCGAGATTTACGTTCTAGACCCAGAGGGCTTTGACGAAAAAGAAAGACATGCTGTCAGAGCTAGCGTTCTCGGGGCGCAACGCGGAGCAGTCTGTCTGGGTCCTCACGCAGAAGTACACCTCCGTCTTGAAAGACTTGCGCGAGCTGGGTCTGTCTGTTCCACTGCAAGGATCGTGACTCGTTCGAAGACTGTCTGCGTGAAAATGACGTGATCCCAACACGAGGACGGGAGTTGGTGCGGCAGCAGCTAGCCGAGACAAAACACGCTAAGCTTCTGTTGAAGACTGATCAACCCGCTGATTACATAATTACATTGTAATTAATTAATGATTATTGTAATTAATTAATGATCATATGATCATTACGTGATTAATATTGCTTAGCCGTTGCGAAGCAGTTGCGTAGCTGTTGCGAAGCTGTTGCGTAGCAGCAACAACAACGATGTGCTAAGTAACGGCCGTAATCGCTGTACTTGGCCTGCATGTGGCGCTGCTTTTCGCTGTCTTTTTATCCTTTCTCGGGTGATCCATTATTTGCCGCGCATGTATGTGCATGCCTGCGACTCTCTTTTGTTTCCTATCCACGATAGGAATGGACTGTGACGAACTGATAGAATAGATGCTTGACGACCCGGCGGCGCCAGACACGCAACTGGCGCATGTTGCAAAGCAACAAGCAGAGCCATGGAAAGATGACAGGATGCAAGAATACCGCGAAAGGCTCGATGCAACAGTAGCAGGAGGGTCGGCGAGGAAATACGGAATTGGGGCTCACGGAAAGACCTTGACCGTCGACCAGGTGGAGGAGCTGAGTGACTCTGAGGTCGAGAGGCTCTTCGCCCGTTACTCCGCCCGATTAGGGGGAGACATGTCAAAGACGATTTCGAACGCGGCTCTCGGGCTGTCTGCGGGACTGGTCGGGATGTTCGTCCCGATCCCGGACCAACAAGGGCTCAATCGCGACAAATGCATAAATACAAACACTCACACATGCAGACATGCAATCACACATGCATGCACACATACACTCATGCAAGCACACACACATACATGCATGCATGCATGCACACACACTCATGCAGGCATGCATGTACACATACATGTATGCATGCACTCTAACATGCATGCATGCATACATACATACACACTCACAAATGCATGTACAAACACATATGCATAAATGCACACACTAAAATTGTTCAAATTATAGTGCTTGGGCCAAAAATGCCCCCGCCCCGGAGCCCTTTGGTTTTACATGGGCTTCAATAGGGAAAATCTTTAAAAATCTTCTTCTCTAAAACTGCAAGGCCCATGTCTTTGATATTTGGTATGGAGCTTATCTAGTGGACCTCTACCAAGATTGTTCAAATTATAGCCCTCGGGCTACAAATGCGCCCGCCCCGGGGCCCTTTGGTTTTACATAGACTTATATAGAGATAGTCTTTGAAAAATCTTCTTCTCTGAAACAGCAAGGCCCAGGTCTTGGATATTTGGTGTGACGCTTCATCTAGTGGACATCTTATCAAGATTGTTTAAATTATAGCCCTGAGACCAAAAATGCCCCCGCCCTGGGGCCATTTGGTTTTACATCGGCTTATGTAGGGAATATCTTTAAAAAAAATCTTCTCTGAAACCGCAAGATATTTGGTGTGTAGCTACATCTAGTGGACCTTTGCCAAGATTGTTCAAATTATAGCCTTTGTTAATATTTGGTCTGAACCTTCACCGTTTTAGACCTCCCTCAACATTATGCACATTATAGCCATGGGGTCAATAATGCCCCCCCCCGGCCCACTTGTTACTCTATGGATCAGGTGAGCGATCCAGGGCCATCATGACCCTCTTGTTATACATATGTACACTTATTTACACATTTACTCACATATGCACCTGTTTTCTTTATGATTATTATTATTAGTATAATTTTTTTACAGTTGCCGACATGGGTAATAATACACATATACGAGTCATTAGGTTGTCAAGTCAATGCCAGGAACACCCCTCCAACCAAACTCCAGTTCGTATAGAGAAAACCAAGGTTTACAGGGGTACACCTTATACCTCCCATTCCCGCCCCGCCCATATTATACACTATTTAATGGTTTGTTTGGCCTATATGGTTGGTTCAATCATATTTACATGCAATAGGACTTCCAGATTTCTTTGTGATTCGCACATACTAAAAACAGCAGAGCATTTGGCTACTTGAAAGACGTCTAACCGTCCAGGAAGTGGCGTGGGAATAGAATTGCGTTTACCCAGTACCAAGGCAGTAACCCTATTTCCACTCAAGTTTTTTTTTTTTTTTTGTTTAATTTGGATTGACTTGCACAACTTTTCCATGGCAGGCTTAGACCCTCTTAACAGTTTGCCAGTACTTTTTGCGGTTTGTTTTAGCTTTACGTGGCAGCACCTTATAGCCCAATCTATTTTTCCGAGCCCCGCTAGGTGGGCGCCTTCTCATTTTGGGGTTTGTTTGTTATGCGGGTGCTTCAAGTATCAAGAAGACAAATGACCAAAAGCATAAAAACACCTGGAAAACAAGCTAAAATATGGAGTGTTTTCTTTTTAGCTCACCTGTCACTTTTTGTCCGTCGTACGTGTGTGTGTACGTGCGTGCGTGTGTGCGTGCGTAAATTACTTCTTCCAACGACATCTCCTAAACCACTGATCGGATTTTAACCAAACTCCACAGGAATGATCCGTAGGTTGTCCCCTTTCAAAGTTGTTCAAATGGTTCCGGCGCATTGCACATCTAGGTCACAGGAGCTAAACAAATATTTTTTTAAATGAAAACTTTAAAAATCTTCTCCCAGGTCTTCGATATTTGGTATGAAGCTTCATCTCGTGAACCTCTACCAAAATCGTTCAAATTATTGCCCTTGGGCAAAAAATGCCCCCGCGCCGGGCCCACCAGTTTTACATTGACTTATATAGGGAAAGCCCAGATGTTTGATATTTGGTGTGAAGCTTCATCATGTTTACCTCTATCAAAATTGTTCAAATTATAGCCCTGGGAACAAAAATGCCCCCGCCCCGGGACCCTTTGGTTTTACATAGGCTTATATAGAGAAAATCTTTAAAAATATTCTTCGCTGAAGCCGTAAGGCCCATGTCTTTGATATTTGGTATGAAGCTTCATCTAGTGGACCTCTACCAAGTTGTTCAAATCATAGCCCTGGGGCCACAAATGCTCCCGCCCCGGGGCCCTTTGGTTTATATTGACTTATATAAGGGAAATCTTTAAAGATCTTCTTCTCTGAAACCGCAAAGGCTAGGTCTTTGATATTTGATGTGTAGCTTCATCCAGTGGTGCCCTACCAAGATTGATCAAATTATAGCCCAAAGGGCCCTTTGGTTTTACATACACTTATATGTGGAAAAATCTTCTTCTCTGAAACCGCAAGGCCCAGGTCTTTGATATTTGTTGTGAAGCTTGCACTAGTATTGTTCAAATTATAGCCCGGGGGCCAAAAATGCCCCCGACCAAGGGCCCTTGGTTTTACATCGGCTTATATAGGGAAAATCTTTAAAAATCTTTTTCTCTGAAACCACAAGGCCCAGGTCTGATATTTGGTGTGAAGCTTCATCTAGTGGACCTCTATCAAGATTGTTCAAATTATAGCCCAGGGGCTAAAAATGCCCCCGCTCAAGGGCCTTTGGTTTTTCATTGGCCTATATTTGGTGTGTAGCTTCATCTAATGGACTTCTACCAAGATTGTTCATATTATAGCCCTTGGGCAAAAAATGCCCGCCCCGGGGCCCTTAGTTTTACATTAACTTATATGGAAAACTTGTTCTTTAAAAACGCAAGGCCAAGGTCTTTGATATTTGGTGTGAAGCTTCATCTAGTGGTCTTCTATCAAGATTGTTCAAATTATAGCCCTCGGGCAAAAATGCATACACCCCGAGGCCTTGGGTTTTACAAAGACATATATAGGGAAATTTTCTTCTCCGGAACCGCAAGGCCCAGGTCTTTGATATTTGGTGTGAAGCTTCATCTAGTGTACCTCTATCAAGATTGTTCAAATTATAGCACATGGGTTAAAAATGCCCCCGCTCAATGGCCTTTGGTTTTTCATTGGCCTATATAGGGAAAATCTTTAAAAATCTTTTTATCTAAAATCACAAGGCCCAGGTCTTTGATGGTGTGTAGCTTCATCTGGTGGAGCTCTACCAAGACTGTTCATGTTAAAGCCCTTGGGCAAAAAATGCCCGCCCCCTTTGGTTTAACATTGACTTATTTGGGATTTTTTTTTTTAAAAAAAAAATCTTGTTCTTTGAAAGCGCAAGGCCAAGGTCTTTGATATTTGGTGTGAGGCTTCATCTAGTGGTCTTCTATCATTATTGTTCAAATTATAGCCCTCGGGCAAAGAATGCATACATCCCGGGCCCTTTGGTTTTAAAAAGGCACATATAGGGAAAATCTTCTTCTCTGAAACCGCAAGGCCCAGGTCTTTGATATTTGGTGTAAAGCTTCATCTAGTGGACCTCTATCAAGTTTGTTCAAAATATAGCCCAAGGGTCAAAAATGCCCGTGCCATTGGACCCTTTGGTTTTACAGAGACTTAGTAGGGAAAATATTTATAAATCTTCTTGTCTGAAACCAGAAGGCTCAGTTCTTTGATATTTAGTATGAAGCTTTGTCTAGTGAACCTCGACTAAGATTGATCAAATTATAGCCCTGGGGCCAAAAATGGGCCCACTGGTTTTACATAGACTTAGATAGGGAAAACCTTCAAAATTTTCTTGTCTGAAACTAGAAGGCTCAGGTCTTTTATATTTGGTTTGAAGCTTTGTCTAGTAGACCTCCACCAAGATTGTTCAAATCATAGCCCTTGGACCAAAATTTGGCCCACCCTGGTGCCCTCTGGTTTTACGTAGGGAAAACATTTGAAAATCTTCTTGTCTGAAACCAGAAGGCCAATTAACGTCTTTGATATTTGGTATGAAGCTTCATGTAGTGGACCTCTACCAAAATTGTTGAAATTAGTGCCCTGGGGCCAAAAATGGGCCCACACCGGAGCCCGCTTGTTTTACATAGACTTATATTGGGAAAACTTTTGAAAATCGTCTTGTCTGAAACCAGAAGGCCAAGGTCTTTGATATTTGGTTTGAAGCTTTGTTATGTAGATTTCTGCCAAGGTTGTTCAAATTATAGCCCTGGGGCCAAACATGGCCGCGCCCCGGGCCCCGCAGGTTTTATATAGACTTGTATAAGAAACACCTTTAAAAATCTTCTTGTCTGAAACTAGAGGGCCCCAGTCTTTGATATTTGGTATGAAGCTTCACTTTTAAGACCACTACCAAGATTATGCAAATTATAGCCATGGGGCAAATAATGGCTCTCCCCAGGGCTCACTTGTTACCCTATGGATCAGGTGAGCGACCCAGGGCCGTCATGGCCCTCTTATATACCACTGGGATTTTGTCCTAGTGAGCTTTTGTCCAGTGGACACTCGGGTATTTAGCAAATAAGCCCATAGTTTCCATAAAATACGGCCTTTGTATTCAAAATAAATGAGTAACATAAAGAATCAAAGCGAGTTTCAAACATTGTAGTAATTGGTGTAAGTTTTTGTTTTGAATTATCAGTTACTCGTGGCAAAAAAAGGATCTGCCAGATTATCCAAAGTTCACCAATTAATCACCTTATGATGGCATTTACGACCCCCCGCCCATCGAGGCTTGTAGAAATAGATGTGTTGCATGATACTTCTACGCAGAGCTGAAACCGAACGCACACAAGTACTGGTAAACCGCTTAGAGGATCTCCGCCTGCCCTATTGGTTTTCATTGGGCGACAGGGCTTAACCCATATATGCCTAGCGGCCCTTTTCTGGGACATTGGCAAACAGTGTAGATCCAGATCAGACGCCGCAGAACGCGGCGTCTGATCTGGATCTACACTGTTTGCTTAAGGAACATTCGTTTTTGAAAAATTTGCCACAAAGAAAACCAAACATGACACCCCTATAATTGGAAATGGACCACTCCAAACTAACTAGGTGGAAGATTCCATTGTCATATATGGGTTAAGATGTCATTTCATCTTAGTGTCGGGTAAATGTCCCACAGTCTCCAAAATGACCTATACATTGTTGACGGGGACGTTAAACCTCAATCAAACAAACAAACATGATGGCATTTGCTAAACTAACAACGTCATTTGTACATAGTTATAGAAGCCTCCGTGGTGTAGTGGTTATATCGCCTTGTAAACCAGGGGTCGCAGGATCGACCCCGGCCTTCTCCAGGCTTTCGGGTGGGTCTTTAAACCGAGGTCCCGTCTCCGTATGACCTTAGATGATGGTGAGATGTAAAACTCAAGCACTCACTCACTCGTACATAGTTAAAATTTAATCGTTTATGCTTTTTTGCTATGAATAACTTTGCGCTTGCAAAAGCTGCTAACATTTTTCACACACACACACACACACATACACACACACACACACACACACACACACAAAAAAAAAAAAGTTAACAAAAACACGCGTATATAATTATATAATTCTGACCCCCTTAAACCCCTTTTCTATATAGTAAAACTGTACAGGAGTAAACCTTACGTTTCATATTTCTCTCTCAAATATAGATTGTGGGTACTTTTTAAAACCGCTGCGATGAGGTGGTCGAGGCGGTTCCAACATGTAGTCATAATATAAATATTTCATAGAAATATAAAAGACGAAAACACCAAAGCTTTACTATACATATTTTGCAAACGTTTTTTTTTTCAGGATGTCATTGCTTGGTACACCACGAAGAGTCTTGGGAAATTATATGATACTCGTTATTCCACTGGTTCAGCAAAACGCACACTTTGTAAGTTTTGTTGTTAGAAATTGTTTCAAGGTGCGTTTGTTTTGCAGGTTGTTGATGCTGTTATTTCAAATCAAAAAGCAAATGACTGACATCTTGTTTGATTCCGTTTCCTGGTTTGCTTTATTTTCTTTTCCATCTAGATTGAATACATATGTTACCTGCGTGTATTATACAACCAATATTAGAAATACTGTATTTCCATATGATGCAAATAAAAATCAAAAAGAGTTCCTTTAAGAGAAATTAAAACATTCATAAGAAAGAAGATGGGTCATACTACGTAGTTTCGGCTAATAAAGCCTCATCAGTGACCCTGTAATGATCCGGCAAAGAAAGCCAGAGGAAAAGTACTGCAATTTTGCGAATTTCGAATAGGCAGTCGACTCAAAGACTGATTTAAATCAAAATGGGGTCCAAATTATTAAAAACCTGTCTAGAACATGGATCTCAACCAATTATTTATTTCTGATTTCTCAGAATATTCACGCTGATCTCAAAGGACCAAAAGTAAAATATAAACTGCACTATGGTTGATGTACGGGGATACGTTTTACGGCCGCCACACGGCACAACACCAGCTGCAGTGAAGGCAAATAACAAGAGGCCCAAGAGGGCCTGTCGCTCCACCGGCTAACTTCAGACAATTGTCATATTTATTACATTAACCAATGGTATACTAGTGGACTCTTCTATTGCTATATGTTGGACCAGTCCATTTGTCATATAAGGGGTGTCAGGCCTATTTTTTTTCTATTTTTGATGGAAAATTCTGTTAGCAAATAGTGCAGGCCCTGATCAGACATGGTGTTCTGTGGGGTCTGATCTGGGCCAGCACTGTTTGCCAAGGTACCCATTTAGGGTTTTCCCGCATGCAATGGGTAAAAAAGAAACAAGTGATCCACCCAAGGAATGTCCATTCTATATTTTTTGGACCCCAGAGCCATGGTTGGCAGGATTTATGTGAGTGACCATTTGGCATTGCTCCGTTCTAAATATCTAAAGCTCTGGGCCTTATGGTTTCACTGAAGAAGACTTTTTTTTAAGTTTTTCCTATTATAAGTCTATGGGAACTAATATGCCTCTGGGCATGACCAATTTTTTACCCCAGGGGCATTGTTGGCAGGATTTATTTGAGCGACCACTTGACGTTGCTGCATACTTAATATCTAAGCTCTGGGCACTGATGGTTTCAGAGAAGATTTTTGTCACTTTTTACCAGTATAAGTCTATGGGAGCTTATGGGCCTCAGGGTGTGGCCAATTTGGACCCCAGGGGATTTATGCAGATGAATACTTCAAGTTGCTACATACTAAGCTCTTGGCCTTATGGTTTCAGAGGAAAAAAGTTTCAAGATTTTGTCATTATTAGTCTATGGGAGCTACTAAGCACCGGGGCGTTGCCAATTTGGACTCAAGAGTCATAGTTTGCAGGACTTAGTAGGTGACCACATAACTTTGCTACATACTACATGTAAATGTCTTAGCTTTAGGCTTTATGGTTTCAGAGAAGAAGTTTTTCCGTTTATTGGTCTATGGAAGCTAATGAGCCAAAGGAAGGTGGTGGCCATGGCGGCCATGTTTTTTGTCTGATCAAAATTTCTTCAATGAATCTGACAATGGTAGACACAAGGAACATTCATGAAAATTAAGAACGAAATCCATTTAGCGGTTTTGGAGGAGAAGATTAAAAAAAAAAAGATCCCTTTATGAGTCTATGGAAGATAATTAGCCAATGGGCGTGTCCATGGCGGCCATGTTTTTTGTCTGATCAAAATTGCTTCAAGGAATCTGACAGAGGTCCACCCAAGGAACATTCATGCAAAGTAAGAATGAAATCCATTACGTTGAGCGGTTTTGGAGGAGAAGGTTTTTAAAACTTTTCCCCATATAAGTCTTTGAAAGCTAATGAGCCAAGGGGCATGGCCATGGCAGTCATGTGGGACATGGCCATGGTGGCCATGTTTTTTGCCTGATCCGAATTTCTTCAAGGAATCTGACAGAGGTCCACCCAAGGAACATTCATGCAAAATAAGAATAAAATCCATTGAGCGGTTTTGGAGGAGAAGATTTTTAAATATTTATTTTTGCTTTCGATGCCATTTTGTTCTGCATGTAACAAAATTCTTTGAAGGAATTCAGAAGAGGACTATGTGAGAAACATTCCTGTGAAGTTTGGTTACAATCGACCAAGTAGTTAAGGAGGAAATGTTTAAAGAAAAAAGTTAACGCACGGATGCACAACCGCACAGACGCACAACAGACACAGGGCCATAACATATAACATAAGACCCGCCGGTCTTTGGCCAGTGGAGCTAAAAAATGAACAGATTTATGTTTTTATTTCTTTATTTATTTATTTTGTCCTTTCCTCCGTCGGATTCGGTATGCCTCCGTTTTCAACTAAGCCATTTTAACCCTCAGGGATCTGGAGAACTGTTGACACTGTAGTATAATTAGGTCTAATAAATCAATCTCCCTCAGTATTTTGAATTTATTTTGAAACATCAAGTCGTATAAATAGAGTTTGTGTATCACCAGTGTGATGGGCATGTGAAATTTCTGATGTTTTGAATTTTAGAATGACAATTTGTAAGTGGACCTCTATAGATATATGATAGTCAGCAAAATTGGAGGAGATTAATTCAGATACAGGAAGGTACTTTTAAATAAATAAATAAATAAACAAGAACTTTTGAAGAAGAAAAGACTTTTTTAACATTACACTACATGTTATATAGTGAAAATAAACCCCGCCCACTGCAGCCATGTTTTATGTCGGATCAAAATTTCTTCAAGGAATCTGACAGAGGTCCACCTAAGGAACATGCATGCCAAATAACTATGAAATAAAACAAGAACTTTTGCAGAAAATATTTTCAGCATTACACTATATGTTATATAGTGAAAATAAGCCTCGCCCATGGCGGCCATGTTTTTTTGTAAGATCAAATTTTTTTCAAGGAATCTGACAACAGTCCACCCAAGGACAATTCATGCAAATTACAATGAAATCCCACAAGTACTTTTGCAGAAAATGATTTTTTAGCATTACGTTATATGTTAAATAGTGAAAATAAGCCCCGCCCATGGCGGCCATGTTTTTTTGTCGGATCAAAATTTCTTCAAGGAATCTAAAAGAGGTCCACCCAAGGAACATTCATGCAAAATAAAAACAAGGCATCGCAAGCGATACAAATCCCCTCGCACTAGACAACTTCGTGTGTGGAAAACACTGAAATGGCAAAAGTCCAACTTGCTTGAGATATTATCATATGCAACATTTGTGTAAAGTTTGTTTAAAAATCCTCCAATAAATGTACATTCTAGAGTGATGACGTTTCTCTAAAAATAGCCATAGTGACCTTGACTTGAGGCCATGACCACGAAAGTAGATCTTGCTCAAGATATTATCATAAGCATCTTATGTGTGAAGTTATATTAAAATCTGTTAATAAATGTAGGCGATAGAGCGATGACAAAGTTTTTCTAAAAATAGCCACAGTGACCTTGACTTTGAGGTCATGACCTTGAAAGTCGAAGTAAGTCGAGATATTATCATAAGAAACATTTGTGTGAAGTTCTATTACAATCCATCATTAAATGTAGGCGCCAGAGAGATGACAAAGTTTTTCTAAAAATAGCCACAGTGACCTTGACCTTGAAAGTCTAAATAGCTTGATATATTGTCATAAGGAACATTTGTGTGAAGTTATATTGAAATTTGGAAAAAATGTAGTCACTAGAGCAATGACAAAGTTTTTCTAAAGATAGCCACAGTGACCTTGACCTTGAAAGTCAAACTCGCTCGAGGTATTGTCATAAGGAACATTTGTGTGAAGTTATATTGAAATGGATGAAGAAATGTAAGCGCTAGAGCCATGACAAAGTTTTTCTAAAAAAAGCCACAGTGACCTTGACCTTGAAAGTGGAACTCACTAGAGATATTGTTATAAGGAACATTTGTGTGAAGTAATATTGAAATTGGTGAAAAAAATGTAAGCGCTAGAGCAATGACAAAGTTTTTCTAAAAATAGCCACAGTGACCTTGACCTTGAAAGTCAAACTCGTTCGAGGTATTGTCATAAGCAACATTTGTGTGAAGTTATATTGAAATCAGTGAAGAAATGTAGGCACTAGAGCGATAACAAAGTTTTCTAAAAATAGCCATAGTGACCTTGACCTTGAAAGTCGAAATGGTGAGATATTGTCATAAGGAACATTTGTGTGAAGTTATATTGAAATCGATGAAGAAATGTAAGCGCTAGAGGGATGACGAAGTTTTTCTAAAAATAGACACAGTGACCTTGACCTTGAAAGTGGAACTCGCTAGAGATATTGTCATAAGGAACATTTGTATGAAGTTATATTGAAATTGGTGAAGAAATGTAAACGCTAGAGCGATGACAAAGTTTTTCTAAAAAATAGCCACAGTGACCTTGACCTTGAGATTGATAGTCGAACCCGCTTGAGATATTGTCATAAGGAACATTTGTGTGAAGTTATATTGAAATCAGTGAAGAAATATAGGCGATAGAGCGATGACAAAGTTTTTTCTAAAAATAGCCACAGTGACCCTGACCTTGAGGCCATGAGTTGGAAAGTCGAACTCGCTGGAGATATTTTTATAAGGAACATTTGTGTGAAGTTATACTGAAATTGGTGAAGAAATGTAGGCGCTAGAGCGATGAAAATGTTTTTCTAAAAATAGCCACAGTGACCTTGACCTTGAGGTCATGACCTTGAAAGTCCAACTCGCTCAAGATATTGTCATAAGGAACATTTGTGTGAAGTTATATTGAAATCAGTGGAGAAATGTAGGAGCTAGAGCGATGACAAAGTTTTTCTAAAAATAGCCACTGTGAACTTGACCTTGAAGCCATGACCTTGAAAGTGGAAGTCACTCAAGATATTTTTATAAGGATCATTTGTGTGAAGTTATATTGAAATTGGTGAAGAAATGTAAGCGCTAGAGCAATGACAATATTTTTCTAAAAATAGCCACAGTGACCTTGACCTTGAGGTCATGACCTTGAAAGTCCAACTCGCTCGAGATATATTTATAAGCATCATTTGTTTGAAGTTGTATTGAAATTGGGGGAGAAATGTAGGCGCTAGAGCCATGACAAAGTTTTTCAAAAAATAGCCAGAGTGACCTTGACCTTGAGGTCATGACCTTGAAAGTCGATCTTGCTCCAGATATTGTCGTAAGGAACGTTTGTGTGAAGTTATATTAAAATCGGTCAAGAAATGTAGGCGCTAGAGGGATGACAAAAGTACGTACGTACGTACGTGGCGCTAGAGCGATGACAAAAGTATGTACGTACGTTGCGCTAGAGCGATGACAAAAGTACGTACTTACGTACGTACGTACGGGACAAATGCTATATCCCCCCTCACAACTATGTTGTGCGAGGGGATAATGAAATCCAACAGGTGGGTTTGGAGGAGAAGATGTTTAAAGATTTTTATTTTTTTGTGTGGTTTTGTTGCCATGGCAACCAGAGTTCTGGGTGTAACAAAATTCTTTGAAGGAATTTAGAAGAGGACTAAGTAAGGAACATTCCTGTGAAGTTTGGTTACAATTGGCCCAGTAGTTTAGGAGGAGATGATGTTGTAGCATTACACAATATGTTAAACAGGGAAAATAAGCCCCGCCCATGGCGGCCATGTTTTTTGTCGGATCAAAATTTCTTCAAGGAATCTGAAAGGGGTCCACCCAAGGAACATTCATGCAAAATAAAAATGAAATCCAACAGGTGGTTTTGGAGGAGAAGATTTTTAAAGATTTTTAATATTTTGTGTTGTTTTGTTGCCATGGCAACCAGAGTTCTGGGTGTAACAAAATTCTTTGAAGGAATTTAGAAGAGGACTAAGTAAGGAACATTCCTGTGAAGTTTGGTTACAATTGGCTCAGTAGTTTAGGAGGAGAAGATGTTTTAGCATTACACTATATGTTAAATAGGGAAAATAAGCCCCGCCCATGGCGGCAATGTTTTTTGTCGGATCAAAATTTCTTCAAGGAATCTGAAAAGGGTCCACCCAAGGAACATTCATGCAAAATAAAAATGAAATCTAACAGGTGGTTTTGGAGGAGAAGATTTTTATTTTTTTTTGGTTTTGTTGCCATGGCAACCAGAGTTCTGGGTGTAACAAAATTCTTTGAAGGCATTTAGAAGAGGACTATGTAAGGAACATTCCTGTTAAGTTTGGTTACAATTGGCCCAGTAGTTTAGGAGGAGAAGATGTTTAAAGAAAAAGTTAACGCACAGATGCACGGACGCACGACGGACACAGGGCCATGACAATAGCCCCGCTGGCCTTCGGCCAGTGGAGCTAAAAATCAAAAATGAGTTCCTTAAAGAGCAATGAAACATTCATAAGAAAGAAGATGGGTCATACTACGTAGTTTCGTCTAATAAAGCCTCATCAGTGACCCTGTAATGATCCGGCAAAGAAAGCCAGAGGAAGCGTACTGCAATTTTGCGAATTTCGAATAGGCAGTCGACTCAAAGACTGATTTAAATCAAAATGTGGTCCAAATTATTAAAAACCTGTCTAGAACATGGATCTAAACCAATAATTTATTTCTGATTTCTCAGAATGTTCACGCTGATCTCAAAGGATCAAAAGTAAAATATAAACTGCACTATGGTTGATGTACGGGGAGACGTTTTACGGCCGCCACACGGCACAACACCAGCTGCAGTGACGGCAAATAAAAATCAAAAATGAGTTCCTTTAAGAGCAATGAAAACATTCATAAGAAAGAAGATGGGTCATACTACGTAGTTTCGGCTAATAAAGTAGAAGTAAAACAAAGATCAGGAATTGATACAATTAACGATCTCAAAGGACCAAAAGTAAAATATAAACTGCACTATGGTTGATGTACGGGGAGACGTTTTACGGCCGCCACACGGCACAACACCAGCTGCAGTGAAGGCAAATAAAAATCAAAAAATGAGTTCCTTTAAGAGCAATGAAAACATTCATAAGAAAGAAGATGGGTCATACTACGTAGTTTCGGCTAATAAAGCCTCATCAGTGACCATGTAAGGATCCGGCAAAGAAAGCCAGAGGAAACGTACTGCAATTTTGCGAATTTCGAATAGGCAGTCGACTCAAAGACTGATTTAAATCAAAATGTGGTCCAAATAATTAAAAACCTGTCTAGAACATGGATCTAAACCAATAATTTATTTCTGATTTCTCAGAATATTCACGCTGATCTCAAAGGACCAAAAGTAAAATATAAACTGCACTATGTTTCTTTTTCTTCGTTGAGCCTTCTTTAAGTACGGTGCGTTTTCCGTCCTTCCGTCAAACCGTCACCTTTTTTTTCAAAGGCAACCTTTTAGCTATTGAACCTTTTATTTTTTCTATAAAAAATAGGTACAGACTCGCATCTCGCATTTTTAATGCAAGCATCCATACTGACTTTGACCTACATGTTATGGCTCATTGACTTCATGAAGTATTTCGGCCACCCTAACTTTCACCCTGTGGTAAGAGTCCATTTCTCGAAACCTATATTAGCTACATTAACGATACTGGGTACAAACTTGCATCTAGTAATGGCAACACCAATGCAAGCATTCATATCTCCCTTATTTAGGGATCCATTTCCCCGACTGGGTATAAGCCTAGGAGTGACAACTTTCATGCAGGTAATCATTTTGACTTGACCGAGATTTCATGGCTCGGTGACTTTGTGCCCAAACAGGCATAGCCTTCGGGAAATAGGGACACTTTAGGTTTCGTTAAACAAGAAGCTCATGGGCCAGTATGCTCACCAGAGCTCAGAGGGGCACTGCCCACTGGCAGCCATGTATTTTAATAAACCATGGAAGCCGATGAAATTTGGAACCAATCAGCCTAGTGGCTTCAGAGGACTGATGTCGCATGAATGTGCTATTCAAGAAAACAGACAACAATTGACAACTGCCCATCTGTGGCAACCAAATAGGCCTAAAATTATATGGCAGATAATTGTTCCATAAAAGTTTGACAAAATATCTTGGAAGGCGTAAATGTCATTTTTTCCATTTTTCAACATTATACTTGCCAGAGTAAGCAAACTAAAGAGTCAAATTTCATTAAAAACACAAAACCTGCAAAGCTAAATATGGTGAATATTTGCATAAATTCTCAGCCTCATAGAGTAAAGTTTATGACGAGATGAATTAAGTTTTTTTATGTTCCCGGTAGCGATAGCGGGGACATATTGTTTTTGCCCTGTCTGTTTGTTTGTTTGTTGGTTTGTACGTGGACAACTTTAACGTTGGTCATAACTTTTGAATCGTTTGAGAATGGGCACTCGTATTTGGGTGAAGGTTACTTGTGACAAGTGCTTCACATTCATGCAAACATTTGACCTGTAATATTGTCCTTGACATTTGACCTTCTTAAAAGAAAAAAAATAACATTGGTCATAACTTTTAAACCACTTCAGATACCGCCTTCATATTTGGCATGTATGTTTCTTGTAACAAAAGCTTTACATTCACGCAAAAAAAATTTAACCTGTGACATTGACCTTTGACCTACTTAAAATAAAAAATAACATTTTGGTCATAACTTTTGAACGGTTTAAGATAGAGCCTTCATATTTTGCATGTAGGTTCCTTGTGACAAGAGCTTTACATTCACACAAAAAATTTGACCTGTGACTTTGACCTTGACCTACATAAAATAAGAAGTTAACATTGGTCATAACTTTTGAAGTGTTTAAGATACGGTCTTCATATTTAGCATGTAGGTTCCTTGTGACAAGAGCTTTGCATTCATGTAAAACATTTTGACCTGTGACCTTGACCTTTGACCTTTTTAAAAAAATTAACATTTTGGTCATAACTTTCGAACCGTTTGGGATAGAGCCTTCATATTTGGCATGTAGGTTCCATGTGATAAAAGCTTTACATTCATGTTTGGACTATGACCTTGACCCTTGACCTACTTAAAAGAAAATACAATTGTTCATAACTTTTGAACCGTTTAAGATAGAGCCTTTATATTTGGCATGTAGGTTCCTTGTTACAAGAGCTTTACATTCATGCAAAATCTTTTGACCTGTGACCTTGACCTACTTGAAAGAAAAAATATTATTGTTCATAACGTTTGAACCGTTTAAGATAGAGCTTTCATATTTGGCATGTAAGTTCCTTGTGTCAAGGGCTTCCCACACAAATAATAAAATCTTGACCTGTGACCTTGAACTGTGAACAACTGTGAATAATAAATGACCATGCCCGGGGCCATGTTCGTGTGTCACAAACACATCTTGTTTAATTTATTTTTGGAAACCAATAAAAATGAGCAGTATGCCTTTAATCATAACGCAGATAGAAGATTGCTTAAGGAATATTTCTTTGAAAGTTTTGCCAAAATATATTGGCAGTAAATGCAAATAAATTTTCAATTTGCCCAGTTATAAGTCTATGGAAACTCTAAGTTGCCATAGCAACTAAACTAAAGAATGGAATTTGATAAAAAAACAAAACATGTTCAGGCAAATTTGATGAATATTTCAATTTAGTCTCAGCCTCATAGGGTATATGGTGTCTGAAGAGACGAGTTTTAAGTGTTTATATTTCTGTTTTGTTTTTTTTTTGTTGTTTTTTTGTTGTTGTTGTTTTTTGTGGGGTCCATTTTGGTTTCCATGGCAACCAGTAAACAGCAAAAGTGAGCAGGTAGCCTAAAATCAAATGGCAGACAGATGATAGCTTAAAGAATATTACTATGAAAGTTTTGTCTGCAAAGGCTTGGTGGTAAATGCCATTTTCCAATTTTCCTCATTATACCTCAATGGAAACTCTTAAGATGCCAAAGCAACCAAACTAAAGAGCCAAATTTCAATAAAAAAAACAAAGCCTGTTGGTTTTGGAGTAGGGATCTGTAAGGTTTCTGAGATATTGGGATTTTTATAAAGTGGGGGGTGGGGGTGGGGCATGGCCCAGGGCACCCCAGGGTACTCCCATGTTGGTGTCACTGAATGTCCCGTATCATAAGAAACATGAATATATATGGTTTACGGGTGGAGCTCCGAATGGTTTCTCAGATATATGGCCTTTTATGAAGTGGCGGGGTGAGAAATAGCCCTGTCGCATACCCTAAGATTGGTGTGTTTTATCAAAAAGAAAAAGAGTATAATATGGTTCAGGGGTGGGGATCTGTAAGGATCTGTAAGGCCTTTTATGAAGTGGCGGGGTGAGAAATAGCCCTGTCGCATACCCTAAGATTGGCGTGTTTTATCAAAAAGAAAAAGAGTATAATATGGTTCAGGGGTGGGGATCTGTAAGGTTTCCGAGATATTAGGCCTTTTTATGAAGTGGAGGGGGTGGGGCAATGCCCCGGCTCATCTTGGAGGCCTCACTGATTGTGTGTCACTGAATGCGTCAAAGTTCATACAGGCAAGGCCAGGTCAAATTCAAGGACTTTCCAACGACCAGTCTTATACTTTTCAAGGACTTTGACCTTATATTCTCCTTGACTTTTCATGTTTCTTATATTAATGACCCTCTCTCTTTGCATGCGACTGCAACACTCTCCCACCCGTCTGTGCCATATCAATGTCCTTCCTACATGCTAGACAGCGTGTCTTATAATCTACTATTTAGATATTGTGTTGGCCACTGTCTGCTGAAACACTTTTACCAATTGAATAAAAAAAATTCAGGCTCCTTAATATAACTTGAGGCACCATTTTTGTATTGCTTAGTCTGCTTATTATGTCTCCCCCGAATTTTTTTTTTCGGAGAGACATATTGTTTTTCCTCCGGGCGTCTGTCTGTCTGTCTGTCTGTCTGTCTGTCTGTCTGTCCGTCTGTCACACATTCGTGTCCGCTCTATAACTTGACAACCGGCAAATCGTGTCCGGTCAATAACTTTCTTATTTTCAGATGGATTTTAAAATTACTTGGCAGAAATATTAACAACCATAAGACGATGTGTGATGCGCATGAGGCAGGTCGGTACCTCAAAGGTCAAGGTCATACTTAGAGGTCAAAGCTCAAAAAGGGGCCTTTTTTCGTGTTTGGTCAATAACTTTCTCATTTTGAGATGGATTTTAAAATTACTTGGCAGAAATATTAACAACCATGAGACGGTGTGTGGTATGCATGAGGCAGGTCGGTACCTCAAAGGTCTAGGTCATACTCAGAGGTCAAAGGTCAACAAAGGGGCCTTTTTTCGTGGTTGGTCAATAACATTCTTATTTTGAGATGGATTTTAAAATTACTTGGCAGAAATGTTTACCAATATAAGACGATGTGTTGCTTGCATGACCCAGGTCGGTACCTCAAAGGTCAAGGTCACACTTAGAGGTCAAAGGTCAAAAAAGGGGCATTTTTTCGTGTTTGGTCAATAACTTTCTTATTTTGAGATGGATTTTGAAATTACTTGGCAGAAATATTTACCAATATAAGACGATGTGTTGCGTGCATGACCCAGGTTGGTACCTCGAAGGTCAAGGTCATACTTAGAGGTCAAAGGTAAAAAGGGGGCCTTTTTTCGGGTTTTGTCAATAACTTGCTTATTTTTACATAGAATTTGAAGTTACTTGGCAAAAATGTTAACTATCATGAGAGGATGTGTTGCATGCATGATTCAGTTTGGTACCTCAAATGCCAAGGTCATGCATAATAGTCAAGCGTCAAAAAAGGGGCCTTTTTCGTGTTTGGTCAATAACTTTCTTATTTTTTGATGGATTTTGAAATTGCTTGTCAGAAATGTTAACAACCGTGAGATGATGTGTTGCACGCATGACCCAGTTTGATACCTGAAAGGTCATACATAGAGGTTAAAGGTAAAAAAGGGGCCTTTTTTGTGTTCTGTCAATAACTTTCTTTTTTTAGATGGATTTTGAAATTACTTGGCAGAAATATTAACCATCATGAGACGATGTGTTGCGTGCATGACCCAAGCGGGTACCTCAAATTTCAAGGTCGTACTAAGAGGTCAAAGGACAAAAAGGGGCCTATTTTAGTGTTCAGTCAATAACTTTCTTATTCCTGGATAGATTGTGAAATTACTTGGCAGAAATGTTAACCATCATGAGACGATGTGGTGCACGCTAGACCCAGGTCGGTACCTCCAAATCAAGGTCATACTAAGAGGTCAGAGGTAAAAAAAGTTTTGTTTTGTTTGTGTCCAGTCAATAACTTTTTTTTTCATTTCTGGATGGACTTTATAAAGTAACCATGCAGAAATGATTACCGTCATTAGACCATGAGTCATGTGCTAGACCAAGGTCCATACCTCCAATGTCAAGGTCATACCTGGAGGTCAAAGGTGAAAAAAGGGACAGTCAATAACTTCCTTATTCTTTGATGGATTATGAAATTACTTGGCAGCAATGTTAACCATCATGAGACGATGTGTTGTACCTCAAAGGTCAAGGCCATACTTAGAGGTCAAAGGTAAAAAAGGGCTTTTTTGTGTACGGCCAATAACTTTTTTTATTTCTCTATGAACATTTTTAAAGTTACCTTGCAGAAATGTTCATCTTCATTAGATGATGTCTTGCACGCAAGACCCAGCTCAATACCTCCAATGTCAAGGTCATACTTAGAGGTAAAAAACGGGGGAGACATCTGTGTTTTTGTAGAAAAACAAATTCTAGTTGAAACTGATTTGTTTTGCCAATAAAATTGTTAAAGTTTGCAAGGGAGGCAATCCAAAAATCGGAGAACGATACATTTGCAGCCAGATTTCTCGCACCAAGCACATTCGACCTTTTATTAGCTCACCAGAGCCGAAGGCTCCGTGGGGAGCTTATAGTATAGGCAGTGATCCGCCGTCCGTCGTATGCCGTCCGCGTCCGCGTCCGTGTCAACATTTTCAAATGACTTCTCCTCCAAAACTGCTGGGCCGATTGAAGTCAAATTTCATGTTGAGGATCCATGGGATTGGGGAACGAAAGTTTCCTCGCAGGGTCCAGGTCACATGACCAAGCTGGCCTCCTGGCCCATATAAGGTAAACACCCTTAAGAAATCTTCTTCTCCTGAACCAGTGGGCAGATTGTGATGAAACTTGGGATGTAGCATAGGGTCTCGGGCCCATCATAGTTTGCTAAAATGATGACCCTCGGATGACCTTGAGCCATTTTACGCCACGGTCAAATTTGGTTACATAGACTTTTGTACGGGAAATAGTCAAAACAGCATATTTTTTTTAAACTATTGCAGCCTGTGACCTGAAAATAAGTAAATGCAGTGGGCAAAATATGCTAGTGAAACTACACTAGTTTTCTAGGTCAAGGTCATTCCCTGACCTTTGCCCAAGGTCATTCAGATATGAAAATTCAAAATTCGTTTTTTACTGAAACCACTAGGCCATTTGCAACCAAGTTCTGTCCGAAATTTTTTAGAACAATGAAATGAAATTTAATTAATTTGAGTTTGGTCACGTGACCAAGATGGCCGCTATGCCCATATAAGGTGAAAACCCTTAAAAAATCTTCTCCTCCTGAACCAGTGGGCCGATTGTGATGAAACTTGGTATGTGGCATTGGGGACTCGGGCCCATCATAGTTTGCTAAAATGATGACCCTCGGATGACCTTGACCCATTTTACGCGAAGGTCTAATTTGGTTACATAGACTTTTGTATGGGAAATAGTCAAACCAGCATACTTTTTTAAACTATTGTAGCCTGTGACCTGAAAATTAGTTAATGCAGTGGGCAAAATGTGCTAATGAAACTACACTAGTTTTCAAGGTCAAGGTCATTCCCTGACCTTGGGCCAAGGTCATTCAGATATGAAAATTGAAAATTTGTTTTTCACTGTAACCACTTGGCGATTTGCAACCAAATTTTGTCTGGAAACGTTTTAGAACAAGGAAATGAAATTTAATTAATTTGAGTTTGGTCACATGACCAAGATGGCCGCTATGCCCATATAAGGTAAACACCCTTTAAAAATCTTCTCCTCCTGAACCAGTGGGCCGATTGTGATGAAACTTGGTATGTGGCATTATCGGGGACTCGGGCCCATCATAGTTTGCTAAAATGATGACCCTCGGACGAACTTGACCCAATTTACTGCAAGGTCAAATTTGGTAACAGATACTTTTATATAGGATACAGTCAAAATATGATATATATTTTAGCTCACCGGAGCGGAAGGCTCCAGGGTTTAGCTCACCGAAGCGGAAGGCTCCGGGGGAGCGTAGTCAGTGATCCGCTGTCCGCGTCGGCGTCAACATTTTTAAATGACGTCTCCTCAAAAAACTGCTGGGCCGATTGAAGTAAAATTGCATGTGCAGCATTCATGGGATGGGGGTAACGAAAGTTTGCTCGCAGGGTCCAGGTCATATGACCAAGCTGACCCACATGACAAAAATAAAAGTTAGAAACCCTTCAAAAATTTTCTTTTCCTGAACCAGTGGTCTGCTTGTAATGAAACTTGGTCTGTAGCATTGGGGACTCGGGCCTATTATAGTTTGCTAAAATGATGACTCTAGGATGTCCTTGAACCATTTTACGCCAAGGTCAAAATTGCTCACATAGACTTTTGTGTAGTTAAAAGTCAAAACAGCATATTTGTAGCTCACCAGAGCCGAAGGCTCCGGGGGAGCTTATATTCATTGGTCCGTCGTCCGTCGTCGTCGTCGACGTCAACATTTTCAAACAACATCTTCTCTGAAATTACTTGGCCAATTGAAACCAAATTACATGTGGAGCCTCTGTGGGAAGGGGGAACGAAAGTTTGTTCGTGAGGACTGGGTCACTTGACCAATATGGCCGCCATGCCCATATATGGTGAAAATCTTCTTCTCAAGAACCGAATGACCGATGTTCTTGAAACTTGGTATGCAGCATCAGGGACTCGGGCCCTACCATATTTGTACAAATGATGACCGTTGATTGATCTTGACCTGTTTTACGTCAAGGTCCAATATGGTCACTTAGACATTTGTATGGAAAAAAAGGCAAAACAGTGGATTTTTCTGATTGCATGGTAGCTAGCGGCATCAGAAATGATATTTGCACTCAGCTGAATGGAATTTTGTCAGTTCCGAAGGTCAAGGTCATTTACTGACCTTTGTCCGGGAAGGCTCAGAATCAGTATTTTTATCTTCTTCTCAAATTAAACTGCTGGGTAGATTGAAACCAAATTACATGTGGAGCCTCTGTGGGAAGGGGAAACGAAAGTTTATTTGTAAGGCCAATAAGGCCGCCATGTCCATATATGGTAAAAACCTTTAAAAATCTTTTTCTCAGGAACCAAACGGCCGATGACCTTGGAACTTGGTTTGCAGCATCGGTAACTCGGGCCCTACCAAGTTTTTCAAATGATGACCTTTGATTGACTTTGACCTATTTTACGTCAAGGTCAAATATGGTCACTTAGACATATGTATGGAAAAAGGGCAAAACCGTGGATTTTTCTGATTGCATGGTAACCTGTGGCATCAGAAATGATATTTGCAATCAGCTGAATGGAAGTTTTTCAACTCCAAAGGTCAAGGTCATTTGCTGACCTTTGTCCTGGATGGCTCAGATTCAGTATTTTAATCTAGGTTGATTGAAACCAAATTACATGTGGAGCTTCTATGGGAAGAGGGAATGAAAGTTTGTTCGTTAGGACTGGGTCACATGACCAATATGGCTGCCATGCCCATATATGGTAAAAACCTAAAAAAATCTTCTTCTCAGGAACCAAATGGCCGATGACCTTGAAATTTGGTATGCAGCATCGGGGCTGAGACCCTACCAATTTTGTTGCAATGATGACCTTTGGTTGACCTGTTTTTACGTCACGGTCAAATTTGGTCACATAGACAATTGTATCGAAAAAAGGCAAGACAGTGGATTTTACTGATTGTATGGTGGCCTTTTGTTGTCACATGACCAAGATGGGCATCATGCCTGTATATGGTATAAACCACATGACCTCTGGTGAGCGTAGTGGTCCATGGGCCTCTTGTATTATGGTGTTCTGGAATATCTGCGATGGTTCAAAAATTGCCGATTTTCTTCTAGACTATTTACTTTTGATTATCAAGGAGATTAAGGCTGATAAGAATAAAAGAAAATGTTAAATTCAAGTGCTTTTCAAGGTCTATGGACAGTTTTCAAGCACTTTTCAAGACAAATTTTATTTTCAAGGATTTTTCAAGACAGGCCTTCATATTCAAGTACTTTTCAATCCTGTGCGAACCCTGTGCAGCGTCTTATCATAAGGTGGTTTAGGGGTGGGGATCTGTAAGGTTTCCGAGATATTGGCCTTTTATGAAGTTGAAGGGGTGGCGTAAGCCCCCGATGCATCCCCGGGCCCCGGGATGCGTCTTATCATAAGGAACAAGAATATATATGGTTTAGTGGTGGGGATGAATGGTTTCTGCGATATATGACCTTTTATGAAGTGGAGGGGACGGGGCAGGGCCACAGCGCATCTCGGGGAGACCCCCAGCTTGGTGTCACTGTATGTGTCTTATCATAAGGAATACGGTAGCCTCCCCTTCCCAGGCAAATCTTGGCGATACAACGGATAACCGAATGACTAGAAAACGGAAACTACCGGAAACAACCCAAGGAAGCGTCAGCGAGAAGGCCATTTTGAGAAGAAATTCCTGAACACACGCCGACTGTTACGCTTGTCTGGTGGAGATTTATAGACGATATATTCATAATATGGCCACACACTAGGGAGTTTGTATGGAGTGGAGGGGGTGGGGCAAGGCCCCGGCGCATCCCGGTGGTCCCCAGGTTGGTGTCACTGAATGCCTCTTATCGAGAGGAACAGGTATGAGGGGTTTAGGGGTTGGGATCTGAATTGCTTCTGAGATATATGGCTTTTATGAAGTGAAAGGGGTGGGGCAGCGCCTCAGCACAACCCCGGGACCTTCAGGTTGGCATCAAAGCATATGGCTGAGAGATCCTGATTCATGTGATTGTAAAAACTCAGTGTATTGCTATCCTGCTGCTGGTCATGTAATTACTGGCAATATCAAAATTATTCCAGATTCTAATATAAGGAATATAATTTCTGAAGGACCGAAATATCGGTTTCCTTCTAAAATTGATTTCAGTAAAATGTAGAGATGAAATCGCTGCTTCCTTGAATGAATTCGGTAATCGATGGTGTAAGCGAGAGTATGTTGAGCATAAAACCCTTTAGGACTGGAAACTTAGCATTTTAAAACTAGTGAATAAACGAATTTCTTTCTATTCTCAAAATACTAACTTATTACCACCTAAGCCTTAGACGTCTTTACGTCATCTTAAACTAGGTATTCAAGAATATCATAAGAAGTTTGTTTTGGCCCCTGCAGACAAGGCCGCTAACAACGTCGTCGTTGTGTGACGGCTCCACTATGTTAACACGCTTAAGCAGGAGCTTGGTGGTACTAAGGCCTATGAACTTCAGCCTTTAGCTGAAGAGAGAGCTTTAGTAGATAAACATATTTGTCATTCAGCCACCAAGTTTGCTGTGTGTGCTACTGAAGGCCAAGACGAGCTTCCTACGCTATACTGGTTACCAAAACTTCATAAAAGACCTTACAAAGCACGGTTTATTGCAAATTCTAGCTCTTGCACTACACTGAACTTTCTAAATTATTAACTTCATGCCTTACTGCTATTAAAATGCATGTGATTAAATATTGTGATAAAGTCTTTGAAAGATCAGGAAGAAATATGTTTTGGTCTATAAAAATTCGAATGAGGTTTTAAATAAATTGAAATCCAGACATTTTGTTGCTTCAAGTCTGTCTACTTACGATTTTTCCACTCTTTACACTACACTTCCTCATAATCTTATAAAAGAAAAGCTTAATGGTTTAATTGAATGGGCTTTTCACAGAGAAGATTCTCTCTGTCTTGCATGTAATGTCAGAAATGCATTTTTAACTTCTAAAGAGCATAAGAATTATACACTTTGGTCATGTCAGAAAGTGTGTGATACCCTCACCTTTCTACTTGACATTATTTATATTAGATTCGGTACTAAGTTATTTAGACAAATTGTGGGCATTCCGATGGGTACGAATTGCGCACCTCTTGTGGCTGATCTGTTCTTGTATTGTCATGCTTTCGCTTTCCATTGATAACCAATCTGAAATTATTGAAGCTTTTAGCTCCACTTCTAGACGTTCAGATGATTTATTAAATATTGATAATACCTATTTCGATGGTTTGATCAGTCAGATTTACCCCCCAGAACTTCAGTTAAATAAAGCAAATTCTTCTGATACCGAGGCCCCGTTTTTGGATTTACATCTATCTACTGTAGATGGGTTTGTTTCGTGCAAAATTTATGATAAACGCGATGACTTTGATTTTGAGATTGTAAATTTTCCTTTTTTGGATGGTGATGTTCCTCGTGCGCCATCCTATGGCGTTTATATTTCGCAGTTAATTCGATTTGCTAGAGTGTGTAGTCATGTAACTGACTTCAACACTCGTAATAAATTATTAACGACTAAACTTCTTAATCAGGGTTATCGGTCCCATAAACTACGCAAAGCCTTTTCAAAATTTTATAGACGCCATTCTGATTTAATTTCAAAATTCAATATTGGACTTAAATCTCTTCTGCAACAAGGTCTATCGGAACCCGAATTTTATGGTGACTTAGTATATAAATTCAGAAAAATATATAACCACAATGACTTCAGCACCCAATTTCGTAAAATCATTCTTCGATATAAAAAGATTGGGTACAACATGGATGATATACGACAGACTGCATGCATGGTAGTTAACCCAATCACGGTTGGCAACTTTGCTTCCCTCTTTAATTGCACGCCTGTGGATCAGGCCTCTGATTCTATGACGGTTCCAACGTAAAGGCTTATTGAGAAT
The DNA here is from genome assembly GCA_963580285.1 of Lucinisca nassula. Lineage (NCBI taxonomy): Eukaryota > Metazoa > Mollusca > Bivalvia > Lucinida > Lucinidae > Lucinisca > Lucinisca nassula. The sequence goes on from OY757017.1 coordinate 45,099,459, forward strand.
TAGAGAGATCTCATTCAAGGTAATGTTGGTTGGTGCCTGATGCTCTGTCTCTGGTCGGGCCCATCGGAGTCTAACTGTTGGTTTTCTTTTGCTCCAGCATTTCAGTGGTTTCTTGCTGTCGAGTCCTCACCGTTGTCTCACCTCTGTGGTTCTTTGATTATTTGTGTTCACGGAGATGTTGCACTGATGAGTTAGGAGGCCTTCATGCGGACTGAACAAATTATTTGTCTAAATCGCGACAGAAGTAAGGGCGAGGATTGTGGCCACGTAAAATCGATTTAAGCCCCCCAGTGGAAATCTTTCCACTGACCGTTCCAAGGCGGTTCTTCTGTGGTGATTTATTTATGTTGTTGTTTGTTACTTACTGTGTGTATCACTTGTGTTTTTAGCTCACCGTCACGTAGTGACCAGGTGAGCTTATGGGATCACTTTTCGTCCGTCGTCCGTCGTGCGTCCGTGCGTCAGTGCGTCCGTGCGTCCGTAAACAATTTCTTCAAACGACATCTGCTCCTAAACCACTGATCGGATTTTGACCAAACTTCACAGGAATGATCCTTAGGTGGTCCCCTTTCAAAGTTGTTCAAATGGTTCCGGTCCGTTGCACATATAGGTTTTTGGGGCCAAAAATAGATTTTTTTCACCAAAAACTTAAAAAATCTTCTTCTCTGAAACCACAAGGCCCAGGTCTTTGATATTTGGTCTGAAGCTTCATCTAGTGGACCCCTACCAAGATTGTTCAAATTATAGTGCTGGGGCCAAAAATGCCCCCGCTCCGGGGCCCTTTAGTTTTACATGGGCTTATATAGGGAAAATCTTTAAAAATCTTCTTCTCTGAAACCGTAAGGCCCAGGTCTTTGATATTTGGTCTGAAGCTTCATCTAGTGGACCCCTACCAAGATTGTTCAAATTATAGTGATGGGGCCAAAAATGCCCCCGCTCCGGGGCCCTTGGGTTTTACATGGGCTTATATAGGGAAAATCTTTGAAAATCTTCTTCTCTGAAACCGTAAGGCCAAGGTCTTTGATATTTGGTCTGAAGCTACATCTAGTGGACCCCTACCAAGATTGTTCAAATTATAGTGCTGGGGCCAAAAATGCTCCCGCCCTGGGCCCCTTTGATTTTACATGGGCTAATATAGGGAAAATCTTTAAAAATCTTCTTCTCTGAAACCGCAAGGCCCAGGTCTTTGATATTTGGTATGAAGCTTCAACTAGTGGACCCCTATCAAGATTGTTCAAATTATAGTGCTGGGGCCAAAAATGCCCCCGCTCCGGGGCCCTTTGGTTTTACATGGGCTTATATAGGGAAAATCTTTAAAAATCTTCTTCTCTGAAACCACAAGGCCCAGGTCTTTGATATTTGGTATGAAGCTTCATCTAGTGGACCCCTACCAAGATTGTTCAAATTAAAGTGCTGGGGCCAAAAATGCCCCCGCTCCGGGGCCCTTTGGTTTAACATGGGCTTACATAGGGAAAATCTTTTCAAATTTTCTTCTCTGAAATCGCAAGGCCCAGGTCTTTGATATTTGGTATGAAGCTTCATCTAGTGGACCCCTACCAAGATTGTTCAAATTATAGTGCTGGGGCCAAAAATGCCCCCGCTCCGGGGCCCTTTGGTTTTACATGGGATTATATAGGGAAAATCTTTAAAAATCTTCTTCTCTGAAACCATAAGGCCCAGGTCTTTGATATTTGGTCTGAAGCTACATCTAGTGGACCCCTACCAAGATTGTTCAAATTATAGTGCTGGGGCCAAAAATGCCCCCGCCTCAGGCCCCTTTGATTTTACATGGGCTAATATAGGGAAAATCTTTATAAATCTTTTTCTCTGAAACTGCAAGGCCCAGGTCTTTGATATTTGGTATGAAGATTCAACTGATGGACCCCTACCAAGATTGTTCAAATTATAGTGCTGGGGCCAAAAATGCCCCCGCTCCGGGGCCCTTTGGTTTTACATGGGCTTATATAGGGAAAATCTTTAAAAATCTTCTTCTCTGAAACCGTAAGGCCCAGGTCTTTGATATTTGGTCTGAAGCTACATCTAGTGGACCCCTACCAAGATTGTTCAAATTATAGTGCTGGGGCCAAAAATGCCCCCGCCCCAGGCCCCTTTGATTTTACATGGGCTAATATAGGGAAAATCTTTAAAAATCTTTTTCTCTGAAACTGCAAGGCCCAGGTCTTTGATATTTGGTATGAAGCTTCAACTGATGGACCCCTACCAAGATTGTTCAAATTATAGTGCTGGGGCCAAAAATGCTCCCGCTCCGGGGCCCTTTGGTTTTACATGGTCTTATAAAGGGAAGATCTTTAAAAATCTTCTTCTCTGAAACCCTGAGGCCCAGGTCTTTGATATTTGGTATGAAGCTTCATCTAGTGGACCCCTACCAAGATTGTTCAAATTATAGTGCTGGGGCCAAAAATGCCCCCGCCCCAGGGCCCTTTGGTTTTACATGGGCTTATATAGGGAAAATCTTAAAAAATCTTCTTCTCTGAAACCACAAGGCCCAGGTCTTTGATATTTGGTATAAAGCTTCATCTAGTGGACCCCTACCAAGATTGTTCAAATTATAGTGCTGGGGCCAAAAATGCCCCCGCACCGGGGCCCTTTGGTTTAACATGTGCTTATATAGGGAAAATCTTTTAAAATTTTCTTCTCTGAAACCGCAAGGCCCAGGTCTTTGATATTTGGTATGAAGCTTTATCTAGTGGACCCCCACCAAGATTGTTCAAATTATAGTGCTGGGGCCAAAAAATGCCCCAGCTCCAGGGCCCTTGGGTTTTACATGGGCTTATATATGGAAGATCTTTAAAAATCTTCTTCTCTGAAACCGTAAAGCCCAGGTCTTTGATATTTGGTATGAAGCTTCATCTAGTGGACCCCTACCAAGATTGTTCAAATTAAAGTGCTGGGGCCAAAAATGCCCCCGCCCTGGGGCCCTTTGGTTTTACATGGGCTTATATAGGGAAAATCTTTAAAAATCTTCTTCTCTGAAACCGTAAGGCCCAGGTCTTTGATATTTGGTCTGAAGCTACATCTAGTGGACCCCTACCAAGATTGTTCAAATTAAAGTGCTGGGGCCAAAAATGCTCCCGCCCTGGGCCCCTTTGATTTTACATGGGCTAATATAGGGAAAATCTTTAAAATTCTTCTTCTCTGAAACCGCAAGGCCCAGGTCTTTGATATTTGGTATGAAGCTTCAACTAGTCGACCCCTATCAAGATTGTTCAAATTATAGTGCTGGGGCCAAAAATGCCCCCGCTCCGGGGCCCTTTGGTTTTACATGGGCTTATATAGGGAAAATCTTTAAAAATCTTCTTCTCTGAAACCACAAGGCCCAGGTCTTTGATATTTGGTATGAAGCTTCATCTAGTGGACCCCTACCAAGATTGTTCAAATTAAAGTGCTGGGGCCAAAAATGCCCCCGCTCCGGGGCCCTTTGGTTTAACATGGGCTTACATAGGGAAAATCTTTTAAAATTTTCTTCTCTGAAATCGCAAGGCCCAGGTCTTTGATATTTGGTATGAAGCTTCATCTAGTGGACCCCTACCAAGATTGTTCAAATTATAGTGCTGGGGCCAAAAATGCCCCCGCTCCGGGGCCCTTTGGTTTTACATGGGCTTATATAGGAAAAATCTTTAAAAATCTTCTTCTCTGAAACCGTAAGGCCCAGGTCTTTGATATTTGGTCTGAAGCTTCATCTAGTGGACCCCTACCAAGATTGTTCAAATTATAGTGCTTGGGCCAAAAATGCCCCCGCTCCGGGGCCCTTTGGTTTTACATGGGCTTATATAGGGAAAATCTTTAAAAATCTTCTTCTCTGAAACCATAAGGCCCAGGTCTTTGATATTTGGTCTGAAGCTACATCTAGTGGACCCCTACCAAGATTGTTCAAATTATAGTGCTGGGGCCAAAAATGCCCCCGCCTCAGGCCCCTTTGATTTTACATGGGCTAATATAGGGAAAATCTTTAAAAATCTTTTTCTCTGAAACTGCAAGGCCCAGGTCTTTGATATTTGGTATGAAGCTTCAACTGATGGACCCCTACCAAGATTGTTCAAATTATAGTGCTGGGGCCAAAAATGCTCCCGCTCCGGGGCCCTTTGGTTTTACATGGTCTTATTAAGGGAAGATCTTTAAAAATTTTCTTCTCTGAAATCGCAAGGCCCAGATCTTTGATATTTGGTATGAAGCTTCATCTAGTGGACCCCTACCAAGATTGTTCAAATTATAGTGCTGGGGCCAAAAATGCCCCCGCTCCGGGGCCCTTTGGTTTTACATGGGCTTATATAGGAAAAATCTTTAAAAATCTTCTTCTCTGAAACCGTAAGGCCCAGGTCTTTGATATTTGGTCTGAAGCTTCATCTAGTGGACCCCTACCAAGATTGTTTAAATTATAGTGCTTGGGCCAAAAATGCCCCCGCTCCGGGGCCCTTTGGTTTTACATGGGCTTATATAGGGAAAATCTTTAAAAATCTTCTTCTCTGAAACCATAAGGCCCAGGTCTTTGATATTTGGTCTGAAGCTACATCTAGTGGACCCCTACCAAGATTGTTCAAATTATAGTGCTGGGGCCAAAAATGCCCCCGCCTCAGGCCCCTTTGATTTTACATGGGCTAATATAGGGAAAATCTTTAAAAATCTTTTTCTCTGAAACTGCAAGGCCCAGGTCTTTGATATTTGGTATGAAGATTCAACTGATGGACCCCTACCAAGATTGTTCAAATTATAGTGCTGGGGCCAAAAATGCCCCCGCTCCGGGGCCCTTTCGTTTTACATGGGCTTATATAGGGAAAATCTTTAAAAATCTTCTTCTCTGAAACCGTAAGGCCCAGGTCTTTGATATTTGGTCTGAAGCTACATCTAGTGGACCCCTACCAAAATTGTTCAAATTATAGTGCTGGGGCCAAAAATGCCCCCGCCCCAGGCCCCTTTGATTTTACATGGGCTAATATAGGGAAAATCTTTAAAAATCTTTTTCTCTGAAACTGCAAGGCCCAGGTCTTTGATATTTGGTATGAAGCTTCAACTGATGGACCCCTACCAAGATTGTTCAAATTATAGTGCTGGGGCCAAAAATGCTCCCGCTCCGGGGCCCTTTGGTTTTACATGGTCTTATTAAGGGAAGATCTTTAAAAATCTTCTTCTCTGAAACCCTGAGGCCCAGGTCTTTGATATTTGGTATGAAGCTTCATCTAGTGGACCCCTACCAAGATTGTTCAAATTATAGTGCTGGGGCCAAAAATGCCCCCGCCCCAGGGCCCTTTGGTTTTACATGGGCTTATATAGGGAAAATCTTAAAAAATCTTCTTCTCTGAAACCACAAGGCCCAGGTCTTTGATATTTGGTATAAAGCTTCATCTAGTGGACCCCTACCAAGATTGTTCAAATTATAGTGCTGGGGCCAAAAATGCCCCCGCACCGGGGCCCTTTGGTTTAACATGTGCTTATATAGGGAAAATCTTTTAAAATTTTCTTCTCTGAAACCGCAAGGCCCAGGTCTTTGATATTTGGTATGAAGCTTTATCTAGTGGACCCCCACCAAGATTGTTCAAATTATAGTGCTGGGGCCAAAAATGCCCCAGCTCCAGGGCCCTTGGGTTTTACATGGGCTTATATATGGAAGATCTTTAAAAATCTTCTTCTCTGAAACCGTAAAGCCCAGGTCTTTGATATTTGGTATGAAGCTTCATCTAGTGGACCCCTACCAAGATTGTTCAAATTAAAGTGCTGGGGCCAAAAATGCCCCCGCCCTGGGGCCCTTTGGTTTTAAATGGGCTTATATAGGGAAAATCTTAAAAAATCTTCTTCTCTGAAACCGCAAGGCCCAGGTCTTTGATATTTGGTATGAAGCTTCATCTAGTGGACCCCTACCAAGATTGTTCAAATTATAGTACTGGGGCCAAAAATGCCCCCGCTCCGGGGCCCTTTGGTTTTACATGGGCTTACATAGGGAAAATCTTTTAAAATTTTCTTCTCTGAAACCGCAAGGCCCAGGTCTTTGATATTTGGTATGAAGCTTCACCTAATGAACCCCTACCAAGATTGTTCAAACTATAGCCCTGGGGCCAAAAATGCCCCCTGCCCCGGGGCCCTTTGATTTTACATGGGCTTTTATAGGGAAAATCTTTAAAAATCTTCTTCTCTAAAACCGCTAGGCCGAGGTCTTTGATATTTGGTATGAAGCTTCACCTAGTGGACCCCTACCAAGACTGTTCAAATTATAGTGCTGGGGCAAAAAATGCTCCCACTCTGGGGCCCTTTGGTTTTACATGGGCTTATATAGGGAAAATCTTTAAGAATTTTCATCTCTGAAACCCTAAGGCCCATGTCTTTGATATTTGGTATGACTTCACCCCACAAGGCCCAGGTTCCCCCCCCCCCCCCGCCCCGGGGCTTTTTGGTTTTACATGGGCTTATACAGGGAAAATCTTAAAAAAACTTCTTCTCTGAAACTGCAAGGCCCAGGTCTTTGATATTTGGTATGAAGCTTCACCTAGTGGACCCCAACCATGGTTGTTCAAATTATAGCCCTAGGGCGAAAAATGCCCCCGCTCCGGGGCCCTTTGGTTTTACATAGACTTATATATGGAAAATCTTGAAAAATCTTCTTCTCTGAAACCAAAAGGCCCAGGTCTTTGATATTTGGTATGAGGCTTAATCTAGTGGACCCCTACCAAAATTGTTCTAATTATAGTGCTGGGGCCAAAAATTTTCTTCTCTGAAACTGTAAGGCCCATGTCTTTGATATTTGGTATGAAGCTTCACCCCAAAAGGCCCAGGCCCTGGGGGCCAAACATGCCCCCATACCGGGGCCTTTTGGTTTTACATGGGCTTATGTAGGGAAGATCTTTAAAAGTCTTCTTCTCTGAAGTCGTAAGGCCCAGGTCTTTGTTATTTGGTATGAAGCTTTATCTAGTGGACCCCTACCAAGTTAGTTGAAATTATAGTGCTGGGGCCAAATATGCCCCCGCCCGGTGGCCCTTTGGTTTTACATGAGCTTATATAGGGAAAATCTTTAAAAATCTTCTTCTCTGAAACCGCAAGGCCCAGGTCTTTGATATTTGGTATGAAGCTTCATCTAGTGGACCCCCACCAAGATTGTTCAAATTAAAGTGCTGGGGCCAAAAATGCCCCCGCTCCAGGGCCCTTTGGTTTTACATGGGCTTACATAGGGAAAATCTTTTAAAATTTTCTTCTCTGAAATCGCAAGGCCCAGGTCTTTGATATTTGGTATGAGGCTTCATCTAGGGGAACCCTACCAAGATTGTTCAAATTATAGTGCTGGGGCCAAAAATGCCCCCGCTCTGGGGCCCTTTGGTTTTACATTGGCTTATATAGGGAAAATCTCTAAACAATTTTCTTCTCTGAAACCGTAATGCCCTTGTCTTTGATATTTGGTATGAAGCTTCACCCCACAAGGCCAAGGGCCCCCCCCCCCCCCCCCCCGACCCCAGCCACTTTTGGTTTTACATGGGCTTTTATAGGGAAAATCTTTAAAAATCTTCTTCTCTGAAACCGTAAGGCCCAGGTCTTTGATATTTGGTATGAAGCTTCACCTAGTGGACCCCTACCAATGTTGTTCAAATTGTAGCCGTAGGGCCAAAAATGCCCCCGCTCCGGGGCCCTTTGGTTTTACATAGACTTATATATGGAAAATCTTGAAAAATCTTTTTCTCTGAAACTGCAATGCCCAGGTCTTTGATATTTGGTATGAGGCTTCATCTAGTGGACCCCTACCAAGATTGTTCAAATTATAGTGCTGGGGCCAAAAATGCCCCCGCCCCAGGGCCCTTTGGTTTTACATGGGCTTATATAGGGAAAATCTTTAAAAATCTTCTACTCTGAAACTGCAAGGCCCAGGTCTTTGATGTTTGGTATGAAGCTTCATCTAGTGGGCCCCTACCAAGATTGTTCAAATTCAAGTGCTGGGGCCAAAAATGCCCCCGCCCCGGGGCCTTTTGGTTTTACATGGGCTTATATAGGGAAAATCCTTAAAAGTCTTCTTCTCTGAAACCGCTAGGCCCAGGTCTTTGATATTTGGTATGAAGCTTTACCTAGTGGACCCCTGCCAAGATTGTTCAAATTATAGTGCTGGGGCAAAAAATGCCCCTGCTCTTGGGCCCTTTGGTTTTATATGGGTTATTTAGGGAAAAATCTTTAAAAATTTTCTACTCTGAAACTGTAAGGCCCATGTCTTTGATATTTGGTATGAAGCTTCACCCCACAAGGCCCAGGCCCTGGGGCCAAAAATGCCCCCAACCCGGGTCCTTTTGGTTTTACATGGGCTTATATAGGGAAAATCTTTAAAAATCTCGTCTCTGAAACTGCTAGGCTCAGGTCTTTGATATTCAATATGAAGCTTCACCTAGTAGACCCTTCCAAGATTATTCAAATTATAGCCCTGGGGCCAAAAATGCCCCTGCTCCAGGGCCCTTTGGTTTTACATAGACTTATTTATGGAAAATCTTGAAAACTCTTCTTCTCTGAAACCGCAAGGCCCAGGTCTTTGATATTTGGTATGAAGCTTCATCTGGTGGACCCCTACCAATATTGTTCAAATTATAGTGCTGGGGCCAAAAATGCCCCCGCCCCGGGTCTTTGGGTTTTACATGGGCTTATATAGGGAAAATCTTTAAAAATCTTCTTCTCTGAAACCGCTAGGCTCAGGTCTTTGATATTTGGTATGAAGCGTCACCTAGTGGACCCCTACCAAGATTGTGCAAATTAAAGTGCTGGGGCAAAAAATGCCCCCGATCTGGGGCCCTTTGGTTTTACATGGCTTATATAGAGAAACTCTTTAAAAAAATCTTCTTTTCTGAAACCACAGGGCCCAGGTCTTTGATATTTGGTATGAAGCTTCACCTAGTGGACCCCTACCAGGACTGTTCAAATTATTGCCCTGGGGCCAAAAATGCTCCCGCTCCGGGGCCCCTTGGTTTTACATAGATTTATATAGGGAAAATCTTTAAAAATTTACTTCTCTGAAACTGTAAGGCCCACTTTTTATATTTGGTATGAAGCTTCACCCCACAAGGCCCAGTTCCCCCCCCCCCTTATAAAGGGGAAAATCTTTAATAATCTTCTTCTCTGAAACCGCAAGGCCCAGGTCTTTGATATTTGGTATGAAGCTTCATCTGGTGGACCCCTACCAATATTGTTCAAATTATAGTGCTGGGACCAAAAATGCCTCCTCCCCGGGGCCTTTTGGTTTTACATGGGCTTATAGAGGGGAAAATCTTGAAAAATCTTCTTCTCGGAAACCACAAGGCCTAGGTCTTTGATATTCAGTATGAAGTTTCATCTAGTGGACCAAAATTGTTCAATTATAGCCCTGAGACCAAAAATGCCCCCGCATCGGGGCTCTTTGGTTTTACATAGACTTATATGGGGAAAATCTTGAAAAATCTTCTTCTCTGAAACCAGAAGGCCTAGGTCTTTGATATTTGGTATGAAGCTTCATCTAGTGGACCTCTACCAAGATTGTTCAAATTTTAGCCCTGAGACCAAAAAGGCCCCTGTCTCGGGGGTCCTTTGGTTTTACATAGACTTATAACTTATAGAGTCTAACTGTTGGTTTTCTTTTGCTCCAGCATTTCAGTGGTTTCTTGCTGTCGAGTCCTCGTGTTCACGGAGATGTTGCACTGATGAGTTAGGAGGCCTTCATGCGGACTGAACAAATTTTTTGTCTAAATCGCAGCGGAAGTAAGGGCGAGGATTGTGGCCATGTAAAATAGATTTAAGCCCCCAGTGGAAATCTTTCCACTGACCGTTCCAAGGCGGTTCTTCTGTGGCGATTTATTTATGTTGTTGTTAATTACTTACTGTGTGTATCACTTGTGTCTTTTAATTTTGGATGGCCATATTGCCATTTTGTGGGAAAGTAACTGTCCTTATGGCCTTCTTTTGTTTAGGTTTCCATTATGGTCTGGTCGCTTAATGTTTGTATTTCTTTCCCTTTGGTGTCTTTGATGTGTATCGATTCCTGATCTTTGTTTTACTTCTACTTTATATAGGGAAAATCTTTAAAAATCTTCTTCTGTGAAACCACAAGGCCTAGGTCTTTGATATTTGGTGTGAAATTTCATCTAGTGGACCTCTATCAAGATTGTTCAAATTATAGGCTATTAGCCCTGGGGCCAAAAATGCCCCCGCCCCGAGACCCTTTGCTTTTACACAGACTTAAATAGGGAAATCTTTAAAAATCTACTTCTCTGAAACCCCAAGGCCCATGCCTTTGATATTTGGTATGGAGCTTCATCTAGTGGACCTCTACCAAGATTGTTTAAATCATGGCCCTGAAGCCATAAATGCCCCCGCTCATGGGCCATTTGGTTTTACATAGGCTAATGTAGGGAATATCTTTAAAAAATCTTCTTCTCTGAAACCCCAAGGCCCAGGTCTTTGATATTTGGTGTGTAGCTTCATCTAGTGGACCTTTGCCAAGATTGTTCAAATTATAGCCTTTGTTGATATTTGGTATGAAGCTTCACCTCTTTAGACCTCCCTCAACATTATGCACATTTTAGCCCTGGGGTCAATAATGGCCCTCCACGAGGCCCACTTGTTACTCTATCATATGGATCAGGTGAGCGATCCAGGGCCATGATGGCCCTCTTGTGTTTTATATTAGGATCACATTTTGTCTGTCATCCGTGCGTAAACAATTTCTTCAAACGACATCTCCTCCTAAACCACTGATCGGATTTTGACCAAACTTCACAGGAATGATCCTGAGGTGGTCCCCTTTCAAAGTTGTTCAAATGGTTCCGGTCCACATATAGGTCACAGGGGCAAAAAATAATTTTTTTCACCGGAAACTTAAAAAATCTTCTTCTCTGAAACCACAAGGCCCAGGTCTTTGATATTTGGTATGAAGCTTCATCTAGTGGACCCCTACCAAGATTGTTCAAATTAAAGTGCTGGGGCCAAAAATGCCCCCCGCCCCGGGGGCCCTTTGGTTTTACAAGGGCTTATATAGGAAAATCTTCAAAAATCTTCTTCTCTGAAACCGTAAGGCCCAGGTCTTTGATATTTGGTACGAAGCTTCATTTAGTGGACCCTTACCAAGATTGTTCAAATTATAGTACTTGGGCCAAAAATGCCCCCGCCACGGGGCCCTTTAATTTTACATAGGCTTATATAGGGAAAATCTTTAAAAATCTTCTTCTCTGAAACCGCAAGGCCCAGGTCTTTGATATTTGATATGAAGCTTCATCTAGTGGATCCCTACCAAGATTGTTCAAATTATAGTGCTGAGGCCAAAAATGCCCCCGCCCCTGGGGCCTTTGGGTTTACATGGGCTTATATAGGGAAACTCTTTAAAAATCTTCTTCTCTGAGACTGCAAGGCCCAGGGTTTTGCTATTTGGTATGAAGCTTCATCTAGTGGACCCCTACTAAGATTGTTCAAATTATAGTGCTGGGGCCAAAAATGCCCCCACCCCGGGGCCCTTTGGTTTTACATAGGCTTATGTAGGGAAAATTTTAAAAAAATTCTTCTCTGAAACTACAAGGCCCTGGTCTTTGATATTTGGTATGAAGCTTCATCTTGTGGACCTCTACCAAGATTGTTCCAGTTATAGCCCTTGGGCCAAAAATGCGCCCCCACCCCTCCGGGGCCCTTTGGTTTTACATAGACTTATATAGGGAAAATCTTGAAAAATCTTCTTCTTTGAAACCACAAGGCCTAGGTCTTTGATATTTGGTATGAAGCTTCAGCTAGTAGACCGCTACCAAGATTGTTCAAATTATAGCCCTGAGGCCAAAAATGCCCCCGCCTCGGGGCCCTTTGGTTTTACATAGACTTATATAAGGAAAATCTTTAAAAATTTTCTTCTGTGAAACCACAAGGCCTAGGTCTTTGATATTTGGTGTGAAATTTCATCTAGTGGACCTCTATCAAGTTTGTTCAAATTATAGCCCTGGGGCCAAAAATGCCCCCGCCCCGAGACCCTTTGATTTTACATAGACTTATATAGGGAAATCTTTAAAAATCTTCTTCTCTGAAACTGCATGGCCCATGACTTTGATATTTGGTATGGAGCTTCATCTAGCCTTTGTTGATATTTGGTATGAAGCTTCACCTTTTTAGACCTCCCTCAACATTATGCACATTATAACCTTGGGTTCAATAATGGCCCTCTCCGGGGCCAACTTGTTCCTCTATGGATCAGGTGAGCGATGCAGGGCCATCATGACCCTCTTGTTAGCTCACCGTCACGTAGTGACGAGGTGAGCTTTTGGGATCACTTTTCGTCCGTCGTCCGTGCGTGCGTGCGTCCGTGCGTCCGTCCGTCCGTAAACAATTCTATAAACGACATCTCCTCCTAAACCACTGATCGGATTTTGACCAAACTTCATAGGAATGATCCTTAGGTGGTCCCCTTTCAAAGTTGTTCAAATGGTTCCGGTCCGTTGCACATCTAGGTCATAGGAGCCAAAAACAGATTTTTTTCACCAAAAACTTAAAAAATCTTCTCTGAAACCACAAGGCCCAGGTCTTTGATATTTGGTATGAAGCTTCATCTGGTGGACCCCTACCAAGATTGTTCAAATAATAGTGCTGGGGCCAAAAATGCCCCCGCTCCGGGGCCCTTTGGTTTTACATGGGCTTATCTAGGGAAAATCTTTAAAAATCTTCTTCTCTGAAACCGTAAGGCCCAGGTCATTGATATTTGGTATGAAGCTTCATCTAGTGGACCCCTACCAAGATTGTTCAAATTATAGTGCTGGAGCCAAAAATGCCCCCGCTCCGGGGCCCTTTGGTTTTACATGGGCTTATATAGGGAAAACCTTTAAAAATCTTCTTCTCTGAAACCGCAAGGCCCAGGTCTTTGATATTTGGTATGAAGCTTCATCTAGTGGACCCCTACCAAGATTGTTCAAATTATAGTGCTGGTGCCAAAAATGCCCCCGCTCCAGGGCCCTTTGGTTTTACATGGGCTTATATAGGGAAGAGCTTTAAAAATCTTCTTGTCTGAAACCCTAAGGGCCAGGTCTTTGATATTTGGTATGAAGCTTCATCTAAGGGACCCCTACCAAGATTGTTCAAATTATAGTGCTGGGGTCAAATATGCTTCCGCTCCGGGGCCCTTTGGTTTTACATGGGCTTATATAGGGAAAACCTTTATAAATTTTCTTCTCTGAAACGGTAAGGCCCATGTCTTTGATATTTGGTATGAAGCTTCATCCCACACATCCATGGTCCTTCTTTCCCCCCCACCCCCCCCCCTTACACACACACACACACACACACACACTCCGGGGCCCTTTGGTTTTAAATGGGCTTATATAGGGAAAATCTTTAAAAATCTTCTTCTCTGAAACCACAAGGCCCAGGTCTTTGCTATTTGGTATGAAGCTTCATCTAGTGGACTCCTACCAAGATTGTTCAAATTATAGTGCTTGGGCTAAAAATGCCACCGCCCCGGGGCCCCATGGTTTTACATGGGCTTATATGGGGAAAATCTTTAAAAATCTTCTTCTCAGAAACCCCAAGGGCCAGGTCTTTGATATTTGGTATGAAGCTTCATCTAGTGGACCCCTACCAAGATTGTTCAAATTATAGTGCTAGGGCCAAAAATGTCCCTGCTCCAGGGCCCTTTGGTTTTACATGGGCTTATATAGGGAAGAGCTTTAAAAATCTTCTTCTCTGAAACCGTAAGGTCCAGGTCTTCGATATTTGGTATGAAGCTTCATCTGGTGGACCCCTACCAAGATTGTTCAAATTATAGTGCTGGGGCCAAAAATGCCCCCGCTCCAGGGCCCTTTGGTTTTACATGGGCTTATATAGGGAAAATCTTTAAAAATCTTCTTCTCTGAAACCATAAGGCCCAGGTCTTTGATATTTGGTATGAAGCTTCATCTAGTGGACCCCTACCAAGATTGTTCAAATTATAGTGTTGGAGCCAAAAATGCCCCCGCTCCGGGGCCCTTTGGTTTTACATGGGCTTATATAGGGAAAATCTTTAAAAATCTTCTTCTCTGAAACCGCAAGGCCCAGGTCTTTGATATTTGGTATGAAGCTTCATCTAGTGGACCCCTACCAAGATTGTTCAAATTATAGTGCTGGGGCCAAAAATGCCCCTGCTCCAGGGCCCTTTGGTTTTACATGGGCTTATATAGGGAAGAGCTTTAAAAATCTTCTTCTCTGAAACCGTAAGGCCCAGGTCTTTGATATTTGGTATGAAGCTTCATCTAGTGGACCCCTACCAAGATTGTTCAAATTATAGTGCTGGGGTCAAATATGCCCCCGCTCCGGGGCCCTTTGGTTTTACATGGGCTTATATAGGGAAAACCTTTAAAAATTTTCTTCTCTGAAACCGTAAGGCCCAGGTCTTTGCTATTTGGTATGAAGCTTCATCTAGTGGACTGCTACCAAGATTGTTCAAATTATAGTGCTTGGGCTAAAAATGCCACCGCCCCGGGGCCCTATGGTTTTACATCCATGGCTTATATGGGGAAAATCTTTAAAAATCTTCATCTCGGAAACCCCAAGGGCCAGGTCTTTGTTATTTGGTATGAACCTTCATCTAGTGGACCCCTACCAAGATTGTTCAAATTATAGTGCTAGGACCAAAACTGCCCCCGACCTGGGGCCCTTTGGTTTTACATAGACTTATATAGAGATATTCCTTAAAAATCTTCTTCTGAAACAACAAGGCCATGGTCTTTGATATTTGGTGTGAAGCTTCCTCTAGTGGACCTCTATCAAAATGGTTTAAATTATAGCCCTGAGGCCAAAAATGCCCCCGCCCTGGAGCCATTTGGTTTTATATAGGCTTATGTAGGGAATATCTTTAATAAAAATCTTCTTCTCTGAAACCGCAAGGCCCAGGTCTTTGATATTTGGTATGTAGCATGTCTAGTGGACCTTTGCCAAGATTGTTCAAATTATAGCATTTGTTGATATTTGGTATGAAGCTTCACCTTTTTAGATGTCTCTGAACATTATGCACATTATAGCCCTGGACTTAATAATGGCCCTCCCCGGGTCCCACTTGTTACTCTATGGATCAGGTGAGCGATCCAGGGCCATCATGGCCCTCTTGTGTTTTATATTAGGATCACTTTTTGTCTGTCATCCGTGCGTAAACAATTTCTTCAAACGACATCTTCTCCTAAACCACTGATCGGATTTTGACCAAACTTCACAGGAATGATCCTTAGGTAGACCCCTTTCAAAGTTGTTCAAATGGTTCCGGTCCGTTGCACATCTAGGTCACAGGAGCCAAAAATAGATTTTTTTCACCAAAAACTTAAAAAATCTTCTTCTCTGAAACCACAAGGCCCAGGTCTTTGATATTTGGTATGAAGACTCATCTAGTGGACCCCTAGCAAGATTGTTCAAATTATGGTGCTGAGGCCAAAAATGTCCCTGCCCCGGGGCCCTTTGGTTTTACATGGGCTTATATAGGGAAAATATTTAAAAATCTTCTTCCCTGAAACCGCAAGGCCGAGGTCTTTGATATTTGTAATGAAGCTTCATCTAGTGGACCCCTACCAAGATTGTTCAAATTATAGTGCTGGGGCAAAAAATTTCCCGCCCCGGGCCCTTTGGTTTATCATGGGCTTATATAGGGAAAATCTTTAAAAATCTTCTTGTCTGAAACCGCAAGGCCCAGGTCTTTGCTATTTGGTATGAAGCTTCATCTAGTGGACCCCTACCAAGATTGTTCAAATTATCGTGCTAGGGCCAAAAATGCCCCCGCCCTGGGGCCCTTTGGTTTTTACATGGGCTAATATAGGGAAAATCTTAAAAAAATCTTCTTCTCTGAAACCACAAGGCCCAGGTCTTTGCTATTTAGTATGAAGCTTCATCTAGTGGACCCCTACCAAGATTGTTCAAATTATAGTGCCGGGGCCAAAAATGCCCCCATCCCGGGGCCCTTTGGTTTTACATTGGCTTATATAGGGAAAATCTTCTTCTCTGAAACCACAAGGCCTAGGTCTTTGATATTAAATATTTTGGTATGAAGCTTCATCTTGTGGACCTACCAAGATTGTTCAAATTATAGCCCTGAGACCAAAAATGCCCCACCTCGGGGCCCTTTGGTTTTACATAGACTTATATAGGGAAAATCTTTAAAAATCTTCTTCTGTGAAACCACAAGGACTAGGTCTTTGCTATTTGGTACGAAGCTTCATCTAGTGGACCCCTACCAAGATTGTTCACATTATAGTGCTGGGGCCAAAAATGTCCAAACCCAGGGGACCTTTGGTTTTACATAGGCTTTTTTAGGGAAAATCTTTTAAAAGCTTCTTCTCTGAAACCACAAGGCCCAGATCTTTGATATTTGGTATTAAGCTTCATCTAGTGGACCTCTATCAAGATTGTTCAAATTATAGCCCTGGGGCAAAATATGCCCCCGCCACGAGACCCTTTGGTTTTACATAGACTTATATAGGGAAATCTTTAAAAATCTTCTTCTCTGAAACTGCAAGGCCCATTACTTTGATATTTGGTATGGAGCTTCATCTAGTGGACCTCTACCAGTTTTGTTCAAATTATAGCCCTCGGGCCACAAATGCCCCCGCCCCAGGGCCCTTTGGTTTTACATGGACCCATATAGAGATAATCTTTGAAAATCTTCTTCTCTGAAACAGCAAGGCCCAGATCTTTGATATTTGGTGTGAAGCTTCATCTAGTGGACCTCTATCAAGTTTGTTTAAATTATAGCCCTGAGGCCAAAAATGCCCCCGCCCCGGGCCATTTGGTTTTACATCGGCTTATGTAGGGAATATCTTTAAAAAAATCTTCTTCTCTGAAACCACAAGGCCCAGGTCTTTGATATTTGGTTTGCAGCTTCATCTAGTGGACCTTTGCCAAGATTGTTAAAATTATAGCCTTTGTTATACCCCCGCAAACGAAGTTTGAAGGGGGTATATAGGAGTCAGCTTGTCGTCTGTCGTCTGTCGTCTGTCGTCGGTCCGTTACAAAAATGTCCGTTACAAAAAACTTTAACATTGCTCATAACTTCCTTATCCTATGACCGATTTCTTTAATATTCACACACCACACACCTTGCCACTAGTACTTAAGATTGATATACACAAACCTGACCTTGACCTTTACGTTGACCTTCCTCAAGGTCAAATACTTGTCTGTCGTCGGTCCGTTACAAAAATGTCCGTTACAAAAAACTTTAACATTGCTCATAACTTCCTTATTCTTTGACCGATTTCTTTAATATTCACACACCACACACCTTGCCACTAGTACTTAAGATTGATATACACAAACCTGACCTTGACCTTTACGTTGACCTTCCTCAAGGTCAAATACTTGTAAAAATTTGTCGGTAGCGGGGGTATAATTGGCGCCCGTTAGGCGGCAGCTCTAGTTGATATTTGGTATGAAGCTTCACCTTTTTAGACCTCTCTCAACATTTTGCACATTATAGCCCTGGGATTAACAATGGCCCTCCCCAGGGCCCACTTGTTACTCTATGGATCAGGTGAGCGATTCAGGGCCATCATGGCCCTCTTGTTTTATATTGGATGGCCATATGGCCATTTTGTGGGAAAGTGACTGTCCTTATGACCTTCCTTTGTTTAGGTTTCCATTATGGTCTTGTCGCTTAATGTTTGTGTTTCTTTCCCTTTGGTGTCTTTGATGGGTGGAGTACGTTAATTGTATCGATTCCTGATCTTTGTTTTACTTCTACTTTTCTATCGCATTTATTAGTTGAGATATTGCGAAAAACATTATTTTTTTCTTCTGCTGTGAAGATCGAGAAAAACTTTTGTCTCCCAATTTCGGATTTTTTTCTCTCTATATTTAGTCGCTATAAAAATGGTGCAGTTTGCCGTTTACCGCGACTTCCTATCACATTTATCAGCTGAGAAATTGAGAAAAACATCATTTTTTCTTCTGCTGGGAAGATGGAGAAAAATTTTTGTCTCCACATTTCGTATTATTTACCTCTATACTAAGTCGCTATAAAAATGATGAAGTCTGCCGTTTACAGCGCCTTCTATCGCAATTATTAGCTGAGATATTGAGAAAAACATCATTAGCTCACTTGAGCCGAAGGCTCATGTGAGGTATTAGTATGCCAATGATCCGGCGTCCGTCGTCCGTTCACATTTTCAACTAAGTATATCTTTAAAGCCAGTTGGTCAATCATGATTAAATTTCTTGAGAAGCATTATCAGGTTTGGGGAAAAGATGCATTCTATTTTGGGGCAGATCAGCTGCAAACTCTTGTTGCCATGGCAACATATAGCTCCATAGACTTACAATGGGAAAAACTTAAAAAATCTTCTTCTCTGTAACCAATAGGCCCAGAGCTTACATATGAAGCATGTAGCAATGTCAAGTGGTCCCCTACATAAATTGTGCCAATCATGTCCCTGGGGTCTAAACTGGCCACGCCCCGGGGTCCCTTAACCCCCCATAAAAATAAAAGCTTAAAAAATCTTCTTCTCTGAAACCGTTAGGCACAGAGCTTACATATTAAGCATGTAGCAATGTCAAGTGGTCCTCTACATAAATTGTACCAATCATGCCACTGGGGTCTAAACTGGCCACGCTCCGGGGGCCCTTAGCCCCCATAGACTTATAATGGAAACTAGAAATATCTTTAAAAAAGATATGCGGCGTAGATTTAATTGGAAGGTCGTTTAGAAACCAGTGCTTCAGCTGAAGTGCACGACCCGCCGGATGCTTTTAGCTTGATGAGTGTTACCATATATGGGTATGGCGGCCATTTTGGTCATGTGACCTGGACCTAAAACGGTTCCCCCAATAAATGCGCCTTATCGTAAGGAGCAAAAATATATCTAATACTTTAGTACTGTATTCTGAATCGTGTGCAGGATAAAATGAATTCTCACTTTTCCAATACAAAAGCATATGTGTCAAAGTTTGACCTAGGCACAAAGAAGGTCAAGGTCAACCCAGGGTCACCATTTTAGCAATTTATGATGGGCCTACGTCCCAGATGTTATTTATCAAGTTTCGTGGAAATCTGCCAAGTGGTTCTGGAGAAGACTATTTTGAAGGGTTTTTAACATATATGGCTTGGCGGCCATTTTGGTAATGTGACCTGGACCCCATGAGCAAATTTTGGTTTCCTCCATCCCATAGAGGCTCCATATGAAATTTGACCTTAATCGGCCCAACGGTTTCCGAGGAGAAGCAGTTCGAAAATTTTCACATTTTTCGCCCCGGCGAGGCTATACTAAATGGAATGTAATATTTCGCAAGATCATTGGTTAGACCTCATTGATACTATCAGTATGCCAAAAATTGTTTAAATAATTCCAAGCAGTTAAGTCACTATCACCAATTTTCACAAACGGGTTACGGACGGACAGACAGACAGACCATATATGGCTTGGCGGCCATTTGGGTCATGTGACCTGGACCCCATGAGCAAATTTTATATTTCCCCCATCCCATAGAGGCTCCATATGAAATTTGACTTCAATCGGCAGAACGGTTTCCGAGGAGAAGCAGTTCGAAAATTTTCACATTTTTTCGCCTCGGCGAGCCTATACTAAATGGAATATAATATTTTGTAAGTTCATTGGTTAGATCTCATTGATATCTATCAGTATGCCAAAAATTGTTTAAATATTCCAAGCGGTTAAGTCACTATCACCAATTTTCACAAACGGGTTACGGACGGACAGACAGACTGACAGAATGACACGGTGATTTTAGGGCACTCTTAGAAAATCAACCGACTTCAGTCGGTCGCTTTTTTGGCGGGTCGTGCAATATGAGCTACAATAGTGACAGCAACAATTGTCTAGCTATGAACTGGTTTACTGTATTCAAACAATTCAGATGTCACGCGAGGAAAAATAGCTTTGCAGAGGGCGGTGTCCCGCCTGTTTGAGCTAAGGTTATTGTAAAAGGTCAAAAACATGACCTCATTTCAAGAGCATATGATCTCAAGTATGCACAACAAATAAGAAAACGTTATCATTTACTGTTTTTGAACACAAATTCTAGGGTTAACATTTCGGGTTGTCGCTATGGTGAACGTAAACGCATAGGCGGACGAACAAACGGACGAGCAGACAAACGGACGGAAACTTGATCTTATGTGCACCTAATTAAAACTCAAATTACACTTATTCCTTTTCAGAATTTATATAACATTAATGATATTCGAAAATGTCCATTTTGTGTTAAAATGGAGGACATAAAGTATGCTGAAGACAAATGATACACTGCAACTTTTTTTTAGCATATATTGTAAATTAAACATCTGTCAATTTGTAATGCGATTATTACATGTTTTTGTCATGCTATATCTCTTTATTGGTTTCATTGGGCAACAGGGCTTGGGTGTCATTTCATCTCAACGTCGGGTATAAGTCCCACAAACTTGGAAGCAACGTCTCCAAAATGACCTACACAGTGTTGATGGGGACGTTAAATCTCAAATCAAACAAACACTTCCTTTCGCAGAAAATTCTTCCTTTCGCGAAAGGAACCTTCCTTTCGCGAAATGGTTCCTTTCGCTATATAGACCAACCACGTGAAATTAGGTCAAAATAGCTATTCACCGCAGCAGTTACAGAATTCACTAGAAACACAATTATACATATGACGTATGGTCATCAAAGGACAAGACGGTGAGCAAGCCGAAACTGTATATATTTTTCATTCATGTCTCACATAAAAAACGAAACATTTCCTAGGTTAAAACTTCAGTAAACTGTCGTACTTTTGAGTAGATTTATTTATGCAAATCTTTGACCAATGAAATGGTCATCTCCTTGGACATGTGGTTTTATTGACCAATGGAATAACGAAAAATGTAGGACAAAAGCAAAACCATAACGGCTACGCCGTAAAAAGCTAATAAATCTTCTTCTCTGAAACCACTAGGCTCAGAGCTTACATATGAAGCATGTAGCAATTTCAAGTGGTCCCCTACATAAATTGTGCCAGTCATGCCCCTGGGGTCTAAACTGGTCACGCCCCGGGGTCCCTTAACCCCCATAGACTTATAATGGAAATAAAAGCTTAAAAATCTTCTCTGAAACCGCTAGGCACAGAGCTTAAATATTAAGCAAGTAGCAATGTCAAGTGGTCCTCTACATAAATTGTGCAAATCATGCCCCTGGGGTCTAAACTGGCCACGCCCCGGGGCCCCTTAGCCCCCATAGACTTATAATGGGAAAAAAATTCTTCTCTGAAACCACTAGGCCCAGAGCTTACATATTAAGCATGTATCAATGTCAAGTGGTCCCCCTACATAAATTTTGCAAATCATGCCCCTGGGATTTAAACTGGCCACGCCCTGGGGCCCCTTAGCCCCCATAGACTTAAATTGGAAAAAAAGCTTAAAAATCTTCTTCTCTGAAACCGCTAGTATTATTGGCTCACTTGAGCCGAAGGCTCATGTGAGATATAGTATGCCAATGGTCCGGCGTCTGTTCACATTTTCAAATAAGTATATCTTTAAAGCCACTTGGCCAATCATGATTACATTTCATGAGAAACATTATCCGATTGGGGGAGAAGATGCAGTATGTTTTGGGGCAGGTTAAATTGAGACTAGTGTTGCCATGGCAACAATAAGCCCCCATAGACTTATAATGGAAAAAAAAGCTTAAAAAATGTTCTTCTCTGAAACCACTAGGCCCAGAGCTTACATATTAAGCATGTAGCAATGTCAAGTGGTCCCCTACATTAATTGTGCCAATCATGCCCCTGGGGTCTAAACTGGCCATGCCCCGGGGCCCCTTAGCCCCTATAGACTTGTAATGGAAAAAAAAAATTCAAAAATCTTCTTCTCAGAAACCACTAGGCCCAGAGCTTACATATTAAGCATGTAGCAATGTCAAGTGGTCCCCTACTTAATCCTACCAAACATGCCCCTAGGGTCTAAATTGACAATGCCGTGTTCCATTAGGTAGAACTTCAAAAAAATTATGCTCCAAGACCATGAGACAAACAGCTAACTAAAATGTTCCTCAGGTGAGCGGTTAGACTCATTGAGCCTCTTGTTTTTTTCTTCTGCTGGCAAGATCGAGAAAAAAATTGTCTCAAAATTTCGCATTTTTTCTCTCTATACTTAGTCGCTATAAAAATGATGCAGTTTGCCGTTTTAGTTGGCCATCAAAGCCTCGAAAAAAATACTTCTGATGGCAAAATTAAGTAGAGTATGACATCCATGCCAAAAGTGTTCGTTAGTGTGATGCAAAAGTGATAGGGGTGGATGGCACTTCTGAAACTGCCCCTGAGCCTCAGAAATAGGTCAAAGGTCAAATGGGTGCAAAAATACAATAAAATTGTACATGCTGGCATTTGTACCCTCTCTCTATCTAAAGTAGAAGTAAAACAAAGATCAGTAGACATAATAAAGTTAATTAAAACACCAGCAATGTACTTAGGACATATTGTTTATGCATCATATGTGAGAAAAGAAGTTGTAGCATAGATTTGGCCAGGGTCAAAGGTCATTTAAGTACAAATTTTCTTTAAATATGCATCAATATTTATTGTAAAAAGGGTTATCTAGTATGTCAACTGAAATAAAGCCAAATGAGTTGCCTTTTCCTTATCTAGGAAGCATAAAACCCACACATTATACAAACAGCATAATTGCCAAGCGGCTTAAGTTCAAAGGTCATTTAAGTACATATTTGGCAAAATATGTTTATTTTACAAAATACATTGTTTATTCACATGCCATCCATTATTATAAGTAACATTCCAAATCGTCTTCAGAGTTCTTACTAAACGTCACAATGATATATCAAGGATATAGAATATGATGAAGATATATCTAATAATAACACAAGTGGGTCATCATCAAAGGTCACATGCTGCTACTGTAAAACACTTGTATTTGGCGGTCATTTTATTTTGGCGCTATTTGCAGTCAAGGAAATAAAAAAAACGCCAAAATAAAAATCCGACAATAAAGCTCAAAGAGTGCAAGAGAAGAAACTTTATTCTACATATCACAATAATAAAGTGTCAGTAGGTCATAGGCATCATCGGTGACAGAAGAAAAAGTATATTTACTTCTTTAGAAGTCAAAATAAAAAAAAAGACAATGTTCTAGTCATAAGACAGCTCCTCGCGGCTGAATGAAAACAAACACATCTTGAGAGTTATTGCCAAAATTGTGGATGTAATTGACTGACTGACGGATGCTTTTAAGGTAACCGGGCGCCAAGGGCACATAGGGGCTACCCCCAGTTCGCCAGCTGGGATTAGTTGTAGGTACTGCTCTTTTCCCTAGGCTGCCAATATGCTGACTCCTGTCTGCTTGACAGTTATCAGCTAGCCGATTGGGAGTTAGGTGACTTCTTTCGCGGAGGACGTAAGAAGTAGGTCAATCCCACCTCTCCCATACTCCGCTCAAGATGCCATGTAGGCACAGAACGCACCCAATGTTAAGCGTTTGTCTTGTAAAATGAGCAGTCCTCTGGCGGGGTTCGAATTTTGAATGCAAATGCAGACCAATGGTCGGGCTCTAGAATGTGGTGACACGTTGCCAATTCCGGCTGCAAAATGTGTCAGTACACAGCCCTTTGTCTGACCGAGGAAAAAAGCTTCTCATGCATTATCGGTTTTTGGCTTCCATTAGGCTCTACCCCTACCCCTGCCATGGTAAAGAAAACGCCTATGGACACGTAGCTTGTTAAAGGGTGATAATGCATGTAATTTTGAATTTTGAACGGCGGCCAAAAGTGAGCCAAGAAGGGTTACTATTAGACCAGCCAATTTCGGCTAAAATGTCCTAGTACCTGTGCTCTACCACCCTGAAGACACTCCTATGCTTTGTGTCTACCCCCCAGGGGTCTACAAGGGTAATCTTGGTAGTATCATGTACTACTGGCCACTAACTGCGTTGTGTTGGGGTGTCATGTTTTGGTGTTTTGGTTGTTGGTTTTCTCTTAGTTTGTGGTTAATCCAGCCAATCGGTGTGCAGTGAGTGACCTCTATCGCGGAGGCTGCGAAAGGAGGTCAATCCTATTTTAGTTCTTAGCTTTTGTAGTTTATGAAAAGGTGATGCTTTCGTCGACCTAGGATGTCGAGCTCTTATAAAATCTTAAATGGGTCAATTGGGACCGGACCGCCATGTTTGCATATCATTATCTCATCCTACGTGAAAGAAGATATCATAGTAGGAGTATATGGGTTGTAATGCAGTATCGATTAATTCTGATTGTGTGTGGTGATGTTGTATCCCTCTTTTGTTCAGGATCAATGTAGTTAGGCTTATAATGTTTACGCATAGGTGTGTCTTCTCAGTGGTGAAAAGTTGTGTAGTTTTTGCAAAAGCGAGTATGTGGCTAACCAGCCATTGTGCAATTTCGCTTTTATTTCATTTTGAACGGTCGGTCTAAAAGGCTTTTTTAAGGGTCTTCCTGTGTCCAAATCCCTATCAAATTTGGTCATTACCGTTGCCCCGCCTATAAAATTGTTCTGTATTTGACCTATTCCAGAAATGTATGCTCCGTTCTGACAGCATGCTGTCTTCGCTTCGCACATTTCCACATAAAGCCCCCCAGTGGAAATCTTCCACTGACCGTTCCAAGGCGGCTCTTCTGTAGCGATTTATTTATGTTGTTGTTTGTTACTTACTGTGTGTATCACTTGTGTCTTTTAATTTTGGATGGCCATATGGCCATTTTGTGGGAAAGTAACTGTCCATATGGCCTTCCTTTGTTTAGGTTTCCATTATGGTCTGGTCGCTTAATGTTTGTATTTCTTTCCCTTTGGTGTCTTTTATGGATGGAGTAAGTTAATTGTATCAATTCCTGATCTTTGTTTTACTTCTACTTTTCATCAGGAGGGTGTCCCCAAGGGGGCCTCTACGAGGCAGCCTTCTGGGCACCCAGCTGATGACTTCTCGGTAGCTGTCCTACACGAGGTATGGTGGGATTCCCCGTCAAGGATCCCCGTGTACCTGCAAGAGAAATTATGATTAGTGTGTATTGGAGTTAGGGTTAGGGTTAGGGTTAGGACTAGGGTTAGGGTTAGGGTTACATAAGCCTAAGTTTAGACTTGTCTATCACCGATGTGTTGCGTCGGCGGAGCACTCATAAGTGCAAAGCAAATGAGCCGCAACCACAGCGTCCCGCTTCGGCTCAACGGGCTCTAGTCCAAGTCATGTGGGTAGGGTCTGTAAGGGGTAGAAGCAGTGCTCATGTAACCACTGTATAAGAATGTGTGGGTTTTGTGTTCCCCCCCCCCCGCACCCATGCAACCGCGGACTCCGGGCCACCGTCCCGGAAACGGCCAGTCCGCCCAAGGTGGGGGAATCATGTCCCCAGGGTCACCAGCCCGAAGCCCCCAGGTGCACGGAGAGGCAGAAATATGAGAATGGGGCCTATATGTATGGGTTGGGCAGCATAAGCAGCACTGTTAAATTCTTAGTAAAAATAATTCACCTGTTCGCGACGGCGCAGGCCAGAAGCACAATGCGGTCACGGTCTGATTGGGAAAGTGCCCCCACCTAGGTTGCAACCAGCCCATGCCCCAGCAAGCACGCGATCACGACCAGGCGCAATTTTTGATTTAAATAATTTGTTTAGAAAGAAACTTATATGCTACTCCAATTGATTCCCCCGACCCAGACACACAGATGAAACTGCCTGCCAAAATCGAGAGAACCAATGAATATAAATCATTTTCTGGCACACACAGCCATAGCGACCAGTCAACCACTGGCTCACCAGTCAACCACACCCGCGTGCGCCCGAACAGGAATATATAGGTTCACAAATCCGCACACGCCAAACTACATACAATCACTTTTGGCATATACGGATGTGCAAACCTAATGCATTCAGGATGTCCTGAACACAATTCTGGGCATCTACATGTAATTAAAGACTGGTTATGGAACAAGGCACAGGGAACCAGATTGCCTCCCGCAGTCAGTAACCTAACGTTAGCAGCATTGGTTGGATCTCTGATTGAAACCTGGAAACCCTAGTCCCACGCCCAGCATATTTAGATTGAGAGATTCATATTGCTTTATGATCTAGTTTAGAGAGTGGGGGAATCCTGTCTCCGGACACCCTCCCCCGAGTCCCTGGGGGCAAGGATATATGGTGTTATTGGGATAGGGCCAGGTTGTTATTGGAGGCTGTGTCTGTAAGAGAAAGAAACATGCAGTATTAATGATCGCTGCATGAAAGGATTCCAGCGCTGGAAGAGAAATAAACTTGGATTAGTATTACATGGTTACTCTTTTATACTGCAGCTGTCTATATTTTATCAAATAACTCAGTGTCTTTCAAAAATGTAATGATTGCCTCAACTATCTGAGGCCTAATGTTTCGTGGGGGGGGGGGGGGGGGGGGGGGTTAAGTAGGTCTCGTTCATCAAAAGTGTTGTATCCCAATATAAACAGTGCAGCTTTTAATTCCTGTCTGGGTTCTATATTTCCTTCACAGTGGAAAAGGATATGTTTGATGTCATTTTGTTCATCTTTATCACATCTATTACATTTGATGTGGTTTTGATTAAATACGCAATGGGTCCCTAGTTTACTATGGTTTAGACGCAAACGTGTGTAAACTGCGTCATGTTTTCGGTTATCGCTGTAATGGGTGATAGTATTTTTAACCTTAGGTTCCAGTCTATGGTAGAAGCGACCTTTACTTTGTGGGTTGTCCCATAATTTTTGCCATTTTGTCATAATGGCCTGGTTAATTACCGGGTATATTTCTGTTTTGGTCGGTAAGGTCTGATCGTTTTTACCGTGTCATTGCTGATTTGGCACTTGAGTCTGCCATTTCGTTACCTGGGATATCTACATGGGATGGAATCCATTCCAGGTAGATATTGTTGCCTTTGTCTTTAGCTGAGTCTAAGAGTAGAAGTATTTTGTTTATTTTATCTGGTCTTGTTTTTGATTGGCCAGATTGGAGGGCTTGTATTGAGCTGAGGGAGTCTGTAAGTATGACTGCCTCCGGGATGTTGTTATCGATGATCCATTTAATGGCATGTTCTATTGCTATCAGTTCAATAGTAAATATCGACAGGCTCGGATTGGTTTTGAGTTCGATATTCAAGTTTTCATCAGGGACCGAAACTGCTGCTCCTGCTGTTTGTTTTGTTTTACAATATCTTTGCTGCCATCCGTATATATCTGTAATCTACCCCTATGATTTTTTCTATATAGTTTATACTACTTTGTTTCATAATTTTTATGTCATTTTCGCCTTTTTTTCCAATGATGTCCTTGATTGTACAGGAGGGTGGGTTGTGCTTTAAGTCACACTCGTTTCTATAATGGGGTGGTTCGATGTCCTTAGGTATGTTCAGCTCAGCTATGAGCTTCTGAACTGTAATGGAGTATGGTCGGTATTGGTGTGCCTTTTTAGTAGTTTGGCACCCATGTTCCCCAATGAGGTCATTTACGGGCAGATTTTTACCCAATGGCGAGGAACGTGCCCAGTATTTTAGGATTAATTCCTCTCTTCTTAAATGGAGTGGGTTTATGCCACATTCTACTTCGAGTGCATTAATCGGGGTGGATATAAATGCCCTTGTTGCAATGCGAAGGGCTTGGTTTTGTACTGTGTCGAGCTTTTTAAGTTGGGCTTGTGAGGCAGAGTTATAGGCTTGTACACCATCTAGTTTACTTAAGATGAGGGCTTTGTATAGGTTGATAAGGGTATGTTTTTCAGCACCAAAAGTTGTGCCCGTGACCAAACGAAGAATGTTTAGGTCCTTCTTACATTTTAGGATGACCTGTTTTATATGCTCATCCCATCTGAGTGCTTTATCAAGGATCATCCCTAGAAAGTTTACATTGTCCACAAATTCAAGTTTTTTGCCAAATAGTTTGAGATCGAATTTGGAGGTGTCGATGTTTTTTTTACGTCTAAAAAGTATGGCTTTTGTTTTAGTGTTGGACACCTTAAACCCCCACGCCTCAGCCCAAAATTCGATTTTTTGAGTGCTTTTTGAAGGGCATCTACGGCGCAACTGGGTGGATAATGTTTTCTCCATATTGCGCTATCGTCTGCAAATTGCGATAGCTGCAGTCTCTCTTCAGGGTCGAGATTCTCTTTTAATGAAACCATGATTATATTGAAGAGAATGGGACTAATAACACTGCCCTGGGGACAGCCATTTTCTAATTTGTGCTGATTTGATGTTTCTTGTCCCACCCTTACTTGAATTTTTCGATTGTGGAGGAAATTGTGTATCCATTTGAGCATGTTTCCGTTTATGCCAAATTGCTTCAGTTTACAGATGGTTCCTGTTGACCACATGAGGTCAAAGGCTTTTTCCAGGTCTAGAAAGACGGCAGCTACTATCTTATTTTCCATAAAGGCCATATTTATCTCAGTCTAATCTGGTTAGTTGATCAGTGGTAGATCTGTTGGGTCGAAATCCGGATTGAGTGTCGGCCAGGTGCCCTTTGTTTTCTAAATGGGCCGTCAATGGTTTAGCAATCATGGTTTCCAAAGTTTTGCAGATACACGATATGAGTGATATAGGTCTGTATGACCCTGGATCCAGTTTATTTTTATTTGGTTTCATAATGGGTATGATGGTGGCAAGTTTCCATTCAGGTGGGAGTTCTCCTCTTTGATAGGAGATATTCAAAAGTTTCAATAGTTCCATTTTAGAGTTATCTGGTAGTTGTTTGAGCATTTCATAGTGGATTGTATCCGCTCCTGGTGTTGATTCCTTTTTGGATGATAGTGCAGTTCCCAATTCAAAAAATGTGAAGGGTCGGTTTAAGTCCGAGTTGTTTTCTGTTGCCTGGGGTTCCGGGGTGTGACCAAGTCCCCTATCTTCCATAATTATTTTAACAGCTTGAAATTTGGGCATATGATTTGACGATTTCGACATGTTGTCATAATGTTGTGCTAGAGCATTAGCTTTTTCTTTTTCATCGGTAATGATAGTTTTGTTTACCTCTAGGCAGGTAATATGGTCAGTAGGTTTGCCCCGGAAACGGTTAATCATATTCCATACTGTTTTAGAGTTTGCCTTATGGTCTAGTTTAGATACAAAGTCATGCCATGAATTAATCTGTTTGTCCCTTTTAATGTCTCTAGCTTCATTTTTTAACCTGTTGTAGTTTCGCTTTTGTTCTGGAGTTTTATTTTTAAGGTATTTCTTTCTAGCTTGTTCACGTTTTTTGATAGCTATAGTAATTTCCTGATCCCACCAGGGCGGTCGGAGCGATTTTGCTTTTGGTTTTGTTTTAGGAATAGTTTTCTGACAAATTTGTTGGAGGGATTCTTCAAAGATTTTGGCTATTTCCTGTGTTCGATTGTTTTCATTTATTTTTAATGTTTCTGAGCACAGAATTTCGAATTTTTCCCAATCAGCTCTTTGTAAGTTCCATTTTGGATTGTGGGCTGTCCCCAGTGCATTTAATTTTGAAAGAAATCGGAGGTAGATGGGGAGGTGATCGCTTCCACAAGTGTTGCCCAGGGTTTCCCAGATTGTACCTATGCTCAGGGCTGGAGTGGCTATTGACAGGTCAGGCGACGTAGTATGTTCGGCCATCGTGGCTTCATCATTCTCATTGAGTATAATAAGGCAGTTCTTTATGACGAGGTCAAGTAAAGTTTTTTCCCTTTGTGTCTGATTTGGAGCTCCATAAGGAGTCATGGGCATTAAGGTCGCCTACAAGGATGAAATTTTTGGTGGGGATAAGGTCAAGGACCTGTTGATATTCATCAGCTGTGGATTTGCTATGAGGAGGGTCATAGCAATTAAGAATAGTTATTTTTTTTTTTTTTTTTTTTTTTTCAAATATATGGTGGTGGCACAGTATTCAAGGTTGGGTTGCTCAATTTTGAGGTCTAAGTTTGTAAAAGGTAAATCGTTTCTGATATATGTTAGGACTCCGCCTCCTCTGTCTATTGAAGGAGGCGACTTTGTAATTGGGTATATGGGGTATTTTATTTTTCAACCACGTTTCTTGCAGGCAAAGTAGATGGGGCTTAAGTTTTTTATCTTCCAGATGTGACCTAAGTTCGGAAATATTGCCCATGTTACGGATGTTCCATTGTACCAATTCAAGGTCAGAAGTTGTTGTAACAGCCGCGTGTGTGAAGCCGTTGCTGTAGTCGTGGGGCAATGACGGGGGTCTCTTGTGATAGTAACGTGTAAATATTGTTACTATGGTACGTTGCCTTAGGTAAGGAGTTATTTGGTCGTCTGGTTTTTTGCTGGGCAACAGTTGTGTTGGCATTTGTATTTATAGTATCGGGCCTTCTAACTTGATTGGATGAGGCAGTTCCTGTATTTTGAGGAGCATACCTCGGTACATTTGGTTTAAAGGGAGCTGGGGGCAGGTTATGGGTCTGAATGAGGTGGGGGGGGGAGTTATCTCTTTCATCCACATGCTTCTCTTTGATGTTTGATACTACACTTTCTTTCTGCCTTTTACTCATATTGGACGTGTTTGTGTGTAAGATGTCTGTTAATATATGTTTTAATTATAGTAGTGTGATGGTTTTCGTCATGTCAGGTCTAGTTGCTGGTTGTTCGGCAGTTTTTGTTTTATTTATTTTCGGAAAGTCCGTTTCTAAATTAAATAGGGAGGGGGGTTTGACCATCATGAGGGGGCTATTTTTTATCGGTCCTGTGTGTGGTTGGATCTTTCCTTCTTTTTGCCCATTCTATATAAGTTATGTTATTTTTCCTATCAATGGCATATTTCTGTTCTAGGAAGAAGGGGCAAGATTTGGATGCCGCGCCAGGTTGGCTGTAACAATTGCTACATTTCCTTATTCGCGAGTCAGTTTTATGCGTTCACTGGCTGTAATTATGGTTTCCAGCGCACATTGGACACCTAACGGGGTTACCAGGACAGGTGTTCGTACTATGCCCATGTTCCTGGCAATTATTACATCTTAAGTATGGAATTTCGCAGGGGTAGACTGGGTAAGATTCTGTCCTAGTTAGAAGTAGTGTGGGGGCTTCCTGAACATTGAAGGTAATTTTGACCATGTCTGTTGGTTGTTTTAGTTTGTTAGAAATTCTGTAAAGGTCCTTGATGAGTTGACCATTTTGGTTAAATGACCGTTGGAATTGGGCCAGGTTAGTGTTTTTAAATATCCCCGTACTAGTTGGATTGTTCTTGTTAACGGGGGCTGATTGCTTGGTAGGGGTCTTTGTAAACTTGGGATGGTGACCATGACCCGATATTGGTTGCATGGCTGACTCCATGCCAATAATATGGAGGTTATGGTTATTGGGTACATGGTTAAAGTTTCTTGCTTTGGGTAGGCTATGTTTCAAAATAGCAAAAGTGGGACCCAATAGTCCCACTTTAGGATAGGTTGCTTTAATATCTGACCCCATGTGTTTTTTGAATGCCTTTGTTATGGTCTCGGCCTCTTTTGATGACAGTGGTCTTTTTTCTTCTAGTGATATTGTAAAATAGTATTGCTCCTGGTTCACAGTGGGGCTGGCGGGGCCTGATGCTCTGTCTCTGGTCGGGCTCATCGGAGTCCTACTGTTGGTTTTCTTTTGCTCCAGCATTTCAGTGGTTTCTTGCTGTCGAGTCCTCACCGTTGTCTCACCTCTGTGGTTCTTTGATTTCTGTGTTCACGGAGATGTTGCACTGATGAGTTAGGAGGCCTTCATGCGGACTGAACAAATTATTTGTCTAAATCGCGACGGAAGTAAGGGCGAGGATTGTGGCCACGTAAAATCGATTTAAGCCCTCCAGTGGAAATCTTCCACTGACCGTTCCAAGGCGGCTCTTCTGTGGCGATTTATTTATGTTGTTGTTTGTTACTTACTGTGTGTATCACTTGTGTCTTTTAATTTTGGATGGCCACATGGCCATTTTGTGGGAAAGTAACTGTCCATATGACCTTCCTTTGTTTAGGTTTCCATTATGGTCTGTTCGCTTAATGTTTGTATTTCTTTCCCTTTGGTGTCTTTTATGGATGGAGTAAGTTAATTGTATCAATTCCTGATCTTTGTTTTACTTCTACTTTGTTATTTTTAGTTCTAGAGTGAGGTCCTCTATGCAGGTCTGAATGAGCTCTACAAATGACCTTTCGTTTTCATTTGATACTTCATTTACTTCATTTTCAAGTGGAAATATTGGGCTTGACGGTTTGTTATTGACCCTTTTAGCAGGGGTCGACGCTTTTGGGGAATTTGAGTCGTTAAGATTTCTTTTTCTCTTGGGTACAGCAACGTTGTCCCAGTCCATGTCCGTGTCTTCATTCGCATGGTCTTTGTTGTTTGTGAGAGTTATGAAGAGTTCAGTTTTGTTTAGTTTTTTAGCCTTGTGTCTTTTGGGGGTGGCTTGGTAACGCTGGGATGAGTCCTGTTTTAACAGGGTACCTTGCTGTACGTGGAGCCGAGCTGGCGTTAGGATGGCTCTAGGAGGGGCTGGTGAGGCGTCAGTGGGTGTGGGCACGGGTTTGATAGGTGTACCGGCGATTTTTGATATGTCCGGTACTGTCCCGTGTTTTGACACAGTTGGGTTCTCCGGGCTCTCTGCTGTCAGGTCGACCACTGATGGGGCTGGTGAGGCGTCTACGGTTATAGGTACTGCTGTGGTTGGAGTACCGGCGGTTTTTGAAGGGTCCGGTACGGTCCCGGGATTTGTTACGGTTGGGCTCACCGGGCTCTCGGGTTTGGGGGGCCATGTGTCCACGTTTTAGTTTGGAAACATTGTTTCGGCAGGTTCCTTTCCCGGGGAGCTTAAAATACAAAAGAATGTTAAGTCCAGGTCCTTGTTTGGACTTGTGTCATTGATGTGGTCACTGATCAGACCATTGGTATCTTGTCCTTGCCCAGGGAGGGATGGGGTAAGAATCGGAGATGATGTTCTCCGAATGCTGGTTATTATCCTTATGGGTATGATTCCCAGACGTGTTGATGAGATTGTTGTTTTGCCCAGGTGTAGGATATGTATCCGAAATTCTATCTTGCGTGGCCCCTTTGGTTTCCTTAGCGGGGGGATCCGCCGTGGATTTATTCCCTGTCGATCTGTTGTTTGACAGATCGTGTGTGTCAGAGTGTGTGCTTATATCCAGCACATCATATTGAGTAGCGCAAGACACTTTGGTTGCCATTGTGTTGGTAAGTAAGGTTGTGTATGTTGAACAAAGAGACAAAGAGACAAAGAGACAAAAGGATTTGTTGAAAAAACACAAGATCAGCGATAAAGCAGGAAAATAACAGTAATCTCTTACTTTATATGTCCGATATAGTTTCTATGAACTTGTTGTAGGTATCTGTTATCTTTCTCCGTGAGTCTGATGACCTAAAGAGAATAAATACGTACAAGATTAATCGCAGCGATCTTTCACCAATGGCGTCTAGAGCTGGAATCCGACCGGATGTAATTGGTAATTGATTGATGGCTTTAACTGTGAGCTCAATAGGATGGGTAAACCAATCAGATAAGAGGAAAGTGACACACCTCCAGACAGACATTTGGGTTATCAAGGTAGCACATTGGGTTAATCATGCGGTGAACACAAAAATTTAACTAATTACTACAGTTTTTGCATGACGCTGTTGATGATCAACTCCGATGATTTTTGTCATCTTACACGGCTTTTGGAGATTCGACCTATTTTTTTCATCGAAATCGAAAATCCGCCAAAATATAAATCCGCGAAAAGGTCTACTCATAAAAAGCCACAAAATTTGCTGCCGCTTTATGTAAGTGTTTAACAGTATGCAGAGTTTGTATTTTACAAGCTGCCACTTCATTTTAACAGCCGTTTAGATCACTACAATGTACATTGTGTAGGGTAACAGCTAATATGTATTCGCGTTTGCGGCCATATGATTTAATGATTTTACTTCAACATTGATAAGTCTACGCAATGCAAACCAAGTAGGGGTTTATCCGATATCACTGATACGAGCTTTCTTCCGCATAATCTGAAATGAGAGACATAGTCTTATATAAATAACAAGCCATTTTAACTTCATATATCTCGACTTCTAGATATTTGGGTGGTCTATTAAATATTAACAATACCTATTTCGATGGTTTGATCAGTCAGATTTACCCCTAGAACTTCAGTTAAATAAAGCAAATTCTGATACCGAGGCCCCGTTTTTAGATTTACATCTGTCCATTGAAGATGGGTTTGTTTCCTGGAAAATTTATGCTAAACGTGAAGATTTTGATTTTGAGATTGAAAATTTTCCTTTGTTGGATGGTGAAGTTCCATGTGCGGAATCCTATGGTGTTTATATTTCGCAATCGATTCGATTTGCCAGAGTGTCTAGTCATGTAACTGTCTTCAACACTCGAAATATAGTGTTAACTGCTAAACGTCATAATCAGGGCGATCTGTATCATACTTAAACGGCGCAAAGCCTTTTCAAAATATAAAGACATCATTCCTATTTAATTTCAAAATTCAACGTTGGACTTAAATCTCTTCTGACTTAGTATATAAATTCAGATATATATATATATATTTCGTAAAATCATTCTTAGATTTAAATGTTATACGGCAGACTGCATGCATGGTAGTTAACCGTATCACAGTTGACAACTTTGCTTCCCTATTTAATTGCACGCCGGTGGGTCAGGCCTTAGATTATATGACGGTCCTAGCGTAAAGGCTTACTGAGAATTAGAGATACTTTAGTTTTATGTAATATTAATTGGTGCCTGATGCTCTGTCTCTGGTCGGGCCCATCGGAGTGTAACTTTTTGGTTTGCTTTTGCTCCAGCATTTTAGTGGTTACTTGCTGTACAGTCCTTAATGTTGTTTCATCTCTGTGGTTGTTTTGATTCTTGTGCTCTCGGAGATGTTGCACTGAGGAGTTAGGAGGCTTTCATGCGGACTGAACAAATGATTTGTCTAAATCGCGACGGGAGTAAGAGCGAGGATTGCAGCTGCATAGAATCGATTTAAGACACCCCCCCCCCACAGTGGAATTAGTTTCATTGACCTGCCCAAGGCCATTCTTCTGTCGCGGTTTATTTTTGTAATCAAAATATTATTTTAAGCAAGCAATTTCCCCAAATATATGTTAAAAGAGAGTTATGGGTAGTTTCGTGTTTATTTTGCACTCATTTGACCTTTGACTTTCTTCTGAGCCTCAGACGCATTTCCAGACGTGGCACTGACCCCTATGTTTGTTGACACACATCAACATTTAGCATGGGTGCCAAACTCTACTCAATTTTGTCATCAAAAGTAAAAATATTAATCTTTTTTGCACCAGCTTAGTCACGCATAAAGGATGTTTTTATGTGTTGTTTATTGGTTTATCTATTATTGCCAGTTATCCGAGATACGACATTTTAATTAAGGGAATAAGGTTAAAGTCTGATTTTTAATTGTCTTACACAAAGGAAGTGTTAAAATCGGTCCTGCTCAAAACAGAGTAACAGTTTAGTTGAAAATATTCAATGTTTGTAATATCAGTTTATATCGCCTTTTCTGTTTTAGAAATGGCAGAGTGTAGTATTCTGTCTATGTTGTAAAAGACACTTTTACAACAAATCATTATAAAAACCGGCCCCGAAACCCGGTTCAGTCAGCTGTATGTGTGTGTGTGTGTGTGTGTGTGTGTGTGTTGGGGGGGGGGGGGGTACTGACTAATAAAACCTGTTGTCGGACAGACTAGCTCAACGGAAGTCGAGATTTGACTTAGTTGCGCAAAGGCAATGTTTCAGACCCATAACAGAAACAAAGTCACAAAGAAAGAATCCAGTGCTATATCAATATCGGGGATCATCAATGATTTACGTCTGTAACATTAGTATCCCTTTTTATTCCATTTAACCCATATCCATGTAAACAAGCAGATTTTCTAATCAAATACACGTAACAAATGTATTTTTTAATATTTTGATAATAAATACTGGTCATTAACACATCCATTCTAAATATGACAAAACTTGATCAGAAAACATTCATTTATCACGAGTTTTGCACTTAAATGACCCCTGACCTATAAGACTGACATACTTTGAGGGTACATTTAAAATATTTTTCCATTGTTGACTGCACCTAAGTAGTTTATGGTGATTTTAAGCAAATATTTTCCCCAAATATGTGCTAAAAGAGAGTTTTTAAGTAGTTCCATGCTTATTTTGCACTCATTTGACCTTTGACCTACTTCTGAGCCTCAGACGCATTTCCAGACGTGGCATCCACCCCTATGATTGTTGACACACATCAAGGATTACATTTAGAATGGGTGTCATACTCTACTCAATTTTGCCATAAAAAGTAAAAATATCAATCTTTTTGGGGGATTGGATGGCCAACTATAAGTTGATGCACCTGTATTCTGTGGAAAGAAGTGGTTCAGATTATTTTAGCTGTTCTTTATATAAGATTTTGTGTTCCTTAAGTTATCTTTTTGGCATATATCACCACATAGATTCTTAACATCTTCATGTGTCTTAATTTTTTCATTTTTCTCCTATTTATGCCCACTGTAACAGAATCAATTCTTTGTTGGTTTTAGATAGATGTAACAACCAAAATGTTTGTGACAAGAAGGTAGCTTAATCTATATAAGCCTTATAATTCAGTGTCGAATATACATTCCACTGAGTCCAGACAAAACGTAGGAGACTGTTATATCTCACTTTTGGTATGTAAGCTATTTCACGTCAGCTGTGTTTCATATGTAAATTTTGTCATACCACGCAATACTGTAGTTAACTTTTAGTGTCAAAAGGAAATCAAAGCATAGCTGCAGATATTAATTGTTTTTGTCAAATTATGACTTCATCATGAACATAGAATTACAGCATGGATTCAAGATGTCTTGTGCACTCATCATGCCCTTCAAGATTTCATCCTGAAGAGTTCATCTGGTTCAACTGATGTACAACTATATTGACAACCCTTGATCTATGAAGATATTTATATAACCCAGGTAAACAAATATGTCTTGTTTATATTTATTGATTTTTTTAATTAAGAATTTAGAGTACCAAGAGCTGCACCCTGCAGTACACCGCATTCTATTCAAAATTACAGACCACCTTACCCACTCACCCAGGGTAATGTTTAATGAGATAGCTCCAATCAGATAATTTAAACTAGATTAACTAGAGCTGTCCGTGAAACTGACTAGGGCCCCGGCAGCGCTATCAGAGGAGTAAAAATTTGTGGACGGACAGACGGACAGACAGACGGACGGACGGACAGAGTGATTACTATAGGGCACCCACACTTTCAGTGCGGGGCCCTAATAATTGATCTTTACAATCAATTCAGACATAACTGGTATAGTTTGACTGACATAGTTTTCACACCTTGTCCAGTATATCTATAATGCCTTAGGCAAGTAGTCACAGTTTCAAGGTGTTGACAGCTTGAGTAAATCAGCGATTATACACGTGTTATCGTCACTGCCGAGTTCCGCGGTTAAAAATGACAAAATTTTCATCCAAACTACGGGAAAAAAAAAAAAAAAAAAAAAAAAAAAAAACGGGAGTCACAGACCAACAGCGTTATAATGATTGCCGCAATTTAAGCGCCAGCGTTATAACGCCCCTACAGTGTAGCAACATAAAATGGTCACCTACATAAATCCTGACAACCATGCCCTTGTGGTCAAAATTTGCCACGCCCCAAGGCTCATTAGCTCCTATATACTTATACTGGAAAAAAACTTTAAAAAATCTCCTTCTCCGAAACCATGAGGTCCAGAGCTTAGATATTTAGTATGTTGCAATGGTCTCCTTCATAAATCCTGCAACACATGCCGCTGGAGTTCGAATTGGCCATGCCCCAGTGTTCGTTAACTCCAATAGACTTACATTGGATTAGCTTCAAAAATGTTCTTTTCAAAAACCACAGCGCCCGAATTTTGATTGATTTGAGGCATCCCCGTCAACACTGTGTAGATCATTTTGGAGACGTTGCTTCCAGATTTGTGGGACTTTTACCCTACATTGAGATGAAATGACATCTTAAGCTCTGCCGCCCAATGATACCAATAGGGTATAAATGCATAGAAGGTTCAACTGGCACCACTATTCCTGGGCAGGCTTAGAACCTCTAAGCTGTTTACCAGTACACATCTGCATTCGGTTCTAGCTCTGCGTGGAAGCACCATGTAGCCCAATCTATTTCTTGAAGCTCCGATGGGCATTCTAATCATCACAAATGATTTTTTGGTACACAGGTGAGCGCTCCAGGGCCAGTTGGCCCTCTTGTTTAGTTATGTCCCCTGACAGTATAATTTTGTGATGGCCAAATCTGCAATACTTTTGTGAGATATTGCTGGTTTAATTCTGGTGTATGTTCTATTGGCGAACAATCTTCTGAAGGCCATATTCGCTTTTGGTCGGGGGATTTGCCATCTCTTCTGATGACTATTTTTTTTTTCTTCTGCTGGGAAGATCAAGAAAATTTTTTGTCTCCGAATTTCGCATATTTTCTCTCTATACTTAGTCGCTATAAAAATGATGCAGTTTGCCGTTTACCGCGAATTCCTATCGCATTTATTGTCTCAGATATTGAGGAAAACATAATTTTTTTCTTCTGCTGGATATCCGAGGAAAAGTTATGTCTCCGAAGTTCGCATTTTTTCTCTATACTCAGTCGCTATAAAATGATGAAGACTGCCGTTTACAGCGCCTTCCTTTAGCACTTATCAGCTGAGAAATTTATAAAAACATCATTTTTAGCTCACCTAGGCCGAAGGCTCCAGGGGAGCTTATAGGATGGTAGTCCCTCCGTCGTCCGTCCGTCCGTCCACACTTTTGACCAGCTATATCTCTGCAGCCTGCAAGCTGATCTCAATCATTTCTCATCTAATGCCTCTGGTGGGGCATTGATGGCATAAGGTTTTTTTTTCGAAATAGCTCTGAAACTTTGGTAGCTATCGCAATCACAAGGTCTCATAGACTTACAATGGGAAAATGCTTGTCATCACCGTAGCGCCTTCAGTTTTGATCGGATCTTTCTGAAACTTATATCATCACGTGAACAAGTCCGTAAAATAAAGACCCCTCTAAACCCCACTTTATACATAGAAAACTGGGGTTTACGGGGGTAAACATTATTTTCCTCGTTTATGATCCAAGACCTAGGTTGTGGATACTCGTTAGAACCGCCACAATAAGGCAGTTCTAACGAGCACCATAAACCTATGTTTGGAGTATTAATAAGAAAAATATCACAACTTTTCATCAGAAAAAAAAACTTTTTTGTGGTTTAAAAAATGCACTATATCACACGGATCTGTTATCTTAATGTGTTAGGTGGCTCGTGATGAAAACTCGGATGAGTTCGATAACCGGCCAAGTCGGCCCATTTATCATAGAGTTACGTCCCTTTGATTGCTGAATGTGCTGATTTTTGACCTTGTCATCACTGTAGCCCCTGCAGTTTTGTTTGAATCATTCTGAAACTTATATGTAAGGTGGCTTGGGATAAAATGACCTTTACAGTGTTAAACCTCAAATCAAACAAACAAACAAACAAATAAAACCTTGGATGAGTTCGAAAACCGCCCAAGTCGACCCTATTATCATAGAGTTACGTCCCTCTGATTGCTGGAAATGCCAATTTTTTACCTTGTCATCACTGTAGCCCCTTCAGTTTTGATCGGATTTTTCTGAAACTTATATGTAAGGTGGCTGGGGATGAAACCTCGGATGAGTTCGAAAACCGGCCAACTGGGCCCATTTATCATAGAGTTACGTCTCTTTAATTGCTTAAAATGATGATTTTTGACCTTGTCATCACCGTAGCCCCTTCAGTTTTGATCGGATCTTTCTGAAACTTATATGTAAGGTGACTTGGTATAAAACCTCAGATGAGTTCGAATACCGGCCAAGTCAGCCCATTTATTATAGAGTTACGTCCCTTTGATTGCCGAAAATGCCGATTTGCCGATTGTTGACCTTGTCATCACCGTAGCCCCTTCAGTTTTTATCCGATCTTTGTGAAACGTATATGTAAGGTGGCTTGGAATAAAACCTCAGATGAGTTCGAATACCGGCCAAGTTTGTGCATTAATTATAGAGTTACGTGCTTTTGATTCCTGAAAATGCCGATTTTTGACCTTGTGATCATCGTAGCCCCTTCAGTTTTGATCGGATCATTCTGAAACTTATATGTAAGGAGGCTGGGAATAAATTCTCGGGTGAGTTCGAAAACAAGGCAAGTCGGCCCATTTATTATACAGTTACGTCCCTTTGATTGCTGAAAATGCCAATTTTTAGCTCGCCTGGGCCGAAGGCTCCAGGGGAGCTTATAGTATAGTGGGTCGTCCGTCGTCCGTCCGTCCGTCGTCCGTCCGTCCACACTTTTGAGCAGCTATATCTCTGCAGCCTGCAGGCTGATCTCAATCATTTCTCAGCTGTAGCATGCCTCTGGTGGGGCAATGATGACATTAGCTTTTTTAATCGCATGAAAACTTTGGTTGCTATGGCAATCCTTAGGTCCCATAGACTTACAATGGAAAAATGCTTGTCATCACCGTAGCCCCTTCAGTTTTGATCGGATCTTTCTGAAACTTATACATACGGTGGCTGGGGATAAAACCTCGGATGAGTTCGAAAACCGGCCAAGTCGGCCCATTAATCATAGAGTTACGTCCCTTTGACTGCTGAAAATGCCGATTTTTGACCTTGTCTTCACCGCGGCCCCTTCAGTTTTAATCAGATCTTTCTGAAACTTATACGTAAGGTGGCTGGGGATAAAATCTCGTTTGAATTTGAAAACCGACCAATTCGGCCCATTTATCATATAGTAGCATCCCTTTGATTGCTGAAAATGCTGATTTTTGACCTTGTCATCACCGTAGCCCTTTCAGTTTTGATCGAATCTTTCTGAAACTTATATGTAATGTGGTTGGGGATAAAATCTCGGATGAGTTTGAAAACCAGCCAAGTTGGTCCATTTATCACAGAGTAACGTCCCTTTGATTGCTGAAAATGCCGACTTTTGACCTTGTCATCACCGTAGCCCTTTAAGTTTTGATCGGATCTTTCTGTAACTTATATGTAAGGTGGCTGGGGATAAAACCTCTGATGAGTTCGAATACCGGCCAAGGCGGCCTATTTATCATAGAGTTAGGTCCCTTTGATTGCCGAAAATGTTGATTTTTGACCTTGTCATCACTGTAGCCCCTTCAGTTTTGATTGGATCTTTCAGAAATTTATATGTAAGGTGGCTGGAGATAAAACCTCGGATGAGTTCGAAAACCGGCCAAGTCGCCTCATTTACTATATAGTTATGTCCCTTTGATGGCTGAAATGTCGATTTTTGACCTTGTCATCACCGTAGCCCCTTCAGTTTTTATCGGATCTTTCTGAAACTTATATGTAAGGTGACTGGGGATAAAATCTAGGATGAGTTCGAATACCTGCCAAGTTGGCCCATTTATCATAGATTTACGTCCCTTTGATTGCTGAAAATGCCGATTTTTGACCTTGTCATCACCATAGCTCCTTCAGTTTTGATCGGATCTTTCTGAAACTTATATGTAAGCTGGCTGGGGATAAAATCTTGGATGAGTTCAAAAACAGGCCAAGTCAGCCCATTTATCGTAGAGTTATGTCCCTTTGATGGCTGAAAATGTTGATTTTTGACCTTGTCATCACCGTAGCCCCTTCAGTTTTGATCGGATTTTTTCTAGAACTTATATGTGACGTGGCTGGGGAAGAAAGCTCGGATGAGTTCGAAAACTGGCCAAGTCGGCCCATTTATCTTAGATTTACATCCCTTTGATTGCTAAAAATGCCAAATTTTGACCTTGTCATCACCATAGCCCCTTCAGTTTTGTGCGAATCTTTCTGAAACTTATATGTAAGGTGGCTGGGTTAAAAACTTGGACGAGTTTGAATACTGGCCAAGACGGCACATTTATCATAGAGTTACGTGCCTTTGATTGCTTAAAAATGCCTATTTTCGACCTTGTTACCACTGCTGCCCCTTCAGTTTTGATCGGATCTTCATGAAACTTCAAACAAATAAGTCAGGCAGAAAAGCTCGGAGAAGTTTGAAAACTCGTGAGGTTTGCCTATTTGTCACAGAGTAACATGCCTTTGATTGCAGCGGTTAATTGCTTATTTTTGAACTTGTCATGACCATAGCCCCATCAGTTTATATCGGATCTTCTTAGCAAGTCAGGAATAAAAGCTTGAATGAGTTTGAAAAATGATGAGGTCAGCCTATTTATCATAGAGTTACATACTACTTGATTTTCAGAAATTGCTTACCCTGTCATCACCATGTCCTTCCATTAATCCTTCAGTCAAGGTTGGCACTTTCTGAAACTGTTAGCTCAGGTGAGCGATACAGGACCAGCTTGGTCCTCTTGTTTTCTTCTGCTGGGAAGATGGAGAAAAATTTTTGTTTTCGAATTTCGGATTTTTTTCCCCTATACTAAGTCGCTATAAAAATGATGACTTCTGCCGTTTACAGCGGCTTCCTGTCGCACTTATTAGCTGAGAAATTTTGAAAAACATCAATTTTTTCTTCTGCTGGGAAGATGGAGAAAAATTTTTGTCTTCGAATTCCGGATTTTTTCCTCTATACTAAGTCGCTATAAAAAAGATGAAGTCTGCCGTTTACCGCGACTTCCTATTGCATTTATTAGCTGAGCTATTGGGATAAACATCATTTTTTTCCTCTATATTCAGTCGCTATAAATGATGACGTCTGCAGTTTACAGCGACTTCCTATCGCATTTATTACCTGAGAAATTAAGAAAAACATCATTTTTTCTTCTGCTGGGAAGACGGTGAAAACATTTTGTCTTCGAATTACGGTTTTTGACCTCTATGCGAAGTGGCTATAAAAATGAAGTCTGCCGTTTACAGCGCCTTTCTATCGCAATAATTAGCTGAGATATTGAGACAAACATCATTTTTTTCTTCTGCTGGGAAGATCGAGAAAAATTTTTGTCTCCGAATTTCGGATTTTCACCCTCTATACTCAGTCGCTATAAAAATGATGAAGACTGCCGTTTACAGCGCCTTCCTATAGCACATATTAGCTGAGAAATTTATAAAAACATCATTTTTAGCTCACCAGAGCCGAAGGCTCCGGGGGAGCTTATACGATAGGCAGTTGTCCGTCGTCGTCTGCGTCTGCGTTTGCATCGTCTTCGTCAACATTTTCAAACGACATCTCCTCTGAAGCAACTGGGCCGATTCAGCCCAAATTTCATCTGTAGTATCCTTTGGCA
Organism: Lucinisca nassula; assembly: GCA_963580285.1. NCBI lineage: Eukaryota > Metazoa > Mollusca > Bivalvia > Lucinida > Lucinidae > Lucinisca > Lucinisca nassula. Next base: position 45,142,542 of record OY757017.1, read on the forward strand.
GGGGGATTGAAAGTTTGTGTTTTTTATGAAAATCGGCTTATTAGTTTTGTTGCTATGGCAACTTAGAGTTTACATAGACTTATAATGGGGAAAATAGAAAAATGGCATTTACTGCCAAACCTTTGCAGATATTTTGACAAAACTTTCATAGAAATGTTCCTTAGGCAATCTACTATCTGCCATATGATTTTAGACCTACTGCTCATTTCTATTGGTTGCCATGGAAACCATAATACAAAAAATAGAACAAAATACTTAAAAAATCATCTCCTCAGAAACCGAATGCTCTATTAGGCTGAGAGTTTTTGGAAATATTCACCATATTTGCCTTTAAAGGTTTTGTGTTTTTTGGGTTGTTTTTTTTTATAAAATTTGGCTGTTTAGTCTGGTTGCTATGCAACTTAGATTTTCTATAGACTTATAATGGGGAAAATTGAAAAATGACATTTGCTGCCAGGTTATTGCAGATATTTTGACAAAACTTTTATAGAAATGTTCCTTGAGTAAATGTCTCTCAGCCAAACATGGAGGTCCCCCAGGTTCAGCCGGGGCCAAGCCCCACCCCCTCCACTTCATAAAAGGCCATATAACTCGGAAACCATCCAGATCCCCACCCCAAAACCATATATATTCATGTTCCTTATGATAAGATGCATTCAGTGACACCAACCTGGGGGTCCCCCGGTACGTGCCGGGGTCATGCCCCACCCCCTTTATTCCATAAAAGGCCCTATATCTTGGCAACATTACAGATCCCCACCCCTAAACCATATATATTCTTGTTCCTTATGAAAATATACATTCACTGGCACCAACTTGGGGGTCTCCCGTGGTGCGCCTGGGCCTTGCTCCACCCCTTCTTCTTCACAAAAGGCCATATATCTCAGAAACCATTTAGATCCCCACCCCAAAACCATATATATTCTTGTTCCTTATGATAAGACACATTCAGTGACACCAACATGGGGGTCCCCCGGTTTGTGCCGGGGTCATGCCCCACCCCCTCCATTTCATAAAAGGCCGAATATCTTGGAAACCTTACAGATCACCACCCCTAAACCATATATATTCTTGTTCCTTATGAAGAGACGCGTTCATTGGCACCAATTTGGGGGTCTTCCTGGGCGCGCCGGGGCCTTGCCCCACCCTCCACTTCACAAAAGGCCATCTATCTCAGAAACCATTCAGATTCCCGCCCCAAAACATTATATATTCTTGTTTCTTATGATATGACGCATTCATTGACACTAACCTGGGGTTCCCAGGATGTGCCGGAGTCGTGCTCCACCCCTTCATTAGGGCACCGCACTGAAAGTGTGGGTGCCCTATAGTAATCACTCTGTCTGTCTGTCTGTCCGTCCGTCTGTCCGTCCACAAATTTCTGATAGCGCTGCCGGGGCCCTAGTCAGTTTCACTGACAGCTCTAGTTTCATTAAAGACCCAATATCTTGGAAACCTTACAGATCCCCACCTCTAACCATATATATTGTTGTCCCTTATGATAAGACACATTCATTGACGTCAACATGTAGGTCTTCCGGGTCAAGCCTGGGCCTTGCCCCACCCCACCACTTCACAAAAGGCTATATATCTCAGAAACTGTTCAGAGCCCCACCCCTAAACCATATATAATTATCTTCTTTGTGGTAAGACACATTCAAATAACACTAGCTTGGGAGTCATCCGGACTGCCTTGGTCATGCCCCACTGATTTACTTCATTAAAAGCCATATATCTCATATATAAATCATTCAGATCCCCACCCATAAACTATAATATTCTTGTTCCTTATGATAAGACTCATTCAGTCACACCAATCTAGGGGTCACTTTGTGCTAGGGCAATGTGCCCTGACCCTCCACTTTAAAAGGCCATATATTTAAAAAAAAAAAAACCATTAAAATCCCCACCCAATAATCATATATGTTCTTGTTACTTATCAATAGCTTACCCAGTTGGGGGTCGCAGGGGCTCTCAAGGTCATAGAAGGGGCCTCATATATCAGAAACCATTCAGATTCCCACCCATAAACCATATATATATATTCTTGGTCCTTATAGGGACAGCAATCTTGGGCTTTCCTGGGATCAACAGGACATGCCCCAGCCCCTCCACCGCTTAAGAGGCCTTATGACTCCGGTATACAGATCCCCACTGCTACACTATATACAATCTTATTCCTTAAGAAGCATTTAGTGATACCAACCAGGGCTCCATTGGGTCCATGCCCTACACCCTCTACTAATGTTTTAGATACCGAGTCCATATGGATGCTAATTTGGATATAGGGGTTCATTTGGGAGACTTTATAATTGGTAGATTAAAATGGTATCATGTTAAAATACATGGCTGCCATTGGGCAGTGTCCACCTGAGCTCTGGTTTATGTAATTTGGCTCTATGATTTGTTTGCTATGGCAAGTTAAGAGTTTCCATTGACTTATAATGGGGAAAATTGAAAAACGACATTAATGCCTTTCAAAATATTTTGTCACACTTTCATAGAAATGTTCCTTTAATAATGTTCTTTTTGGCCTGTTTGTTGCCACAGATGGGAAATTGTAAATTGTTATCTGGTGTTCTGCAACAACACATTCAAGTGATATCAGAACCTGAAGCCAGTAATATATAGGCTGATTGGGTGCAAATTTTATCTGTAGCATCCTTGGGCACAGGGCTTCCATGGTTAATTAAGGTACATTGCTGCTAGTGGGCAGTGGCCCCCATAGTTCTGGTGAGGATTGTGGCCCATGGGCCTCTTGTTTTTCTTCTGTTAGGATAATGGAGAAAAATTTTTGTCTTCGTAGTTCGGATTTTTTTTCCTCTATACTAAGTCGCTTTAAAAATTGATGAAGTCTGCTGAAGCTTACGCGACTTCCTATTGCATTTATTAGCTGAGCTATTGAGAAAAACATCATATTTTTTTCTTCTGCTGGGAAGATCGAGAAAAATTTTTGTCTTCGAATTTCGCATATTTCCTCTATATTAAGTCGCTATAAAAATGATGACGTCTGCCGTTTACAGCGCCTTCCCTATCGCACTTATTAGCTGAGAAATTTTGAAAAACATAATTTTTTTCTTCTGCTGGGAAGATGGAGAAAATTTTTTGTCTTCAAATTTCGGATTTTTTTCCTCTATACTAAGTCACTATAAAAATGATGAAGTCTGCCGTTTACCGCATCTTCCTATCGCATTAATTAGCTAAGCTATTGAGAAAAAAAAACAACATTTTTTCATTCTGCTGGGAAGATCGAGAAAATTTTTGTCTTCGAATTTCGCATTTTTTCCTCTATATTAAGTCGCTATAAAATGATGACGTCTGCCGTTTACAGCGCCTTCCTATCGCATTTATTAGCTGAGAAATTTTGAAAAACAAATTTTTACTTCTGCTGGGACGATGAAGAAAACTTTCTGTCTTCAAATTTCGGATTTTTTTTACTCTATACTAAGGCGCTATAAAATGATGAAGTCTGCCGTTTACCGCGACTTCCTATCGCATTTATTAGCTGAGCTATTGAGAAAAAAAAACATTTTTTCATCTGCTGGGAAGATCTGCTGGAAGGATTGAAAAAAAAATTGCCTCCGAATTTCGGTTTTTTTCCTCTTTATTAAGTCGCTATAAAAATGATGAAGTCTGCCGTTTACCGCGACTTCCTATCACATTTATTAGCTGAGCTTTTGAGAAAAAACATTTTTTCATCTGCTGGGAAGATCGAGAAACATTTTTGTCTCCGAATTTCGGATTTATTTCCTCTACATTTAGTCGCTATAAAAATGATAAAGTCTGCCGTTTACAGCGCCTTCCTTTCGCACTTATTAGCTGAGAAAATTAGAAAAACGTCATTTTTTCTTCTGCTGGGAAGATGGAGAAAAATGTTTGTCTTCGAATTTCGGATTTTTTCCTCTATACTAAGTCGCTATAAAAATGATGAAGTCTGCCGTTTACCGCGCTTTCCTATCGCATTTATAAGCTGAGAAATTGAGAAAAACATCAATTTTTCTTCTGCTGGGAAGATGGAAAAATTTTTTGGTTTTCGAATTTCGGAAGGTTTTTCCTCTTATAAGTCGTTATAAAAATGATGAAGTCTGCCGTTTGCAGCGCCTTTCTATCGCAATTATTAGCTGAGCTGTTGGGAAACACATTGTTTTCTTCTGCTGGGAAGATCGAGAAATATTTTTTCTCCGAATTTCGCATTTTTCTCTCTCTATACACAGACGCTATAAAAACGATGCAGTTTGCCGTTTACCGCGACTTCCTATCGCATTTATTGCCTGAGATATTGTGGAAAACATATTTTTTTTCTTCTCCTGGAAAATCCAAAATTTGGATTTTTTCTCTATATACATAGTCGCTATAAAAATGATGAAGACTAGCGTTTACCGCTCCTTCCTATCGCTCTTATTAGCTGAGTTATTGAGAAAAACATCATTTTTTTTCTTCTGCTGGGAAAATCGAGAAAAATTTTTTCTCCCAATTTCGGATTTTCTCTCTCTATACTCAGTCGCTATAAAATGATGAAGACTGCCGTTTACAGCGCCTTCCTATAGCACTTATTAGCTGAGAATTTTATAAAAACATCATCTTTTATGTCCCCGGTAGCGATAGCGGGGACATATTGTTTTTGTCCTGTCTGTTTGTTTGTTGGTTGGTTGGTTTGTACGTCGACAACTTTAACGTTGGCCATTACTTTTGAACCGTTTGAGATAGAGCTTTCATATTTGGCCTGAAGGTTCCTTGTGACAATACCTTCACCTTCTTGCAAAAAAATTGACCTGCGACCTTGACCTTGACCTTTGACCTACTTTAAAGAAAAAATAACATTGGTCATTACTTTTGAACCACTTGAGATACAGCCTTCATATTTAGCATGTATGTTCCTTGTGACAAAAGCTTTCCATTCATGCAAAAAAATTTGACCTGTGACCTTGACCTTTGACCTACTTTAAATAAAAAAATAACATTTTGGTCATGACTTTTGAATGGTTTGAGATAGAGCCTTCATATTTTGCATGTAGGTTCCTTGTGACAAGAGCTTTACATTCACACAAAAAAATTTGACCTGTCACCTTGACCTTTGACCTACATAAAAGAAAAAGTTTAACATTGGTCATATATTTGAACTGTTTGAGATACAGCCTTCATATTTAGCATGTATGTTCCTTCTGACAAAAGCTTTACATTCATGCAAAAAACTGACCTTGACCTTTGACCTACTTAAAATAAAAAAAATACATTTTGGTCATAACTTTTAAATGTTTTGAGACAGAGCCTTTATATTTTGCATGTAGGTTCCTTGTGACAAGTGCTTTACATTCACACAAAAAAATTTGACCTCTGACCTTAACCTTTGACCTACATAAAAGAAATTATTATTATTATTATTATCGACCTTATTTATAGAGGGTAACACATTTAGTACTGGTACTAATCTTCCATGTGGCCCTCTTTTCCTGGGTAAGAACCAGTACTAAGCAATGTGGATAAAGTTTCTTGCTCAAGGAAACAACACGTGGCGCTTGCGAGGATCGAACCGGCTACCTCTCGATCTCAAATCCGATGCTTTACCACTGCACCACAGCGCTCACAGAAAGAGTTAACATTGGTCATGACTTTTGAACCGTTTGAGATACAGCCTTCATATTTAGCATGTAGGTTCCTTGTGACAAACGCTTAACATTCATGCAAAAAAAATTACCTGTGACCTTGACCTTTGCCCTACTTAAAAAAATAAACAGTTTTGGTCATAACTTTCGAACCGCTGGGATAGAGCTTTCATATTTGGCATGTAGGTTCCCTGTGATTAGAGCTTTTCATTAATGCAAAATGTTTGGACCATGACCTTGACCTTTGGCCTACTTGAAAGAAAAAATAAAATTGTTCATAACGTTTAAACCGTTTAAGATAGAGCCTTAATATTTGGCATGTAGGTTCCTTGTGACAAAAAAGTTATGTCTCCGAAGTTCCGATTTTTTCTCTCTATACATTGTCGCTATAAAAATGATGAAGACTGCCGTTTACCGCGCCTTCCTATCGCACTTATTAACTGAGAAATTTTGAAAAACATCATTTTTTTCTTCTGCTAGTTAGACGGAGAAAAAATTTTGGTCTTCGAATTTCGGATGTTTTTCCTCTATACAAAGTCGCTATAAAAATGATGAAGTCTGTCGTTTACAGCGCCTGTCTATCGCACTTATTAGCTGAGAAATTTTGAAAAACATCATTTGTTTTCTTCGGCTGGGAAGATGGAGAAAAATGTTTGTCTTCGAATTTCGGACGTTTTTCCTCTATACTAAGTCGCTATAAAAAGGAGGAAGTCTGTCGTTTACAGCGCCTTCTTATCGCATTTATTAGCAGAAAAAATTTGAAAAAAAAAACGTCATTTTTTCTTCTGCTGGGAAGATCGAGAAAAAAATTTGTCTTCGAATTTCGCAGGGATGTTTTCCTCTATACTAAGTCGCTATAAAAAAGGAGGAAGTCTGTCGTTTACAGCGTCTTCCTATCGCACTTATTAGCTGAGAAATTTTGAAAAATATCAGTTTTTCTTCTACTGGGAAGATCGAGAAAAAATTGTGTCTCCGAATTTCGCATATTTTCTCTCTATACTTAGTCGCTATAAAAACGATGCAGTTTGTCGTTTACCGCGACTTCCTATCGCATTTATTGCCCGAGATGTTGAGGAAATTATTTTTTTTATTCTGCTGGAAAATCCGAGAAAAAGTTATGTTTCCGAAGTTCGGATTTTTTCTCTATACATAGTCGCTATAAAAATGCCGAATACTGGCGTTTACCGCGCCTTCCTTTCGCACTTATTAGCTGAGTTATTGAGAAATACATCATTTTTTTTCTTCTGCTGGGAAAATCGAGAAAAAAAGTGGTCTCCCAATTTCACTAGAAAAATGATGAAGATTGCCGTTTACAGCGCCTTCCTATAGCACTTATTAGCTGAGAAATTTATAAAAACATCATTTTTTTTCTTCTGCTGGGAAGATGGAGATAAATTTTTGTCATTGAATTTCGGATTTTTAGCTCACCTGAGCCGAAGGCTCATGTGAGGTATTAGTATACCACAAGCCGGCGTCCGTCGTCCGTCGTCGTCGTCCGTCGTCCACACTTTCAAAGAAGTATATCTCCGGAACCAGTGGGCCAATCTTGATCAAATTTCATGTGAAGCATTATCAGGTAGGGGGAAAGGCTGCATACTGTTTTCGGGCAGATCGGATTGGAACTCTGGTTGCCATGGCAACAAATAGCTCCCATAGACTTAACATAGGAAAAAGTTTGTCATCACTCTAGCTCCGTCAATTTTTTTCTGATTGTCTTCATTCTTGCAGATAACGAGGACAGGCATGAAATCTCGATCAAGTTCGATTTTGGGCTGAATCGGATTATTCACTCAGGAGTTACGTGCCCTTGAGCGTTGAAAAAATTGCCTATTGACTTAACATGGGGAGAATGTTGTCATCACCGTAGCTGCTTCAATTATTTTCAGATTGGCTTTATTCTTGCAGACTTAACATAGGAAAAAGCTTGTCATCACTCTAGCTCCGTCAATTTTTTTCTGATCGACTTCATTCTTGCAGATAATAAGGACAGGCATAAAATCTCGGTTAAGTTCGATTTTGGGCAGAATCGGATAATTTGCCTTGGAGTTACCTGCCATTGAGCATAAAAAAATACGTTGTGACCACGATAGCAACTTTATTTTTATTCAGATCAGCTTCAAACTTGCAGGTAACGTGGACAGGCATAAAATCTCAGTTAAGTTCGAATCGGAATATTGACCTCGGAGTTACATGACCTTGAGCGACAAAAAATTTGCCCATAGACTTTACATAGGGAAAATGTTGTGACTACGATAGCGACTTGAATTTTTTTCAGATCAGCTTCAAACTTGCAGGTAACGAGGACAAGCAAAAAATCTCGGTTAAGTTCGATTTTGGGCCGAATCGGATTATTTGCCTTGGAGTTACCTGCCCTTGAGCATAAAAAAATACGTTGTGACCACGATAGCAACTTTATTTTTATTCATATCAGCTTCAAACTTGCAGGTAACGAGGACAGGCATACAATCTCGGTTAAATTCAATTTTGGGCCGAATCGGAATATTGACCTCGGAGTTACGTGACCTTGAGCGACAAAAAATTTGCCCATAGACTTAATTAGGGAAAATGTTGCGACTACGATAGCGACTTGAATTTTTTTCAGATCAGCTTCAAACTTGCAGGTAACGAGGACAGACATAAAATCTCGGTTAAGTTCGATTTTGGGCCGAATCGGAATATTTGCCTTGGAGTTACCTGCCCTTGAGCATAAAAAAATACGTTGTGACCACGATAGCAACTTTATTTTTATTCATATCAGCTTCAAACTTGCAGGTAACGAGGACAGGCATAAAATCTCGGTTAAGTTCGATTTTGGGCCGAATCGAAATATTGACCTCGGAGTTACGTGACCTTGAGAGACAAAAAAATTTGCCCATAGACTTAACGTAGGGAAAATGTTGTGACAGAAATAGCGACTTGAATTTTTAGCTCACCTGAGCCAAAGGCTCCAGTGAGCTGATAGTATACCAAGGCTCCGGAGTCCGTCGTCCGTCCATCCGTCGTCCACACTTTCAATGAAGCATATCTCAGAAGGCAGTCGACCAATCTTGTTTAAATTTTATGTGTAGCACCATTGGGCAAGGGGAAAGGCTGCGTTAGGTTTTGGAGCTAGTCTGGTTCATTTGTTCCTTCATTCTTCTTTCTCTCCATATAGAGATAATAGACCAATGTTAAATTTTTAATCAAAGATTTCTCAGGAACTATAAAAGCTAGAAGCATCAATTTTGGTATTCAATAGAATAATGATGACTTATTTTGTGTAAGAGACATTGGGCTTTCTCAGCTTATTTGTTCATCTGTTCTTTCATTCTTCTTTCTCTCCATTTTGACCAATGTTAAATTTTCGTCAAAGATTTCTCAGGAACTATAGAAGCTAGAAGTCTCAAACTTGGAATGCAATGCAATAATGATGACTTATATCCTGTAAGGGTCAATGGGCTGGATTCTATTAGCAGATTTAGTAGTCTGTGAATTGTTAAAACTTAAGTTCCTCAGGTGAGCGGTTTAGGCTCATTGAGCCTCTTGTTTACCTCTGTACTAAGTCGCTTTAAAAATATTGAAGTCTGCCGTTTACGCGACTTCCTATCGCATTTATTAGCTGAGAAATTGAGAAAAATATCATTTTTAGCTCGCCTTATGAAAGTAAGGGGGAACTATTGCCATACCCCGGGCGTCCGTCGTTGGCGTCGGCGTCAGCGTCTGCGTCCGCATTTGGTTAAAAATTACTTGCAAGCTCTTGTATATGTGTTTTACAAGTTTATTTTGAATATATAATTAACATTTGGTAAAAACAATATTTAACATTATCATTGTACTTCATTGTATAGGTTTTTTGGCTTAAATTGGACTTTTTGAGAAGTTAATATTTTTGACCTGTCACCTTGACCTTTGACCTACATAAAAGAAAAAGTTAACATTGGTCATAACTTTTGAACCGTTTGAAATACAGACTTCATATTTAGAATGTAGGTTCCTTGTGACAAACGCTTTACATTCATGCAAAAATTTTGATCTGTGACCTTGACCTTTGACCTACTTAAAAATAAACATTTTTGGTCATAACTTTCGAACCGTTTGGGATAGAGCTTTCATATTTGGCATGTAGGTTCCCTGTGATTAGAGCTTTTCATTCACGCAAAATGTTTGGACCATGACCTTGACCTTTGACCTACTTAAAAGAATAAATAAAATTGTTCATAACTTTTGAACCGTTTAAGACACATCCTTAATATTTTGCATGTAGGTTCCTTGTGACAAAAACTTTACATTCATGCAAAAAAAAAATTCACATGTTTGTTTGTTTGTTTGATTTGAGGTTTAACGTTCCCATCAACACTGTAAAGGTCATTTTGGAGACGTTGCTTCCAATTTTGTGGGACTTTTACCCGACATTGAGATGAAATGACATCTCAAGCCCTGTCACCCAATGAAACCAATAGGGTTTATTAGCATGGACGGTCCGCCTCGCACCGCGGTTCCTGGACAGGCTTAGATCCTCTAAGCGGTTTACCAGTACTAGTGTGCGGGCCGGATTCAGCTCTGCGTGGAAGCATCATGCAGCCCATATATTTCTTCAAGCCCCTGTGGGCGGGGGCTTATTTTACCTGTGCCCTTGACCTACTTTAAAGAAAAAATATTATTTTCAAAACTTTTGAACCGTTTAAGATAGAGCTTTCATATTTGGCATGTAAGTTTCTTGTGTCAAGGGCTTCCCACACAAATAAAAATCTTGAACTGTGAGCAACTTTGGAAAAAAAATGACCATGCCCGGGGACATGTTCGTGTTTCACAAACACATCTTGTTCTAATATGTCTTGCGCGAGGAGATTTGTATCGTCCGTGATGCCTTATCACTTGGAAGTTTGTAGAATTTTTTTTATCAAATACAGATTTCTTTTTCATTTTTTTACAGGCTTGAAAACAGGATGATTAGTGGTATGTTTTGGTTCTCTTTCATTTGCTGCAGTCTGTTTGGCTGTTTTACTGAAGAATTTTTTTTTAAAACTTGCCCTCATCCATCTTAGGCCCTCAAAGGCGAGCTATGTTGTCTTCTGACAACTCTTGTTTTCTTCTAGTGGTAGATCGAGAAACAAATTTTGTGTCTGAATTTCGCATCTTTTTTTTTTTTTTTTTCTTATATATTAAGTCGCTATAAAAATGATGAAGTCTGCCGTTTACAGCGCCTTTCTATCGCAATTATTAGCCAAGCTATTGAGAAGAATATCATTTTTTTTTTCTTCTACTGGGAAGATCGAGAAAAAATTTTTTCTCCGAATTTCGCATTTTTCTCTCTATACTTAGTCGCTATAAAAATGATGCAGTTTGCGGTTTACCGCGACTTCCTATCGCATTTATTGTCCGAGATATTGAGGAAGACATCATTTTTTCTTCTGCTGGAAAATTCGACAAAAATGTTATGTCTCCGAAGTTCCGATTTTTTCGCTCTGTATATTGTCGCTATAAAAATGATGAAGTCTGCCGTTTACCGCGCTTTCCTATCGCACTAACTAACTTAGATATTGAGAAAAGCATCATTTTTTCTTTGCTGGGAAAATCTAGAAAAATTTGGTGTTCCAAATTCAGATTTTCTCTCTATATTGTCCGAGATATTGAGGAAAACATCATTTTTTCTTCTGCTGGAAAATTCGACAAAAAAAGTTATGTCTCCGAAGTTCCGATTTTTTCGCTCTGTATATTGTCGCTATAAAAATGATGTCGCTATATAGACGCTATAAAAATGATGAAGACTACAGCGCACTTATTAGCTGAGAAATTTATACAAGAAAAATCTTTTTTTTTCTTCCGCTGGGAAGATGGAGAAAAAATTTTTGTCTCCGAATTTCGGACATTTTTCCTCTATACTAAGTCGCTATTAAAATGATGAAGTCTGACAAAAAATTTTCTCGATCTTCCCAGCAGAAGAAAAAAAAATGATGTTTTTCTCAAAAGCTCAGCTAATAAATGCGATAGGAAGTCGCGGTAAACGGCAGACTTCATCGTTTTTATAGCGACTTAGTATAGTGTAAAAAAAAATCCGAAATTTGAAGACAAAATTTTTTCTCGATCTTCCCAGCAGAAGAAAAAAAATGATGTTTTTCTCAATAGCTCAGCTAATAAACATGAGGATGTCGCATTTATTAGCTGAGCTATGGAGAAAAACATCATTTTTTTTCTTCTGCTGGGAAGATCGAGAAAAAATTTTGTCTCCGAATTTCGCATTGTTCTCTCTATACTAAGTGGCTATAAAAATGATGCAGTTTGCCGTTTACCGCGACTTCCTATCGCATTTATTGTCCGAGATATTGAGGAAAACATCATTTTTCTTCTGCTGGAAAATTCGACAAAAAAGTTATGTCTCCGAAGTTCCGATTTTTTCGCTCTGTATATTGTCGCTATAAAAATGATGAAGTCTGCCGTTTACCGCGCTTTCCTTATCGCACTTACTAACTTAGATATTGAGAAAAGCATCATTTTTTTCTTTGCTGGGAAAATCTAGAAAAATTTGGTGTCCCAATTTCGGATTTTCTCTCTATATATTCAGTCGCTATAAAAATGATGAAGACTGCCGTTTACAGCGCCTTCCTATAGCACTTATTAGCTGAGAAATTTATAAAAAGATCATTTGTTTTCTTCCGCTGGGAAGATGGAGAAAATTTTATGTCTCCGAATTTCGGAGTTTTTTCCTCTATACTAAGTCGCTATTAAAATGATGAAGTCTGACAAAAAATTTTCTCGATCTTCCCAGCAGAAGAAAAAAATGATGTTTTTCTCAAAAGCTCAGCCAATAAATGCGATAGGAAGTCGCGGTAAACGGCAGACTTCATCGTTTTTATAGCGACTTAGTATAGTGTAAAAAAATCCGAAATTTGAAGACAAAATTTTTTCTCGATCTTTCCAGCAGAAGAAAAAAATGATGTTTTTCTCAATAGCTCAGCTAATAAATGTGAGGATGTCGCATTTATTAGCTGAGCTATGGAAAAAACATCATTTTTTTCTTCTGCTGGAAAGATCGAGAAAAAATTTTGTCTCCGAATTTCGGATTTTTTCCTTTATATCAAGTCGCTATAAAATGATGAAGTCTGCCGTTTACCGCGACTTCCTATCGCATTTATTGTGCTCCCCGAAGAATTTCGGGGGAGCATATAGTCGCCGCTTCGTCCGTGCGTCCATGTGTCCGTGCGTCCGTGTCTCCGTGCGTCCGTGCGTCTCGTGCGTCCGTCCCGCTCTTGTCCACGCGAATTCTCAGAAACTACTGTTCGGATTTCAATGAAACTTCATGGGAATATTTAGTAACGATGGTGGATGCGCATATCACCCGCGTGTTTTGGTTCGATGATTTTTTCAAGAGTTATGGCCCTTTGATGAATTCTGCATGAATATATAGGGTACTGTTCGTGTCCACGCGAATTCTCAGCAACTACTTGCAGAAATTCAACGAAACTTCAATGGAATCTTAAGCAGCAATAGGGGATGCGCATATTATCCCTACTATCTGGTTAGATGATTTGTCACAGAGTTATGGTACTTTGTTTAAAGCTGCAGTGTAAGGTCACTATGGCTATTTTTAGAAAAACATTGTCATCACTCTGGTGCCTACATTTATTAATGGATTTAAATATAACTTCACACAAATGTTCCTTATGACAATATCTCGAGCGATTTCGACTTTCAAGGTCATGGCCTCGATGTAAAGGTCACTGTGGTTATTTTAGAAAAAAACTTTGTCATCGCTCTGGAGCCTACATTTCTTCACCGATTTCAATACAACTCCACACATATGTCGGGTATGATAGTATCTTAAGCATATTCGACTTTCAGGGTCCTGGGCTCAAGGTCAAGGTCACTGTGGCTATTTTTAGAAAAAAAAACTTTGTTTTCGTTCTAGTGCCTATATTTATTCATAGATTTTAATATAATTTCACATAAATGTTGAGTATGATAATATCTCGAGCAAGTTCAACTTTCAGGGTCCTGAGCTCAAGGTCAAGGTCACTGTGGATATTTAAAAAAAAAAAAACTTTGTCATCGCTCTAGCGCCGTCATTTGCTGATGGATTTTAATATATCGTCAAACAAATGTTGGGTATGATAATTAATATCTCGAGCAAGTTTAACTTTCAGGATCATGGGGTCAAGGTCACTGTGTTTATTTTTAGAAAAAAACTTTGTCATCGCTCTGGTTCCTACATTTATTGGTAGATTTTAATATAATTTCACACAAATGTAAGGTATGATAATATCTCGACCAAGTTTTACTTTCAGGGTCCTGGGCTCAAGGTCAAGGTCACTGCGGCTATTTTTAGAAAAAAAACATTGTCATCGCTCTAGCATCATCATTTGCCGATGGATTTTAATATAACTTCACACAAATGTAAGGTATGATAATATCTCGAGCAAGTTCGACTTTCAGGATCTTGGGCTCAAGGTAAAGGTCACTGTGGCTATTTTTAGAAAAAAACTTTGTCATCGCTCTAGTGCTAACATTTATTTATTGATTTGACTTTCGGATGAGTCTTTAAACCGAGGTCCCGTCTCCGTATGACCTTAGCTGTTGGTGGGACGTAAAATCCAAAACACTCACTTATTTATGGATTTTAATATAATTTCAAATAAATGTTGGGTATGATAATATCTCGAGCAAGATTGACTTTTTAGGGGTCCTGGGCTCAAGGTCAAGGTCACTGCGGGGTCCTCGGCTCAAGGTCAATGTCTGTGCGGCTATTTTTTATGAAAACTTGCTGTAGGCAGAAATCTTTCCAACTGTAAACGGAGTTCCATTGCACACAGCCTTTCGTTATCAACCTTTTATCATTCTGATACGACGGAAATACTGCTAAAAAGGATGTCAAATTGCAAGTCATCCATCTGCATTAGAGTTGCAGATAAACTGGATCAAAGTGAAAGAAGCTAGTCTTGGCAGATGGTCAAAAAGACCTTTTTTGACAGTCAAGAGGACAGGATCAGATCCATTTTCGAACCCGTCTGATATTTTACATGCATGTAAAGTAGAAGTAAAACAAAGATCAGGAATCGATACAATTAACTTACACCCACAAAATGGCCATATGGCCATCCAAAATAAAAAGACACAAGTGATACACACAGTAAGTAACAAACAACAACATAAATAAATCACCACAGAAGAACCGCCTTGGAACGGTCAGTGGAAAGATTTCCACTGGGGGGCTTATATCGATTTTACGTGACCAAAATCCTAGCCCTTACTTCCGTCGCGATTTAGACAAATAATTTGTTCAGTCCGCATAAAGGCCTCCTAACTCATCAGTGCAACATCTCCGTGAACACAAATAATCAAAGAACCACAAAGGTGAGACAACGGTGAGGACTCGACAGCAAGAAACCACTGAAATGCTGGAGCAAAAGAAAACCAACAGTTAGACTCCGATGGGCCCGACCAGACACGGAGCATCAGACACCAACCAACATAACCTTGAATTAGATCTCTCTAATTCTCAATAAGCCTTTACGTTGGAACCGGCATAGAATCTGAGGCCTGACCCACAGGCGTGCAATTAAAGAGGGACCCAATACGGAACCATAAATAAAGGCACCCAATACGGAACCATACTTATAGGGATTGCCTCTGTGTACGAGAGTAAGTTTTCAATAATTTGTATTTAACAGTTTTACCCAATTAATATAGCTAGACTACCATCCAGGATCTTGGGGTATGGTATCGTACCTGAAGACACTTCTTTTCATTTATTCCGACTTTTGTGTTGCTGATGTTTGTATGACACTGCAATCAGGCAAGCTAATCTGTCCACCGACAGGTTTTGTTATACTCCATTTTGAAGTACAGTGAGTATACACAGTATACTGCTCTTTGACTAGGATAATGTTTCCTGTTCCCACTATTGCACCTTCGGAGAGCATCCATCGGTATCACCGATATTCTTGTTAGCTGAGCTATTGAGAAAAACATTTTTTCATCTGCTGGGAAGATCGAGAAACATTTTTGTCTCCGAATTTCGGATTTTTTTCCTCTATATTGAGTCGTTATAAAATGATGAAGTCTGCCGTTTACAGCGCCTTCCATTCGCACTTATTAGCTAAGAAATTTAGACGAAAAAACGTCTTTTTTTTCTTCTGCTTGGAAGATGGAGAAAAACTTTTGTCTTCGAATTTCGGATTTTTTCCCTCTATACTAATTCGCTATAAAAATGATGAAGTCTGTCGTTTACCGCGACTTCCTATCGCATTTATAAGCTGAGAAATTAAGGCGTAACTATACCTAATTTAGTGACACAGAGGCCTTTCTGATATTTAATTTTCATCAGTGTGTCTCAACCCCAAAGTTCTGAAACCGAAACGGATGATTGAGAATTGAAAAAAAAATGAGAAAAACCTCAATTTTTTTCTGCTGGGAAGATGGAGAAATTTTTTTGTCTTCGAATTTCGGATTTTTTTTTCTCTATACTAAGTCGCTATAAAAATGATGATGCAGCGCCTTTCTATCGCAATTATTAGCTGAGCTATTGAGAAAAACATCATATTTTTCTTCTGCTGGGAAGATCGAGAAAATGTTTTTTCTCCGAATTTCGCATTTTTTCTCTCTATACTCAGTCGCTATAAAAATGATGCAGTTTTCCGTTTACCGCGACTTCCTATCGCATTTATTGTCTGAGATATTGAGGAAAACATATTTTTTTTTTTCTTCTGCTGGATAATTCGACAAAAAAGTTGTGTCTCCGAAGTTCCGATTTTTTCTCTCTATACATTGTCGCTATAAAAATGATGAAGACTGCCGTTTACCGCGCCTTCCTATCGAGATTCTTAACTGATATATTGAGAAAAACATTATTTTTAGCTCCACTGGCCGAAGGCCAGCGGGGCTATTGTCATGGCCCTGTGTCCGTCGTGCGTCCGTGCGTCCGTGCGGTCGTGCGTCCGTGCGTTAACTTTTTCTTTAAACATCTTCTCCTCCTAAACTACTGGGCCAATTGTAACCAAACTTCACAGGAATGTTCCTTACATAGTCCTCTTCTAAATTCCTTCAAAGAATTTTGTTACACCCAGAACTCTGGTTGCCATGGCAACAAAACCAAAAAAAAAATAAAAATCTTTAAAAATCTTCTCCTCCAAAACCACCTGTTGGATTTCATTTTTATTTTGCATGACTGTTCCTTGGGTTGACCTCTTTCAGATTCCTTGAAGAAATTTTGATCCGACAAAAAACATGGCCGCCATGGGCGGGGCTTATTTTCCCTATTTAACATATAGTGTAATGCTAAAACATCTTCTCCTCCTAAACTATTGGGCCCATTGTAACCAAACTTCACAGGAATGTTACTTACTTAGTCCTCTTCTAAATTCCTTCACAGAATTTTGTTACACCCAGAACTCTGGTTGCCATGGCAACAAAACAACACAAAATATTAAAAATCTTTAAAAATCTTCTCCTCCAAAACCACCTGTTGGATTTCATTTTTATTTTGCATGAATGTTCCTTGGGTGGACCCCTTTCAGATTCCTTGAATAAATTTTGATCCGACAAAAAACATGGCCGCCATGGGCGGGGCTTATTTTCCCTATTTAACATATAGTGTAATGCTAAAACATCTTCTCCTCCTAAACTACTGGGCCAATTGTAACCAAACTTCACAGGAATGTTCCTTACTTAGTCCTCTTCTAAATTCATTCAAAGAATTTTGTTACACCCAGAACTCTGGTTGCCATGGCAACAAAACCACACAAAAAATTAAAAATCTTTAAACATCTTCTCCTCCAAACCCACCTGTTGGATTTCATTATCCCCTCGCACAACATAGTTGTGAGGGGGGATATAGCATTTGTCCCAATACGTATGACGTAAGTACGTACTTTTGTCATCGCTCTAGCGCAACATACGTACATACTTTTGTCATCGCTCTAGCGCCACGTACGTACGTACGTACTTTTGTCATCGCTCTAGCGCCTACATTTCTTGACCGATTTTAATATAACTTCACACAAACGCTCCTTACGACAATATCTGGAGCAAGATCGACTTTCAAGGTCATGACCTCAAGGTCAAGGTCACTCTGGCTATTTTTTGAAAAACTTTGTCATGGCTCTAGCGCCTACATTTCTCCCCCAATTTCAATATAACTTCTAACAAATGATCCTTATAAAAATATCTCGAGCGAATTGGACTTTCAAGGTCATGACCTCAAGGTCAAGGTCACTGTGGCTATTTTTAGAAAAACATTGTCATCGCTCTAGCGCCTACATTTCTTCACCAATTTCAATATTACTTCACACAAATGATCCTTATAAAAATATCTTGAGCGAGTTCCACTTTCAAGGTCATGGCTTCAAGGTCAAGGTCACAGTGGTTATTTTTAGAAAAACTTTGTCATCGCTCTAGCTCCTACATTTCTTCACTGATTTCAATATAACTTCACACAAATGTTCCTTATGACAATATCTTGAGCAAGTTGGACTTTCAAGGTCATGACCTCAAGGTCAAGGTCACTGTGGCTATTTTTAGAAAAACATTTTCATCGCTCTTGCGCCTACATTTCTTCACCAATTTCAATATAACTTCACACAAATGTTTCTTATAAAAATATCTCCAGCGAGTTCGACTTTCCAACTCATGGCCTCAAGGTCAGGGTCACTGTGGCTATTTTTAGAAAAAACTTTGTCATCGCTCTATCGCCTATATTTCTTCACTGATTTCAATACAACTTCACACAAATGTTCCTTATGACAATATCTCAAGCGGGTTCGACTATCAATGTCAAGGCCTCAAGGTCAAGGTCAAGGTCACTCTGGCTATTTTTTAGAAAAACTTTGTCATCGCTCTAGCGTTTACATTTTTTCACCAATTTCAATATAACTTCATACAAATGTTCCTTATGACAATATCTCTAGCGAGTTCCACTTTCAAGGTCAAGGTCACTGTGTCTATTTTTAGAAAAACTTCGTCATCCCTCTAGCGCTTACATTTCTTCATCGATTTCAATATAACTTCACACAAATGTTCCTTATGACAATATCTCACCATTTGGACTTTCAAGGTCAAGGTCACTATGGCTATTTTTAGAAAACTTTGTTATCGCTCTAGCGCCTACATTTCTTCACTGATTTCAATATAACTTCACACAAATGTTGCTTATGACAATACCTCGAACGAGTTTGACTTTCAAGGTCAAGGTCACTGTGGCTATTTTTAGAAAAACTTTGTCATTGCTCTAGCGCTTACATTTTTTTCACCAATTTCAATATTACTTCACACAAATGTTCCTTATAACAATATCTCTAGTGAGTTCCACTTTCAAGGTCAAGGTCAATGTGGCTATTTTTAGAAAAACTTTGTCATGGCTCTAGCGCTTACATTTCTTCATCCATTTCAATATAACTTCACACAAATGTTCCTTATGACAATACCTCGAGCGAGTTTGACTTTCAAGGTCAAGGTCACTGTGGCTATTTTTAGAAAAACTTTGTCATTGCTCTAGTGACTACATTTTTTTCACAAATTTTAATATAACTTCACACAAATGTTCCTTATGACAATATCTCGAGCTATTTAGACTTTCAAGGTCAAGGTCACTGTGGCTATTTTTAGAAAAACTTTGTCATCGCTCTAGCGCCTACATTTAATGATGGATTGTAATTGAACTTCACACAAATGTTTCTTATGATAATATCTCGACTTACTTCGACTTTCAAGGTCATGACCTCAAAGTCAAGGTCACTGTGGCTATCTTTAGAAAATCTTTGTCATCGCTCTACCGCCTACATTTATTAATAGATTTTAATATAACTTCACACAAAAGATGCTTATGATAATATCTTGAGCAAGATCTACTTTCGTGGTCATGGCCTCAAGTCAAGGTCACTATGGCTATTTTTAGAGAAACGTCATCACTCTAGAATGTACATTTATTGGAGGATTTTTAAACAAACTTTACACAAATGTTGCATATGATAATATCTCAAGCAAGTTGGACTTTTGCCATTTCAGTGTTTTCCACACACGAAGTTGTCTAGTGCGAGGGGATTTGTATCGCATGCGATGCCTTGTTTTTATTTTGCATGAATGTTCCTTGGGTGGACCTCTTTTAGATGCCTTGAAGAAATTTTGATCCGACAAAAAACATGGCCGCCATGGGCGGGGCTTATTTTCACTATTTAACATATAACGTAATGCTAAAAAATCATTTTCTGCAAAAGTACTTGTGGGATTTCATTGTAATTTGCATGAATTGTCCTTGGGTGGACTGTTGTCAGATTCCTTGAAAAAAATTTGATCTTAAAAAAACATGGCCGCCATGGGCGAGGCTTATTTTCACTATATAACATATAGTGTAATGCTGAAAATATTTTCTGCAAAAGTTCTTGTTTTATTTCATAGTTATTTGGCATGCATGTTCCTTGGGTGGACCTCTGTCAGATTCCTTGAAGAAATTTTGATCCGACATAAAACATGGCTGCAGTGGGCGGGGTTTATTTTCACTATATAACATGTAGTGTAATGTTAACCCTTGTCCTGCTGAATATTTAAA
Source organism: Lucinisca nassula (assembly GCA_963580285.1). NCBI lineage: Eukaryota > Metazoa > Mollusca > Bivalvia > Lucinida > Lucinidae > Lucinisca > Lucinisca nassula. The sequence goes on from OY757017.1 coordinate 45,162,660, forward strand.
TGTGTCACACCCACTACTGATTATCAGCCAATCAGATTACTTGATGCAAATTATTGCAACAAATTCATAAACTGGATGGCAAACAATGAGGATCCTGATCAGATGGCTTCTTCAGAAGCCATCTGATCTGGATCTACAGTGTTTCTAAGAAATGGCATATCTGGGCTCAGCAGGACAAGGGTTAAAAAAGTCTTCTCTTCTTCAAAAGTTCTTGTTTATTTATTTATTTATTTATTTATTTAAAATTTATTTATTTATTTAATCTCCTCCAATTTTGCTGACTATCACATATCTATAGAGGTCCACCTACAAATTGTCATTCTAAAATTCAAAACATCAGAAATTTCACATGCCCATCACACTGGTGATAGAACTGATGTTTTCAACACAAACTCTATTTATACGACTTGATGTTTCAAAATAAATTCAAAATACTGAGGGAGATTGATTTATTAGACCTAATTATACTACAGTTTACAACAGTTCTCCAGATCCCTGAGGGTTAAAATGGCTTAGTTGAAAAGGGAGGCATACCGAATCCGACGGAGGAAAGGAAAAAATAAATAAATAAAGATATAAAAACATAAATCTGTTCATTTTTAGCTCCACTGGCCAAAGACCGGCGGGTCTTATGTTATATGTTATGGCCCTGTGTCTGTTGTGCGTCTGTGCGGTTGTGCATCCGTGCGTTAACTTTTTTCTTTAAACATTTCCTCCTTAACTACTTGGTTGATTGTAACCAAACTTTACAGGAATGTTTCTCACATAGTCCTCTTCTGAATTCCTTCAAAGAATTTTGTTACATGCAGAACAAAATGGCATCGAAAGCAAAAAAAAAATATTTAAAAATCTTCTCCTCCAAAACCGCTCAATGGATTTTATTCTTATTTTGCATGAATGTTCCTTGGGTGGACCTCTGTCAGATTCCTTGAAGAAATTCGGATCAGGCAAAAAACATGGCCACCATGGCCATGCCCCACATGACTGCCATGGCCATGCCCCTTGGCTCATTAGCTTTCAAAGACTTATATGGGAAAAGTTTTAAAAACCTTCTCCAAAACCGCTCAACGTAATGGATTTCATTCTTACTTTGCATGAATGTTCCTTGGGTGGACCTCTGTCAGATTCCTTGAAGCAATTTTGATCAGACAAAAAACATGGCCGCCATGGACACGCCCATTGGCTAATTAGCTTCCATAGACTCATAAAGGGATCTTTTTTTTATTAATCTTCTCCTCCAAAACCGCTAAATGGATTTCGTTCTTAATTTTCATGAATGTTCCTTGTGTCTACCATTGTCAGATTCATTGAAGAAATTTTGATCAGACAAAAAACATGGCCGCCATGGCCACCACCTTTGGCTCATTAGCTTCCATAGACCAATAAACGGAAAAACTTCTTCTCTGAAACCATAAAGCCTAAAGCTAAGACATTTACATGTAGTATGTAGCAAAGTGATGTGGTCACCTACTAAGTCCTGCGAACTATGACTCTTAAGTCCAAATTGGCAACGCTCCGGTGCTTAGTAGCTCCCATAAACTAATAATGACAAAATCTTGAAACTTTTCTCCTCTGAAACCATAAGGCCAAGAGCTTAGTATGTAGCAACTTGAAGTATTCATCTGCATAAATCCTGCCAACTATGCCCCTGGGGTCCAAATTGGCCACACCCTGAGGCCCATAAGCTCCCATAGACTTATACTGGGAAAAAGTGACAAAAATCTTCTCTGAAACCATCAGTGCCCAGAGCTTAGATATTAAGTATGCAGCAACGTCAAGTGGTCGCTCAAATAAATCCTGCCAACAATGCCCCTGGGGTAAAAAATTGTTCATGCCCAGAGGCATATTAGTTCCCATAGACTTATAATAGGAAAAACTTAAAAAAAAGTCTTCTTCAGTGAAACCATAAGGCCCAGAGCTTTAGATATTTAGAACGGAGCAATGCCAAATGGTCACTCACATAAATCCTGCCAACCATGGCTCTGGGGTCCAAAAAATATAGAATGGACATTCCTTGGGTGGATCACTTGTTTCTTTTTTACCCATTGCATGCGGGAAAACCCTAAATTGGTACCTTGGCAAACAGTGCTGGCCCAGATCAGACCCCACAGAACACCATGTCTGATCAGGGCCTGCACTATTTGCTAACAGAATTTTCCATCAAAAATAGAAAAAAAATAGGCCTGACACCCCTTATATGACAAATGGACTGGTCCAACATATAGCAATAGAAGTGTCCACTAGTATACCATTGGTTAATGTAATAAATATGACAATTGTCTGAAGTTAGCCGGTGGAGCGACAGGCCCTCTTGGGCCTCTTGTTTTTTCTTCTGCTGGTAAAAACGAAAAAAAAAAATTGTCTCCCAATATCTCTCTATAATCAGTCGCTATAAAAATGATGAAGACTGCCGTTTACAGCGCCTTCCTATCGTACTTATTGGCTGAAAAATTTTGAAAAACTTCATTTGTTTTATTCTGCTGGGAAGATGGAGAAAAATTTTTGTCTTCGGATTTCGGATGTTTTTCTTCTATACTTAGTCGCTATAAAAATGATGATGTCTGTCGTTTACAGCGCCTTCCTATCGCATTTATTAGGTGAGATATTGAAAAAAACATCATTTTTTTCTTCTGCTGGGAAGATCGAGAAAAATTTTGTTTCCGAATTTCGCATATTTTCTCTCTATACTTAGTCGCTATAACAACGATGCAGTTTGCCGTTTACCGCGACTTTCTGTCGCATTTAATGCCTGAGATATTGAGGAAAACATATTTTTTTTTTCTTCTGCTGGAAAATCCGAGAAAAAGTTATGTCTCCGAAGTTCGGATTTTTTCTCTCTATACATAGTCGCTATAAAAATGACGAAGACTGGCGTTTACCGCGCCTTCTTATCGCACTTATTAGCAGAGTTATTGAGAAAAACATCATTTTCTGCTGGGAAAATCGAGAAAAAAAATTGTCTCCAAATTTCGGATTTTCTCCCTCTATACCCAGTCGCTATAAAAAATGATGAAGATTGCCGTTTACAGCGCCTTCCTATAGCACTTATTAGCTGAGAAATTTATGAAAAAAAAAACAAACATCATTTTTTTCATCTGCTGGGAAGATGGAGAAAAATTTTTGTCTTCGAATTTTGGACTTTTTTCCTCTATACTAAGTCGCTTTAAAATGAAGTCTGTCGTTTACCGCGACTTCCTATCGCATTTTTTAGCTGAGGAATTGAGAAAAACATCATTTTTAGCTCGCTTTACGAAAGTAAGGGGGAGCTATTGCCATACCCCTGGGCGTCCGTCGTCTGCGTCGGCGTCAGCGTCGGCGTCCGCATTTGGTTAAAGTTTACTTGCAAGCTCTTGTATGTGATGTTTTACAAGTTTATTTTGAATATATAATTAACATTTGGTAAAAAAACAATATTTAACATTATCATTGTACTTCATTTTACAGGTTTTTTGGCTTAAATTGGACTTTTTGAGAAGTTAATATTTTCCTCTGTATTACCTCCCTAAATTACCTTTGTTAAAGTTTACCTGCAAGCTGCGTGAGTTCAAATCCCGGGGGAGGAATGTTTTTTTTTTTTTTAAGGTCACTGTGGCTATTTTTAGAAAAACATTGTCATCGCTCTAGCGCCTTCATTTATTGATGGATTTTAATATTACTTCTCACAAATGTTGGGTATAATAATATCTCGATTGACTTTGACTTTCAACATAGCGGGTCTGGGGCTCAAGGTCAAGGTCACTGTGGCTATTTTTAGAAAAACATTGTCATTGCTCTATCGCCTTCATTTATTGATGGATTTTAATATAACTTCACACCGATGTTGGGTATAATGATATCTCGAGTGACTGACTGTCAGAGTCCGGGGCTTAAGTTCCCGGTCACTACTTTCAGGGTCATGGGGTCAAGGTCACTGTGGCTATTTTTAGAAAAACATTGTCATCGCTTTTGCACCTTAATTATGTCTCCCCCGAAAAAAAATTTTTCGGAGAGGCATATTGTTTTTCCCCCGGGCGTCTGTCTGTCTGTCCGTCTGTCTGTCTGTCCGTCTGTCTGTCTTTCCGTCTGTCCGTCTGTCACAAAATCGTGTCCGCTCTTTAACTTGTAAACCGTTCAAGCTATCTTCACGAAACTTTATATAAATATATATCAATATTAGACGACGTGCAGTGCGCAAGAACTATAACTCTCACATTCATACTTTTTGAATTATCTTCCTTGGAAGATTGTCGGTATGTATGTATGGGTAAATCGTGTCCGGTCAATAACTTTCTTATTTTCAAATGGATTTTGAAATTACTTGGCAGAAATGTTAACCACCATGAGTCGATGTGTTGCGTGCATGACCCAGGTTGGTACCTCAAAGGTCAAGGTCATACTTAGAGGTCAAAGGTCAAAAAGGGGGCCTTTTTTCGTGTTTGGTCAATAACTATCTTATTTTAGATGGATTTTGAAATTATTTGGCAGAAATGTTAACAACCATAACTTGATGTGTTGCGTGCATGACCCAGGTTGATACCTCAAAGGTCAAGGTCATACTTAGAGGTCAAATGTCAAAAAGGGGCCTTTTCTTCGTGTTTTGTCAATAACTTTCTTATTTTTAGATATAATTTCAAATTACTTGGCAGAAATGTTCACTATCATGGGACGATGTGTTGAATGCATGATTCGGGTTTGTACCTCATAGGTCAAGGTCATACATAGAGGTTAAAGGTCAAAAAGGGGCCTTTTTTCGTGTTTGGTCAATAACTTCCTTATTTTTCGATGGATTTTAAAATTATTTGGCAGAAATGTTAACAACCATGAGGCGATTTGTTGCGTGCATGATCCAGATTTGTAACTCAAAGGTCAAGGTCATACTTAGAGGTCAAAGGTAAAAAAAGGGGGCCTTTTATCGTGTTTTGTCAATAACTTTCTTATTTTTAGATAGAATATGAAATAATTTAGCAGAAAGGTTAACTATAATGGGACGATGTGTTGCATGCATGATTCAGGTTGGTACCTCAAAGGTCAAGGTTATACACAAGAGGTCAAAGGTAAAAAAAGGGGCCTTTTTTTCGTGTTTAGTCAATGATTTTCTTATTTTTCGATGGATTTTGAAATTACTTGGCAGAAATGTTAACAACCATGAGACGATGTGTTGCCTGTATGACCCAGGTTGGTACCTCAAAGATCAAGGTCAAACTTAGAGGTCAAATGTAAAAAAGGGGCCTTTTTTAGTGTTCAGTCAATAACTTTCTTATTCCTGGATAGATTGTGAAATTACTTGGCAGAAATGTTAACTATCATCGTGAGACGATGTGTTGCGCGCTAGACTCGGGTCAGTACCTCCAAGGTCAAGGTCACACTAAGAGGTCAAAGGTAAATCAAAGGTCAAAAAAGGGGCCTGTTTTGTGTACAATCAATAATTTTTTTATTCGTTGATGGATTTTGAAATTACTTGGCAGATATGTGAACCATGATGAGGCGATGTGTTGTACCTCACAGGTCAATGCCATACTTAGAGGTCTACGTAAAAGAAGGGCTTTTTGTGTACGGTCAATAACTTTCTTATTTCTCTTTGATCTTTTTAAAGTTCCCTTGCAGAAATGTTCATCTTCATTAGATGATGTGTTGCACACAAGACCTAGGTCCACACCTCCAATGTCAAGGTCATACTTAGAGGTCAAAAAGGGGGAGACATCTGTGTTTTTGTAGAAAAACAAATTCTAGTTTATTGATGGATTTTAATATAACTTCACACAAATGATGGGTATGATGATATCTCTAGCAAGTTCGACTTCCATTTTCCGGGGCTGAAGGTCAAGGTCACTGTGGCTATATTTAGAAAAAAAACGTTGTGATCGCTCTAGTGCCTATATTTATGGATGGATTTTAATATAACTTCACACAAATGTTGGGTTTGATGATTTCTCGAGCGGGTTCAACTTTCATGGTCTGGGGCTGAAGGTCAAGGTCACTGTGGCTATTTTTAGAAAACTTTTTCATCGCTCTTGATATAACTTCACACAAATGTTGGGTATGATGATATCTCAAGTGACTTTCACTTCAGGTTCCGGGGCTGAAAGTCAAGGTCAATGTGGCTATTTTTAGAAAAACTTTGTGATCGCACTAGTGCCTACATTTATGGATGGATTTAATGTAACTTCACACAAATGTTGGATATGATGATACCTCGAGCGAGTTCGACTTTCAGAGTCCAGGGCTGAAGGTGAAGGTCACTGGGGCCATTTTTAGGAAAACTTTGTCATCGCTCTTGCGCCTTCATTTATTGATTGATTTTAATATAACTTCACACAAATGTTGGGTATTATGATATCTCGAGTGACTTTGACTTTCAGGGTACGGGCTGAAGGTCAAGGTCACTCTGGCTATTTTTAGATAAACTTGGTCATTGCTCTAGTATCCACATTTATAAATGGATTTAAAGATAACTTCATACAAATGTTTGGTATGATGAAATCACGAGTGAGTTCAACTTTCAGGGTCTGGGGTAAAGGTCACTGTTGCTATTTTCAGAAAACTAATAGTGATTGCTCTAGTGCATTTATGAATGGATTTTAATGATGACATCTTGAGCGAGTTCGACTTTCAGGGTCTGGGGCTGAAGGTCAAGGTCACTGTGGCTAGTTTTAGAAAACTTTTGTCATCGCTCTTGCGCCTTCATTTATTGATGGATTTTGATATAACTTGACACAAATGTTTGTATGATGATATCTTGAGTGACTTTGACTTTCCGGGTCAGGGGCTGAAGGTCGAGGTCACTGTGGTTATTTTTTTTAGAAAAACTTGATCATTGCTCTAGTGTCCACATTTATTGATGGATTTTAAGATAACTTTTTTTTTGGTTTGGGTTTTACGGCCCTTTCAAGATTATTTCACTCATATCGAGCCGATCGTTAATATGAGGTGGGCGAAAACCGGAGTACCCGGAGAAAAACCACCTGACCTTCCGTTGCAGAACTTGGCGTCTCACACGTGGCCCGAGCGAGGCTCGAACCTACGGCGGTGAGAGACCTAATGACTAAGTTTAAGATAACTTCATACAAATGTTGCGTATGATAATATCTCCAGTCAGTTTAACTTTCAGGGTCTGGGGCTCAAAGTCAAGGTCACTGTGGCTATTTTAGAAAAAACTTTGTCATCAGTCTTAAGTACCTACATTTATTGATGGATATAATGTAATTTTACACAAATACTGGGCTAGTCTTTTTCTAATATGCCTTGCGCGAGGGGATTTGTATCGTCTGTGTTGCCTAATTACTTGGAAGTTTGTAGATTTTTTTTTTATAAAATACTGATTTCTTTTTCATTTTTTTACAGTGGAAAGGCTTGAAAACAGGATGATTAGAGGTACTTTTTGGTTCTCTTTCATTTGCTGCAATCTTTGGGCTGTTTTACTGAAGAAACATTTTTGATAACTTGCCCTCATCCATCTTAGGCCCCAAAGGCGAGCTATGTTGTCTTTTGACAAGTCTTGTTTTCTTCTGCTGGAAGATGGAGAAAAAATTTGTGTGTTCGAATTTCCACTTCTTTTTTTTTCCTATATATTAAGTCGCTATAAAATGATGAAGTCTGCCGTTTACAGCGCCTTTCTATCTCAATTATTATGCCCCCAACTTTGAAAAAGTTGGAGGGGCATATTGCTTCTGCCTCGTTCGTCCGTTCGTCCGTTCGTCCGTCCGTTACGCTTTTGATGCATAGCATAACTAAAGAACCGTGTATGCTAGGGTTTTGAAATTTCATATATGGATTCCTCATAGAAAATTAGCTGACGCGTATTTTTTTCTAGTCCGGATTATGCCCCCTTCAAGAGTTATTGCCCTTTGAAATTTTTTTAATACAATCTTGTCAGCAAGATATCTCAAAAACTATTGGAGCTAGAGCCTTGGAAGTTGGTGATTATATTGGTGGTGATGAGTAGATGAACTGATTAACTTTTGGCAAAATTCTGAAAAATACTTTGTGAGTTATGGCCCTTTGTCATTTTGGTAATTTGTGCCCATTGTAATGTATGCTAAAAGTGATGCATAGCATAACTTTAGAACCGTGTATGCTGGGGTTTTGAAATTTCATATATGGATTCCTCATGGAAAATTAGCTGACGCGTATTTTTTTTCTTGTCCGGATTATGCCCCTTTTAAGAGTTATTGCTCTTTGAAATTTTTTTAATAAAATTTTGTCAGCAAGATATCTCAAAAATTGTTGGAGCTAGAGCCTTGAAAGTTGGTGAATATATTGGTGGTGATGAGTAGATGAACTGATTAACTTTTGACGAAATTCCGAAAAATACTTTGTGAGTTATGGCCCTTTGTCATTTTGGTAATTTGTGCCCATTGTAATGTATGCTAAAAGTGATGCATAGCATAACTTTAGAACCGTGTATTCTAGGGTTTTGAAATTTCATATATGGATTCCTCATGGAAAATTAGCTGACATGTATTTTTTTCTTGTCCGGATTATGCCCCTTTTAAGAGTTATTGCCCTTTGAAATTTTTTTAATCAAATTTTGTCAGCAAGATTTCTCAAAAACTATTGGAGCTAGAGCCTTGAAAGTTGGTGAATATATTGGTGGTGATGAGTAGATGAACTGATTAACTTTTGGCGGAATTCCGAAAAATACTTTGTGAGTTATGGCCCTTTGTCATTTTGATAATTTGTGCCCATTGTAATGTATGCTAAAAGTGATGCATAGCATATCTTTAGAACCGTGTATGCTAGGGTTTTGAAATTTCATATATGGATTCCTTATGGAAAATTAGCTGACGCGTATTTTTTTTCTCGTCCGGATTATGCCCCTTTTAAGAGTTATTGCCCTTTGAAATTATTTTAATAAAATCTTGTCAGCAAGATATCTCAAAAATTATTGGAGCTAGAGCCTTGAAAGTTGGTGAATAGATTGGTGGTGATGAGTAGATGAACTGATTAACTTATGACAAAATTCCGAAAAATACTTTGTGAGTTATGGCCCTTTGTCATTTTGGTAATTTGTGAAAAACTTTGTCATCGTTCTAGCGCCTACATTTCTTCACCAATTTCAATATAACTTCACACAAATGTTCCTTATAAAAAAAAACTCGAGCGAGTTCGACTTTCAAGGTCATGACCTCAAGGTCAAGGTCACTGTGGCTATTTTTAGAAAAGCTTTGTCATCGCTCTTGCGCCTACATTTCTGCACAAATTTCAATATAACTTCACACAAATGTTCCTTATAAAAAAATCTCGAGCGAGTTCGACTTCAAAGTCATGACCTCAAGGTCAAGGTCACTGTGGCTATTTTTAGAAAAACTTTGTCATCGCTCTAGCGCCTTCATTTCTTCACCAATTTCAATGTAACTTCACACAAATGTTTCTTATGACAATATCTCAGCGAGTTTGACTTTCAAGGTCATGACCTCAAGGTCAAGGTCACTGTGGCTATTTTTAGAAAAACTTTGTCATCGCTCTAGTGCCTACATTTCTTCACCAATTTCAATATAAATTCACACAAATGTTCCTTATAAAAAATCTCGAGCGAGTTCGACTTCAAAGTCATGACCTCAAGGTCAAGGTCACTGTGGCTATTTTTAGAAAAACTTTGTCATCGCTCTAGGGCCTACATTTCTTCACCAATTTCAATATAACTTCACACAAATGTTTCTTATGCCAATATCTCAGCGAGTTCGACTTTCAAGGTCATGACCTCAAGGTCAAGGTCACTGTGGCTATTTTAAGAAAACTTTGTCATCACTCTAGCGCCTTCATTTCTTCACTGATTTCAATATAACTTCAAACAAATGTGCCTTATGACAATATCTTGAGCGAGGTCGACTTTCAAGGTCATGACCTCAAGGTCAAGGTCACTGTGGCTATTTTTAGAAAAACTTTGTCATTGCTCTAGCGCCTACATTTCTTCACTGATTTCAATATAACTTCACACAAATGTTCCTTATGACAATATCTCAAGTGTGTTCGACTTTCAGGGTCATGACCTCAAGGTCAAGGTCACTGTAGCTATTTTTAGAAAAAAAATTGTCATCGCTCTAGCGCCTACATTTCTTCACCGATTTCACTATAACTTCACACAAATGTTCCTTATGACAATATCTCTAGCGAGTTCCACTTCCAAGGTCAAGGTCACTGTGGCTATTTTTAGAAAAACTTTGTCAATGCTCTGGCGCTTACATTTCTTCACCGATTTCAATATAACTTCACACAAATGTTCCTTATGACAATATCTCAAGCCATTTCAACTTTCAAGGTCAAGGTCACAATGGCTATTTTTAGAAAAACTTTGCTATCGCTCCAGCGCCTACATTTTTTCACCGATTTTAATATAACTTCACACAAATGATCCTGATGACAAGACCTCGAAAGAGTTCGACTTTCAATGTCAAGGTCACGGTGGCTATTTTTAGAAAACCTTTTTCATTGCTCTAGTGCTTACATTTTTTCATCAATTTCAAAATCGATTCACACAAATGTTCCTTATGACAATATCTGTAGCGAGTTCCATTTTCAAGGTCAAGGTCACTGTGACTATTTTTAGAAAAACTTTGTCAATACTCTAGCGCTTACATTTCTTCACCAATTTCAATATAATTTCACACAAATGTTCCTTAAGACAATATCTCGAGGGATTTTGACTTTCAAGGTCAAGGTCACTGTGGCTATTTTTTAAAAAAAACTGTCATCGCCCTAGCGACTACATTTCTTCACTGATTTCAATATAACTTCACACAAATGTTCCTTATGATAATACCTCAAGTGAGTTTGACTTTCAAGGTCAAGGTCACTGTGGCTATTTTTAGAAAAACTTAGACATGGCTCTAGCGCTTACATATCTTCACCGATTTCAGTATAACTTCACACAAATGTTCCTTATGACAATATCTCGAACTATTTCGACTTTCAAGGTCAAGGTCACTGGGGCTATTTTTAGAAAATCTTTGTCATCGCTCTAGTGCCTACATTTATTGATGGATGTTAATAGAACTTCACACAAATGTTTCTTATGGTAATATCTCGAGTTGCTAGGTCATGACCTCAAGGTCAAGGTCACTATGGCTATTTTTAGAAAAACTTTGTCATTGCTCTACCACCTACATTTATGATTTTAATCTAGCTTCACACAAAAGATGCTTATGATAATACATGTATCTTGAGCAAGATCTACTTCGCGGCCATGGCCTCAAGTCAAGGTCCCTATGACTATTTTTAGAGAAATATTGTCATCACTCTAGAACCTACATTTATGGATGGATTTTTAAACAAACTTTACACAAATGTTGCATATGATAATATCTCAAGCAAGTTGGACTTTTGCCATTTCAGTGTTTTCCACACACGAAGTTGTCTTGTGCGAGGGGATTTGTATCGCATGCGATGCCTTGTTTTTTTTAATAAAATCTTGTCAGCAAGTCCATATCTTGAGAACTATTAGAGCTTCATTAATCATTCTTGGTACAAACTTGCATCCAGGCATTGCAACTTCAACGCAAGCATCCATATCTGACATTGACCTATATTTCATGGTTCACTGACTTCGTGAATTATTGCAACCACCCTGACTTTCACCATTTCTCGAAAACTATTAAAGCTTTTTAAATTATAATTGGTACAAACTTGCATCTAGGAATTCCAACTGCAACGCAAGCATCAATATTTGACTTTTACCTGTGAATTATTGCGACCACCCTGACTTTCTATCTAATGTAAGAGTCCATTTCTCAAGATCTATTAGAGCTTCATTAATTGTATTTGGTACAAGCTTGCATTTAGGAATTGAAACTTCAATGCAAGTATCCGTTTCTGACCTTGACCTACATTTTATGGTTCACTGACTTTGTAAAATAGTGTGACAACCCTAACTTTGACCCTGATGTAAGAATCTGTTTTTAAGAGTTACTTGGTACATGCTTGCAACTAGGAGTGAAATTTTTATGCAGGCATCCATGTTTGACCTTGACCTAGATTTCATGGTTTGGTGACTTTGCGCCCCCACAGGCGCGACATAGCCTTTGGGGGAATTCTTGTTGTATGTTTTTGAGTCTTTAACAATATTTGTTGAATATTTTGCCAGCTAAGGTCAAGCAAAGGTTGGGGGCATTGTGTTTTACAAACACCATTTCTAGTTAGCTGAGATATTGAGAAAAACATCATGTTTTTCTTCTGCTGGGAAGATCGAGAAAAATTTATTGTCTCCGAATTTCGCATTTTTTCTCTTTATACTTAGTCGCTGTAAAAATGATGTCGTTTGCCGTTTACCGCGACTTCCTATCGCATGTATTAGCTGAGAAATGGGAAGATGGAGAAAAATTTCTTGTCTCCGAATTTCGGATATTTTTTCCTCTATACTAAGTCGCTATAAAATGATGCAGTTTGCCGTTTACCGAGACTTCCTATTGCATTTTTTGTCCGAGATAGGAAAACATCGTTTTTTTTCTTCTGCTGGAAATTCGACAAAAAAGTTATGTCTCCGAAGTTCCGATTTTTTCTCTCTGTACATTGTCGCTATAAAAATGATGAAGACTGCCGTTTACCGCGGCTTCCTATCGCCATTATTAACTGAGATATTGAGAAAAGCATCATTTTTTTTTTTTTTTTGTGCTGGGAAAATCTAGAAAAATTTTGTCTCCCAATTTCGGATTTTCTTTCTCTATATTCAGTCGCTATAAAAATGATGAAGACTGCCGTTTACAGCACCTTCCTATCGCATTTACTACCTGAGCTTTTGAGAAAAAAAAATATCATTTTTAATGACAGATTCTATCTGTCATATCTAGCTATCCTGCATGTTGTAAAGTAGTTCCGGCTTTCTTACAACTTTCTTCCGGCTTTGACCGCCACAGAAATATGAGTCCGCCAAAATGTAGTCCGGTTTGGCGCAGTTATTAAAATTGTACATCCTATAATCGCAATACAAACTTTTGAAGCAGACGACTTAACGATTTTATCTTATCTTCAGAGAATAGATTCAGCATTTCGTTTGAATCAGCTGCATCATGCAAGATCAATGCGGCGTCTGCTCAGACGTCTGTTCAGGTTTTACACTGTTTTCTAACAGTGTTGTCAATATTTAATCCTTAAAGACCAGCCGGTCAGCTGCAGACCAGAATATTAATGGGTTTTCCGACATTCGAGGTCAAGTCTAGGTCAGTTACAACTAGGTGTTTATCAGTCTTTGCGAGAGGCTGTCCCTTTCAACCCTGGAATATGGTACAGATACCTATGCAAACAGTGTAGGTCCTGTGATATATTTCTAGGTGCCATATTTAGCAGAATGGACGAGCTCAACTTCAGTGATGGAAGAGTACACTCCAGAAACTCAAGGCAGTGAATAAATCAAAGCACTGACAACACTCATGCCGATTGTCTCTAAATGCAGGCTGGTCATAAACGAGGACTTGGACTGATCCGTTTAAACTTAAGATGTTAGTAACTCATGCAAAAATGTAGAACAAGATCAGCACCGTGTTCTGTGGCGTTTGATCTTAGTCTACATTGTTTGCCAGATCGAACAGTTTATTCAAGTGCAAATTTTACATATAACACTTACATGCAACCAAAACTGACAAACGGCCCGGCTATGTTTGGGTTGATTGTTTGGCATTCGGGGCTGAATGCTTGCCGAAGTTACTAATAAAAAAAGCGGTTCAGAGCTAACGTCTACGTGACTATCACTAACTTCTCAGAATAACCATATTCTTGCAGAAAATAGCCGCAGTGAGATCAGGGTATTCAATAAGACTGAAGAGGGTCATTCTGGAATCATAGGGTGAGCTTGGCAAACAGTGTAGACCAAGTTCGGACGCTGCAGGACGCGCTTCTTATCAAAATCTTCACTATTTGTTTGGAATTTCAGAGTTAAATTTAACAGTTTTATCTCAGCCCAGGGCTTTCACCCCAACCTACATCCCCCAACACTTTCGGTTCTTTGATTCTGAAACCAAACGATTGCATGATTACAAGACGCTTAGGCACCATGCCCTTAAGCTAAAAAGGTTAAATCAATCAACCGTGACGTATGTTTACCAGTCCGGCCACGATCCTGTGTTTTGTTTTGTTTTGTTTGATTTGAGGTTTAACGTCCCCGTCAACACTGTATAGGTCATTTTGGAGACGTTGCTTCCAATTAAGTGGGACTTTTACCCGACACTGAAATGAAATGACATTACAAGCCAATGAAACCAATAGGGTTTATATGCATGGACGGTCCGACTCGCACCGCTTTGCCTGGGCAGGCTTAGATCCTCTAAGCAGATTACCAGTACTCGTGTGCGGGTCGGTTTCAGCTCTGCGTGGAAGCATCATGCAGCCCATCTATTTCTTTAAGCCCCGATGGGCGGGGGCCAACGATCCTGTGTACCACCTTCACGCCAGCACTGATGTTCAGGATCAAACTTTTGATGTGTGAAGTAAGGTCGTGCCTAGAAAAGAAGAAATTGTACTTTGTTCTCAAAAAGCATCAAGTGAGAACGTATTGCAACATTTTCATTAAACCCTGGACAGTTAGAGTGAGTGATTGTTTGGGTTTTACGTCCCACCAACAGCTAAGGTCATACGGAGACGATACCGCGGTTTAAAGACACATCCCAAAGTCTGGAGAAGTCCGGGATCGATCCTGCGATCCCCGGTTTACAAGGCGAGTAGCATAAACACTACACCACGGAGGCTTCTAATGGACAGTAAGAAGCTGGTCGGAAAGCGGATGGCGTTGACTCTGATTTTGGGTGCCCCATGTGTGTGATCTATTTGTCTGTTGGAGCGACATCTTACTATCAACAGAAGACGCTAGTGGACGTCGACGTAGCGGACGACCGACGTCAGTACGTCAAGATCGATTCATCCGACAGACGCATATGCGAAGCAGTTTTCCGCCGGCATCTGCTACACTGTACCTGCAGATAAACAAAGGGTTTCGACTACCGACTACCGGCCCCGATAGCTCAGTTGGTAGAGTGTCCGCTCCAGGGAACGGGAGGTCACGGGTTCGATCCCGGGCCGCGACATACCAAAGTCGTTAAAAATGGTACTAGCTGCTCCTCGCTTGGCACTCAGATTTACGGGGAAGAGCTAGGACTGGTCGACCCAGTGTCAGGATAATGTGACTGGGTGTTGTATCATGTAATGTGTCTGGGACATGATACTTCAGTGAGGCAGCACTATAAAACTGAGCATTGAGCTCTCTGTCGCAAACAGACAGCGTCGTGATATGACTAAGAATGTTGAAAGCGACGTTAAACCCGAATTCACACACACACACTCACCTATCGACTAATAAGCACTGACACTGTTCGTCGCCCTTGTGCGATGCACTTTTGAGAGCTAGACGTCCCTGTCTTGACCAAAATTAAGACGTCGACACAGAACGGAACACTTACCCTGGTGCATGAAATACATACATGTATATTGGCGTCCAAGCGACTCGCGTGATATGCGTTTCAGTGACACATCGCACTTCAGCGTGAATCACGCCGGTTGTCGTTTCGGGATGTTTCCACATATAGGTGTAAGGTATGCCGAGGCGACGCGTTCGTAATAGAGCATGACATATCGGATGGAATTTAAGCGAAATGGTATGTCGAGCTATTGCATGTAGCTAGTGACATTAAGAACATTCAAGATCATGGCTGAGACGTTAACTGAACAGTGAGACGTTACATCAATCAAGTGCGTCGGCCTCACGTGGTCCCATTTATTTGTTTACGCTCAGAATCCGGGATATCTAATCCAGCAGGATTACGCGCGGGTTTATAGTGCTGTTCTTACTCAAAAATGTCTTCAAACCAATGGAATTCATGTACTGGACTGACCAGCCTTTCTCCTCCGATCTCTTTGTGAAAAATAGAGTATCTTTTGTGGGGAGGTATCCACAACCGACCAGACGAAAATGTTAGTAATTGACAGTAGCATTGTTAAAACTTGAATTTTAATGTTTGGTTTTGAAAACGTAAATAGTTTCTTTCCAAAATTTGAAACGGTGTATAGACATCTGCAAACATATCATACAATGGAATTTGCAGAACTACTTTTCTAAATTTTAAGAGCTTTTTAGAAAAGTTGTCTGTAAGTTTTCACAGTGTTTTGATTTTCTCATAGAATCTGTCATTTCAGTGCCTTTGGCGCTTTGATTTTCTTATGCTGGCAAGATCGAGAAAGAATTTTGTCTCCGAATTTCGCATTTTTCCTCTGTATTAAGTCGCTATAAAAAGATGACGTCTGCCGTTTACAGCGCCGTCCTATGCTAAGTAGAAGTAAAACAAAGATCAGGAATCGATACAAATAACTTACTCCACCCATCAAAGTCACCAAAGGGAAAGAAACACAAAGATGACGCGACCAGACCATAATGGAAACCAAAACAAAGGAAGGCCATAAGGACAGGACAGGATCTCTCTTATTCTCAATAAGCCTTTACGTTGGAACCGTCATAGAATCTGAGGCCTGACCCACCGGCGTGCAATTAAAGAGGGTAGCAAAGTTGCCAACCGTGATTGGGGTTAAGTAGTATACAGAGTGGGGGTTCTGGGACATTTTTTACATCGCGCATACATGTGCATGCATGTCGCCTTCCTCCCTAGAGGCCCTATTTGGCAAATATCAGCTCCTAGGCCTTGTTTGGCCACATGCCGCGGATCGCACCCTCCAACAGCGCATTTCCCCCACTCTACCAGGATTTTATGCTATTTTTTTCCAAAAAGAGGACGGGCACATCCTTCCCCCCCCCCCCCAGGCGGGCCCTCTAGCGTGTAATTAACGAATAATTTAGAAATACTTAAATATAAGGATTATAAAAAGAAACAGAATGCAAGAGGCTATTAACCCTCGCAAAAGCTACAGCGCAGCCGTGATTTCGCCCAACGAATTGAACGCGAGTGCTACAACGCGGCGATTACCCGGTGTGCGGAATCAGCCAGCGCTTACAACCGCAAGTGGGACTCTCCGATGTTCATTAATATCTACAGCGCCCGCTGTGGCATCGTCCTGGCCAACATAGACCCCATAGGCACAATACTGAGCAAGGTAGAGGGCAAGATAGGCTTGCCTCAGGGGATTGCTTCCGGATGTTTTTGGTAATATGACGGCAACTGAGTTGTGTCCAATGGCCGGGAAGACCGAACGCGACGAGGTAACGCGCCTTAGCCAAAAAGCTATAGAAAAAAACTTCCACTCTCTTCGCCTGTCCCCGTTGCCACAGACGAAACCACACGTACCGCCAGGTTCAGATCGGCGCCGGAGACGAGCCATCGACCTTTATATGCACCTGCAAAGAATGTGGAGAACACTATGAGGGGTTCGCGTAAATAGACTTAATTCCTGCGAGCCGCGGGGGTCAGCTGACTGGTCGATGATTTAGACAATATTTAGAAACATACTATAAAGAGAACACAATGCAGGTGTGTGCTTGGATCAAGGTCAGAACAAATGAAGTTTGTGGGAAGAGATGTAGAGGAATCTACTGTGCTGCCCACAACACTGCTAATTCCAGAAACACAATGTGGGGGTGTGCATTGATCAGGATCGGAACAACGGAAGCTTGTGGGAGGAGATGTCGAGGAACCTACTGTGGTATCCCCAACGCCGTTTTCTCCAGAGGCGGGGTCTTTGGATCTATCGGGGTTGTGGGGTGGCTGTGAAGACCCCACGTAAGCTGTGCAAACCATGCGGCGCTACCACCGCCTATAACCAGTACTACCATAAGAAGCACTATGCTAAAAGTTTCCAAAAAGAAGCGAGACGACTTTCCAGGATAAATTTCAGTTAGAGAAATATCAACACATAGGTATTATGAAGTATAACTGTTAGAGAAATACCAATACGTAGGTATTATGAATTATAGCTATTGGAGAAATATCAATTAGAGAAATATAAACACATAAGTATATGAAGTATAACTTTTAAAGAAATACCTAATACGTAGGTATTTAATGAATTGCTATTAGAGAAATACCAATTAGAGAAATATCAACACATAAGTATATGAAGTATAACTGTTAGATAAATTAGAAAAATATCAATTAGAGAAATATCAACACATAGGTATATGAAGATACAGCTATTATGGATGAAATATCTGAAGATTATTCGTCCCTCAAACAAAACGTCTTGGATGAGCCTATCCCAGGCTCTGTCAAAGGGCGCTTGCTAAAGCCCTTAAAGCCTGAAAAATATCGACCCACCCCACCACCACGCAAAAAGAAGGCCGCCAAAAGAAAAGCCATCCAAGAGGAATTTTACTCTATCTCCCGCGAGAAAGTCCTGAGATCCGTCAAGGAATATCAGGATGAGATCCTGGATTTGTTTAGATCTGCTGAGCAACAGCTAGTCTTCAGGCAGGCCCCATGGGTTATTGGCGACTTCTTGAGGGATTGGCAGATGGACGTGCCTGCCAATAATCCTCATAGTGCAGACCCCAGGACTTTCCTCGAGGCTGTAGTGCCCCAGATTAGTAGCAAGCTCGAGGAAGAGATCGAGGCGCTGGGTGGTGTGAAGATCTAGTTGGCTCTCAAGGTTCAGCTTCGAAAGGACAACCCAGACGGTAGTGAGGAGTACACAACCCCCGTGCTGCGCCACAAACAGGAGGCCCTTCTCCAGGCCAGCAAAATCAAGGGGCTCTCGATAAAACCCTTCCCACAGATCCAAGAAACACTCGAAAAGTGGACGCAGAGAGGGTCTGGCTGGGTTGTATATCAGGTACAGACCCTTTGGTTGGACATTGCCAGATATCAACCTCTGCGGGGTAGGTCCTACATCCCACTCCCAGCAGAAGTAAGTGCTAAGAAAGCAGTGTTTAACTTGAAAAACAAGGACGACCGCTGTTTTCTATACTCAACTCTAGCGGCTCTGAACAAACCACCACATCATCCGGAGAGGCCAGGGTGGTATAAAAATGGTCTTCATAAATTCAACATTGGTGGGATTGATTTCCCAATTCCAATCACTCTGATACCAAAATTTGAGCGGCAGAATAATCTAGCCTATAATGTCTTTGGCTGGGACAAAGGTGTTACAATCCTTTATCTCAGCCAGCAGCCGAAACAGATAAAAAGGTATAATTGGAATGATTGGAACGGGCGATAAAATCCACTACACCTGTATTGATAATCTCAACCGTCTCCTCTACAACCAAAGCAAGCACCGTGAGCGCAAGCATTTCTTTGAGCGCTGTCTTCATGGCTACAAGAGAGGAGACCTGCTGGAGGCCCACAAGCTTGAGTGCGAAGGCATCGGCGTGACGGCTGTCCGGGTGGAGATGCCAGAGGAGGGTAAGAACAAGCTCACGTTCCAGAACCACCACAAGCAGCAACCAACCCCATGCGTCATCTATGCAGACTTTGAGGCTCTCACCACCAAGATCGAGGGCCCCGAACGCGATCCTAAAAAAAGTAACACCCAACGAACACAACAACACGAGGCTTGCAGCTACTGCTATATCGTGGTGCGGTGCGCTGGAACAACAAAGCCGCCTGTCGAGTATCGCGGCCGAAATGCAACAGAGCACTTCTTAAAATCACTCCAGGAGGAGGAGCGCGAGATTAAGAGCGTGCTAGCCAACCCTAAAAACATAAGGATGACACGAAAGGACTATCAGGCCAATAACAAGGCCGCGAATTGCTATATATGCGAAAACCCGCTAAACGGTGACTCTGTCCGCGACCACTGTCATATCACGGGTAAATATCGAGGGGCAGCTCACAACGCCTGCAATCTTAAGCTGAGGCTAACCCAAAGACCACCATTATTCCCGTGGCGTTCCACAACCTCAGAGGGTACGACTCCCACCTGCTCATGCAGGCCATCTCGATGGTCGAAGGTAGAGTCTCCTGCATCCCCAACAACACAGAAAAATACATTTCCTTCTCTCTCGGGCAGCTTCGCTTTATCGACAGCGCCCAGTTCCTGCTAGCTTCCCTTGATAAACTGGTGGCGGCAAATAAACCAGAAGCTTTCAAGATCACATCAGTCTACGAGCCAGACCAGCAGAGATTTGAGCTATTAACCCGAAAAGGTATCTACCCATATGAGTATATGGACTCCTGGGATCAATTCGTTGAGACCAAGCTCCCTCCGAAAGAGGTATTCTACAGCAAGCTCGCCGACGAGCACATCAGCGACGACGACTACGCCCACGCGCATAGAGTATGGGAGATCTGTGGTTGTAAGACCCTGGGGGACTACCACGACCTCTACAATCGCACAGATGTTCTCCTGCTGGCTGATATCTTTGAGGAATTCCGAAAGACCTGCCTGACGCAGTATGGTTTAGACCCAGCGCACTACTACACCAGCCCGGGGCTTTCTTGGGACGCCCTCCTAAAAAAGACAGGAGTGGAGCTCGAGCTGCTTACAAACTACGACCAACACCTGTTTATCGAGAAGGGGATGCGCGGAGGTATCTCGATGGTATCAAAACGATATGCCAAGGCCAACAATCCTCAGGTCAAGGATTATGACCCAGAAAATCCCAGTAACTATATCTTATATCTCGATGCGAACAATCTCTATGGATGGGCTATGAGCCAGGCCCTCCCCATCAGAGATTTTCAGTGGGTCGATGTATCGGGACTCGCAGAAACCATTGCAGAACTACCCGCAGACAATGAAGAGGGCTATATTCTAGAGGTAGATATGGAATATCCAGCAGAGCTGCACAAGGCGCACAATACCTACCCGCTAGCACCAGAGCGCCTAGTGGTCAAGAAGGAGTGGATATCGGAGTACCAGCGCGAACTTCTCGATGGAGCTTTGTGGGGAGCACCTACAGAGGTTGAGAAGTTGGTACTCAACCTTCGCGACAAAGACCGTTACGTGCTCCACTATCGGAATCTCCAGCTATACATGTCTCTTGGTATGCGTCTGACCAAGATTCATCGTGCCCTCCGGTTCCAGCAGAGCCCCTGGATGGAGCCCTACATCCGGATGAATACTGAGCCCCGGAAGAAGGCCACCAGTGACTTTGAGAAGGATCTCTACAAGCTCATGAACAATTCGGTATTCGGCAAGACGATGGAGAACCTCCGCAGGCGTGTCGACGTCAAGCTGGTCCGCGCCAACGAGGAAGATAAACTCAGGCGTCTCATCGCCAGCCAAGCCTTTGCCAGAGCCAACATCTTCGACGATGATCTTGCAGCAGTCCAGATGCAAAAGAGCCGTCTAGTGCTCAATCGCCCGATTTACGTAGGTATGAGCATTCTGGACCTTTCAAAAACCCTGATGTACGATTTCTATTACAAACGGCTCTAGAGTCAGTACGAAGACCGCTGCCAGCTCCTCTACACGGACACCGGCAGCCTGCTCCTGAAAATCGAGACAGAGGATGCCTACGAGGACATGGCCAAGCACCAGGGCCTCTACGACACGTCCGACTACCCGAAAGACCACCCGCTGCACAGCACAGAGAACAAGAAGATTCTCGGAAAGATGAAGGACGAGTGCGCCGGGCAGTCAATCGCCGAATATGTGGGCCTGCGGCCTAAGATGTACTCCATCCTCCAGGCATCTGGCAAAAACATTAAGGAGGCCAAGGGTGTAAGAAAAGCAACTGTCAAGAAGCGCATCAGGCACGAGCAGTTCAAAGAGGCTCTCCTTGAGAAGCAAACCTTCCGCCATGGTATGGATGTTCTTAGGTCGGAGCGTCACCGCATCTACGGGCAGCATCTCAACAAGGTGTCGCTGTCGCCCTTCGATTCCAAGCGTTGGATCGCAGAAAACGGAGTTGACACACAAGCTTATGGGTACAAAGATGATTACATCACACAACAAGAGATGGACGTGTTCGTTGAGGAACTGGGGCGGTCCATCTAGAGAACTCTGAAATCATAGGATAAACGATGGCTCCCAAGAGAGTTCTAACCCAGGAGGAGATCCAGGAAATCAAGGCCCTGCGAGGTAAGGCGCCTGTGAGTAGGATGAAGAAGCAGTTCGGCGTCGGCGCTGCGAGGGTTCAGATGCTCTGGGCAGAGGAGGAGACACCCAATGCCGCAACAGAGAAGGCAGAAAGAGAGGAGAGCATCGTCAACGATCTACGATTGTTGCTACGCGATAGCATCGGCCAAGCCAAGTCGGTAAATGGGCCGACCATCAACGAATTCTATGAGCTCCTAAAGAAAAGCCTGAGTCGGTTTGAAACCACCTCAGAGAAGGTGTCGATTTCGTTGACAGAGATAATTGCCTCTCTGAAGCGGCGCGAGGCGGCGAGCGGAGGCAATGTGATCTCCGAGAATATTGGAAAATCCATCGGAACCTTCTATACCCTGCTGTACGACAACCTAAAGTCGCTCGAATCTCTCAAAGAGCAGGCCGCAGATGTGTTGGTTGGTGTGGGTTCCGCTATAGACGGCTATGAGGTCGAGCTGCCGAACCCCTCGGTAGTAGAGAAACCGGTGGATATGGCTGAAAGATGGCTATACTTGTCTCTCTCCATAGCAATTGTCCTTGGGGTGTTCGCTACGCCAGACCCCCCAGAACCTCGAGACACTGCAGGCGAAAGTTCCGAGACCAAGGACCACTGAAGTAGGGACGTAAACCAAACGGATAAATTATCACCCTGGTGGATGGATTCGAGCTCAGCGCTTGAGAACCTCATCCGGAGGAAGCTGAGTGTCCGCTGGCACAACAAGGAGTTCTTCGCGCACAAAACCGCGCTGAGGTCCATCCTGCAAGTAATACACCACGGGCTCGTCGGGTTTGGTGACTGTGCGCCCGAGCCGGTGCACATCCAGGGACCATATGGGATCAGTCGCTCGCCAGCGCCCCCCTTCAAGTTCGCCAGGCTGGTACAAATAACGAACGCCGACGCCGGAGGAGATTATTGTCTCCTCGAGACCAACAGGGCGACCAGGAACTACAGAGCAGGGCTTTTGTGCCACCTATCGCGCCCTTATGGCCACAGAGGGCTTTTTGCCGGTCAGTCGGGTGACCTCACCATTCAAGGCTGTCACAACGGCAGGCAACCTTTTCACCCACTCTATAGACCGCTGACCAGAAGTGAGTCGCATCTCCTGAGCGTACTGGTACCAAAAGAGCCGCTCAGCCAAGGTACGATTGAAGCGCTCAACAATGCCCTGGTCCCTATGGATGTCAACCCGACCGCGCCGAACCCGGACCGAGTGCTTTGCGAACAGCTGGCTGACAGAGCCCATGAACTCGCGACCGGGGTCGACCTGGAGCAATTTGGGCCACCTCAACGGGCCTCGCCTGTAGATGCGAGACAAAGCTTCAGCAACCTCTTTGCCTTCTTTAGTGGCCAGAGGCTCAGCTTCTTTGAAGCGTGAGGCTACATCGACCACGGTAAGGGCGTATTTGTACGTGCGCTTGCGAACACGGTCAAAGAGCAGGTCAGCTTGATGGACCTCGTTCGGCTTGGTGATGTCGAATTTGGGTCGTGGAACGTGCTGCGGGGTGGCGAGGTAGATCTGCCAGATGGCCTGCTTCTTCAACAAAGCTCGGGCCACATCTTCTGAGGTCTTAGCCGCAGAAGCCAGCTTCTTTATGGCCTCAATACCCCTCCAGTAACCCTTAGGGCTGTAATAAATATCCGCAAGGCGCCGATCCATGTATTTATTGTTGAATTAAGTCTCTAACGAAAACAACTGCTTGTCTAGGCAGCCTGCACTCTTTTAAGCTCGCCAACAAGAAATATTCAAATGCCACTCGCTGTAGGTTAATTGAGTTCTTCCAACTGCTTGGTGCGGGCCGTCATAAACGCCTCGTCTCTCGCACGTTGAAACAACTTGTTTTTTTCCTCCTCCGACAAACCAACAGTATGCTTCTGGCGCTGAGGTATTTCTTCTTTCATCTGATCGAACTTGTCGATTTCACACAGAATCAGGCGAAAATCCGTTTCAGATATAGCATCGTCGTTCAGCGCGATAGAAATGCGGTCGGCGATTGAGTTTAGCTTCGACTCAGCCAAGATATGAATCTCGTAGTGTTTTTTGGCTTTTGTTTGGAGTTTTCGTCCAATACATTTCCCGCCAACGCCCAGCAACCAACACACAATCGCCCCAGCTCCAAGGCCAATGGCGACAGGCGTCGCGATGATAGTTGACAAGAGCCCGACGCCAGAAGCAGCCAGCCCTACGCTAGTCGCAGTAAGAGCGGTATCAATCCCATCAACAACAATCAATCCCGCGCCGGTACTTCTTGTACAGAGAAACTCTGAAGTCTCGTTCTTTTTCGAGACGGAATTTGAAACCGGCCACGTGCTGAAGGCGGTGTTTGTATCCGGTTTCAAGTCCTGGGTAGAGGCCCATCGTGTACTACCCCTCGAGCTTGGTGGGTTTAAATAGACTTACTGGCTAATAATGACTATAGCTTGGTCTCTTGTGAGCGCACCGGGCGTAAATCGCAGCCTTTTGAGAGACACTGGGCCTATGTATATCTAAATGACGGTATTCAGCTTGGTGTTGGATTCCTTCAAGAGTGAACTGCACTTCAGGAGCAGCCTCACTTTTTGTGACTATGTGAACCCCAACCTCCTTATTAGCATGCGTTGGTGGCCATTTGAGCTTGAAGCCGGGTAACACATCAACAAAGTCGTCGGGTTTATCTCCGAGAAGTAGATCAAGGATGATCGATGATGTTGGCAAGTGCATACCAATAGGCCCCGCTGGGGGAATTCGAAGACTATTTTTAGGATTCCCTGCCGGTTGTTGCTTGTCTTTAGCACGTTATCTTCGGAAACGACAATGTTCTTCGTCCCGGGTATATACGAGCACAGTCGAGTGCCACTATTCACTACCTTCCTAACTTTGTGCTCCTTTCCAGTCATAACGTACAGAGACGAGATTTGTATGTCAATAAGCCACCCCGTTTGTTGGATGGGGTCTGCAAATGCAACCCACTTGCTCCCAGTGAAGGCCAGCGTATGAACCCGCTTTGGAACGGCATGTGAGGTGTCTACGTCGCTGAGATCACCGAATTTCAATGACCCCGCTTGGGCGACCTCTTTTCTTTTGTAGACTCCCTCACAGAGCTGAAAGGCATACAATCGATCTTCCTTCCCGTCCTTATCGAACCCCTCAGTGACACCAAGATCAGCCAAAGCCACCCCATGGCATTTTCTGACCCCAACGGGGCCGCTTGCGTCAACCATCCCTTATATGTAGGGTTGCACTCATATACTCGAATGGTAATATTTCCCCGTTGGTATTTCTAAATGAGATAGTTACCCGTGAAATAGGCCCTGACGCAACCTTTTGTACTGTAAGACGGGAAATGGAGTTCTACCAGCTCCACACTTTTCGTTCTCAACGACGACAGATCTAAGCAGTGTAGAGGGGCGACCGTTATGCAGATTGTCTGAAGTACTTAATTCAGCAAGGTGAAAGTAGACCTCACGATGGACGGTCAGCGTGTGTGGCTTCTTTGCAGTGAACGTCTTGGTGCGGCCTCCTTCCAAGTAATGGCCATTGTTATTGATCAGCGCCAAGGGAGGGGGTTTGAAAGTATTGTCGGAAAAGCCTAAGATATTAGCTAATTCGCGATCCATTGTTATAACTTCTCCGGGCTTTACCGTAAATTGCAGTAGACCAGACGGTTCATCTAGAGTGAGTTCGGCGTTCAACCGCTGAAACACCTTTTCCTTCAACTCACAGACGTTATAACACCCGTCAGGTATTGTTTTTTTCTGTCTTTTTATTTGAGACCTTATTGTTCCTTTTCACCGTGCATATATTGTACCACCAGTGATAATACGAAACTCGCAGAGAGCAATCTCTCGCTCACCCGCAGACAGGGTCCTGACAAGATTGATTGGTACATCGTTTTGAACGTCAGTGAGTGTGATGTACATAATCACCTAAATGGGTATGGATACAAAGGCGTTTACGTTTAATAGCTCGACAAAATAGCGGGCAGGCGGCCATTTCAAATATTAAGGAGTCAGCAGCAGGGGAGCCCAACATAGTCATAATGGTCGACGATAAGGGAACTCACTTCCTTGCCAAATACTCGAACATCTTCGATTATCAAAATCATCCGCTTACACGCAAACAAAAGGCAAACGCGGTGTGGGACAACACCTGGCAGCATTATCAAAACCCTCCGCTTACCGGGGACGTCACTAAGGCAAACAAGGCGTGGGACAGCTGGCAGCACGCCCCTTTCAGCTGGTGGCAGTGCCAGCTGAACTTTGCGGTTTGGTGCGCAACCACTGGATGTGGTGTTTCATTCCATGACCATCTCCAAGCGGAGGAGCCCCTTCTTGCTGGGGATGTCGATGTCGACGGGTGAGGCGATGGCGGTTCGAGATTCGCCGTAAACTGCTTTTGGGCGTCGAACCCCGTCCCGACTTTGAGAATGTTGGAACGGGTCTGAGCTTGCGCTCTCAAGATTGCCCAAACGTAAGTCCGAATCGAGTCGTTGAGGCGCGAGACACCCGTTTGCGTGAAGCCATCTGATTTATCGAGAATGAAAATCGTCAACGCCTTTGAAATATCCGTATTATGGAGTATGGCATCCTTCGAGTGACATCGGAGCTGTGATCCCGAAGGGGTCATGAATGTATTAAAAAATCCGAGGCCTTGACACCCGTAGTCCCGCTTTTGCCTCCAATCTGTAGTGGGCGAAACGGCGAACTCATCGCAAAGCCGCTTGTAGGCCCTGGAGTCATATTGGTTATCGTACCATAAATAGGACTCGTCCCCAGGGATGGCGACTTTTAGCTCCTCAAGCAAACGCCTCGTCGTATAATAAAAAGTAGAAGTAAAACAAAGATCAGGAATTGATACAATTAACTTACTCCACCCATAAAAGACACCAAAGGGAAAGAAATACAAACATTAAGCGACCAGACCATAATGGAAACCTAAACAAAGGAAGGCCATAAGGACAGTTACTTTCCCATAAAATGGCCATATTGCCATCCAAAACCAAAAGACACAAGTGATACACACAGTAAGTAACAAACAACAACATTAATAAATCGCCACAGAAGAGCCGCCTTGGAACGGTCAGTGGAAGATTTCCACTGGAGGGCTTAAATCGATTTTACATGGCCACAATCCTCGCCCTTACTTCCGTCGCAATTAAGACAAATAATTTGTTCAGTCCGCATGAAGGTCTCCTAACTCATCAGTGCAACATCTCCGTGAACACAAAAATCAAAGAACCACAGAGGTGAGACAACGGTGAGGACTCGACAGCTAGAAACCACTGAAATGCTGGAGCAAAAGAAAACCAACAGTTAGACTCCGATGAGCCCGACCAGAGACACCAACCATCAGGCACCAACCAATTTTCAATAAGCCTTTACGTTGGAGCCGTCATAGAATCTGAGGCCTGACCCACCGGCGTGCAATTAAAGAGGGAAGCAAAGTTGCCAACCGTGATTGGGTTAACTACCATGCATGCAGTCTGTCGTATAATATCCATGTTGTACCCAATCTTTTTATATCGAAGAATGATTTTACGAAATTTTGGCGCTGAAGTCATTGCGGTTATATATTTTTCTGAATTTATATACTAAGTCACCATAAAATTCGGGTTCCGATAGACCTTGTTGCAGAAGAGATTTAAGTCCAATATTGAATTTAGAAATTAAATCAGAATGGCGTCTATAAAATTTTGAAAAGGCTTTGCGTAGTTTATGGTACCGATAACCCTGATTAAGGAGTTTAGCCGTTAATAATTTATTACGAGTGTTGAAGTCAGTTACATGACTACACACTCTAGCAAATCGAATTAATTGCGAAATATAAACGCCATAGGATGGCGCACCAGGAACATCACCATCCAAAAAAGGAAAATTTACAATCTCAAAATTAAAGTAATCGCGTTTATCATAAATTTTGCACGAAACAAATCCATCTACAATAGATAGATGTAAATCCAAAAACGGGGCCTCGGTATCAGAAGAATTTGCTTTATTTAACTGAAGTTCTAGGGGGTAAATCTGACTGATCAAACCATCAAAATAGGTATTATCAATATTTAATAAATCATCTAAATATCTAGAAGTAGAGCTAAAAGCTTCAATAATTTCAGATTGGTTATCAATGGAAAGCGACAAAATGAAGTCTCTTTCATAACAATACAAGAACAGATCAGCCACAAGAGGTGCGCAATTAGTACCCATCGGAATACCCACAATTTGTCTAAATAACTTAGTACCGAATCTAATATAAATATTGTCAAGTAGAAAGGTGAGGGCATCACACACTTTCTGACATGACCAAAGTGTATAATTCTTATGCTCTTTAGAAGTGAAAAATGCATTTCTGACATTACATGCAAGATAGAGAGAATCTTCTCTGCGAAAAGCCCATTCAATTAAATCATTAAGCTTTTCTTTTATAAGATTATGAGGAAGTGTAGTGTAAAGAGTGGAAAAATCGTAGGTAGACAGACTAGAAGCACGAAAATGTCTAGATTTCAATTTATTTAAAACCTCATTCGAATTTTTTATAGACCAAAACAGATTTCTTCCTGATCTTTCAAAGACTTTATCACAATATTTAATTACATGCGTTTTAATAGCAGTAAGACAGGAAGTTAATAATTTAGAAAGTTCAGTGGTAGTGCAAGAGCTAGAACATGTCGATAGGCTGATCATCAATTGTCTTCAATGCGGTCTCAACGTCTTCTGCGCTGCGGCTCTGCCGGGGAGGTCCTGAAGTTCGATATTTTCAAGGTTCGCACCGCTCGGGAGGGCTTTATCTGCCTGCTGGAGAGCTTTCACAGCGGAGCTACTTAGACGCTGCGTTTTTGATGTGTATTCAGGGAACCCCAGTGAACTTCGCAGTGCATGTGTGCCGCCTCCTCCGTATCTTGTGGCCAGTGTTGATAGGGCCAGAAACCGGAATTGTCCCCTCGTCGCAGTGATAGGGATCTTTTTGTCGCCTGAGGTCCAGTAGAGTGTTTTGCCGTCGGCATCAATCCCAAACTGGCTATAGTCGATCCTGCCTTCGGGGCGCAACCCATAGGCACGGTTCACTTCTTTGTAGAAAGTGTCAACAGGCGCTTTTTTCTGAGCCTCAAGTTCTGCCTGTTTCAACTCGCCCTGCAGATTCTGCAAATTGTTCCCGGATGTGTTTAGATCTTGCTGGACGGGTAGTGGTGGCTCCATAGGGGGGTCGGGGAGGTCGAAATCATAATCATCGTCTATTCCAGGCCCGTCTGGGTCGAACGTTGGGTTTTCGAAATCATAGTCAGCCATATTGTAAACTTATATTTAAAGATATCGCACAAGTTTAATAAGAAACGTCATTATGGCTTCAAGCCAATTCGGACGCAAGCTTGATCCTTATAGGCGCCTCCGCGAGCCCCTGGGCGTCAAAGGCGAGCGCCGAAGCATCGTCATTTCCCACAACCCGAGCACAATTGACCAGAACCAACAGCTGCTTGTCCGGTTTCCCAACCTTGAAACAAACGATGCGATTGTCTCCGGGACCGCGAGGTTGGCGTTCACGATCACGCTGCACAGCGATGATGCCAACAGGACTGTGGTTCAGAACCTTGGCCGCGCGATAGTGAAAAAAGACGATCGTCAAGATCTCGGGGAACGAGGTCCTCAGCATCGACGACAGTGACGTCTACCACTGTTACAACGATCTCTGGAAGACGGCCTCAGAGAGGAAAAATGACCACTATCAAGGCATTGATACGTCTGATAATCGAAACACAACGCAGATTCGAATCAATGCTGGAGATAAAAATGTGTCTGTTGCGGTTGACAAAGCCATCGTTGATACTTTCGGCAACCACTTCTACATTCCGCTCGATTTCGAGCTGTTGGAAAGCCACATGCCATATTACCAGAGCGCGCTTGGAGACCGCCTCGAGTATGAACTCACCTTTAACGACTACAGCAGCGTGGTGCATGCCACGGGCGATAATAACGCCTCTTACAGCATTGAGAACATCAGTCTCGAGTGTGACATGATCACCCTGCCAGAGCTGGCCCGCATGATCAGCAACCAGTACAAAGGCCGCCTCGCGATCCTGTACGACCGGGTACTGCGGCACCGAAAAATCAGCAAAGACAAGAGCGACACCCTCTGGAATATCAATCTCAACGTGCCTGCCCGCAGCATGAAGGGCATCCTGATGCTATTCGAGAACGCGGCCGCGCGGCAGACCTTCGCTCGCAACACTGAGGCCTTCTATAATCCGAAAATAACCAAAGTGGAGGTCACTATCGAGGGGGTCCCCTACCAGTTATTCAGTCAGGAAATGCGTGCCTACCAGGTGTGGGACGAGGCGAAGAAGTTATTTGCATCGTCGCCCGGCAGTAAGCGTCACCCTGAAGTGGCAACGTTGGCGAAAGACCTGGCCCTGGCAGACGTCTCCCTGGGGGAATTTCTGACAAGCAAATACTCCCTGTGGCTTGACCTCAGGAATACGACGACGACCGGCTTCATGGCAGTGGCCGCCGCATAGAGAATGCCGGCGAAGGCGTGACAATCCAGATCACAAAAACAGCAGAGGGGGCTGGCGCATTGAACATCTATCTCTAATTCATCGTTGATGCACAGCTTAACATCGAAGATTGCCGGTTCGTCTCAGCGGTCTATTAATGTTCCTGAGGAACGATTAATAAATCTCCTACCGCGCACGGCCCTTTCGGCGACAATATGCGGGCAAACAGGACGCGGAAAAACCGTTTTTATCCTCGATCTGCCGGGAGTTCTTTCGACACATCGTGGTCCTCTGCCCCACCATAAAGTATAATAAAACATACCAGCGCCCCTGGATCTGGGCCGACCCTGTGGTCTACGTTCTAGACCCCGGCGAGCGCCTTCACGATTACCTGCGCGCGTTTTACCAGGTGTTTATGGGCGAGCCTACCTTATATATCATCGATGACTGCTCGGCCACGAAGGCTTTGACGAAAAAGAAAGACATGCTGTCAGAGCTAGCGTTCTCAGGCCGCCACGCCGACCAAAGCGTCTGAGTCTCACCCAAAAGTACAACTCCGTCTTGAAGGACTTGCGCGAGCAGACGCGCTGGGTCTGTTTGTTTCACTGCAAGGATCGTGATTCATTCGAAGACTGCTTGCGCGAGAATGACGTGATCTCCACACGAGAACAGCGGGCGTCGGTGAGGCAGCAGCTAGCCGAGACAAAACATGCTAAGCTTTTATTAAAGACAGACCAACCAGCTGCTTATATGGTGTTAAGTAATGTACGAAGTAACTGAAGGACTGCTAATCACAGTGCTTGGTGCGCAGCTGGTACTGCTGTTCTTTATTGCTAGACAGTATGTTTACATTACTCGGATGTGTGTTAACACACACGCACGCTTCTGCCAGCGCTTTCGACACTATATTAGACTGGTCCGCCAACTCGCAATGAATCGCAAAGCAATAGCTATGGACTGTGACGAACTGATCGATGAGCTGATAAGAACGACAGAGCAAAGGCAGAACGCTGAAGCCCCACACGCGGAAGGAACGGCAGCGACGTCAGACGGCCACGGGGAGCCGCTCTTCGAGGACCGGGTGCAAAAATACCGTGAAAGGCTCGCCGCATTGGTAGTGGGAGGCGAAGCCAAGCAATATGGACTAGTGGTCCATGGGAAGGTCCTCACCGCAGAACAGATCGACGCTCTGGACAATAGCGAAATCGAAAAGCTTTACGCCCGCTATGAAACAAGGCTTTGGGCAGCGATGACGAAGACGCTGGGGTCTACAGCGCTCGAGCTTTATGCGGGGCTGGCATCTATGTTTCTCCCGATACCGGCCGAAAACCAACCCGGTCTTATTGCTGACCTCGAGGGCGACCCGTTTGTCGGACACGCACTCAGCAGTGCTACCTATGGCATGTACTTGGCGCCGCTAACTGCCGCGCTTACTACAGTGAAGCACTGTCGATTTGGACATCAATGCCCTATTACCATCTATGACATAAACGATGTCGGAGAACGAGCAGATTGTTGCGGAGCAACAGGAGAACCGAGAGCCAGCACAGAGTCCGGCAAACAGAGTTACGACCCCCAAGTATGCCCCCGCCCATAGGGGCTTGAAGAAATATATGGGCTGCATGATACTTCCACGCAGAGCTGAATCCGGCCCGCACACTAGTGCTGGTAAACCGCTTAGAGGATCTAAGCCTGCCCAGGAAACGCGGTGCGAGGCGGACCGTTCATGTTAATAAACCCTATTGGTTTCATTGGGCGACAGGGCTTGAGATGTCATTTCATCTCAATGTTGGGTAAAAGTCCCACAAAATTGGAAGCAACGTCTCCAAAATGACCTTTACAGTGTTGACGGGGACGTTAAACCTCAAATCAAACAAACAAAACGACCCCCAAGCCTTTGCGAAGCAATACGGCTAAGGATCCGAAAAAAGTGGCGGCTGGGCGTGCTTGAGCTGCTGCCAGAAAGGCCAAACAGGAACGGCTGCTCGAACAGCTTCGGACGGCCAAAGACTCATTTCGTCCACCAGTCAGCGCAGCTGATGTCAGTATTCCTCCAAAGGAAGCGGTCTCCTTTGTGCAGTTGTGCAGCACACAACCATGTACTAACCGACTGGACCCCATGGATCATTGGGGCTTGTCTAACGGGTGGTGCACTCATGTTTCTTCTGCGCTTGCGCGCCACACAGGCGCAGTGGTGCAGCACACAACCATTGACTAACCGACTGGACCCCATGGATCATTGGGGCTTGTCTAACGGGTGGTGCACTCATGTTTCTTCTGCGCTTGCGCGCCACACACGCGGTACAAACGCCACAAGTGGCACCCCCGTTGACTCATCGACAGCGTCGATGCCCAAACGGCTTGTTGTTTCGCAGCAACCACAATTAAAGACAAGCACAGACCCATTCTATATGGAGTAAAGCCCGTTGCGTAGCAATAATGACAACCCAGGCAGTTGATGGTAAAATGCTTGTCAACGCGCTCTACCACAGCGGAGTCGTCTGTGGCATCGCTGTGGGATACGCCTGGCTTGGCAAGATGGTGATGGGGGGTAGCCCCCCGAAACTAGACTTCATACCCCGCGATGTGGGCATGGCCATAGTTGACGTCGCTCTCGCCATGACAACCAAAGACATGCTAATTAAACAGGGAATGATACCTGCTGATATCATGAAGTAATGGCGAGTATTGCTATGCTCGTTGGTGGTGCCTTGGTGAACGCCCTGGCGTTCTCGGGATCGAACTTTTTGTTCTCCATGTTGAAAAAATCTGGCGTGGACGAAGAACGCAAGCGTCACGATAAAGCCGTCGAAGAATTGCAGGCTGCACAGGCAGAATGGTCTCGAAAACGGACCGAGCGTATTGATTTCATCACTGAGGAACTCCGCCGCCAGGGGCACGCCGTTCGAACCTTCAAAGACGTCGATGAACCGATGCGCCTGTATGCGCAGGTCACCGGGGGCCCGAACCTCAGCTCTCCGACTTTTACCAACCCAGTGACGACCAGAAAGACCGCGAGATTGCCTTCATCATCTTGGGAATGGGTGTGACAGCCTTTCTGGCCTATAAACTCTCATAGAGAACTGCGAAGACCAAACGAGTAGCAGTCTGATCTGGGTCCACAGTGTTTGCAATAATGTTTTCTGCATACAATGTCCTCTGGTCAGAAACCACCTTTGGAACTGTTCAAAAGTGTTAATTTAAGAAGTGGGGTTATAGTCACTGTTTCCGAATTAAAAAAAAAGGTCGTGTCTCCGGAGATTCGAACTCAAAAACAGTGTCGCGGTATACACTAATTTTGTTTAGTCCGCATGAAGACTAACTCATCAGTGTAACATCTCCGAGAATATACAAATCAAAAAACTACAGAGATGAAACAAGGTTGAGGACTCGACAGCATACAACAACAGAATTGCTGGAGCAAAAGAAAACCAACAGATAGACTCCGAGGGGCCCGACCAAAGACGGAGCATCAGGCCCTTTGATTTTGCCTAAGCTTTTCCCACCAAAGAGCATTGTGAAGTTAATCAATATACCAACAGACGACCTTGAGCTATCTACAGCAGTCTAATTTTATATGTTAACAACTTCAAACCAAAACTCACACACAGCCGCTCGTGCATGAGCGCTGTTGCTATGGGCTTGTTTACCTTAGATACGGTGGTTGTATGTCAAGGGAAACAACTCGAGAATGTATGAATTAATATACTGAATATATTTACCTCGCCTAGTGAAATCAAAAGTCACACACAAGCGCTCCTGCATGAGCGCCGTTGCTATGGGCTTGTTTGCCTCCGATACGGGGGTTTTATGTGAAAGGAAACAACTCGAAATGTAGCATTTGCGGGGGTCAATAGGCTCTTGCATTCTGTTTCTTTATATAATC
Source organism: Lucinisca nassula (assembly GCA_963580285.1). Lineage (NCBI taxonomy): Eukaryota > Metazoa > Mollusca > Bivalvia > Lucinida > Lucinidae > Lucinisca > Lucinisca nassula. Next base: position 45,196,885 of record OY757017.1, read on the forward strand.
CTTATATTTAAGTATTTCTAAATTATTCGATAATTACACGCTAGAGGGCCCGCCTCGGGGTTGGGCGGGCCCCTCTAGCTGATGGGAGATAGTATGTGCCCGTCCTCTTTTTGGAAAAAAGTAGCACAAAATCCTGGTAGAGTGGGGGAAAAATGCGCTGGGGAAGGGTGCGATCCGCGGCATGTGGCCAAATAAGGCCTAGGAGCTTATATTTGCCAAATAGGGCCTCTAGGGAGCTCTAGGGAAGAAGGCGACATGCATGCACATGTGTGCGCGCTGTAAAAGTGTCCCCCAGAAACCCCACTCTGTATACTACTGGTTTACTACCATGCATGCAGTCTGTCGTATAACATCCATGTTGTACCCAATCTTTTTATATCGAAGAATGATTTTACGAAATGGGGTGCTGAAGTCATTGCGGATATATATTTTTCTGAAATTATTTACTAAGTCACCATAAAATTCGGGTTCCGATAGACCTTGTTGCAGAAGAGATTTAAGTCCAATATTGAATTTAGAAATTAAATCAGAATGGCGTCTATAAAATTTTGAAAAGGCTTTGCGTAGTTTATGGTACCGATAACCCTGATTAAGGAGTTTAGCCGTTAATAATTTATTACGAGTGTTGAAGTCAGTTACATGACTACACACTCTAGCAAATCGAATTAACTGCGAAATATAAACGCCATAGGATGGCGTACGAGGAACATCACCATCCAAAAAAGGAAAATTTACAATCTCAAAATCAAAGTCATCGCGTTTATCATAAATTTTGCACGAAACAAACCCATCTACAATAGATAGATGTAAATCCAAAAACGGGGCCTCGGTACCAGAAGAATTCGCTTTATTTAACTGAAATTCTGGGGGGTAAATCTGACTGATCAAACCATCGAAATAGGTATTATCAATGTTTAATAAATCATCTAAATATCTAGAAGTTGAGCTAAAAGCTTCAATAATTTCCGATTGGTTATCAATGGAAAGCGACATCATGAAGTCTCTTTCATAACAATACAAGAACAGATTAGCCACAAGAGGTGCGCAATTCGTACCCATCGGAATACCCTCAATTTGCCTAAATAACTTAGTACCGAATCTAATATAAATATAATAATAAAGAAAGGTGAGGGCATCACACACGTTCTGACATGGCCAAAGTGTATAAATCTTATGCTCTTTAGAAGTGAAAAATGAAACAGTAAGTCGCTATAAAAATGATGAAGTCTGCCGTTTACAGCGCCTTTTGTTTGGTTTGGTTTTTAGCTCACCTGTCACGTAGTGACGAGGTGAGCTTTTGGAATCACTTTTCGTCCGTCGTGCGTCCGTCCGTCCATCCGTCCGTGCGTCAGTGCGTCCGTGCGTGCGTAAACAATTTCTTCAAACGACATCTCCTAATCCACTGATTGGATTTTGACCAAACTTCACAGGAATGATCCTTAGATGGTCCCCTTTCAAAGTTGTTCAAATGGTTTCAGTCTGTTGTTGCACATCTAGGTCACAGGAGCTAAAAATAGATTTTTTTTACTGAAAATTTTAAAAATCTTCTTCTCTGAAACCGCAAGGCCCAGGTCTTTGATATTTGGTATGAAGCTTCATCTAGTGGACGTCTACCAAGATTGTTCAAATTATAGCCCTTGGGCCAAAAAATACCCCCGCCCCGGGGGACTTTGGTTTCACAAAGGCTGTTATAGGGAACATCTTTAAACATCTTCTTCTCTGAAACCACAAGGCCAAAGTCTTTGATATTTGGTGTGAAGCTTCTTCTAGTTGACCTCTATCGAGATTGTTCAAATTATAACCCTGGGGCCAAAAATGCCCCTGCCCCGAGGGCCTTTGGTTTTACATAGGCTTGTATAGGGAAAATCTTGAAAAATATTCTTCTCTGAAACCACGAGGCCCAGGTCTTTGATATTTGGTATGAAGCTTCATATAGTGGACCTCTACCAAGATTGTTCAGATTATAGCCCTGTGGCCAAAAATTCCCTTGCCCCCAGGGGCCTTTGGTTTTACATAGGCTTATATAGTTAAAATCTTTAAAAAATCTTCTTCTCTGAAACCGCAAGGCCCAAGTCTTTGATATTTGTTGTGAATTTATCTAGTGGACCTCTATCAAATATTGTTCAAATTATAGCTGTTGGGCCAAAATGCCCCCGCCCCGGGGCCCATTGGTTTTACGTAGGCTTATATAGGGAAAATATTTAAAAATTTTCTTCTCTGAAACCACTAGGCCCAGGTCTTTAATATTTGGTATAAGGTTCATCTAGTGGACCTCTACCAAGATTGTTCAAATTATAGCCCTGGGGCCAAAAATGCCCCCACCCGGGGGCCTTTGGTTTTACATTGGCTTATATAAGGAAAATCTTTAAACATCTTCTCTGAAACCGCAATGCCCAAGTCTTTGATATTTGGTGTGAAGCTTCATCTAGTGGACCTCTATCAAGATTGTTTAAAATATAGCCCTGGGTCCTAAAATGCCCCTGCACCGAGGGCCTTTGGTTTTACATAGGCTTATATAGGGAAAATCTTTAAAAATCTTCTTCTCTGAAACCACAAGGCCCATGTCTTTGATATTTGGTATGAAGCTTCATCTAGTGGACCTCTACCAAGATTGTTCAAGTTATAGCCCTGCGGCCAAAAGTGCCCCCGCCCCGGGGGCCTTTGGTTTTACATAGGCTTATATAGGGAAAATATTTAAAAATCTTCTTCTCTGAAACCGCAAGGCCCAAGTCTTTGATATTTGGTGTGAAGTTTCATCTAGTGGACCTCTATCAGAATTGTTCAAATTATAGCCCCAGGGCCAAAATGCCCCACGGGGCTCTTTGGTTTTACAAAGGCTTATATAGGAAAAATATTTAAAAATCTTCTTCTCTGAAACCACAAGGCCCAGGTCTTTAATATTTGGTATGAAGCTTCATCTAGTGGACCTCTACCACAGTTGTACAAATTAAAGCCCCGGGGCAAAAAATGTCCCCGCCCCAGGGGCCTTTGGTTTTTCATAGACTTATACTAGGAAAATCTTTAAAAATATTCTTCTCTGAAACCACAAGGCCCAGTTCTTTGATATTTGGTGTGAACTTCATCTAGTGGACCTCTATTAAGATTGTTCAAATTATAGGCCTAGGGCGAAAAATGCCCCAACCTGCAGGCCCAGGTCTTTGATATTTGGTGTGATACTTCATCTGAATTGTTCAAATTATAGCCCTATGAAATAGAAGTCAAGGCAATGAAAACCTTTGAAAATCTTCATGTCTAAAAGCAGAAGGCCAAGGTCTTTGATATTTGGTATGAAGCTTCATATAAATTGTTCAAATTATAGCCCAAGGAAATAGGAGTCAAGGCAATGAAAACCTTTGAAAATCTTCTTGACTGAAAGCAGAAGGCCAAGGTCTTTGATATTTGGTATGAAGCTTCGTCTTGTGGATTTCTTCCAAGATGGTTCAAATTATAGCCCTAGGGACAAAAATGGCCCCCAGCGGGGACCCCAAGGTTTATGTAGACTTATATAAGGAAAACCTTTAAAATTCTTGTCTGAAACCAGAAGTCTCTGTTCTTTGATATTTGGTATGAAGCCTCACCTTTTAGACCACTACCAAGATTAATCATATTATAGCTACAGATGAAGCTTCATACAAATAATGGCTCTCCCAGGGACCCACTTGGAACCCTATGGATCAGGTGATCGATCCAGGGTCATCATAACCCTCTTGTATTTTATATTAGGATCACTTTTTGTCTGTCATCCGTGCGTAAACAATTTCTTCAAAAGCAACTCCTCCTAAACCACTGATCGGATTTTGACCAAACTTCATAGGAATGACCCTCAGGGGGTCCCCTTTCAAGTTGTTCCAATGGTTCCGGTCCGTTGCGCATTTAGGTCACAGAAGCCAAAAATATATTTTTTTCTCCGAAAACATAAAACAACCTTCTTCTCTGAAACCACAAGGCCCAGGTCTTTCATATTTAGTATGAAGCTTCATCTAGTGGACCCCTACCAAGATTGTTCAAATTATAGTGCTTGGGCCAAAAATGCCCCCGCCCCGGGCCCTTTGGTTTTACATGGGCTTATATAGGGAAAATCTTTAATAATCATCTTCTCTGAAACCACAAGGATCAGGTCTTTGATATTTGGTATGAAGCTTCTTCTAGCGGACCCCTACCAAGATTGTTCAAATTATAGTGCTGGGGCCAAAAATGCACCCGCCCCGGGGCCCTTTGGTTTTACATGGGCTTATATACGGAATATCTTTAAAAATCTTCTTCTCTGAAACCGCAAGGCCCAGGTCTTCGATATTTGGTAAGAAGCTTCATCTAGAGGACCCCTAACAAGATTGTTCGAATTATAGTGCTGGGGCCAAAAATGCCCCCGCCCCGGGGCCCTTTGGTTTTATATGGGCTTAAATAGGGAAAATCTTTAAAAATCTTCTTCACTGAAACCCAGGGCCCAGGTCTGTGCTATTTGCAATGAAGCTTCATCTAGTGGACCCCTACAAAGATTGTTCTAATTATAGTGCTGGGGCCAAAAATGCCCCCGCCCCAGGGACCCTTTGGTTTTACATGGGCTTATATAGGGAACATCTTTAAAAATCTTCTTCTCTGAAACCGCAAGGCCCAGGTCGCCGATATCTGGTAAGAAGCTTATCTAGTAGACCCCTACCAAGATTGTTCGAATTATATATAAGGAAAATCTTTAAACATCTTCTCTGAATAGGGAAAATCTTGAAAAATATTCTTCTCTGAAACCACGAGGCCCAGGTCTTTGATATTTGGTATGAAGCTTCATATAGTGGACCTCTACCAAGATTGTTCAAATTATAGCCCTGTGGCCAAAAATTCCCTTGCCCCCAAGTGCCTTTGGTTTTACATAGGCTTATATAGTTAAAATATTTAAAAAAATCTTCTTCTCTGAAACCGCAAGGCCCAAGTCTTTGATATTTGTTGTGAATTTATCTAGTGGACCTCTATCAAATATTGTTCAAATTATAGCTGTTGGGCCAAAATGCCCCCGCCCCGGGGCCCTTTGGTTTTACGTAGGGATATAATCTTCTTCACTGAAACCCAGGGCCCAGGTCTTTGCTATTTGCAATGAAGCTTCATCTAGTGGACCCCTACAAAGATTGTTCTAATTATAGTGCTGGGACCAAAAATGCCCCCGCCCCAGGGACCCTTGGTTTTACATAGGCTTATATAGGGAAAATCTTTAAAAATCTTCTCTGAAACCACAAGGCCCAGGTCTTTGATATTTGGTATGAAGCTTCATCTAGAGGACCCCTACCAAGATTGTTCAAATTATAGTGCTGGAGCAAAAAAATGCCCCCGCCCTGGGGCCCTTTGGTTTTACATGGGCTTATATAGGGAACATCTTTAAAAATCTTCTTCTCTGAAACCGCAAGGCCCAGGTCGACGATATCTGGTAAGAAGCTTATCTAGTAGACCCCTACCAAGATTGTTCGAATTATATATAAGGAAAATCTTTAAACATCTTCTCTGAAACCGCAAGGCCCAAGTCTTTGATATTTGGTGTGAAGCTTCATGTAGTGGACCTCTATCAAGATTGTTTAAAATATAGCCCTGGGTCCTAAAATGCCCCCGCCCCAGGGCCCTATGTTTTAACATAGGCTTATATAGGGAAAATCTTGAAAAATCTTCTTCTCTGAAACCACAAGGCCCAGGTCTTTGCTATTTGGAATGAAGCTTCATGTAGTGGACCCCTACCAAGATTGTTCAAATTATAGTGCTAGGGCCAAAAATGCCCCCGCCCCGGCACCCTTTGGTTTTACATAGGCTTATATCAGGAAAATCTTTAAAAAATCTTCTTCTCTGAAACCGCAAGGCCCAGGTCTTTGATATTTTGTATGAAGCTTCATCAAGCGGACCCCTACCAAGATTGTTCAAATTAAAGTGCTGGGGCCAAAAAAATGCCCCCGCCCCGGGGCCCTTTTGTTTTACATTGGCTTATATACGGAAAATCTTTAAAAACTCTTCTTCTCTGAAACCGCAAGGCCCAGGTCTTCGATATTTGGTAAGAAGCTTCATCAAGTGGACCCATACCAAGATTGTTCAAATTATAGTGCTGGGGCCAAAAATGCCCCCGCCCAGTCAGCCTTTGGTTTTACCTAGGCTTATATAAGGAAAATCTTTAAAAATCTTCTTCTCTGAAACCGCACGGCCCAGGTCTTTGATAATTGGTATGAAGCTTCATCTTGTGAACCCCTTCCAAGATTGTTCAAATTATAGCCATTGGGCCAAAAATACCCCCGCGCAGGGGTCCTTTGGTTTTACATATGCTGATATAGGGAAAATCTTGAAAAATCTTCTTCTCTGAAAACGCAAGGCCTAGGTCTTTGATATTTGGTATGAAGCTTCATCTAGTGGACCTCTACAAAGATTGTTCAAATTATAGCCCTGAGACAAAAAATGGCCCCGCCTCGGGGCCCCTTGGTTTTACATAGACTTATATAGGGGAAAATCTTTAAAAATTTTCTTCTGTGAAACCACAAGGAGTAGGTCTTTGATATTTGGTGTGAAATTTCATCTAGTGGACCTCTATCAAGATTGTTCAAATAATAGCCCTGGGGCCAAAAATGCCCCCCCGCCCCGAGACCCTTTGGTTATACATAGACTTATATAGGGAACTATTTAAAAATCTTCTTCTCTGAAACTGCAAGGCCCATGTCTTTGATATTTTGGTATGGAACTTCATCTACTGGACCTCTACCAAAATTGTTCAAATTATAGCCCTCGGGCCACAAATGCCCCCGCCCCGGGGCCCTTTGTTTTACATAGACTTATATAGAGATAATCTTTGAAAAAGCTTCTTCTCTGAAACAGGAAGGCCCAGGTCTTGGATATTTGGTGTGAAGCTTCATCTAGTGGACGTCTATAAAGATTGTTTAAATTATAGCCCTGAGGCCAAAAATACCCCGGCCCCTGGGCAATTTGGTTTACATAGGCTTATGTAGGGAATATCTTTAAAAAATCTTCTCATCTGAAACTACAAGGCCCGGGTCTTTGATATTTGGTGTGTACCTTCATCTGGTAGACCTTTGCCAAGATTGTTCAAATTATAGCCTTTGTTGATATTTGGTATGAACCTTCACCTTCTTTAGACCTCCCTCAACATTATGCACATTATAGCCCTGCTGACAATAATGGCCCTCCCCGGGGCCCACTTATTACCCTATGGATCAGGTGAGCGATCCAGGGCCATCATGGCCCTCTTGTTAGCTCACCGTCACGTAGTGACGAGGTGAGCTTTTGGGATCACTTTTTGTCCGTCGTCCGACGTGCGTGCGTCCGTGCGTCCGTGTGTGCGTAAACAATTTCTTAAAACGACATCTACTCCTAAACCACTGATTGGATTTTGACCAAACTTCACATGAATGGTCCTTAGATGGTCCCCTTTCAAAGTTGTTCAAATGGTTCCGGTCCGTTGCACATATAGGTCACAGGAGCCAAAAATAGATTTTTTTTCACCGAAACGTTAAAAAATCTTCTTCTCTGAAACCGCAAGGCCCAGGACTTTGATATTTGGTATGAAGCTTCATCTAGTGGACCCCTACCAAGATTGTTCAATTATAGTGCTGGGCCCAAAAATGCCCCCGCCCCGGGGCCCTTAGGTTTTACATGGGCTTATATAGGGAAAATCTTAAAAATCTTCTTCTCTGAAACCACAAGGCCCAGGTCTTTGAAATTTAGTATGAAGCTTCATCTAGTGGACCCCTACCAAGGTTGTTCAAATTATAGTCCTGGGATCAAAAATGCCCCCGCCTCGGGGCCCTTTGGTTTTACATAGGCATATATAGGGAATATCTTTAAAAATCTTCTTCTCTGAAACCGCAAGCCCAGGACTTTGATATTTAGAACGAAGCTTCATCTAATGGACCTCTACCAAGATTGTTCAATTAATAGCCCTTGGGCCAAAAATGCCTCCGCCCCGGGACCCTTTGGTTTTACATAGACTTATACAGGGAAAATCTTTAAAAATCTTCTTCTCTGAAACCACAAGGCCTAGGTCATTTATATTTGGTATGAAGCTTCATCTAAAGGACCCCTAACAAGATTATTCAAATTTTAGTGCTGATGCAGAAAATGGCCCCGCCCCTGGGCCCTTTGGTTTTACATAGGCTTATATAGGGAAAATCTTTAAAAATCTTCTTCTCTGAAACCGCAAGGCCCAGGACTTTGATATTTGGTATGAAGCTTCATCTAATTGACCTCTACCAAGATTCTTCAATTAATAGCCCTTGGGCCAAAAATGCCCCCCGCCCCGGGACCCTTTGGTTTTACACAGACTTATACAGGGAAATTCTTTAAAAATCTTTTTCTCTGAAACAACAAGGCCTAGGTCATTGATATTTGGTATGAAGCTTCATCTAAAGCACCCCTAACAAGATTATTCAAATTTTATTGCTGATGCCAAAAATGGCCCCGCCCCGCGGCCCTTTGGTTTAACATAGGCTTATATAGGGAAAATCTTAAAAAAAAAAATCTTCTTCTCTGAAACCGCAAGGCCAAGGACTTTGATATTTGGTATGAAGCTTCATCTAATGGACCTCTACCAAGATTGTTCAAATTATAGCCCTTGGGCCAAAAATGCCCCCGCTCCGGGGCCTTTTGGTTTAACATATACTTATATAGGGAAAATCTTTAAAAATCTTCTTCTCTGAAACCACAATGTCTAGGTCTTTTTTATTTGGTATGAAGCTTCTTCTAAAGGACCCCTACCAAGTATATTCAAATTATAGTGCTGGGGCCAAATGTGGCCCCGCCCCGGGGCCCTTTGGTTTTACATAGGCTTATTTGCTCTTAAAGGAACTCATTTTTGATTTTTATTATATAGGGATAATCTTTAAAAATCTTCCTGAAACCAAAAGGCCGAGGCCTTTGATATTTGGTATGAAGCTTCATCTAACGGACCTCTACCAAGATTGTTCAAATTATAGCCCTGGGGCCAAAAATGTCCCCGCTCTGGGGCCCTATGGTTTTACATAGACTTATATAGGTAAATCTTTAAAAATCTTCTTCTCTGAAACTGCAAGGCCGAGGCCTTTGATATTTAGTATGGAGCTTTATCTAGTGGACCTCTACCAAGATTGTTCAAATTATAGCCCTGGAACCACAAATGCCCCCACCTTGGGGCCCTTTGGTTTTACATAGATTTATATAGCCCAGGGGCCATTTGGTTTTGCATATGGCTTATGTAGGGAAAATCTTAAAAAACAATTTTCTTCTCTGAAACCCCAAGGCCCAGGTCTTTGATATTTGATGTGTATCTTCATCTAGTGGACCTTTGCCAAGATTGTTCAAATTATAGTCTTTGTTGATGTTTGGTATGAAGCTTCACCTTTAAGACCTCCCTCAACATTATGCACATTAAAGCCCTGGGGCCATAAATGGCCGTCTCTGGGGCCCACTTGTTACACTATGGATCATAAGAGAGATCCAGGGCCATTCTGACCCTCTTGTGTTTTATATTAGGATCACTTTTTGTCTGTCATCCGTGCGTAAACAATTTCTTCAAACGACATCTCCTCCTAAACCACTGTTCGGATTTTGACCAAACTTCACAGGAGTGATCGTTAGGTTGACCCTTTTCAAAATTGTTCAAATGGTTCCGGTCCGTTGAACATATAGGTCACGGGAGCCAAAAATTTTTTTTTTCACAGAAAACTTTAAAAATCTTCTTCTCTGAAACCGCAAGGCCCAGATCTTTGATATTTGGTATGAAGCTTTATCTAGTGGACCCCTACCAAGATTGTTCAAATTATAGTGCTGGGGCCAAAAATGCCCCCGCCCCAGGGACCTTTGGTTTTACATGGGCTTATATAGGGAAAATCTTTAAAAAATCTTCTTCTCTGAAACCGCGAGGCCCAGGTCTTTGATATTTGTAATGAAGCTGTATCTAGTGGACCCCTACCAAGATTGTTCAAATTATAGTGCTGGGGCCAAAAATGCATCTGTCCCGGGGCCCTTTGGTTTTACATGGGGTTATATAGAGAAAATCTTTAAAAATCTTCTTCTCTGAAACCGCAAGGCCAAGGTCTTTGATATTTGGTATGAAGCTTCATCTAGTGGACCCCTACCAAGATTGTTCAAATTATAGTGCTGGGGCCAAAAATGCCTCTGCCCCGGGGCCCTTTGGTTTTACATGGGCTTGTATTGGGAAAATCTTTCAAAATCGTCATCTCTGAAACCGCAAGGCCCAGGTCTTTGATATTTGGTATGAAGCTTCATCTAGTGGACCCCTACCAAGATTGTTCAAATTAAAGTGCTGGGGCCAAAAATGCCCCCGCCCCGGGGCCCTTTGGTTTTACATGGGCTTATATAGGGAAAATCTTTAATAATCTTCTTCTCTGAAACTGCAAGGCCCAGGTCTTTGATATTTGGTATGAAGCTTCATCTAGTGGACCCCTACCAAGATTGTTCAAATTATAGTGCTGGGGCCAATAATGCCCCCGCCGCGGGTAAGGCTGACGCGATAAATCGCATAATCGATTAATCGATCGATAAATTCCACAAAAATGATTATCATTTCTGATTTGCTTTTAATCGATTACTTGACAGGTACAATTTACTAGCCAAAGTTATGCCTAAAATAGCTGGATGAATGGCAAACAGTGCAGACCCTAATGAGACGCCGCATTATGCGGTGTCTCATCTGGGTTTACACTGTTTGCTCAGGCCTGTCTGTTCAAAGATACAAAATGTAAAGGGCAACATATGGTGAGAGTCATGCTTAGACAGAAAGCCAGACAGGCAAAATAATGACAAAAACCTTAGCGATTACTAATCGATTATCGATCGCAATGACTGGACTGATAATCGATTTTCTTTTCAGCTCCGATTAGCCAGCCCTAGCCCCGGGGCCCTTTTGTTTTACATGGGCTGATATAGGGAAAATCTTTAAAAATCTTCTTCTCTGAAACCGCAAGGCCCAGGTCTTTGATATTTCGTATGAAGCTTCATCTAGTGGACCCCTACCAAGATTGTTCAAATTATAGTGCTGGGGCCAAAAATGCCTCTGCCTCGGGGCCCTTTGGTTTTACATGGGCTTAAATAGGGAAAATCTTTAAAAATCTTCTTCTCTGAAACCGCAAGGCCCAGGTCTTTGATATTTGGTATGAAGCTTCATCTAGTGGACCCCTACCAAGATTGTTCAAATTATAGTGGTGGGGCAAAAATGCCTCTGTCCCGGGGCCCTTTGGTTTTACATGGGCTTATATAGGGAAAATCTTTAAAAATCTTCTTCTCTGAAACCGCAAGGCCCAGGTCTTTGATATTTGGTATGAAGCTTCATCTAGTGGACCCCTACCAAGAGTGTTCAAATTATAGTGCTGGGGCCAAAAATTCCCCTGCCTCGGGGCCCTTTCGTTTTACATAGACTTATATAGGGAAAATCATTGAAAAACTTCTTCTATGAAACCACAAGGCCAAAGTCATTGATATTTGTTGTGAAATTTCATCTAGTAGACCTGTATCAAGATTGTTCAAATTATAGCCCTGGGACCAAAACTGCCCCCGCCACGAGACCCTTTGGTTTTACATAGACTTATATAGGGAAATCTTTAAAAATCTTCTTCTCTGAAACTGCAAGGCCATGTCTTTGATATTTGGTATGGAGCTTCATCTAGTGGACCTCTATCAAGATTGAACAAATTATAGCCCTTGGGCCACAAATGCCCCCACCCGGGGCTCTTTGGTTTTACATAGACTTATATAGAGATAATCTTTGAAAATCTTCTTCTCTGAAACAGCAAGGCCCAGGTCTTTGATATTTGGTGTGAAGCTTCATCTAGTGGACCTTTATCAAGATTGAGTAAATTATATCCCTGAGGCCAAAAATGCCCCCGTCCCGGGGCCATTTGGTTTTACATAGGCTTATGTAGGGATTATCTTTAAAAAAATCTTCTTCTCTGAAACCGCAAGGCTCAGGTCTCTGATATTTGGTGTGTAGCTTCATCTAGTGGACATTTGCCAAGATTGTTCAAATTATTGCCTTTGTTATATTTGGTATGAAGCTTCACCTTTTTTGCCCTCCCTCATCATTATGCACATTATAACCCTAGGGTCAATAATTGCCCTCCCCATGGCCCACTTGTTACTCTATGGATCAGGTGTGCGATCCAGGGCCATCATGGCCCTCTTGTGTTTTATATAAGGATCACTTTTTGTCTGTCATCGGTGTTTAAACAATTTCTTCAAACGACATCTCCTCCTAAATCACTGATCGGATTTTGACCAAATTTCACAGGAATGTTCCTTAGGTGGTCCCCTTTCAAAGTTGTTCAAATGGTTCCGGTCCGTTGCACATCCAGGTCACAGGAGCCAAAAATAGATTTTTTTTCACCGAAAACTTAAAAAATCTTCTTCTCTGAAACCACAAGGCCCAGGTCTTTGATATTATGTATGAAGCTTCATCTAGTGGACCCCTACCAAGATTGTTCAAATTATAGTGCTGGGGCCAAAAATACCCCAGCCCCAGGGCCCTTTGGTTTTACATCGGCTTACATAGTGAAACTCTGTAAAAATCTTCTTCTCTGAAACCGCATGGCCCAGATCTTTGCTATTTGGTATGGAGCTTCATCTAGTGAACCCTACCAAGATTGTTCAAATTATAGTGCCGAGCCAAAAATGCCCTAACCACAGGGCCCTTTGGTGTTACATGGGCATATATAGGGAAAATCTTTAGAAATTTTCTTCTCTGAAACCGCAAGGCCCAGGTCTTTGATATTTGGTATGAAGCTTTATCTTGTGGACCCCACCATGATTGTTCAAATTACAGCCCTGGGGCCAAAAATGCCCCCAGCACCGGGGCCCTTTGGTTTTAAATAGACTTATATAGGGAAAATCTTGAAACAGTTTTTTTTTCTCTGAAACTGTCAGGCCCATGTTTTTGATATTTGGTGTGGAGCTTCGTCTAGTGGACCTCTACAAAGATTGTTCAAATTATAGCCCTCGGGCCAAGATTGCCCCCCGCCCCGGGGCCCTTTGGTTTTACATAGACTTATATAGAGATAATCTTTGAAAATCTTTTTCTCTGAAACAGCAAGGCCCAGGTCTTTGATATTTGGTGTGAAGCTTCATCTAGTAGAACCCTACCAAGATTGTCCAAATTAAAGTCCTGGGGCAAAAAATACCCCCGCCCTGGGGGCCTTGGTTTTTACATTGGCTTATATAGGGAAAATCTTTAAAAAAACTTCTCTGAAACCACAAGGTCCTGGTCTTTGATATTTGGTATGAAGCTTCATCCAAGATTGTTCAAATTATAGTGCTGGGGCCAAAAATGATCCCGCCCTTTGGTTTAACATGGGCTTATATAGGGGAAATCTTTGAAAATCTTCTTCTCGGAAACCACAAGGCCCACGTCTTTGATATTTGGTATGGAGCTTCATCTAGTGGACCCCTACAAAGATTGTTGTTAAAATTATAGTGCTGGGGGCAAAAATGCCCCTGCCCCGGGACCCTTTGTTTTTACATAGGCTTATATGCGGAAAATCTTTAAAAGTATTCTTATCTGAAACTGCAAGGCCCAGGTCTTTGCTATTTAGTATGAAGCTTCATCTAGTGGACCCCTGCCAAGATTGTTCAAATTATGGTGTTTGGGCCAAAAATGTTCCCGCCCCGGGCCCTTTGGTTTTACATAGGCTTATATCGGGTCTTCTTCTCTGAAACTGCAAGGCCTCTGTTTTTGATATTTGGTAAGAAGCTTCATCTTGTGGACCTCTATCAAGATTGTTCAAATTATAGCCCTGGGGCCAAAAAGGCCCCCCGCTCCGGGGCCCTTTTGTTTTACATAGACTTATATAAAGAAAATCTTGAAAAATCTTCTTCTCTGAAACCACAAGGCTTAGGTCTTTGATATTTGGTGTAAACCATAAGGCCAAGGTCTTTGATAGTTGGTGTGTAGCTTCATCTAGTGGACCTTTGTCAAGATTGTTCAAATTATAGCCTTTGTTGATATTTGGTATGAAGCTTCACCTTTTTAGACCTTCCTCAACATTATGCACATTATAACCCTGTGGTCAATAATGGCCCTCCCCGGGGCCCACTTGTTACTCCTTGGATCAGGTGAGCGATCCAGGGCCATCATGGCCGTCTTGTGTTTTATATTAGGATCACTTTTTGTCTGTCATCCGTGCATAAACAATTTCTTCAAACGACATCTCCTCCTAAACCACTGATCGGATTTTGACCAAACTTCACAGGAATGATCCTCAGGTGGACCCTTTTCAAAGTTGTTCAAATGGTTCTGGTCTGCTGCACATCAAGGTCACAGGGGCCAAAAGTTGATTTTTTAACGGAGTGGCTATTGACACACGTTTGTCAATAGCCAATATACGTTAAAATGGCTATTGACAAACGTTTGTCAATAGCGATTTCACGTTAAAATGGCTATTGACAAACGTTTGTCAATAGCCATTTTAACGTGAAATGGCTATTGACAAACGTTTGTCAATAGTGATTTTTTACGTGAAATCGCTATTGACAAACGGGGCGAATTGCCAACCGCTCATCGGGGCTTGGAGAAAAAGACTGGGAAGCATATTGCTTCTACTTACAGCTGAAACTGACCGCATATGAGTACTGGAGAACCACTTGGAAGACAAAAGCCTTCCCAGACGAAGTGGCGCAAGTCGGACCGTTCAGTGCATATAAGTTCTACAAAAAGGTAATCCTTTGGAAGGAAGGGCCACTGAACAGAGGCACTACAGATTAGAACTCTCTCTCTCTCTGTGGCGCAAGTCGGACCGTTCAGTGCATATAAGTTCTACAAAAAGGTAATCCTTTGGAAGGAAGGGCCACTGAACAGAGGCACTACAGATTAGAACTCTCTCGTGTGTGTGTGTGTGTGTGTGTGTGTGTGTGTGTGTGTGTGTGTGTGTGTGTGTGTGTGTGTGTGTGTGTGTGTGTGTGTGTGTGTGTGTGTGTGTGTGTGTGTGTGTGTGTGTGCGAATTCGGGTTTAACGTCGCTTTCAACAATTTTTCAGTCATATCACGACGGTGTCTGGTTGCGACAGGGAGCTCAATGCTCACTTTTATAGTGCTGCCTCGCTGAAGTATCATGTCCCAGACACATTACATGATACCACACCCAGTCACATTATCCTGACGATGGGTCGACCAGTCCTAACTCTACCCGTAAATCCGAGTGCCAAGCGAGGAGCAGCTAGTACCATTTTTAACGACTTTGTTATGTCGCGGCCCGGGATCACATTGTAAATTTTACCGCCGAAAAATGAAAATTGTCAGATGAAAAATGTGATATATTTCTTATTTCTGCACAAAACATAGATTTTGGGTAGTCGTTAGATCCGCCTCGACGGGAGTACCCACAATCTATGTTTTTGAGCAGGAATAAGAAAAAGTAATGACTATCCCTGTAAACCCAAGTTTTACTACATAAAAGTGGAGTTTAATGGGGGTCAAAATGATATAGGCGTGTTAGCGTGATGAGGCAGCCAATAGGCTTAGGGTGCTAATAAACTCTGTAAACATAAACCGACGTATGTCAATAGCAATTTCTCGTAATTTCACTACTGACAAACGTTTGTCAATAGCGAATTTAACGTATTTTGGCTATTGACAAACGTTTGTAAATAGCCATTTTTACGTGAAATCGCTATTGACAAACGTTTGTCAATAGCCATTTTGACGAGAAATCGCTATTGACAAACGTTTGTCAATAGCCATTTTAACGTGAAATCGCTATTGACAAACGTTTGTCACTAGCCTCTTCCTTTTTGGCTCACCTGGGCCGAAGGCTCCAGGGGAGCTTATAGTATAGTGGGTCCTCCGTCGTCCGTCCGTCCGTCCGTCCGTCCGTCCGTCGTCCGTCCACACTTTTGAGCAGCTATATCTCTGTATCCTGCAGGCTGATCTCAATCATTTCTCATCTGTAGCATGCCTCTGGTGGGGCATTGATGACATAAACTTTTTTTTTTTGAAATCGCTCTAAAACTTTGGTTCCTATGGCAACCACAAGGTCCCATAGACTTACTATGGGAAAATGCTTGTCATCACCGTAGCGCCTTCAGTTTTGATCGGATCTTTCTAAAACTTATATGTAAGGTGACTGGGGATAAAAACTCGGATGAGTTCGAAAACCAGCCAAGTCGGCCCATTTATCATAGAGTTACGTCCCTTTGATTGCTGAAAATGCCCATTTTTGACCTTGTCATCACCGTAGCCCCTTCAGTTTTGATAGGATCTTTCTAAAACTTATATGTAATGTGGCTGGGGATAAAACCTCGGATGAGTTCGAAAACCGGCCAAGTCCGCCAATTTATCATAGAGTTACGTCCCTTTGATTGCTGAAAATGCCCATTTTCGACCTTGTCATCACCGTAGCCCCTCCAGTTTTGATCATATCTTTCTGATACTTATATGTAAGGTGGCTGTGGATAAAATCTCGGATGAGTTCGAAAACCGACCAAGTTGGTCCTTTTATCGTAGAGTAACGTCCCTTTGATTGCTGAAATTGCTGATTTTTGACCTTGTCATCACTGTAGCCCTTTCAGTTTTGATCGAATCTTTCTGAAACTTATATGTAAAGTGGCTGGGGATAAAATCTCGGATGAGTTCGAAAACCAGCCAAGTTGGTCCATTTATCACAGAGTAACGTCCTTTTGATTGCTGAAAAGCCGATTTTGACCTTGTCATCACCGTAGCCCTTTCAGTTTTGATCGGATCTTTCTGAAACTTATATGCAAGGTGGCTGGGGATAAAGCCTCGGATGAGTTCGCATACCGGCAAAGGTGGCCTATTTATCATAGAGTTAGGTCCCTTTGATTGCTGAAAATGTTGATTTTTGACCTTGTCAACACTGTAGCCCCTTCAGTTTTGATCGGATCTTTCTGAAACTTATATGTATGGTGGCTGGGGATAAAACCTCGGATGTGTTCGAAAACCGGCCAAGTTGCCCCATTAACTATATAGTTATGTCCCTTTGATGGCTGAAAATGTCAATTTTTTACCTTGTCATCACCGTAGCCCCTTCAGTTTTGATCAAATTTTTCTGAAACCTATATGTAAGGTGACTGGAGATAAAACCTAGGATGAGTTTGAATACCGGCCAAGTTGGCCCATTTATCATTGATTTACGTTCCTTTGATTGCTGAAAATGCCAATTTATGACCTTGTCATCACCATAGCCCCTTCAGTTTTGATCGGATCTTTCTGAAACTTATATGTAAGGTGGCTGGGGATAAAATCTTGGATGAGTTCGAAAACAGGCCAAGTCAGCCCATTTATCGTAGTGTTATGTCCCTTTGATGGCTGAAAATGTTGATTTTTGACCCTGTCATTACCGTAGACCCTAAAGAAGCCTCCGTGGTCGAGTGGTTACGCTACTCGCCTTGTAAACCAGGGGTCGCAGGTTCGATCCCGTCTTCTCCAGACTTTCGGATGAGTCTTTAAACCGAGGTCCCGTCTCCGTATGACCTTAGCTGTTGGTGGGATGTAAAAACTGAAACACTCACCGTAGACCCTAAAGTTTTGATCGGATTTTTCTGAAACTTATATGTACGGTGGCTGGGGATGAAACCTCGGATGAGTTCGAAAACTGGCCAAGTCGGCTCATTATTATAGAGTAACATCCCTTTGATTGCTAAAAATGCCAATTTTGACCTTGTCATCACCGTAGCCCCTTCAGTTTTGATCGGATCTTTCTTAAACTTATATGTGAGGTGGCTGGGAATAAAGTCTTGGAAGAGTTTGAATACTGGCCAAGTCTGATCGGATCTTTCTGAAACTTACATGTAAGGTTTGGGAATAAAACCTCAGGTGAGTTCGAATACCGGCCAAGTCGGCACATTTATCATAGAGTGACGTGCGTTTGATTGCTGAAAATGCCTATTTTCGACATTGTCATCACTGCTGCCCCTTTAGTTTTGAACGGATCTTCATGAAAATTACAAACAAGGAAGTCAGGCAGAAAGCTTGGAGGAGTTTGAAAACTTGTTTTTGAACTTGTCATCACCATAGCCACTTCAGTTTAGATCGGATCTTCTTAGCAAGTCAGACATAAAAGCTACAATGAGTTTGAAAACCGGTGAGGTCAGCCTGTTTATCATAGAGTTACATTCTACTTGATTTTCAGAAAATGCTTACCCTGTCATCACCATGTCCTCCCATAAAGCCTTCAGTAAAGGTTGGCACTTCCTTAAACTTTGAATCTGTTAGCTCAGGTGAGCGATACAGGATCAAGCTAGCTTGGTCCTCTTGTTTTAATGAAAACTTAAAAAATCTTCTCTGAAACAGCAAGGCCCAGGTCTTTGATATTTAGTACGAAGTTTCATCAGATTGTTCAAATTATAGTGCTGGGGCCAAAAATGCCCCCCCTCCCCAGGTCCCTCTGATTTTACATATGATTATATAGAGAAAATCTTTAAAAAATCTCTGAAACCGCAAGGCCCAGGTCTTTGATATTTGGTATAAAGCTTCGTCTAGTGGACCCCTACCAAGATTGTTCAAATTATAGTGCTGGGGCCAAAAATGCCCCAGCCCCAGGGCCCTTTGGTTTTACAAGGGTTTATTTTGGGAAAATCTTTAAAAATCATCTTCTCGGTAACTGCAAGGCCCAGGTCTTTGCTATTTGGTATGAGGCTACATCTAGTGGACCCCTACCAAGATTGTTCAAATTATAGCCCTGGGCCAAAAATGCCCCCGCCCCGGGTCCCTTTGGTTTTACATAGACTTATATGGGGAAAATCTTTAAAAATCTTCTTCCCTGAAACCGCAAGGCCCAGGTTCTTGATATTTGGTATTGAAGCTTCATCTTGTGGACCGCTACCAAGACTGTTCAAATTATAGCCTTGCGGCCAAAAATGCCCCCACCTCCGGGCCCTTTTGTTTACATAGACTTAATATGGGGAAAATCTTTAAAAATCTTCTCTGAAACCGCAAGGTCCAGGTCTTTGATATTTGGTTGGAAGCTTCATCTTATGGACCGCTACCAAGACTGTTCAAATTATAGCCCTTGGGCCAAAAATGCCCCCACCTCCGGGCCCTTTTGTTTTACATAGACTTATATAGGGAAAATCTTTAAAAATCTTCTGTGAAACCACAAGGCCTATGTCTTTGATATTTGGTGTGAAATTTCATCTAGTGGACCTCTATCAAGATTTTCAAAATATAGAACTGGGGCCAAAAATGCCACCCCAAGACCCTTTGGTTTTACATAGTCTTATATAGGGAAATCTTTAGAAATCTTCTTCTCTGAAACTGCAATGCCCATTTTCTTTGATATTTGGTATGTAGCTTCATCTAGTGGACGTCTACCAAGATTGTTCAAATTACAGCCCTGAGACCAAAAATGTCCCGGCCTTGGGGCCCATTTGTTTTACATAGACCTATATGGGGAAAATCTTTAAGAATCTTCTTCTGTGAACCCACAAGGCCTAGATCTATGATATTTGGTATGAAATTTCATCTAGTGGACCTCTATCAAGTTGTTCAAATTATAGCCCTGGGGCCAAAATGCCCCCGCCCCGAGACCATTATGTTTTACATAGACTTATATAGGGAAATCTTTTAAAAAGTTCTTCTCTGAAACTGCAAGGCCCATGTCTTTGAAATTTGGTATGGAGCTTCATCTAGTGTACCTCTACCAAGATTGTTCAAATTATAGCCCTCCGGCCAAAAATGTTCCCGCCCCGGGGCCCTTTGGTTTTACATAAACTTATAAAGGGATAATCTTTGAAAATCATATTCTCTGAAACAGCAAGGCCCAGGTCTTTGATATTTGGTGTGAAGCTTCATCTAGTGGACCTCTATAAAGAGATTGTTTAAATTTTAGCCCTGAGGCCAAAAAATGCCCCTTCCCCGGGGCCATTTGGTTTTTCTTAGGTTTATGTAGGGAATATCTTTAAAAAAATCTTCTCTGAAGCCGCAAGGCCCAGGTCTTTGATATTTGGTGTGTAGCTTCATCTAGTGGATCTTTGCCAAAATTGTTCATATTATATGCCTTTGGTGATATTTGGTATGAAGCTTCACCTTTCTAGACCTCCCTCAACATTATGCACATTGTAGCCCTGGGGTCAGTAATGGACCTCCCCGGGGCCCACTTGTTACTCTATCGATAAGGTGAGCGATCCAGGGCCATCATGGCCCTCTTGTTTTTGGATTTACGGCCCTTTCAACATTATTTCACTCAGATCGAGTCGATCGTTAATCAGAGGTGGGCGAAAACCGGAGTACCCGGAGAAAAACCACCTGACCTTCCATTGCATTACAGCGCCTTTCAGTCGCAATTATTAGCTGAGATATTGAGAAAAACCTCAGTTTTTTCTTCTGCTGGGAAGATGGAGAAAAATTTTTGTCTCCAAATTTCGCATATTTTCTCTCTGTACTTAGTCGCTTTAAAAATGATGCAGTTTGTCGTTTACCGTGACTTATCTCGCATTTATTGCCTGAGATATTGAGGAAAACATAATTTTTTCTTCTGCTGGAAATCCCAGAAAAATTTTGTCTCCCAATTTCGGATTTTCTCCCTTTAAACCCATTCGCTGTAAAAATGACGAAGACTGCCGTTTACAGCGCCTTCCAATAGCACTTATTAGCTGAGAAATTTATAAAAAGATCATTTTTTCTTCTGCTGGGAAGATTGAGAAAAGTTTTTGTCTCCGAATTTCGGATTTTTTTCCTCTATACTAAGTCGCTATAAAAATGATGAAGTCTGCCGTTTACCGCAACTTCCTATCGCATTTATTAGCTGAGCTATTGAGAAAAACATCATTATTTTTCCTTCTGCTGGGAAGATCGAGAACAATTTTTGTCTCCGAATTTCGCATTTTTTCCTCTATATTAAGTCGCTATAAAAATGATGACGTCTGCCGTTTACAGCGCCTTCCTATCGCACTTATTAGCTGAGAAATTTTGAAAAACATAAATTTTTTTCTTCTGCCGGGAAGATGGAGAAAAATTTTTGTCTTCAAATTTCGGATTTTTTTACTCTATACTAAGTCCCTATAAAAATGATGAAGTCTCGCGTTTACCGCGACTTCCTATCGCATTTATTATGCTCCCCGAAGAATTTCGGGGGAGTATATAGTCGCCGCTTCGTCCGTGTGTCCGTGAGTCCGTGTGTCCGTGCGTCCGTCCCGCTCTTGTCCACGCGAATTCTCAGAAACTACTGGTCGGATTTCAATGAAACTTCTTGGGAATATTAAGTATCGAAGGTGGATGCGCGTATCTCCCGCGTGGTTTGGTTCGATGATTTTTCCAACAGTTATGGCCCTTTGATGAATTCTGCATGAATATATAGGGTACTGTTCGTGTCCACGCGAATTCTCAGCAACGTTTAAAGCTGCAGTGTAAGGTCACTGTGGCTATTTTTAGCAAACTTTGTCATCACTCTGGTGCCTACATTTATTAATGGATTTTAATAACTTCACACAAATGTTCCTTATGACAATATCTCGAGCGATTTCGACTTTCAAGGTCGTGGCCTCAAGGTCAAGGTCATTGTGGCTATTTTTAGAAAAACTTTGTCATCGCTCTAGAGCCTACATTTCTCCACCGATTTCAATATAACTCCATACAAATGTCGGCTATGATTATATCTTAAGCATGTTCGACTTTCAGGGTCCTGGGCTCAAGGTCAAGGTCACTGTGGCTATTTTAAAAAAAAAAAACCTTTGTTTTCGCTCTAGTGCCTACATTTATCCATGGCATTTGGTATAATTTCACATAAATGTTGAGTATGATAATATCTCGAGCAAGTTCAACTTTCAGGGTCCTGGGCTCAAGGTCAAGGTCACTGCGGCTATTTTTAGAAAAACACTTTGTCATCACTCTAGCGTCGTCATTTGCTGATGGATTTGAATATGTTGGGTATAATAATATCTCGAGCAAGTTCAACTTTCAGGTTCCTGGGGTCAAGGTCAAGTTCACTGTGGTTATTTTTAGAAAAAAAAACTTTGTCATCAGTCTAGCGCCTACATTTGTTGATAGATTTTAATATAATGTCACACAAATGTTGGGTATGATAATATCTCGAGCAACTTTGACTTTCAGGGTCTTGGGCTCAAAGTCAAGGTCACTGCGGCTATTTTTAGGAAAAACTTTGTCATCGCTCTAGCATCATCATTTGCTGATGGATTTTAATATAAATTCACACAAATGTTGGGTATAATAATATCTCGAGCAAGTTCGACTTTCAGGATCCGGGGCTCAAGGTAAAGGTCACTGTGGCTATTTTAGAAAAAAACTTTGTCATCGCTCTAGTGCCTACATTTATTAATGGATTTTAATAGAATTTCACACAAATGTTGGGTATGATAATATCTCTAGCAAGTTTGACTTTTTAGGGATCCTGAGCTCAAGGTCAAGGTCACTGCGGCTATTTTTAGAAAAACATTGTCATCGCTCTAGCGTCGTCATTTGCTGACGGGTTTTAATATAACTTCACACAAAATATCTCGAGCAAGTTTGACTTTCAGGGTCCTCGGCTCAGTCAAGGTCACTGCGGCTATTTTTAGAAAAACATTGTCATCGCTCTAGCGTCGTCATTTGCTGACGGGTTTTAATATAACTTCACACAAAATATCTCGAGCAAGTTTGACTTTCAGGGTCCTCGGCTCAAAGTCAAGGTCACTGCGGCTATTTTTAGGAAAACTTGCTGCAGGCAGAAATCTTTCCAACTGTAAACGGAGTTCGATTGCACACAGCCTTTCATTATCAACCTCTCATCATTCTGATATGACGGAAATAATGCTAAAAAGGATGTCAAATCGCAAGTCATCCATCTGCATTAGAGTTGCAGATAAACTGGATCAAAGTGAAAGAAGCTAGTCTTGGCAGATGGTCAAAATGACCTATTTTGACAGTCAAGGGGATAGGATCAGATCCATTTTCGAACCCGTCTGATATTTTATATGCATGTAAAGGCACCCAATACGGAACCATACTTATAGGGATTGCCTCTGTGTACGAGAGTAAGTTTTCAATAATTTTTATTAAACAGTTTTACCCAATTAATATAGCTAAACTACCACCCAGGATCTTGGGGTATGGTATCGTACCTGAAGACACTTCCTTTCATTTATTCCGACTTTTGTGTTGCTGATGTTTGTATGACAGTGCCATCAGGCAAGCTAATCTGTCCACCGATAGGTTTTGTTATACTCCATTTTGAAGTACAGTGAGTATACACAGTATACTGCTCTTTAACTAGGATAATGCTTCCTGTTCCCACTATTGCACCTTCGGAGAGCATCCATCGGTTTCACCGATATTCTTGTTAGCTGAGCTATTGAGAAAAACATTTTTTCATCTGCTGGGAAGATCGAGAAACATTTTTGTCTCCGAATTTCGGATTTTTTTTCCTCTGTATTGAGTCGTTATAAAATGATGAAGTCTGCCGTTTACAGCGCCTTCCTTTCGCACTTATTAGCTGAGAAATTTAGAAAAACGTAATCATCCGCAACTATTATTGACA
The DNA here is from genome assembly GCA_963580285.1 of Lucinisca nassula. Classification (NCBI taxonomy): domain Eukaryota; kingdom Metazoa; phylum Mollusca; class Bivalvia; order Lucinida; family Lucinidae; genus Lucinisca; species Lucinisca nassula. The sequence goes on from OY757017.1 coordinate 45,220,325, forward strand.
TTTATGCCTTTGACGCAAAGGATTAAGCCTTTTACTGGGCGCTGACCTTCTCGGCTTACCTGTACAGAATCTCTTGTTGGAAACAGCAGGCGCTTTAATGGAAAATAATTTTTAAACACATATAACTTATTTTTTTTTTCAATTTGACAACTCTGTTCCGTTTTAATCTAGTTGTCCGTTTAAATACCTTAAAAAAGATATCAAAAAATGGAATTTTTATTTAATTAGCTGGCGGCATTTTTATTTTCAAATTAACAAATGAACCATACAAAACTGTTGAAAAACAACGACAGTACCCTACTTTAACATCTAAAAACTACACTTTCTGTTCATATTGCAAAAAAAAAAAAAAAACCGCCCGCATCAGATGCAATGTATTCACAATATTGTGCATTTTGATAGCAATTATGGTATTTCAAAATAATATTTGATAACGGCATTTTGCGATTAAATTTGGAGCTTATTCAGAAAAAGCTTTATCGTCTACACACGCGGGTAATCCGACCGAGAAATAAACACATCTTCGCCTGGGTATCTACTTGGAGTGTAAATCAATCTAAGAATGCGGTATCTGATCTGCGTCTTCTAAAATGTGGTGTCTGGTCTGCGTCTTATTTATTTATTTATTTTTTATTTATTTATTTATTTTTATTTACCCGATTAGATTTTTTATACTTACTAAGCAAGATAAATAAACATTGCTAGTAATAAGATTACAATTGAAAGAAAGAAAGAAAGAAAGAAAGAAAGAAAGAAAGAAAGAAAGAAAGAAAGATGCCATATGTGCAGGCTAATCTGACATTTCGCTGTTCGCATTTTTGACATTTCGCTGTTCGCACATTGTTTTGATTGAATACAAGAATACAAAAAGGGATGTCTTGGAACAAAAATAAGAAAAATAATGTAAACCGCCGTAAACCCCAGTTTTCTCTATATGAAGTGGGGTATATATATGGGGGGGGGGGGTCATTTCACGGACGTGTTCACGTGATGATTAACAAATTATCAAGAATGAACGCACGGATGTGTTATCGTAATTTTATTTATTTTTGCCCAATGCGTTGATTGTTGGTTATATTTAGAACCAGCTCATTACGATTTATTTATTTTTATATTTATGTATTTATTTCAACTGTTAAATGATTTATTAAAATCAGGGGTGTACCCCTTTTCTGGTGTTCCTTCCATCATGCCGGAGAAAATAATATGCATGTAAACCCAACTTTATATATTGAACAGTCGGGTAATCAGGGATCAGCTTGATTTTAACATAACACATAGATAGTTCGAAAGTACTTGCTTCTTATTCTTCTATATTATTTAAGTCACTGTCGATTTTTCATCACGGCAACAACCGTGTAATGAACACCCCTTAAACCATGATTTATATAGAAAAACTGGGGTTTACTGTGGTATTCATTTTTTATTTCTTCTCCAAGACATAGGTTGTGGGTACTCGTTAGAGCCACCTCAATGAGGCGGTTCTAACGAGAAGACAAAACCGGTTTTGAGTATCAATAAGTTTTCATTAACAAATTAACTGTTTTTGAGAGTCGGCGCCCGCCCATCGGGGCTTTAAGAAATAGATGGGCTGCGTGATGCTTCCACGCAGAGCTGAAACCGACCCGCACACGAGTACTGGTAAACCGCTTAGAGAAAGAAAGGCAGCCCAGGTAAAGCGGTGCGAGTTGCCCGTCCATGCTATAAACCCTATTGGCTTCATTGGGCGATTGGGCTTAAGATGTATTTTCATCTCATGTCGGGTAAAAGTCCAACAAATTGGAAGCAACGTCTTCAGAATGACCTATACAGTGTTGACGGGTACGTTAAACCTAAACTCCAACAAACAAACAAAATTGTTTTTGAGATATCAAGAATACCTTACTACGCCGCACGGATGTGTTATCGTAATTTATTTATTTACGATTTATTTATTTTAAAACTTATTTATTGCTCAATACGTTGATTGATGGTACCATTTAGAACCAGCTCATTCTGATTTTTTTTCTTAATTTATTTATGCATCACGTGAACAAGTCCGTGAAAAGAAGAAATCCCTTACACCCCACTTTATATAAAGAAAACTGGGATTTACGGGCGTATTCTACGAAAGAGCATTAGGGCCAGGTATACTTTTTTTCTTTTGATAGGTATCTCGAAATTTCGACTTAGTATCTCGAAATTTCGACTTAGTAACTCGAAATTTCGACTTAGTAACTCGAAATTTCGACTTATTAAGTCGAAATTTCAACTTAATAACTCGAAATTTCGACTTACTATCTCGAAATTTCGACTTAGTATCTCGAAATATCGACTTACTAGTCATTACGAGATATTAAGTCCTATACACACAGTTACTATTAAACACCCCCGTTTCATTATACCCCGCTTTGAAAAGAAGTTTACATCAAGCAGATTATGCAAATTATGTGATAACATGGTGAAGAGACTATGGTCATTATCGGCTTACTTGTATCGTATAAACGCCATTGACCTTTCTCGGTGTATTTTTTCACATGTTCTTCATTCTTCTTTCTCTCTAAAATGGCCAATGTTAATTTTATCAAATATTTCTCAAGAACTATAAAACTAGAGGCCCAAAACATATGTATCATGTCAGAGACAGAGGGTTTTCTGTCTCATCAGGACGTCGCGCATTCAATCCCGTTTCACGGCCCCCGCCCATCGGGGTTTGAAGAAATTGGTGGGCTGCATGGTGCCTCAACGCAGAGCTGAAATCCGACCGCACACGAGTACTGGTAAACCGCTTAGAGGATCTAAGCCTGCCCAGCTAAAGCGGTGCGAGTCCATGCTTATAAACCCTATTAGTTTCATTAGGCGACAGGGCTTGAGAGGGCTTGACAGTGCTTCATCTCAATGTCGGGTAAAAGTCCAACAAAATTGGAAGCACCGTCTTCACAATGACCTTTTCAGTGTTGACGGGAACGTTAAACCTCAAATCAAACAAACGAATTCTATCTCGTTTCAGTAAAGTACAAGCGGGCTAAAAGTCATATTTGACATTTTTTTTTCGGTATCAAACTTTCTCATCGTGTGCTGTAAAAATCATTTATAGATCAAAGCACTGACAGCACTGGTGGGTCGATTGTCTTCAAGTGTTGATTTGAACATGTTTCGTTTATCCTTTAAATTCCTATACTATAAGCAAAACGTGTAGCTCCTGATCAGACGCCGCGCTTGGGTCGATTAATTATCAGCTGACTAAAAGTTACTAACTACAGAAGCTTCGCGCCTTCTCATGATTGACCTCGTGACTATCACTGACCAAAATCCATGTACCAGTTATTTATAGCAGCGCTATAGTCTTTCCTATTGACGTCAGTGCGCAATGTAGAACATGGCCGGTGAACATGGACATTGCAAACAGTGTAGACCCTGATCAGACGCCGCAGAAGAGAGCTTCATTAAATAACCGGTACCTTCATGGTGTAGATGGTCAGCGACAGTCACGTGGACAATAGTAGGCGAGAAGCTTCTGTAGGTAGTGAGTGAGTGAGTGAGTGAGTGAGTGTTTGAGTTTTACGTCCCAGCAACAGCTAAGGTCATACGGAGACGGGTTTAAAGACCCATCCGAAAGTCTGGAGAAGCCCTGGATCGATCCTGCGATTCCTGGTTTACAAGGCGTGTAGCGTAACCACTGCACCACGGAGGCTTCTAATCTGTAGGTAGTTAATTTGGGTCGAATAAAAAAAAAAGACGAAAGATGGTAAACTATGCAACACGAACACCATGACTAACTTAACAAAGCAACAACCGGACAGAAAATGTGTTATCAGAATACGTTGCGTGTTCAAGATGTATCATTTTGACAGAGCAGCAGATTCCTAGATCATTCGTTTCATCCCATCGGTCAGACGTCGAAATTGATGGCTGGTCAGCTCTAGCCACGCGTGTGTGTGGTGGTGGGGGGGAGGGGGTGTGGGGGTGTTCAGTGTTCTGTATTCGACGCCCAAGAATCTCCCAAATATGTTCCAGGGGATTCAAATCCGGGCTTCTAGCTAGCCAAGCCAATGTCTCAATTCCGTAACGGCGGGGTCTAGCACACAGGTCTAGTGGCAAATGATTCTTTCTCAAAATGAGGCATGACTTCCGGCGCTAAACCTGCAAAAATATCCAAACTCCATATGTAAACCGTGATAATGAAGTTGTGGAAAGTTGGTTCTGAGATCTGAGGTCTTCTTTCAACTCTGAGTTGACCATAACAAGATTCCTGTTATGGCTAATCCCTATTCACAGTTGAATGCATATCGCAGATCACAGAGTCAGTTTCGAGTTAGTATGTCGAAATTTCGATTTAGTATGTCGAAATTTCGAGATAGTAAGTCGAAATTTCGAGATAGTAAGACGAAATTTCGAGTTACTAAGTCGAAATTTCGAGATAGTAAGTCGAAATTTCGAGTTACTAAGTCGAAATTTCGAGATACTAAGTCGAAATTTCGAGTTATTAAGTCGAAATTTCGAGATACTAAGTCGAAATTTCGAGTAACTAAGTCGAAATTTCGAGATAGTAAGTCGAAATTTCGAGTTACTAAGTCGAAATTTCGAGATAGTAAGTCGAAATTTCGAGTTACTAAGTCGAAATTTCGAGATACTAAGTCGAAATTTCGAGTTATTAAGTCGAAATTTCGAGTTATTTAGTCGAAATTTCGAGATAGTAAGTCGAAATTTCGAGTAACTAAGTCGAAATTTCGAGTTATTAAGTCGAAATTTCGAGATACTAAGTCGAAATTTCGAGTTACTAAGTCGAAATTTTGAGATAGTAAGTCGAAATTTCGAGTTACTAAGTCGAAATTTCGAGATAGTAAGTCGAAATTTCGAGTTACTAAGTCGAAATTTCGAGATACTAAGTCGAAATTTCGAGTTATTAAGTCGAAATTTCGAGTTATTAAGTCGAAATTTCGAGATAGTAAGTCGAAATTTCGAGTAACTAAGTCGAAATTTCGAGTTATTAAGTCGAAATTTCGAGATACTAAGTCGAAATTTCGAGATAGTAAGTCGAAATTTCGAGTTACTAAGTCGAAATTTCGAGATACCTATCAAAAGAAAAAAAAGTGTACCTGGCCCTATTGCTCCTTCGTACATGAGTGATCATGCATGCAAATAATGTGTTTATTAAGCTCCTTATCGCCTCGGACTGTAGTTTCTGTGTGCGATGTTTGGTTTCTAGGGTTTTGGAATAGACTCTTTTATTTTAGCGTTCAGTTGCTGAAAGTTTGATATAGTTTGATGGCACGACTTTTGTCTGCACAACTCTGTGAGAAACTGTCACTGTGTTACGAACTGTTTTCTACTAAATCCGAGCAGTTCACTTAGATCACTCAGATGCTAGATGTGTACAAATTAGTAACCACTGAAAGTGCTGTGAGGTGTCTTGCGAGTTGGGATTGGCGTGCACTGCCGGATGGTGACTTGCCCGGACCTTCCCGGCCTTCTGTCTATTATGACCTGACAATTTTATAACTGGACTTATTCGAAGGACTGGAGTGACTGGGCGGATTACTGCCTGGCTTGTATGCCGTCTCACTCCCGGGGGACCTCAATGCACTTCAGTAAATACCGAAATTGTTATTAATTCATCCATCGTCATGTTTTCAAATCCATTTGATAGTTGATGTGTTTACGTCTATATAATTTTTATGTATTCTTTCTATTATTCTTAATTCTATCCCACTCTGGAAACTTCCCTTTTCTTCCTTACACGGCATTATCCCATATTCCTATTGACAGTTGTTGTAATATAATATGATGACTTTATTGCATTTTATTACTTCCTGCTGCAAAACCAGTCCTTTGTGCACGTTCTATAAATATTGCTTTTATAAGTCATTAACGATGACTGGGGTTTAAATTGTAGTTCAAAGGCAAAGGATTGGCTTGCACTACAGTAGGCATCAAAGCTAAAAGGTTTAAGCTGTCTGAACACTTTCGAATATTACACATTCCTAAGAATGCTGCTTTTCCGTGCCGGTGACATTGAATTAAACCCTGGGCCAGATTCTGACTCTGATACTGAATGTTCTAGCTTACCAGACGAGACCTCTGACCTAATTAGAAACAATTTCTCAGTCGTTCATTATAATGTTCAAAGTGCACTACATAAACTCGACCTCATAGAATGTGAATTGCCAAATTTTGACCTAATCTCTATAACTGAAAGCTGGTACACCCCAATATGAATAATTCTGATGTAAGTATAGCGGGTTTCCGTCCACCTTTCCGGAAGGATCGTACTGGTGACGGACACGGTGGTGTGGCAATATACGTCAAAAATGATATACCATGCATACGTAGGAATGACCTTGAAATTTTAAATATAGAATGTGTCTGGGTAGAAGTTCGACTACATAATAAACGATTACTTGTAGGAACATTTTACCGACCCCCTAATTCTGATCAAACTGTCTTATCAAATATAGAAAACCCAATTGACATGGCCATAGATACTGGAATTCCAGATTTAATTATTCTGGGAGATTTTAATTTAGATGTAAACAAACCTAATTCTAATATAAAAATATCTAATCTTTGTCGCCAGTTTAACCTACATCAAATGATTAGTGAACCTACGCACTTTACCGAACGATCATCTTCTCTGATTAACTTGTTTCTGGTCTCTAATCCACAAAATGTTATTTTAAGTGGCGTAGGCGATCCTTTTTTAAATCAGGAAATTGCACGACCCGCAGAAAAAGCGACCGACTGAAGTCGGTTGATTTTCCAAGAGTGCCCTAAAATCACCAAGTCATTCTGTCATTCGGTCAGTCTGTCAGTCTGTCTGTCCGTCCGTAACCCGTTTGTTAAAATTGGTGATAGTGACTTAACCGCTTGGAATATTTAAACAATTTTTGGCATACTGATAGATATCAATGAGATCTAACCAATAAACTTGTATAATATTACATTCCATTCAGTATAGCCTCGCCGAGGCGAAAAATGTGAAAATTTTCGAACTGCTTCTCCTCGGAAACCTTTGGGCCGATTGAAGTCAAATTTCATATGGAGCCTCTATGGGATGGGAGAAACCAAAATTTGCTCATGGGGTCCAGGTAACATGACCAAAATGGCCGCCAAGCCATATATGGTAAAAACCCTTCAAAAACAGTCTTCTCCCACACCACTGGGCAGATTTCCACGAAACTTGATAAATAGCATCTGGGACGTAGGCCCATCATAAATTGCTAAAATGGTGACCCTGGGTTGACCTTGACCTTCTTTGTGCCTAGGTCAAACTTTGACACATATACTTTTGCATTGGAAAAGTGAGAATGCATTTTATCCTGCAAACGATTCAGAATACAGTACTAAAGTATACGACCCGCAGATAAAGCGACCGACTGAAGTCGGTTGATTTTCTAAGAGTGCCCTAAAATCACCGTGTCATTCAGTCAGTCTGTCAGTCTGTCTGTCCGTCCGTAACCCGTTTGTGAAAATTGGTGATAATGACTTAACTGCTTGGAATATTTAAACAATTTTTGGCATACTGATAGATATCAATGAGATCTAACCAATGAACTTGCGAAATATTACATTCCATTTAGTATAGCCTCGCCGAGGCGAAAAATGTGAAAATTTTCGAACTGCTTTTCCTCGGAAACCTTTGGGCCGATTGAAGTCAAATTTCATATGTAGCCTCTATGGGATGGGGGAAACTAAAATTTGCTCATGGGGTCCAGGTCACATGACCAAAATGGCCGCCAAGCCATATATGGTCTGTCTGTCTGTCCGTCCGTAACCCGTTTGTGAAAATTGGTGATAGTGACTTAACTGCTTGGAATATTTATACAGTTTTGGCATACTGATAGATATCAATAAGATCTAACCAATGAACTTGCGAAATATTATATTCCATTTAGTATAGCCTCGCCGAGGCGAAAAATGTGAAAATTTTCGAACTGTTTCTCCTCGGAAACCGTTGGGCCGATTGAAGTCAAATTTCATATGGGGCCTCTATGGGATGGGGGAAACCAAAATTTGCTCATGGGGTCCAGGTCACATGACCAAAATGGCTGCCAAGCCATATATGGTAAAAACCCTTCAGAAATGGTCTTCTCCAGAACCACTGGGCAGATTTCCACGACACTTGATAAATTGCATCTGGGGCGTAGGCCCATTATAAATTGCTAAAATGGTGACCCTGGGTTGGCCTTGACCTTCTTTGTGCCTAGGTCAAACTTTGACACATATGCTTTTGTATTGGAAAAGTGAGAATGCATTTTATCCTGCAAACGATTCAGAATGCAGTACTAAAGTATAAGATATATTTTTGCTCCTTACGATAAGGCGCATTTATTGGGGGAACCGTTTTGGGTCCAGGTCACATGACCAAAATGGCCGCCATACCCATATATGGTAACACTCATAAAGCTAAAAGCATCCGGCGGGTCGTGCACTTCAGCTGAAGCACTGGTTCGATACCACTGTCCCGTATTTGGCGTTTTCAAATTTATAAAACCTCACTCGAAAGTTCTAAAAAGACATATTTGGAAATATAATCAAAGTACTGAAAGTACTAATAGAAGTTTGATTTGATTTGAGGTTTAACGTCCCCGTCAACACTGTAAAGGTCATTTTGGAGACGTTGCTTCCAATTTTGTGGGACTTTTACCCGACATTGAGATGAAATGACATCTCAAGCCCTGTCGCCCAATGAAACCAATAGGGTTTATTAGCATGGACGGTCCGCCTCGCACCCCGGTTCCTGGACAGGCTTAGATCCTCTAAGCGGTTTACCAGTACTAGTGTGCGGGCCGGATTCAGCTCTGCGTGGAAGCATCATGCAGCCCATATATTTCTTCAAGCCCCTATGGGCGGGGGCTTGCACTAATAGAAGGTGATGGTAGAAAACTGTTAGTTTTTACACTGGGTCATTTCATTTCATTATCTTTTTTTTTTTAATTTTAAAACAGTCAATGGTTATGTATGATTGTAGTAACGCGAGGAGCAGACAAATGAAATGTCAAAAACAAATTCAGGATCGAACGGTACATGTTGTGAATTCCTTCTTGTGTCAGTGAGAATAATTCTTGAGACAGTTACATACATAGACTCTAGCAAACAAGAACATTTTTGTCAACACTCTATACGTGCTAGCAAATGGCTTTCTTACACCAACGGCCCCCGCCCATAGGGGGTTGAAGAAATATAAGGGCTGCATGATGTTTCCACGCAGAGCTGAATCCGGCCCGCACACTAGTACTGGAAAACCGCTTAGAGGGTCTAAGCCTGTCCAGGAACCGCGGTACGAGGCGGACCGTCCATGCTAATAAAATCTATTGGTATCACTGGGCGACAGGACTTGAGATGTCATTTCATCTCAATGTCGGGTAAAAGTCCCACAAAATTGGAAGCAACGTCTCCAAAATGACCTTTACATTGTTGACGGGGACGTTAAACCTCAATCAAACAAACAAAAATTTCTTACACAAAATCTAGCAAACAAGCTAGATGGTTTTTATCTGAGGCTTCGATATCAAGTTTAAAAGTTTGTTGGTTGCTATGTTTTGTCAAGTGTTTGAAAGATGTCCGTCTGCCCAGTGAAACCTGGATTAAACAAGAGGGCCATAATGGCCCACGAACGCTTACCTGATCCGAATTGTACAGATAAAGTGATAGGTAATATAAGGTGGAGTTGATGGTTTGAGCCATTTTGGTTGAGAGTGACCAAATGAACATTCCTGTGAATTCGTTATACCCGCTTAAAAAAAAAAAAAAAAAAAAAAAACGGTATATTATTTTCGTCACGGGTGTCCGTCCGTCCGCACGTCCGTCCGTCCGCACGTCTGTCACGTTTCTTGTGGATGCAACTACTTTTTTATTTGTTTACCTACAGTAACCAAACTTGGTACATACATTGCTTGGGGACTGCAGATGTGCATGAAGTTGTCGAAATTTTCATCTGACCCGCTGGAGTCATGGGGTGAGATCAAAGGTCAAATTTCTAAGAAAAGGCTTGTTTATAGGAAAAGCGGGTATTTGCAATGGTATACCATCGACTGCTGCTCTAGTTTCAAAATCAGTCTACCTATTTAGTAATACATCACGTGAACAAGTCCGTGAAATGAAGACCCCTCTAAACACCACTTCACTTAGAGAACACTGGGGTAACGGGCTGAAGGTATACATTATTTTTCATATTTCTGCTCAAAGACATAGGTTGTGGGTACTCGTTAGAACCACCTCATTAAGGCGGTTCTAACGAGCACCCACAACTTATGTTTTGATCATTGTTAAGAAAAATATCACAGATTTTCTTCAGAAAAGTAGCCATTTTGGGGATGTTAAAAATGCACTTTTTCGTATGGGTGTGTTATCGTAATAAGAAGTCAGTTTAAAGCTTGTTTATTGTTCGTTTGGTCGCTTTTATGTTCTGTAGAGCGAAGCTATTTTGAGCAACTTTGTCAGAGGGTCACGCATGGAACATTCCTTCCAAATTATTTTCTTTCTGCATGAGGATGAAGTCTTTTCAAAGTTCTTTTCTATAGAGCTGACTTATATGTTACTATCTGGACATTTTTCGGACATTGAGGGTCATGTCCTAGTTCATGGAGATGAATTTGCTCAGCATCACGTGAACAAGTCCGTAAAATGACCCCCCCCCCCACAAACCCCCTTTATATGGAGAACCCTGGGGTTTACGAGGGTATACATTATTTTTCTTATTTCTGCTCCAAGACAAAGGTTGTGGGTACTCGTTAGAACCGCCTTACTGAGGCGGTTTTAACGAGCACCCTCAACCTATGTTTTGAACATTTATATAAAAAATATCAAGGCTTCTCATCAGGAAACTAGCCGTGTTGGAGATGTGAAAAATGCTCTATGTCACATGTGTGAGCTATCGTAATGGTCTACCTAACCATGCCTCGCTGTGACAATTGGCATGGGGGGGGGGGGGGGGGGGGCAAGAATTGTCATAAAATGCTAGACATATGAGTCATTGGTTCCCTTTGACAATACAGAGCTAACTTGTATGTCACTATCTGGACATATTGTGGACATTGAGAGTCAGGTCCTAGTGCAACAGAGGGAAATGAAGAGGCTTAGTTTTACTATTAATGTCACATGGTGACAAAGGGACTTTAAGGGTGGGTGGTTATGTGTCAGTAGTTCCCTTTGACAATACAGAGCTGACTTGTATAGCACTGTCTAGGCACCTTGTGGATATTGAGGGTAAGGTCTTAGTGCAGCAGAAGGAGATGAACCGACTCAGCCTTAACCCTATATAAAACCGTGGGCTCCGGGCAGGTCCAGTTTTGACCCGATGGGGTTATAATTTGGACAATCTTGGTAGTGGGAGGGGATGAAGTTTCATTCCAAATATCAAAGACTTGGACCTTCTGGTTTCAGACGAGAAGGTATTTAAAGGTTTCCAGTACGTAAGTCCATGTGAAACCAGTGGGCCCTGAGGCGGGGCCATTTTTGACTCCAGGGCTTTGTAATAGATATATCCATTGTTTTTTTGTGAAAAACAATTAGATATATCTGTTTTAATCCACAGCTTATTGTAACTTCCACTTAAAGGTAATAGATAAAACCTATTAAAGCATATTTGTTTTATTTACTGTTAATTTCAATTTCTTTTATTTGACCTGATTTACCCCGTCTGGAAAATGGATTGTCCTGTCTGAAAGGAAACTGTCAGCTTCTCTGCTTCATTAATATTCAATTGGATTTGATTGGTCTAAATCAGAATGACCACAGGTTATTTGATCATGCTTTTTTAACCTGATGTTTATCACTGGGACATTTTAATGCTGAACCTTCAAGTGTAGGACTTACTTTGAACTCAGATGTGTGTTTTTGCTGCATGCAAATGTTTCATAAAATGTTTGGCACCAGTAAATGGGAGTGTATTTTGTGATAATTCAGGGATATTTTTTTCTCCATAAAAAGGTATGTTGTGGGTACTCATTTTGAACAGCCTCATCCCACAAAAACATGTTGTGGGTCCTCGTTGGAATTGCCTAGATGAGGCGGTTCTAGCGAGTACCCACAATTTGATTTTATGGAAAATTGGAGAAACTTAATCAGAAGAAGCAGTCTGATCAGGGTCTGCACTGATTAAGTAAAGGCTATTTTAAATGTGGGTACTCATTCAAATAACCTGCGCGAGGCTATTTTAATGAATACCCACAATGTTGATTTTGTCATGCTAGAAGCCCCTTCCCATTTTAAGATCAGAAGGAGCAGTCTGGTCAGGGTCTGCACTGTTTGTCATTCAGTAAAAGTTATTTTAAATGTGGGTACTCATTCAAATAACCTCGGCGAGGCTATTTTAATGAATACCCATAATGTTAATTTTGTCATGCAGAGCTAGAGGCCCCTTCAAATTTTAAGATCAGAAGGTAGCAGTCTGATCCTGGTCTGCACTGTTTGCCATTACGTAAAAGCTATTTTAAATACGGGTACTCATTCAAATAACCTCGGCGAGGCTATTTTAAGGAATACCCACAATGTTAATTTTGTCATGCAGAGATAGAAGCCCCTTCCCATTTTAATTGTAGCTCAGTTGATTGGTCCATTCAAAACTGTACATGATATCAGTACATGATATCAATACATTTATCAAAATTTATTAGTACTGCCAGCATCAAAGGAAAGTACTGGAAGCTGTGGATTAAAGTTGAATAATCTTGGTAGAGGTCACCCACATGAAACTTCTAGCAAAATATCAAAGACCTGGGCCTTGTTAAGTCACCAGAGCCGAAGGCTCCGGGGGAGCTTATAGGATAGGCAGTTGTCCGTCGTCGTCCGTCGTCGTCGTCGTCGTCGTCTGGCGTCTGGCGTCAACACTTTCAAACGACATCTCCTCTGAAGCCATTAGGCCGATTTGGCCCAAATTTTATCTGTAGCATCCTTGGGCTGGGGGATTGAAAGTTTGTGTTTTTTATCAAAATCGGCTCATTAGTTTGGTTGCTATGGCAACTTGTAGTTTCCATAGACTTATAATGGGGAAAATTGAAAAATGGCATTTACTGCCAAGCCTCTGCAGATATTTTGAGAAAACTTTCATAGAAATGTTCCATAGGCAATCTACTATCTGCTGTATGATTTTAAGCCTTCTGCTCATTTTAATTGGTTGCCATGGAAACCAAAATAGACAAAAAATACTTAAAAAAATCATCTCCTCAGAAACTATATGCTCTAGGAGGCTGAGACTTTATGAAAATATTCACCATATTTGCCTTTACAAGTTTTGTGTTTTTTATGAAATTTGGCCTTTTAGTTTTGTTGCTATGGCAACTTAGAGTTTCCATTGACTTATAATGGGGAAAACTGAAAAATGGCATTTACTGCCAAGTCATTGCAGATATTTTTACAAAACTTACATAAACATGTTCCTTGAGTAAACTTCTCTCAGCCATATGCTTTTATGTCAACCTGGGGGTCCCCTAGGTTGTGCCGGGGCCATGCCCTGCCCCCTCCACTTCATAAAATGCCTTATATCTCAGAAACCTTACAGATCCCAACCCCTAAACCATATATATTCTTGTTCCTTATGATAAGATGCATTAAGTGACACCAACCTGGGGGTCCCCCGGGATGTGCCGGGGACATGCCCTGCCCCCTCTATTTCATAAAATGCCATTTATCTCAGAAACCATTCAGATCCCCACCCCTAAACTATATATATTCTTGTTCCTTATGCTAAGATGCATTAAGTGACACCAACCTTGGGGTCCCCCCGGGATGTGCCGGGGACATGCCCCACCCTTCCACTTCATAAATGCCATATATCTCCGAAACCATTCAGATCCCCACCCCCTAAACTATATATATTCTTGTTTCTTATGATAAGACGCATTCAGTGACACCAATCTGAGGGTCCCCTAGGATGTGGCAGGGCTTATGCCCCACCCCCTCCACTTCGTAAAAGGCTGAATATCTCAGAAACCGTTCAGATCCCCACCCCTAAACCATTTAAATTCTTGTTCCTTATGACAAGACGCATTCAGTGATACCAACCTTAGGGTCTCCCTTGCCGTACGGGGGCTATGCCCGACCCCTCCACTTCATAAAAGGCCCAATATCTATGAAACCGTTCAGATCCCCACCCCTAAACCATATAAATTCTTGTTCCTTATGTTAAGATGCATTCAGTGATATCAACCTAAGGATCTCCCAGGCCGCACCAGGGCTATGCCCCAACCTTCCACTTCATAAAAGGTGATATATCTCGGAAACCCTTCAGATCCCCACCCCAAAACCATGTATATTCTTGTTTCTTATGAAAAGACGCATTCAGTGACACCAATCTGGGGGTCCCCTAGGATGTGCCAGGGCTATGCCCCACCCCCTGCACTTAGTAAAAGCCAAATATCTCAGATACCGTTCAGATCCCCACCCATAAAGTATATAAATTCTTGTTCCTTATGATAAGACGCATTCAGTGATACCAATCTAAGGGTCTCCCGGGTCGCACGGGGGCTGTGCCCCAACCTTCCACTTCATAAAAGGTGATATGTCTCGGAAACCATTCAGATCCCCATCCCAAAACCATATATATTATTGTTTCATATGATAAGACGCATTCATTGAAACCAACCTGGGGGTCCTCTGGGATGTGCCCGGGCCATGCCCAACCCCCTCCACTTCGTAAAAGGCTCAATGTCTCGGAAACCATTCAGAACCCCCAACCCTAAACCATATATATTCTTGTTCCTTATGATGAGACACATTCAGTGATACCAACCTAGGGGTCTCTGGGGGTGTGCTGGGGCTTCCACTCTTCCACTCCATAAAATGCAATATATCTCAGAAACTGTTCAGATCCCCACCCCTAAAATATGTATATTTGTGTTCCCTATAATAAGACTCATTCACTCACATCAATGCGTCTATGTGCTAGGGCAACATGCTGATGCCATGGCCCACGCCTCTACTTCATAAAAGGCCATATATCTCAGACATTATTAAGATCCCCACCTCATAATCATATATATTCTTGTTTCTTATGATTAGACACATTCAGTCACACAAACTTGGTGGTCCACAGGGGCCATTCCTCTCCTCATCATTTCATAAGAGGGCCTCATATCTTGGAAACTGTTCATATCCCCACCCCTAAACAATATATTTTCTTGGTCCTTATTATAAGACACATTCAGCGACAACAATCTTGGCTTTCCTGGGGTCTGCCAGGGCTATGCTCCAACCCCTTCGCAGCTTAAAAGGCCTTATATCTCAGGAACAGTACACATCCCAACCCCTAAACCATATATATTCATGTGCCTTATGATAAGATGGATTCAGTGATACCATTCAGGGCTCTGTTGGGTCCATGTCTCATCCTTCCTCCTCATAAAAGGCCTAATATTTCAGATACAGAGTCCACATGGGTGCTCATTTTGAAATGGGGGTTTGTTTGGGAGACTTTATAATCAATAAATTAAAACCTGAAACCATACATGGCTGCCAGTTGGCAGTGTCCGCCTGAGTTCTGGTGAGCATTGTGGCCCATGGGCCTCTTGTTTTTTTTTTAGAATAACATTTTAAAGGTTATCCATATATGGCTATGTAAAACCGGTGGGGCCAGAGGCGGGGCAACCTTTGGCCCCAGGGCTATAATTTACATCGCATAGTAGAGGACAACCAGATGAAGCATCATACCAAATATCAAAGACCTGGGCCTTCTGGTTTCAGATAAGAAAGTTTTTAAAGGTTTTCCATATATAGGTCAAATAAAACCAGTGGGCCCCAGGGCAGGGCCATTTTTGACCCAAGGGCTATAATTTGAACAATCTTGGTAGAGGTCTGCTAGATGAATCTTCACACCAAATATCAAAGACCTTGGCCTTGCGTTTTCAGAGAAGATTTTTAAGATTTTCCCTATATATCCCAATGTAATGCCAAAGGGCACCCGGGGGTTGGGGGTGGCACAAGGACTATGTAAAATTGGAAAATCTTGATATACGTCCACAAGACGGAGCTACATACCAAATATCAAATATCTGAGATCTGAGGCTTATGGTTTCAAACAAGAAGATTTTTGAAGATTTTCCCGCGAGATGTCTATGTAATACCAGTGGGCTACAGGGCAGGGGCATTTTGGTCACAGGGCTATAATTCTAACAATCTTGATAGCGGTCCACTAGACGCAGCTTCATATCAAATATCAAACACCCCAGCCTCCTGGTTTCTGACAAGAAGATTTTCAAATGGTTTCCCTGTATAAGTCAATGTAAAACCAAAAGCTGTCCACCAGTACTCATGTTCGGTCGATTTCAGCTCTGCGTGGAAGCAGCATTCAGCCCAATCTATTTCCTCAAGTCCCGGTGGGCAGGGCCGTTATACAGTCTTGACGGGGACGTTAAACGTCAAATCAAACAAATCAAATACACGTCAGTAAAAAGAGGGAAATATTCACATGCAGAAGAAGAGGAAACAAAATCTGATATTTTCTGACCTCGGCTCAAAAAAAAAAAAAAAAGCACCCACCGCCCGGAATAAATATGTATTACCCCGTACTATAAACGTTAAGATTAAGGAGTTAAAGTTATAAAGTCATATTTTCCTGATGGTTCACAGAAATATACCCATGCAACAGTGAATCGGCCCCCTCCCATTGGAGACATATATGGGCTGCATGATGCTTCCACGCAGAGCTGAATCCGACCCGCACACGAGTACGGGTAAAACGAGTACGGGTAAACCGCTTAGAGGATCCAAGCCTGCCCAAGCAAAGCGATGTGCACGAGTCGGACCGTCCATGCTTATAAGCCCTATTGGTTTCATTGGTCGAAAGGGCTGGAGATGTCATTTCATCTCAATGTCGGGTAAAAGTCCCACAGAATTGGAAATGACCTTTACAGTGTTGACGGGGACGTTAAACCTCAAATCAAACAAATGCAACAGTGAAGGTAACTTCGCTCTATCCGCCCCGCCCATAGGGGCTTGTAGAAATATTAGGCTACATGATGCTTCCACCTAGAGCTGAATCCGGCCCGCACACTAGTACTGGTAAACCGCTTAGAGGATCTAACCTTGTCCAGGAACCGCGGTGCGAGGCGGACCGTCCATGCTAATAAACTCTATTGGTTTCATTGGGCGACAGGGCTTGAGATGTCACTTCATGTCGAGTAAAAGTCCCACAAAATTGGAAACAACGTCTCCAAAATGACCTTTACAGTGTTGACGGGGACGTTAAACCTCAAATCAAACAAACAAACAAAACTTCGCTCTATCTGTAGTATAGCAAGTCGTAGTATTCCATTCATACTGTCAACTCATTCATTGAATTATTAATCCGCGATCTAGATTTTGATCCAGTTCAGTTGACGTACTAGAGTTAACAAGAGTTGACTTGCTCTTAAACGCGCCTTGTAGGAATATTGCGACTGCTTGAGTTAGCTTGGTATGAGAATTGGAAGCCTTGCCTAGTAACAACGAATACGGTGGAAGGTGGAAAATTGTAAGTTAAATGCAATCCGAAAATCTATTATTTCCAACTATTTGAAATTTTGGCCACGTGTTGGAAAAATCACGTCCAACTTGAAAACATGTTTATACTTTCGATTTACTCGAGGGCAAACGATGACATTTTATTGACGTCAGTAGAGTTCTGAATCTGAATATGAATCGTTACTGCTTCCTGTCGCTTCTAATTGGGGGATCATGAAGTGGGGCGGGGTGGGGGGTGGGGTAAAGTCATTGTACAACTTTGTACAAGAGTAAGCCTACTGTCTCCCCTACTTTTCTTGAGTTAACATTAGTTGGTCAACTGAACTCGCTCAAAGCAAACTGGGTCATGACAAAGCTGCGAATCGAGACCAATTTGAACCATAGGGTTAGTTTTATGGCATTTTACTCTGAAGTTTGTTGTTTGTGTAATTGGCTCCCTCATATCAGCATATCATTTTCATTTATCAAATGATACATGCGCGTCTATTGATAATATATGGAGGCTTATTTTTCTTGAAGCATAGGAGTGATTCGTCATCGAGGGGCTCCAGTGTCGATTGACATAAGAAGGTGAGACCTGAAAGGTCATCACTTTCTAATAAGTTTATATTCATTTCTTAATTAACCTACGAATATCCCCCTGCCGTCGTGTTTTTTGTTCTTGCTAGACAGAACTCAACTCCCAAAGCAAGCTTGATTGAACTCAAGTTAACTCTAATAGTGCGGCACGAGCCATAACCCGCGTGGTTTGGTGTAACTATACTTAACTCTAGAATGTCAACCGAACTCGCTCTTAATAACTAGGCCAGGTCAGCTGCGAAACGAGACCAATTTCTAATCTAGATCCATTTTATGACATTTAACTCTGAAGTTCATTGTTTGTGTATTTTGCATCCACAGTTTTTTTGTGTTGTTTTTTTTTTCAATCTGCATATTGTTTTCACATATCAAATGATACAGGCGCGTCTCTTCACTGATTTATGAGGACCTATTTTTCTTGAAAGAGAGGAGTGATGCGGTATCAAGGGAAATCTTTGGAGTGTTGCCATAAGAAGGTGAGACCTGAAAGGTCATCACCTTCTAAAAACGGTGACTATGAGACTCTAAAACAAAAATTTCGCGATTCTTACTGGAGTAGGGTAAAAGTGGGGGGGGGGGGGGCAATCTAGTCCTCAGGACTAGATTCCACCCTCTGACGTCATATCCGGTGGCCATCTTGGATCACGTGACATCCGGTCGGCCGTCTTGGATGACGTACATCCGGCCGCCATCTTGAACCGTCGTCACGTCCTGTCAGCCATCTTGGATGACGTCTTAACGCGCCATTTGTATCGCGGTCGAGTTTATCGCTTTTGAAAAAAAAAACGCATCATTTTTTTCTCGCGATTTCGTATGCTATATTGTCGATGCACCTTCTAAGCGCAACTTCGGTCATTACCCCTTCGGATCCCCTGTCTGGGGTTTAAGCATGCGGGGGGAGGGGAGGGCCTTTTTTCGAACCCTAGAGCAATACTGTATTAACTGCCGGATACGCTATAGCCTCGTTTATTGTTTTAAAACGCTCGTGCTGTTTACCCTAACTACCTCCTCACTGCCTCCTCACTACCTCCTCACCGCCTCCTCAATACCGCCTCACCACCTCCTCATTGCTTCTTACTACGGTGAATTAATTTGGGCCTGTTTGACATTGCCCTTATCGTCCCTATAAAACAACTTCAACAGTCATTCAACACGCATGCCCTGGTTACCCTCACTGCCTGCAGGGTAGCGGCTTGCACTGGTAACCCTCATTGCCTCCTCAACGCCTCCACACTACAATTCATCCAACACGCATGCCCTGGTCACCCTCACTGCCTCCAAGTTACCGGCTTGCACTGGTAACCACTGTCTCCTCACCGCCTCCTCACTGCCTCCTCACAGCCTCCAAACTCCCTCTTCACCCCCTCCTCCTCAATACCTCATCGCTTCAAGGACACTAGGGAGAACCAGTTTGGGTATTTTAGTGTTGCCCTTATCGTCTCCTTAAACATATTCATGTTCTTTGAAAGAAACAAAAGAACGGTTTGTTATAATTTTTAGTTTTTAAGTTAAACATTTGAGCTATTTTGTGGTAATTCTGAAATATCTTTTCTTGTTTCTCTATCAAAATATGTGGCGACTTGTTAGAATCATCCTCCGGATGCCATGGCTATATTTGTGCCTATTGTTTTAGCATGCTTGTGCCGGTTACAGTCAATGCCTCCTGGGCACCCTCACCAGCGCCTCACTACCTCCTCACCGCTTCCTCACTACCTTATTACCTCCTCTTCACTATCTCCTCTTAACGTCTTTTGTCATTGCCCCACATCATTCTCTTCCAATATCTGGGTGTATGGAGGCTATGTGTGTGTGCTAGGTGGGGGCTGATGTTTCTACCTAATCATAACGTTTGAGAACAGCCTGGATCCGGTTTGGGCAAGATTCATCCGGATTTTTTTTATAGAATTTAATGTTATGTATCTTCCTCCTCCTCATTTATGCGAAAATCTCCGAAGCGGCCACACCGAGTAACATTTCAGGACAAATGAATATTTTTTCTTTTTAAAGCAAAAATAACAAAAAGGTATCATGTACGCTTGCCAAATTTGTTCCAAACAGTTCAAAAGGGGAGACAACATGCGTCGACACGTTAAAACCGTTCATGGGGACTTTAAAGATAATGACACGATAGATGATAGTGAGAGTCGAGAAACCTTAGAATGGGAAGAAGGCGACGGTAAAAATGGTGGCGATGACACGAGTTTACAGGATTACACGGATGAGGAGGAGGAGGAGGAGGAGGAGGCAATAGAAGACAATAAAGAAGCAGATTCAGATGACTCTTGGCGTTTATTGATTGAGGAGGTGTATGAGCGTTGCCAGTCAGAGTTTAATGAAAGAGTCGCCAAGTACATGCTGGACAAAGGGAAAGACCAAGAAGCAGCTAGGAAGAAAGTGTATGATATTATGTTACCCACGTACATAAAAGTGCTGGCGAACATTTTTGTCAACGAAATGTTGTGGTTTGAAGCCATGAAAAAAGATCGTACTTACCTTACTGTTAAACATATGGTATCTGATTTGAAACTTTACGACGATTACGACACCGAGGAAGCTTGGAAATCTGCCGTCAACAAACGCAAATTTTTGTTTGACAAAATCTTAGAAGAATACGACCCGCCAGAAGTATCAGATACCTGGGATTATGATAGAAAATCCGAAAAACAAGGAAAAACAGCGGAAAATAACAATTCACAGGAAGGTAGAGGAAGCGACAGATTAAAAGTCAACTTAGTGAGCCCATCGGAAGCGATCGCATTGAGAGCTAAGGAGGAGTTATTACGCAAAGGCAGAAAACGTGGATTCGATGGTTTAACGCCGGAAGACACAGCTGAGATAGAAACAATGAAAAAACAAAGAAGCCGAACACCCTGGACAATTGTACAGAATGTGTAAAATGAACCTGTGAAACTGGACTCGACATAAAATATGTCACTTTATTATTGTCAAATATGTACATGTACTATGTTTTTTTCCCTACTTTTGGAAAACCCAATAAAAAAGTAATACTGTTTCGTCTTTTTTGATATTTCTTTCCGATATCTGGTCAATATTCTTTGTTCGTCCTTGCCTCGAACAGTCATTTTGTGTTATTTTAACTTTTTAAAACATTTGATATATGTGCAGTTGTTGAACAGAAACCCCAGTGCCCAAGTGACAGAAAATCGTCTGCTCAATACTTTCACTTGTGTATTTTAAGTATTGAAAAAAGTCGCCTATACACATTTTATAATAATTCACAATTTTACAAGGTCATAATATTTTTATTTACTACTACTTTGTACTTAGTTAACTTATCAATGAAAAAAGTATAATGGGGTGGGACATGTCAATGTGAAAACAGATACTATTGTATCGTGTAATTGATGTGTAAGGAGGCAAAGGGCAACAAGTCCAAACTCGTTCCCCACTTCTGATGTTAAAACAATAAACGCGGCTATAGCGTATCCGGCAGTTAATACAGTATTGCTCTAGGGTTCGAAAAAAGGTCCCCCCCCCCCGCCGCATGCTTAAACCCCAGACAGGGGATCCGAAGGGGTAATGACCGAAGTTGCGCTTAGTAGGTGCATCGACAACATAGCATACGAAATCAAGAGAAAGAAAATGGCGCGTTTTTTTCAAAAGCGATAAACTCGACCGCGATACAAATGGCGCGTTAAGACGTCATCCAAGATGGCTGACAGGGCGTGACGACGGTTCAAGATGGCGGCCGGATGTACGTCATCCAAGATGGCCGACCGGTTGTCACGTGATTCAAGATGGCCGCCGGATATGACATCAGAGGGTGGAATCTAGTCCTGAGGACTAGATTGGCCCTCCCCCCCCCCTTTTACCCTACTTACTGGGACTCTCTTGTAAATGATGACATAGACATATATTCAGAAAAGTTAGCCCAATATATCTTACAATTATCAAGCGAATGCATACCGAATAAATTTGTTAACATACGCCAATCTGATGCGCCATGGATGCATAACGAACTAAGAAAAATGATGAGGAAACGAAAACGGGCATATGACAAAGCAAAACGAACCAAAACAAACGAACACTGGGCGAAATATAAAAAGATCAGAAATGAAACTATTAATTTATTGAGAACTTCTAAGAAAACATACTTTGAAAATCTGGCAAATAAACTTAAATCTAATAACAACCTTAGCAGTAAAGATTGGTGGAAAACATTGAAAACATGTATTGCCACTCAGACTAAATCCTCAATACCCCCCTTGAAAGAAAATGATATCATGTATTCTGAAGATCAGGAGAAGGCTAACTTATTAAATTCATTTTTTAAAACACAATCCGACCTTGATGATTCTGGAACACCACTACAACACATACCTACAACGAACCAAAATTGTATGCCGACGTTGGCAACTACTCAGAGTGAAGTCAAGTCTGTGCTCGAAACATTAAAGACCGGAAAAGCAGCTGGACCAGACGATATTAATAATCTTATTCTAAAAACATGTGCTGCAGAGCTTTCATATCCGTTGTCGTGAATCTATAATATGTCATTTTCCACTAGCAAGGTTCCTAGATCATGGAAAGAGGCTAATGTGACTCCAGTTTTCAAAAAAGATGATCCTGCTGATTGTAAAAACTACAGACCCATTTCATTACTCAGTACGGTAGGAAAGGTAATGGAAAGAATAGTTCATAAACATGTCTTTAATTTCTTTAATGAAACTAATAAATTACCTTGCCTACAGTCAGGCTTTGTTCCTGGAGACTACGGTAAATCAATTAGTAGATATCTATGATACCTTTTGCAAATCTCTAGATAATGGTTTGGAAGTAAGGGCAATTTTCTGTGATATTAGCAAGGCATTTGATCGCGTTTGGCACAAAGGTTTACTCCTAAAACTGCTGGCTGTAGGTATAACTGATTCTCTTTTAGACTGGTTCAAACACTATTTGAGTGATCGCAAGCAAAGAGTTGTTCTGCCGGGTGGCTTATCCGACTGGGTCATCATAATAGCTGGTGTGCCCCAAGGCTCGATTTTAGGGCCATTATTATTTCTCGTTTATATAAACGATATTGTTCAGGACATAAATTCTGAAATTCGCCTTTTCGCCGATGACACAAGTCTTTATATTATAGTGGATACTCCAGATAATGCATCGCGACAGCTCAATCAAGACCTAGCTAAAATATCCTCATGGGCTGAAAAATGGCTAGTATCATTTAATGCCAGAAAAACCGAATCTATGATATTATCTCGAAAAACTAACCTCCAATACACCCACCTGTATTTATGAATAATGAACCCATAATAGAGGTTGATAACCATAAACACTTAGGCGTAACAATAGAAACAAATGGTAGTTGGCATAAACATATTGAACTGATTACTTCGAAAGTTTATATTATGAGAAAACTTAAGTTCTTATTAGATAGGAAAGCATTGGAAACTATTTACATAGCATTCATTAGACCTATTTTAGAATACGCCGATATTGTATGGAGCAATCTTAAAAAAATACGATGAAGATGAACTGGAGAAAATACAACTGGAAGCCGCAAGAATTACCACAGAAACAACCAAATTCGTCTCTATCGAAAATCTTTACAAGGAAACGGGATGGGAAACACTTAAGTCAAGACGAAGGCAACATAGGTTGATCTTGTTCTATAAAATGGTTAATAACATAAGCCCTCCTTACTTGTCCTCGCTACTCTCTCTCCCCCCCCCCCCCCCCCCCCCCCCTCTTGTTGGTGAAATCTCCAGGTATCCATTAAGAAATAGTGGCCAATACCAATTAATTGATTCCAAATCTCAGCTGTATTAGTATTCCTTTTTACCGTCAGTAATACGTGATTGGAATTCTCTTGACGCCTCTGTCCATTCCTCCCAATCAGTGACAAGTTTTAAAAGATCAATTTCAGAACTGAAAATCATTCCTAAATACTATTCACACGGAACTCGTAGGGGCCAAATACTACACACAAGAATTAGAACAAACTGTAGCAGTCTCAATTTTGTCCTATTTCGCAAAAACATAATACACAATTAGTTTTGTTCATGTGGTGAAATCGAAGACCCCTGCCACTTCTTTTTTCACTGTCCTAGATACCTAGCACAGAGACAAGTAATGACAGAAAAGAGTGCCCAACACTGTCCACTGACTCTTGACACCCTGCTTTACGGTGATCATAGACTAACAAACCAAACCAATACTTTAATATTTGAAGCTGTGCAGGATTACATCTTGCATACTAAAAGATTCTAAATACCTCAATCTGGTATGTGTGTTCAGAACGAAAAGTATCTCCACCTTAATCAGCAATAATTAAAGCTAAATTTGTCATACACTCTCTCTGGGATTCATGCCGTGTGACAAACTGTCTTTCCTGCATCTTGCTTTCGTCTATCTTTTATTATTCTCGGTGTTGATCAACAATAGTCTTTCACATCTTACAACACATGTAATCTATGAATTCATAGGTTATACTAATTGATAGAGAAACTTCGTTTCTACAATTATCACTGCTTTTTCGCATATCAATTGTTTGTACGATCTGTAAGGGAGACAGATTCAAAAAAGTCTAAGACTTACTTCTGTATCCCTTTCAAATGTAAGCATTGTAAACAGACATTGTATGTAGTATTATGTGTACCTTATATTTGAATGAAATATTGTTTAAACTAAGAACACATTGGATCTGATCCTTACAACTTTGCCCGGACAATTTGAAAATATTCATTCCCCAAATAAACTAAGTGATCACGATATTGTCTCCGGATACTTAAAAATTCACATTCCACCAATAAAGAAACCTCGGAGGAAGTTGTACTCTTACCAGAAAGGTGACTATGAAACTATGATGAAGTATGTACTCCGATTTGCAAAGGAAAAATGCTTTAACGGTCTTTCAGATGCTTGGGGTATACAAGAGAACATTGATAACTTTTTCATTCATACTTCATTAAATCATATCCCCTCTAAAACTAGTATGTCTGTATCTTCTATTCCCTGGATCACACCAGAAATAAGAAGAAATATTTTGAGAATTTGTTTGATTTGAGGTTTAACGTCCCCATCAACACTGTAAAGGTCATTTTGGAGACGTTGCTTCCAATTTTGTGGGACTTTCACCCGACATTGAGATGAAATGACATCTCAAGGCCTGACGCCCAACGAAACCAATAGGGTTTATTAGCATGGACGGTCCGCCTCGCACCGCGGTTCCTGGACAGGCTTAGATCCTCTAAGCGGTTTACCAGTACTCCTGTGCGGGCCAGATTCAGCTCTGGGGGTAAATTTGACTAATCAAACCATCGAAATAGGTACGTATTATCAATATTTAATAAATCAACCAAATATCTAGAAGTGGAGCTTAAAGCTTCAATGATTTCAGACTGGTTTTCAGCAGTCTAAAAAGATTCTTGTAGTAGCTGTAGATAATCAAAAAGTTATCATAAACATATAGAAGAAAATGTTCAGAGAGGATTTAGAGCACTGAAAGGTTTGAATAATTTACCGAGGTCTTTCATATTTGGTGTGTAGCTTCATCTAGTGGTCTTCTAGCAAGATTTTCAAATCAAAGCCTTTGGGCCAAAAATACCCCCGCCTCAGAGCCCTTCGGTTTTACATTGACTTATATAGGGAAATTGAAAGAAATCTTCTCTGAAACCGCAAGGCCCAGGTCCTTTATATTTGGTGTGAAGCTTCATCTAGTGGACCTCTTTTAAATGCTGTATGAAGCTTTGTCTGAAAGACCTCTACCAAGTTTGTTCAAATTATAGCCCTGAGGCAAAAAATGGGCCAACCCCGATGCTCACTGGTTTTACATAGACTTATGATAGGAAAACCATTTAAAATGTTCTTGCCTGAAACCAGAAGGCCAAGGTCTTTGATATTTGGTATGAAGCTTCATGTATTGGGCCGCTACCAAAATTGTTCAAATTACAGCCTTGGGGCCAAAAATGGGCCCACCCCGGGGCCCACTTGTTTACGCAGACTTATATTAGGAAATGGAAGTCAAGGCAATGAAAACCTTTGAAAATCTTCTTGTCTGAAAGCAGAAGGCCAAGGTCTTTGATATTTGGTATAAAGCTTCACCTTTTAGACCACTACCAAGATTATTCAAATTATAGCCCAGGGCCAATTTTGGCTCTCCCAGGTGCACACTTGTTATTCCATGGATTAGGTGAGCGACCCAGGGCCATCATTGCCCTCTTGTTTTTCTCTTGTAATAAGTGGCTTAGTGGGTAAGAGCACTGCCTCTTTATCATTAGGTCTGTCATCGCTGTAGGTCTATCACCGTTGTAGTTTCGAGCAACTGGGTACGCATTTTAGATATAGGAACGAATAACGTTGAGATGATCCCAGCTGATAAAGTCCATTTCCACAGGGCCACATGGAAGATTAGTACTAGTACAAAATGTGTTGCCCTCTATAAATAAAGTCGAATATTATTAAATAAAGTCGATTATTATTATTTCCATCTCCTAAGTCCGTTCTCCTACGGGCCTCCGTGGCCTAGTGGATAAGAGCGCTGACTCTTAGTCATTAGGTCTCTCACCGCCGTAGGTTCGAGCCTCGCTCGGGCCACGTGTGAGACGCCAAGTTCTGCAACGGAAGGTCAGGTGGTTTTTCTCCGGGTACTCCGGTTTTCGCCCACCTCTGATTAACGATCGGCTCGATATGAGTGAAATAATCTTGAAAGGGCCGTAAAACCCAAACCAAAAAAAAAAAAAAAAAGTCCGTTCTCCGTCCCAGAAAAAATGTCTATTACTCTGTTCTTGAGACCCCTTGTTGATCTACATGTAGCAGCTGCCCGCTGAAATCTGTTTCAGAGATACGTCAGACGGACAATCGACCTTGACGTACTGACGTCTGCCGTCCGCTACGTCGACGAACTCTAGCGTCTCTGGTATATAGCAAGATGACGCTCCGACAAACGATAGATCACACACATGTGACACCCAAAATCACAGGTAACGTCATCTCTTTTCCGACCAGCTGCGTACTGCCCAGGAGCTCGCTCACAATCCCTTAATGAAAGACGTTGCATTGCGCTCTGGCTATATAATTTTCAGAAAAAAATCTGTTTCTTCTTTGCCAGGCACGCCTTGCTGTACAATGTGTGGTTTCTATCCGTAATGGTGTAAATGTAGTGCACGGAACCGACGTGGCCAGTCAAGTAACCAGAACGGGATCAACGTGACCTGACTGGTAAACAGACGTCATTGCGCTGCGTACCAACGCAGCGCCATTTGTAATGAGTTTGAGACACGGACTATGTAATCATGAAACTTGATTTTTCAATGATGTAAGCGAATTGTCAGTTACAGAAGTTCGCGTTATTGATAAAAAACACTTTTTTAACAATTTTAATTTGCTACTACTTTCAATTATACATTTGAAATCTGAATTTTTCCCATTCGAATTCTATTTTTGATACATTCTGGATTTTTAATAACGAACTATGTTTTTTGTTTTAATCATCGAAAGGGTATTCGGTTTTTGATTATTATTTTATTTTCAGTCCGTACAGTCCTGAATATACTCCTGACATTTCATTGTTGAATTATCCCAAAATTAAAATTCATTGTTTGAAATGGATGACAAAAGTCTATGTGTGTTTAAAATAGATGACAGTGCTTCTACACAGAATGGTACAATCTACGGTTTAAACGTATCCCTTTCGATTTCAATGATTGTTTACTGCGCAATATTTAAGACTGTTACTACAGCAAAGGTTAACCCTTTCAACCCTGAAGCCCGGCACAGATACTAATGCAAACATGTAGATCCTGATGAGATGGCGCATAATGAGCCACCTTATAGGGATATATAACTTGTTATCCTGATGACTCTTTTAAGCAAGATACTATATAAAGTAGAATGGACGTGCCCAAAGTCAATGATGGTAGAGCCCGCGCCGATTACTCAGGGGTGGAAGGGTCGAAGAGGATAAATAAATCAAAGCACTGAGAGCACTGATAGGTCGAGTATCTCTAAGTGTAGATTGAAAAAAATGGCACTGAAGGGGAACTTGAACTGTTTCGTTTAACCCTTTACCCTAAGCAAACAGTGTAGACCCTGAACAGAGTGAGTGAGTTTTAGTTTTACGTCCCACCAACAGCTAAGGTCATACGGAGACGGGACCTCGGTTTAAAGACTCATCCGAAAGTCTGGAGAAGCCCGGGATCGATCCTGCGATCCCTGGTTTACAAGGCGAGTAGCGTAACCACTGCACCACGGAGGCTTCTAGACCCTGAACAGACACCGCGTTCTGATATGGGTATACACTGTTTGCAAAACCCAACACATGATTGCAGTCCAGATTCTACAGATAATTCTCTAAGATGTAAATAACGCGGCTTTTTTTTTTTTTTTTTTTTGGATTTGAGGTTAAACGTACCCGTCAATTCTGTAAAGGTCATTTTGGAGACGTTGCTTCCAATTTTGTGGGATTTGTACCCGACACTGAGATGAAATAACATCTCAAGCCATGTCGACCAATGAATGCAATAGGGTTTATAAGCATGGACTGTCTGGCTTGCACTGCTTTACATGGGCAGGCTTAGTTCCTCTAAGTGGTTTACCACTGAGTCCTCGTGTGGGGACGGATTTCAGCTCTGCGTGGTAGCATCATGCAGCCCATCTATTTCTTCAAGCCCCGATGGACGTGGGCCGCCCGAAATTGAGATGAAAAGACAACGCAAGCCCTGCCGCCCAATGAAACCAATAGGGTTTATAAGCATGGACGGGCCGACTCGCAACGCTTTGCCCGGCCAGGCTTAGATCCTCTTAGCGGTTTACCAGTACTCGTGTGCGGGTCGGTTTCAGCTCTGCGTGGAAGCATCATGCCGCCCATCTATTTCTTCAAGCCCCGATGGGCGGGGAGGTTTTTTATTTTTTTATTTTTATTTTTTTTTTGTAAATGATCCTTTGATTTCCTAAAAAAAACACGCCTATATAATTTTGACCCCATTAAACCCCACTTTTATATAGTGAAACTGGAGTTAACGGTGATACCCATTATTTTTTCTTGTTTCTGATTAAAATAGCTTGTAGATGCCCGTTAGAACCGCCGGGCTGAGGCGGATCTAACGAGTAATCACAATCTATATTTTGAACAGAAATATTATAAATATCAGATTTTCTTCTATCTGAAATTTTTTTTTTACGGTAAAATTTTCAATGTATTTGAATAGGTGTTCTTTGGTAAAGAGTGATAGTCACGTGAGCGCAACGTTGAAAGTTGTGTGCTTAGTAACTTTGGTCGATTGGCAATCAATCGACCCATAAGTGTTTTTGTGTGGGTCTGGGAGGGGTGGAATTAACAGTGATTTCCGACATTGTCGGTTACTTCCCATCAGGCACATGACGTAATTGTGACGTCACATCAACGTCGGTGCAACGTCATGACTTTAATGCAACGTCACATCTACGTCGGTGCAACGTCGTGACATTGCACCGACGTTGAGTTGACGTTGCCCTTGCGACGTGTGCCTGCTGTGTTATTGATGTTCTCATACTGATTTTAAACTACTGTATTTAAAACATTCAATATGCAATGAAAAATGGAGTGAAAATTTAAGTAGAACAATTATTTTTCTTTCATTCAATGTTAAATTTGAGAAAATCAAATAAAAACAAATTGGGTCATGTTGAGGTTGTTTTAATTTTTTCGGGATTTTCGGAGCTGGAAAAAATGCCAGTACAGGTAAAGTCCCTTGATTTGACATGAGGCATGATGATCCCAATTGTCCCGTATGTACAAAGAATCTTTCTTCCGTCGGACCATTAGAGAGTGGAATGCTCTTTCCGATTCGATCATTTCCACAGTTGAAGGTGCTGATAATACTGAAGCTAATTTTGCCTCTTTCGTGAGAGCCAGAGATAACTTCACAGGTCCTGATCTTTGAATGGCACTTGACGTATTCTCAGTAATAATTCCGAATGCTGATTCTGGTATGTGACTCTACCGATGGAGAAGAACCAGCATTTCCTAGGGTCATCCCAGAAGGCAAATATAGTCACTCACCTCAGAGTGCATAGGACACTTCAGTGTTTTTCACACGGTGCATCGTGACATTGACATTTGACCCTTGACCTCGAAAATCTATAATGTTCATCATCGCTCCACGGGAAACATTTGTGGAATGTTTGATACTTCAATGATGATAGCTTTGCCTTTCATCCTGTTCACAATGTTTTCAATGTCAAGTCCATTGTTAACTTGGCATTTGACCCTTGACCTTGAAAATCAATAGGATTTATTCTCTCTCCATGGGGAACATTTATGGAAGGTATGATGCTTCTCCGATGATGGCATTGCCTTTAATCCTGTTCACAAGTTTCCGGACAAACGGACACCCACACAAACACCCACACACGGACGTATGGTATCGATCAGGGGATAATAACGAACAATCATGTAATGTGTCATTGACTGGTGACAGATAGATCTCAAAGCTATAATTCTGAAGTCATTCAAAATTCCTAAAGTATTCTGTTGTTTATTTGCGGCGAAATGCTCTTTATGACCTGCTCGCGATGTTTTATACTCTTTTTCCACCTTCTCTGTTTATGATGTGAACTGACCGCAATTGGGAATGGCCTTAGAAAACCTTTCCTATAATGAATCGGTAAAAAAAGGCTCATTCTCATGTATTAGGTCCAACCCTTTAAAGACATGCACAATTATGAAATCTTTAAATGAAATTAAAGGTAAACTAGATCGCGCAGTCGATGGTATACCATCGCAAATACCCGCTTTTTCTATGAATAACACTAATGACTATGTATTAGCTAGCCAAAACTACATATAAGTTAAAAAAAAATTGCAAAGAACATTCTAACTGATTAGCAAAGTTTCAGAAGTGTAACTCATATAGTTTAGAAGATATGGCAAAGCCATACTTTTGACCTTTGACCTTGGGGTTATTTTGAGGTCCACCTAAAGTATCCCAATTTATTCTATATTCCAACAGCCATCCAATAACCAAGTTTCAGAAGTGTAACTCCAATAGTTTAGAAGATATGGCAAAGTTATACTTTTTGACCTTGGGATCATGTTGAGGTCCACCAAAATTATCCCAATTTATCCTATATTCCAACGGCCATCCAATATCCAAGTTTCAGAAGTGTAACACCAATAGTTTAGAAGATATGACAAAGTCATACTTTTTAACTTTTGACCTTGGGGTCATGTTGAGGTCGAGGTCACAACAAAAGTATCCCAATTTATTTTATATTCAAAGGGCCGTCCAATAACCAAAGTTTCAGAAGTGTAACTCTAATAGTTTAGAAGATATGGCAAATCATACTTTTTGACCTTTGATCTTGGGGTCATGTTGAGAACGAGGTCACACCAAAAGTAGCCCAATATATTCTATATTCCAAGGGCCGTCCAATAACCAAAGTTTCAGAAGTGTAACTCCGATAGTTTAGAAGATATGACAAATTCATACTTTTTACCTTTGACCTTGGGGTCATGTTAAGGTCAAGGTAACACCAAAAGGAGCCCAATTTATTCTATATTCCAAGGGTCATCCAATAACCAAAGTTCCAGAAGTGTAACTCCAATAGTTTAGGAGATATGACAAAATAATACTTTTTGACCTTTGACCTTGGGGCCATGTTGAGGTCAAGGTCACGCCAAAAGTAGCCCAGTGCCATCTACATTCCATTTATTATCCACAGGCAAAGTTTGAAAAATGTATCTTAACCGGTTTCAGAGGAGATCCATTCCATAGAAACTCGACGGACGTATGTACACACACACATATACTTACATACATACATACAGACCCCCGGACTGATAGACACTCGACTCTGACACGAAAACAATATACCCGATTTTTCTTCGAAAAAGCGGGTATAAAAAAGTTGTTTTCCGCAGCGCTTCCTCCTTTGCTCCAACATGGAGCAATTTTTTACTTGTGGTTTATTGATTTAACCTTTTTTGCTTAAGGGAATGTTAATTAAGTGTGTTGTAATGATTCAAAATTAAAGCACTGAGAGTGCTACCGGGTCCATTGTGTCCGAATGGAGCAATTTTTTACTTGTGGTTTATTGATTTAACCTTTTTTGCTTAAGGGAATGTTAATTAAGTGTGTTGTAATGATTCAAAATTAAAGCACTGAGAGTGCTACCGGGTCCATTGTGTCCGAGTGTGGGTTCGGGAAATAGTCCTGGACTGAAACTTAAACTATTTCAATTAACTATAAAATTCCAAGCAAATAGTGTAGATTTTGATAAGAAGCCGCGTTCTGTAGCGTAGCGTCCTATCTGGGTGTACACTGTTTGCCAAGCTCACCCTATGATTCCAGGATAACCCTCTTTAGTCCTATGCAACACTCTGATCTCACTGCGGCTAGTTAATACAGAAGTCAGTGGTAGTCACCTGAACGTTAGCACTAAAGCGCTTTTCTTCGCTAAACCCATTTCTTTCGTAGCGCGAAGAAATCATTTATTAATTAATAACAAAAACATTGGGATAACATAGATTTTATATAGTAGTAGTAGTATATAGGAAAGGTGAAAATACACCGCAATGTTCACAAAACAATATATGTATATAAAATATCTCTCAATAATTATTCAACTATTTCTGCTAAACATGCTTGCCACAAAACTTCAGGACCCGTAGTGAATTATCCAGCTTAATTTCTCAGAAAAGTATCAGAGAGAGAAGGACCTTATCTCTGAGGGGCGGGCTACAGCTGTAGCTCCGCCTAAACACGTGTATGTTTCTGTCAAACAATAATAAATACATTTCTTATTAGTGTTGGGTCGAATGACAATTTTTGAACCCAAACATAGCCGTGTTATTTGTATACTATGAGGTCAGTGTTGCGTATCAGTAAAATCTGGAGTTTAATCAACTGTGGGGTTAAGCATACAATGTAGACTCAGATCAAACGCCACAGAACGCCGTGCTGATCTGGTTCTACACTGTTTGCATTAGTTACAAACTTTTGGGGTTAAACGAAACAGTCCAAGTCGCCGTTCATGACCATTCTCCCAGCCTGCACTCAGAGACAGTCAGCTTGAGTTTTCCATTACTGAAGTTTGCTCAATATGGCACCCAGCGGAATGGCAAGCAAATTATATCCCTATAAGATGGCTCAGAGCCATCACATCAAGATCTACACTGTTTGCATAGGTATCTGTACCGTGAATGGATAGCATTCTTTCGACTTTTTCCAGTTATATCTGTTTGCACAAAGTTTTAACTGACCTAGATTTGATCTGGAAGAAGTTCAGAAAACCCATTGATTTTCTTGTCTGCAAATGCCCTGGTCCTACAGCAGGCTGCTCTTTAATGGTACAATATTAAGAGCACTTCTGGTACTTATTCCGTTTCGTTTAACTTAAATGCGAGTACCAGAACTGTAAGCAAAGAGTGTAGAACCTGAGCAGACGATTGAGCAGACGACGCATTGATCTGGGTATACAGTGTTTGCCAAGCCCATCGCATGATGTGAAATGCTGAATCTAATCTCTGAAAGGTAAGATTAAAACTGTAAAGTCGTCTGCTTCAAAACTTTGTATTGCGCTTTAATGATAACTAATTGACTTGTTGGGCTACATCTTCGTGTGGACTCGTCTTTTATGGCAGCCAAAGCCGGAACAAAGCCGGAACTACTTTAA
This sequence comes from Lucinisca nassula, assembly GCA_963580285.1. NCBI lineage: Eukaryota > Metazoa > Mollusca > Bivalvia > Lucinida > Lucinidae > Lucinisca > Lucinisca nassula. The sequence continues at coordinate 45,253,940 of OY757017.1, forward strand.
AACTTGTAGGACATCAAGAATAAACAGATGGAATCTGTTATTAAAATGATGTTTTTTATTTTCTTAATATCTCGGCTAATAAATTCGATAGGAAGTCGCGGTAAACGGCAGACATCATCATTTTTAAAGCGACTAAGTACTGAGAGAAAAAAAAAATGACTTTTTTCTCGCTCTTCCAAGCAGAAGAAAATCAAAGCGCCAAAGACAATGAAATGACAGATGTATAGAGAGAAAAATCCGAACATCAGAGACATAACTTTTTCTCGTATTTCAGAGCAGAAGAAAAAAATGATGTTTATCTAAATATCTAAGACAATAAATGCGATAGGAAGTCGCAGTAAACGACAGATTTCATAATTTTTTAGCGACTTAGTAAGAGAGAAAAATCCGAAATTCTGAGATAAAATGTTTTCTCGATCTCCCTAACAGAAGAAAAAAATCCCAGCTACTAAAGGCGATAGGAACTCGCGGTAAACAGCGGACTTCATCATTTTATAGCGGCTAAGTATAGAGAGGAAAAAAAATCATAAATTCGGAGATATATACGATAGGAAGTCGCGGTAAACGGCAGACTTCATGATTTTATAGCAACTAAGTATAGAAAGAAAAAATCAGAAATTTGGAGACAAAAATTTTTCTCGTTCTTCCCAGCAGAAGAAAAAAATGCTTTTCTCAATATCTGAGCTACTAAATGCGACAGGAAGTCGCAGTAAACGGCGGGTGTCAGCTTTTTTTAGGTATAGATAGAAAACAATCCGAAATTCGGCGACAAAAATGTTTCTCCATCTTCCCAGCAGAATAAAAAAACATGTTTAAAATCTCAACTGATAAATTCGATAGAAAGGCGCCGTAAACGGCATTCTACATCATTTTTATAGTGACTAAGTATAGAGAGAAAAAATCCGACACTGGGAGAAAAAAAAATTCTCTATCTTCCCAGCAGAAGAAGAAAATGATGTTCTTCTCAAAATTGTCAGCGAATAAGTGCGATAGGAGGGCGCGGTAAACGGCAGTCTTCGTCATTTTTATAGCGACTATGTATAGAGAGAAAAAAAAAAAGAAATTCGGAGACATAACTTTTTCTCGGAATTCCAAGCAGAAGAAAAAAAAATGATGTTTTCCTCAATATATCAGACAATAAATGCGATAGGAAGTCGCTGTAAACGGCAAACAATCATTTTTATAGCGACTTAGTACAGAAAGAAAAAAAACGAAATTCGGAGACAAAATTTTTTCTCGATCTTCCCAGCAGAAGAAAAAATGATGTTTTTCTCAATATCCCAGCTAATATATGTCTCTGAATTTCTTTTTTTTTTTCTCCCTATACATAGTCGCTATAAAAATGACGAAGACTGCCGTTTACCGCGCCCTCCTATCGCACTTATTCGCTGACAATTTTGAGAAGAAAAAACTTATTAGCTGAGATATTGAGAAAAATCATTTTTTGTGCTGCTGGGAAGATTGAGAAAAAATTTTGTCTACCAATTTCGAATTTTCTCTCTAGACTGGCTTTTATAGCGCCTTTCTATCGCATTTATTAGCTGAGATATTGAGAAAAACATCATTTTTTTCTTCTGATGGGAAGCTCGAGAAAAATTTTGTCGCCGAAGTTCTTTTTTTCTCCGTATACTTAGTCACTATAAAAATGATGAATACTGCCGTTTAGAGCGCCTTTCTATCGCACTTATTAGATGCGATATTGAGAAAATCATCATTTTTTCTCCTGTTGGGAAATCCGAGAGAATTTTTTGTCTCCGAATTTCGTTTTTTTCCCTCTTTACTAAGTCGCTATAAAAATGATGAAGTCTGCCGTTTACCGCGACTTCCTATCGCATATACATATATACATACATGCACGTTCATATAAAAAAGGTTGTGAAACACATCTACTAACTCGAGCCAAAATTTAACAGCTACAGCGTCCAATCCAATCGATCATCAGTCTTTGTCTCACATCACGATTCGAAGAGCGCTACTGAGTTTCTGTAATGTATTGTTTCTCTTGAGACAGCCCAAAATCACAAGACTTGATTCTTCAGTATTAATTACCTTAAATCCATTCCCCGTGGAGCCATATGCTTTATTTTACTACTATTCATTTTGTAACCAAAATGAAATTCACTTACAATATCTTCACAATAACTTGCAAATTCGAGCAAATGTGACAATCACAGCTATAATTAGTACATTGATATTGTAATCGAGGGATACAGATTTGAATAAGTCATTTGACTTTTTTCTGAATCCCTTTGTATGATACTTGTATACTTTGTCAACATTATCTGTGTAAAAGATGTACATACATTATACAAAGAAATAAAGTTTAAACCAATATCCCAGCATGCGATAGGGAGTCGCGGTAAACGGCAAACTTCATCATTTCTATAGCGAATAAGCATAGAGAGTAAAAATCCGAAGAAATTCGGAGACAAAACTTTTTTCTCGATCTTCCCAGCAGAAGAAAAAAAGGAAGTTTTTCTCAATATCTCGGCTTATAAATGCGATAGGAAGTCGCGGTAAACGGCAGACTTCATCATTTTTATAGCGACTTAGTAAAGAGGGAAAAAAACGAAATTCGGAGACAAAAAATTCTCTCGGATTTCCCAACAGGAGAAAAAATGATGATTTTCTCAATATCGCATCTAATAAGTGCGATAGAAAGGCGCTCTAAACGGCAGTATTCATCATTTTTATAGTGACTAAGTATACGGAGAAAAAAAGAACTTCGGCGACAAAATTTTTCTCGAGCTTCCCATCAGAAGAAAAAAATGATGTTTTTCTCAATATCTCAGCTAATAAATGCGATAGAAAGGCGCTATAAAAGCCAGTCTTCATCATTTTTATAATGACTGAGTATAGAGAGAGAAAATTCGAAATTGGTAGACAAAATTTTTTCTCAATCTTCCCAGCAGCACAAAAAAATGATTTTTCTCAATATCTCAGCTAATAAGTGCGATAGGAAGGCGCGGTAAACGACGGTCTTCATCATTTTTATACCGATTATGTATAGACAGAAAAAAAAACCGAAATTAGGAGACATAACTTTTTCTAGGATTTTCCCAGCAGAAGAAAAAAGGATGTATAAATGCGATAGGAAGTCGCGATAAACGGCAGACTTTCCTTGCTTCCAAAGGATAACCCTTTTATGAAACATATTTAACTTAACTACAGCTGGTGTGTGGGAATGTGTGGCGGCGGTGAAACGTCTCCCTGCCCTACATCATAGTGTAGATTATATTTTCGTGTCCTTTGGGATCATTGATTCCATTGTGGAATTTTGAAAATATCTGAGGGTCACTGATGAGGCCTAATTAGTCTTGTCCAGGAAACATGTACACTTCTGTGCTTCCAAAGGATAACCCTTTTATAGAACATATTCATCATTTTAAAAGCGACTATGTATAGAGAGAAGAAAAACGAAATTCGGAGACATAACTTTTTCTCGGATTTCCCAGCAGAAGAAAAAATGATGTTTTTCTCAATATCAAAATTTTTCTCAATCTTCCCAGCAAGAGAAAAAACGATTTTTTTTTTCTCAAAATCTCAGCTAATAAATACGATAGTAAGTCGCGGTAAACACTTAGTATAGAGGAAAATAATCCGAAATTCTGAGCGACTATGTATAGAGAGGAAAAATGCGAAATTCGGAGACAAAATTTTTTTCTCCATCTTCCCAGCAGAAGAAAGAAATGATGCCTTTCACACTATCTCAGCTAATAAAAGCGATAGGAAGTCGCGGTAAACGGCAGACTTCATCATTTTTATATCAACTTAGTATTGAGGAAATCGCCCCCGTCCATCGGGGCTTGAAGAAATAGATGGGCTGCATGATGCTTCCACGCATAGCTGAAACCGGCCCACACAGGAGTACTGGTAAACAGCTTAGAGGATCTAAGCCTGCCCAGGCAAAGCGGTGCGAGTCTGCCCGTCCATGCGTATAAACCATTCTGGTTTCATTGGGCGGCAGGGCTTGAGATGTCATTTCATCTCAATGTCGGGTAAAAGTCCCACAAAATTGGAAGCAACGTCTCCAAAATTACCTTTTCAGTGTTGACGGGGACGTTAAACCTCAAACAAACAAAAACAAACAAAGTATAGAGCAAAAAAAAAGAATCCGAAATTCGAAGACAAAATTTTTTCTCGATCTTCCCAGCAGAAGAAAAGAATGGTGTTTTTCTCAATATCTCCGCTAATAAATGCGATAGGAAGTCGCGGTAAACTTCAGACTTCATCATTTTTATAGCGCCTAAGTATACAGGGAAAATTAAGATGTTTTTCTCAATATCTCATCTAATAAGTGCGATAGAATGGCGCTCTAAACGACAGCTAATATATGCGATAGAAACGTGCGGTGATCCGCAGACATCATCTTTTTAAGAGACTAAGTATGTAGTCTTGTATTTTTTTTGGTGCTAGTTCTGTTTTTTTTGCTAACTTGACCATTTCTTCTGTTTTGCTAATATGATATTTTCGTTCTGCTGTTCTGTTAACATGACCATTTCGTTCTGCTCGTTCTGCTGTTCTGCCAACTTGACCATTTCGTTCTGCTGATCTGCTAACTTGACCAATCCGTTCTGTTGTTCTGCTAACTTGGCCAATCCGTTCTGCTCGTTCTGTTGTTCTGCTAACTTGACCATTTCGTTCTGCTGTTTCTGCTGTTCTGCTAACTTGACCTGGCGATCTTTATCTAACTGTTACTGTCGTATAAAGTGAACTTCAAAGAAATTCTTTCGGTTAAGTCGTAACTTAACCTAAGAAAATACTTAGCTATTTAAGGTACCATAGGTAGGACCTTAACTTTTAAAGATTTGACCTCGACAAATGAATGCATATAATGTAAACAATGGCAACCGTTCGGGCGAAGAAGGCATCAAATACGGCGCAAAGGGAAAGTTTTCAGGCGACAGAGAGATGCAAACCCGTGAATCGTGAAATATGGGACCAGTATTGCTTCGCATCTTATACATGACGTACATGGATTCGGACACGAAACGGCGCATAGTATAATCTCCGCTTCTGCATGTTCTCTTGGCGCTGAGGTTTTATGCTTTTGTGAGTATTTTCCCTGGTTGGAGATTCCCTAGGTGTGTCCAAGTGTGCAACAAATAGAGCAGTGTTTCGCGTTTTCCAGGCACTTCTATCAAACACGTCTTTATAATATAAAGCCCGCTTTAACCCCACCTTTATGTGGCAAAACATGGGTTTACAGGGGTAAACATTATTTTTTGTATTTCTGCTCAAATGCATAGATTGTGGGTACTCGTTAGAACCGCCTCGACGAGTCTATTCTATCGAGTTCCCAAAGTCTATGTTTTGAGCAGAATTTTTGTCTGAAAATGTTCGTGTTTTTCCTGGTAGAAGTTCCAATATATTTTGATAGGTTTCCACAAGAAAATCCATTTTCTTCCTCAGAGGTATAAAGAAAATGATTGCTGGCAAGAAAATACTTTATTGTTTTGGCGTATGAATGGTTATTTTGTTTGTTTGATTTGAGGTTTAACGTATAAGTCATTTTGGAGACGTTACTTCCACTTTTGGGGGACTTTTACTCGACATTTAGATGAGCGTGCTAGTCAGTGATTAGTGCACTTGCCTCTGATGCTAGAGTCCCCGGGTTCGATCCCCGGCAGCGGCGATAAAATTTCGGTGTCCGAACACGCTCTATTCGGACATTTGCAGGGATGAATTTGATAAAGTGCACCGTCCTTCGGATCGGGTCATTAACTGGAGGCCCCTTGTGCAGGGAGAATCATGCCCTGTGCCGATTAAAGACCCCTACCGTAATTACAAGCTTACTGGGTAGGCTTTCATCCTGCAAACCTGGTGTGTATTTAATGTACACCTGCGAAAAAGAAAGAAAGAAAGAAAGAAAGAAATGCCATTGAGACCAATAGGGGTGTGTAGTTAATGTACACCTGCGAAAAAGAAAGAAAGAAAGAAATGCCATGAAACCAATAGGGTTTATAAACATGAACGGTCCGACTCGCACCGCTTTGCCTGGGCAGGCTTACATTCTCTAAGCGGTTAACGGGGTAGGGTTCGGCTCTGCGTGGAAGCATCATGCAGCCCATCTATTTCTTCAAGCCCCAATGGGCGGGGCCGTTAATGGTTCTTAATATTTTGCAAGTGTGAGGGGATTCTTAAACGATTGGATTTATATTTTCACATAAAGGCGTTCCTATAAAAGTTAACATTTATCATTTATCACAGTATATGCAGTGGATAACATGGTGTCATAAACGTGTTATAACGCTTAGCAATGTTCATGTCAACAATATGCTTTTTTGACAAATTGTCAATGTAAAGGCGATAAAATCCAATTTAAAATACAATTCAAAGGCTCGTTTCGTGAGAGTTATATGGGATATAACGACTCAAACGTTTAAGATCCTCCATGTCCAAATTAATGAAATACATACATGAAGAAGTGAAATATAATCTATATTTAAATATGTTACTTTTTCCTGGTGAAAAATGTAATTTTTATTTGTGAAATATAATTTCACAAATAAAATAATAATGGTTGCTACTTTATGTAAAAGCCTCAAATACCCAGATTTCTTACCCACTGGACAAGGTCATCTAATATTTTCCCGTCTCAAGTTTGCTGTCTCGCACTAACCCGTGTTGTGAAAGACACTTTGATTTTCCTGTTTATTTATCCACTTGGATGTTGAAACTGGGCGCATTTATTTTCTGGGTTTCCACATGTAGTTTGCTGCACTGATGTTTTATTCTTGCTTAAAATCATATGAACAAAGCTGTTTAAAGCTCTTAAATGGGCCAGAGGCCGTGTTCCATGTTCAGTTCATGAAATTCAAGTGCTGTTTGAACATTGGATTTGAACTTTTGGTATCAAAAGATGGGCCTTGCTTTGGTTGACGTAAAGTTGTCGCCCAGAACGTATCATTGTAAAATTTTATGATGACCCCAGAACGTCATTGCGGAACTGACGTCATGGTTAACCATGTTTTGAATAAGCGGCCATGTTAATTTTTCGGTCGCATTTGAAGAGTTTATATGGAGTTGTGGTGGAGGGTGGTGGCGTTTTCGTCACGATTTGCCTTTCGAATCATTAGTTATGCAAGAATAACGATCATCCATGGTTTGCCACATTTGCCACATTTGTCCAGGTCCTTTGGAAGCTATTTGAACACTCGACTTAGGGCCTCACGTTCAGACAGCTTCCTCGGGACCGGCAAATGTTAATGCATGAAAAGCCGTAGGTGATCTGTATACTTTGGCATAAATGCCTATGAACAAAGCTGTTTGAAGCTTATCTTGAACGGACCAGTGCCGTGTTCAAACAACAAAACTCATGTTCAAAGAATGAAATCCACGTGCTGTTTGAACATGGATTTTAACATTGATATCACAAGATGGGCCCTTGCTTTGTTGACAATACGTTAAGTGACGTAACGTTACGTTAAGCGACGTAACGTTATTTTAGAATTTAATGACGTCAGAGAGTCATTGCAAAACTGGCGACCTTAACTAGTCGCCATGTTCGTTTGCCAGTCGCATTTGAAAAGTTTATATGTGGAGTTCATTGTGGAGCTTTGGGGCGTTCTGGTCACAATTTGCCACTGGAATCGCAAGTTATGCAAAAACAACGATCATTCATGGATATTTTATTGCAATAACATTGGCTAGGTCCCCGGAAGATGCTGGCAATGACAAGGTAATATGCAGTTGAAGATTTACTGACTTGAAATGATCAATAATAAATTAGTTGGGGACTTACCGTATTTACCATCTCCTTTGTATACTCGTGAGTGTGTGCGAGTGAGTGTGTTGGTGAGTGAGCGTTTTACGACTCACCAACAGTTTCCACGCAGAGCTGAAACCTACCGCACACGAGTACTGGTAAACCGCTTAGAGGATCTAAGCCTGCCTAGGCAAAGTGGTGCGAGTCGGACAGTCAATGCGTATAATCCCCATTGGTTTCATTGGGCGACAGGGCTTGAGATGTCATTTAATCTCAATGTTGGGTAAAAGTATCACACAATTAGAAGCGACGTCTCCAAAATGACTGTTGACGGGGACGTTAAACCTCAAAACTCACCAACAGTTCTGTTATACGCAGATAGGGATCGGGTGTGACAGGTTTTACAGGATGCCATTTTATATATGATTTATGTAGTGGAATGGAAACCATCGCCAGATTTTCTTTTGTCACCAAAAAGCGAATTTTGAAAGATCGCTGGAAAGTTCTGGACCGCCTACATCAATGTGTAATGTACGCGTTAATCTTCGTGAAAATTTCCGTCAAAATTACGAACTTATCCGAAGTTAAATACTTAATTGGCGACTCGAATCCGCTTTTGAAGGAACTAGAATTCCTCCTTAAATCGTTAAGTAACGATTTTTATCCTTGGCCCAGGTAATATAATAACTACATGTTCAAAGTATAAAATAAGTAGAGTAAACCTAATGCAGACACGATTTGAATCGTGGCTTGTTTATATCTGATACTACAGTAGGCAAGCCTTCCTTCTTTTCCATCCCTTCGAACAAAGAAGGGGTCCTAAATGAAGCCTTTGAACAGTCAATGTAAAGTTAAAAAAAGAGATGACTTCCCAAGCTGATGTCAACCATGAGCATCCAAGGTCTGCTTCATTTCAGTCCACCATTCCATGTCATTGTCTCTAGATAACCAAGCCAACCCATTAAAATTCCAGCGCAAAGCACTCCAAAAGGATTCTCACAGCATTATATGGGGTCAGATCTGGGTCCACAGTTTTTTGCCAATGTACAATGGGACACTGTTCAATAATAAAAACACTTTGCTGCATGTGTAAGCGGTTTAAATTTTTTTTCTTATACCAACAGTTTCCACGCAGAGTAGTTACGTAGACAACGACACTATCAGCACAATTACATGTTTAACTACAAGCAACCAACCTAATAGTGAGTCCTCAGTTCCAAAGTGCCAATGGGCTACCCTGGTACTCAGAGACAAGTTAACTCTCGATTCTGTTGCTATTTTCCATTGCAGATTCGGCCGCTGGTGGCTCAGATGACTACGCAAAAGGTAGTGCAGGTATAAAATACTCCTACACCGTAGAGTTACGAGACACTGGCAGATATGGATTCGCACTTCCGACATCGTTAATCAAGCCGACCGTGGAGGAAACATTTGCTGGACTTAAGGCATTTGCAACATCGGTAGCAGCTCATGAAGGCTGGTGAATCCATGGATGTTTGTTCTTGCTTATAACATACATGAACAAGGAAAGGAAGCGTTTATCCAGTCCAAGCTTTATTTTTGACAGGGCCAATGTTAGACCGGATCAGACACCACGTTCTACGGTGTCTGAATTTACGAAACGTTCAGAAATTTCTTAATTAAATTTTCAAAAATTAAATCGGTATATAATTAAACCTATATGCTAATAGGGGTTAAAATGGGTACAAAAGGCCATGCCAAGGCTAAGACAGAAGAGATGTAAAGTATTATTCGATGAGTCCAGGCTATTCCAATGTCATTTCTAGCTCATTCCTTTTTAGCTCACCTGAGCCTTTAGGCTCATAGGTGAGCTTATAGTATAGCCATGGTCCGTCGTCCGTCCGTCCGTCCACCATTTTCAAAGATCTTCTTCTCCTATACTGCAGGGCCAATCAAAGCCAAATTTCATATGGAGCCTTAGTGGGATGGGGGAACGAAAGTTTGTTCGCGGGGTCTGGATCACATGACCAAGATGGCCGCCATGCCCATATATGGTAAAAAGCCTTCAAAAATCTTCTTCTCCAGAACCATAAGGCCAGTGGCCTTCAAAAATGGCATGTAGCATATGGTACTCGGGCCCATCATGGTTTGTACAAATGGTGACCCCGGGTTGACCTTGACCTATTTTACAGCAATGTCAAATTTGCCGAAGTAGACTTTTGCATGGGGCAAAGTGAAAATAATGGATTTATAGGAAAACCATTGAAGACAGTGTCACCAAAATTTGTAGATCAGGTAAAGTAACTGAATACATGAAGATCTATGGGTCAGAAAGGTCAAGGTCATTCATTGGCCTTAGACCAAGGTCATTCAGGATCCATATTTCAAACATTTTTTTCTCCAAAACTGCTGAGCCAATTTAAGTGAAATTTAATATGGAGCCTTTGTGAGTTGAACAAATGAAAAAATGCCAATACGGTCTAGATCACATGAACAAGATGGCCGTCACGCCTATATATATGTGACCCGTCACGCGAAAAGGGACCTTCTGGGAATTTTTGGCGAAAATGAGTTATAACTGATTTCAGATATATTGGTATTTGCGAAACAATTTGACACCAAATTGAATAAAATACTCCTAAAGGTTTCAGATTTACAGTATTTTAAACATAGGTACCCTAAACGTAATAATGTCACAGAAAACCGATTCGACGTCATGGGCTATTCGACGTCATAGGTTACGTCAACAAACTGTTAAAGGTAAAATTCCGGGTTATAATTCAAGGAAACATCTGAAAGGCATTTTAAAACACTAAAATATTTATTTCCTAAACACTGTTTAATTATTGAGCATTTTGAGAAATTTGGCATATTGCCGTCGTCTGAAACTGTATAGTTTTAGTGATAGCCATGGGAAGATCATTTTTTTTTACACATTATATGAGCAAGGAAACCTGCTATTTGTAGCCTGTGCATCAGTATAGACTGATCAGCGCATATAATACAAGTTTTTGTGATCGTGTTATGACTCAGGCGGTTCTATGCCAATATTCAGGTCACCTAAGGCCTCTCATCGCTGTAGGTTTGAGCCTGGCTCGGGTCATTGTGAGACGCCAAGTTTTGCAACGGAAGGTCAGGCGTTTTTACGGGTACTCCGGTTTTCACCCACCTATGATTAACGATCGGCTCGATATGAGTAAATAATCTTAAAAGGGCCGTAACACCAAAACCAAATTAAAAAAAAATAATAAAAAAATGTCAACTAAGGCTTCTGAGACTGAGCAGACTGGTATGTTGGCTCATCTGGTTGGAAATACCAAAGACCGATTTCCTCCTGAGATACGAAAAAACAAACAAACGACAAAAAAAAAATAATAATAATAAATACAGAACTCAATATTCACCGCTATGGTTCGAACCTTGCTCGGGTTAAAAGTGAGATGCCATGTTCTGCAACGGAAGGTCATGTTTTTCTCGGTACTCTGGTTTTCGCCCACATTTGTATAACGATCGGCTTGAAATAAGTGAAAAACATATTGAAAACAAAACCCTTATACTCGTGTAGTCTATCTATCTATCTATCTATCTATCTATCTATCTATCTATCTATCTGTCTGTCTGTCTGTCTGTCTGTCTGTCTGTCTATCTATCTATCTATCTATCTATCTGTCTGTCTATCTATCTATCTATCTATCTATCTATCTATCTATCTATCTATCTATCTATCTATCTATCTATCTATCTATCTATCTATCTATCTATCTATCTATCTATCTGTCTGTCTGTCTGTCTGTCTGTCTATCTATCATTATCTATCTATCTGTCTGTCTGTCTGTCTGTCTATCTATCTATCTATCTATCTATCTATCTATCTATCTATCTATCTATCTATCTATCTATCTATCTATCTATCTATCTATCTATCTATCTATCTATCTATTGTTCCTGCGATTGCCCCCGCCCATCGGGGCTTGGAGAAATAGATTGGGCTGCATGATGCTTCCTCGCAGAGCTGAAACCAACCGCACAGGAGTACTGGTAAACCGCTTAGAAAGTCTAAACCAGCCCGGGCAAAGTGGTGCGAGTCGACCCGTCCTTGCATATAAACCCGCAAAGTGGTGCGAGTCGACCCGTCCATGCATATAAACCCTATTGGTTTCATTGGGCGGCAGGCTTTGAGATGTCATTTCATCTCAGTGTCGGTCCAACAAAATTGGAAACAACGTCTCCAAAATGACCTAAATAGTGTTGACGGGACGTTAAACCTTAAATCAAACAAACAAAACTGTTATTGCGATCGGTCAAACTTGACCATTTCTCCACTTTTGAATGATGAAAGCCTACACGATATTCCTGTTATTTGGGTAGGGATTTTAACCTGCATGCGCATGAGAAGATTCTGCATGCACATAGGGTCTCCAGTTAAAGTCCCAATTGAAAGGGCGGTGCACTTTGATGCTTCATCTCTGCAAATGATGCCAGTTGAGCATGTTCTGACATCGCAAATTCATTACCGCTACCAGGAATTGAACCGGATGCCTCTTGCATCAGAGGCGACTAACCACTGATCTACCTGCACCGGGAAAAATTGGTACCGTCTGACGTAAACCACACCGGCAGGTTCTGATGCTGTCAAATTATAAGTTTTCGTGAAATACTTCTGCAAAGTCTTCCATTTTTTTAACTGTAAGAAATTCAGAAACGGAACCCTGGAAGGGACATGATTTTTTTATTTTTATTATGTTGTGCGAACAAGATATTATCTTGAGCGAACAAGATATTATCTGGTTCGGACAACATATTATCTTGTGCGGACCAGATATTATCTTGTGCGGACAAGATATGATCTTGTTCGCACAACATAATATCTTGTGCGCACAAGATATTATCTTGTTCGCACAACATATTATCTTGTTTGCACAACATAGATCTTGGGAAGTTGTGTTGACAAGATATTATCTTGTGCGGACAAGATATTTTCTTGTGCGGACAAGATAATATCTTGTGCGGACAAGATAATATCTTGTGCGCACAAGATCTATGTTGTGCAGACAAGATATTATCTTGTACGGACAAGATAATATCTTATAAAGTAAAAAAAAATCATGTCCCTTCCCGGGTTCCGTAAGTTTCTCAGGCTGGTGTGGTCCGCTAACCGACAAATAGAACTATTAAATATAGTTATGTTTGTATTTCAATACACCAAAATGGACCCCATCTCCAGATTTTTTTGAGTCTTTAAACCGAGATCCCCGTCGCAGTATGACCTTAGATGTTGTTGGGACGTGACCCCCCCCCCCCCCCCCCACACACACACACCCTCAAGCACCAAAATGGACCTCATCTCAAAATATTTGGATGAGTCTTTAGATCGAGATCCCGTCGTCGTATGACATTAAATGTTGGTGGTACGTTAACGCCCCCCCCCCCCACACACACACACATACACAACAGCTAGCTTTCTTTTTTTTCTTTTCTTTTTGCCCCGTCAGTTGTCACAGTGGAGATAAAAATCATTGCATTTTACTGAGTTGTCAGAATTGATTACTCAGTCTCATTCGTCGGTAAGCTCAGCCTCATCAAGTTGATATATAACCTGGTTGGGTAATTGTTTGCAGCCGGCCCCCGCCCATCGGGGCTTGAAGAAATATATTTGGCTGCAATATGCTTCCACGCAGAGTTCAGCTCTGACCACACTTGAGTACTGGTAGAGGTTCTAAAGCCTGTCCAGGAAAAGTGGTGTGAGTCTGACCATTTATGCATATAAAACCATTTGTTTTAATTGGGTGGCAGGGCTTGAGATGTCATTTTATCTCAATGTTGGATGAAAATCCCACAAAATTGGAAGCAACGTCTCCAAAATGGCCTATACAGTGTTGGCGGGGACGTTGAACCTCAAATCAAACAAACATATAATTGTTTGGAGTAAATTTCAAACAGATGACATTATGGGGGGGGGAGCTACTGTGCTATAAATCCTATACTGAGTAATGCATGTTCTAATAATTTATTGATTAACTTATGACGTAGCAGTTAGACGTCACCAACACCCACTGTCTGTGAACTGGTTGACCTTATCGGCCGGGTTGAATATCGAAAATTATATATCATGGGCCTGACCTTACCCAGATGAAAAACATTCGTTGCCCGGAGCAGACATGTACATGTAACCTGTAAACGCTGTTAAATTCAAGAGAATAATTTTTAGGTAACAGCTGTCACTTGGTGCGGAAGTCAACTGTGACGTTTACTGTTTATTTTTATTTTTACTAAAACAAGGGACGATACTCGAATAGGAACAGTGAAAGGTCTTGAAAAAATGCCATTTCGCCATATGTAAGGTGAATTGTGAGTCCAATTAAGACGCAGCGTAATCAAATTATCAGTATCAATTATGACGTTAACGTGAACATTATTTTCTAACGTCATTTACGCTAAATGACGTAACTTCCCAGAAGGTCCCTTTTCGCGTGACGGGTCACATATGGTAAAAAGCCTTAAAAATTCTTCTTCTCCAGAACCGTAAGGCCAATGGCCTTGAAACTTGGCATGTAGCATATGGTACTCAGGCCCAACATAGTTTGTACAAATGGTGACCCCGAGTTGACCTTGACCTATTTTACAGCAATGTCAAATTTGCCGACTTAGGCTTTTGCATGGGAAAAAGTGAAAATAATGGATTTTTAGGAAACCATTGAAGACAGTGTCACCAAAATTAGTAGATAAGGTAAAGTAGCTGAATACATGAAGATCTCTGTGTAAGAAAGGTCAAGGTCATTAATTGACCTTAGACCAAGGTCACGCAGGTTCCATATCTCAAACATTTTTTCTCAGAAACTACTGAGCCAATTGAAGTGAAATTCAATATGGAGCCTTTGGGAGTTGAACAAATGAAAAGCTGCCAACATGGTCTAGATCACATGACCAAGATGGCCACCACGCCCATATATGATAAAGAAACTTCGAAATTCTTCTTCTCAAGAACCGTAAGGCCAATGGCCTTGAAACTTGGCATGTAGCATATGGTACTCGGGCCTATCATAATTTGTTCAAATGGTGACCCTGGGTTGATATTGACCTATTTTACAGTAATGTCAAATTTGCTGACTTAGGCTTTTGCATAGGAAAAAGTGAAAATAATGGATATTTAGGGAAACCATTGAAGACAGTGTCACCAAAATTTGTAGATTAGGTAAAGTAACTGAATACATGAAGATCTATGGGTAAGAAAGGTCAAGGTCATTCATTGACCTTAGACCAAGGTCACTCCGATTTCATATTTAAAAAAAAAAAAAAACATTTTTTCTCAGAAACTACTGAGCCAATTTAAGTGAAATTCAATATGGAGCTTTTGTGAGTTGAACAAATGAAAAGTTGCCAGTACGGTCTAGATCACATGACCAAGATGGCCACAACGCCCATATATGGTAAAAAGCCTTCCAAAAATTTATTCTCAAGAACCGTAAGGCCAATGGCTTTGAAACTTGGCATATATCATATGGTACTCGGGCTCGTCATAGTTTTTACAAATGCTGAACCTGGGTTGACCTTGACCTAATTTATGGCAGTGTCAAATTTGTCAACTTAGGCTTTTGCATGGAAAAAAGTGAAAATAATGGATTTTTAGGAAGCCATTGAAGACAATGTCACCAAATTGGTAGATCAGGTAAAGTAAATGAATACATGAAGATTCATGGGTAAGAAAAGTCATCATTCAGTGACCTGGGACCAAGATTAACCAGGTTCCATATTTCAAACAGTTTTTTCTCAGAAACCGCTGGCCCAATTCAAGTGAAATTTGATATGGATCCTTTATATGATGAACAAATGAAAATTTGCTCATATGGTCCAGGTCACATGACCAAGATGGTGGCCATGCCCATATATGGTAAAAACACTTCGAAATTCTTCTTCTCCAGAACCGTAAGGCAAATGACCTTGAAACTTGGCAGGAAGCATCTGGTACACGGGCCTATCATAATTTGTTCAAATGGTGACCCTGGGTTGACCTTTACCTATTTTACGGCCATGTCAAATTTGCGGACTTAGGCCTTTGCTTGGGAAAAAGTGAAAATAATTGATTTTTAGCTCACCTGAGCCTTTAGGCTCATAGGTGAGCTTATAGTATAGCCATGGTCTGTCGTCCGTCCATCCGTTGTCCGTCCGTCCACCATTTTCAAAGATCTTCTCCTCCAAAACAGGGAGGCCAATCAAAGCCAAATTTCATGTGGAGCTTCAGTAGGATGGGGGAACGAAAGTTTGTTCGCGGGGTCTGGGTCACATGACCAAGATGGCCGCCATGCCCATATATGGTAAAAAGCCTTCAAAAATCTTCTTCTCCAGAACCATGAAGCCAATGACCTTGAAAGTTGGCTTGTAGCATCTGGTACTTGAGCCCATCATAGTTTGTAAAAATGGTGACCCTGGGATGGCCTTGACCTATTTTATGGCTATGTCAAATTTGCAGACTTGGGCTTTTGCATGGGAAAAAGTGAAAAAAATATTTTCAATAAAATAAGAACATATTCAAATTGTTGTTTTGGTTGCAAAACCTCTGTATTTCTGTGACACACTTTTTGGGGCTACAACAAGACATTGTCAGCCGATAATGTTTAACACAATATGGAACAACTCTGGTATACTTTTTATGCTTGTGACAACTGAACTGAAAGGAGAATTTCCAAAATACATTATTAGAAAATAGAAGTGAAGGCAGTGATCAGGAATAGATACAATTAACCCACAGCTCCTATCAGTGACACCAAAGGGAAAGAAACACAAACATGAAATAACTAGACTCTAATGGAAACATCAATAGTGGAAAGCCAAAAGGACAGTTACTTTCCCACAAAATGGCCTTTTGGCTATCCAAAATAAAATAATGTAAGCGATACACACACACACACAAAAGACATACCATAACAAAAATAAACCGCGACAAAAGAACCGCCTTGGAACGGTCAGTGAAATGAATTCCACTTGACCAGTATCTCTCCTAAAATTAATTTAAAAAATAAGCACATAATTTCTAGAATACCGAATTGGAAGGAATATATAATACAAAATTGGGGTTAATGCAAAAATTCAATCAAATAGGTCTCATCTGCTGTTTCTGGTCACAAAGTAGATAAAATGCAATGACCAGGAACTGATAAAACAAATTCACGTTGTGTCCCAGCCACCATACTGCAAAGAAACACCTATAATGTAGATGGTATTAAGTAAAACTGTACAAGTGGAAAATCAAGGAGTCAAGTGCTCTTTCCCAGCACATTGTCAATCAGACATTCCCTAAATAATATGAAAAGTTAAAAAAAATATGACAAATGGAATAAACCATAATGAAAGCATGGCCTTCGAACTGTCAGAAAGGTAGGAATAGGTGGAAAGTTTTATCACATTGTTAGACATCAAAATTTTGTCCCCACAAGTTGTGTACCCCTGCTCTGAGGCTATATACATATATAAAAACATTAAAATGTACACCAGGACCAGGTGTTAGGTGAGCGTTTACAGGACCACTGGTCCTCTGGTTTACCATTACGGTGGTTTTAAGAACATAAAATCATCTGCGGCTTGCATTTTGTGGTACATTCATTGCCAATCTATCATGACGGGCTGGTGTTGGTTAAGTTCATGATTGTTTTTCATGTCTCAAGTATTGGAATCTTCAGCAGAATATAATAAGGACGGTTTCCAGTCATTTCGTACCCTAGTCATTTCGTACCATTTTGGTCATTTCGTACCCGTTTTATTTTTCATTTTGGTCATTTCGTTCCCATTTTGGTCATTTCGTACCCACTTTGGTCATTTCGTACCCACTTTCATTTTTTTTCTGGGAATCGATTTTGGTCATTTCGTACCCAGTTCTTCAAAAACAGGTACGAATTGACTTTGGTGTGCTTAATTGTTTTAAAGCTGATTTTACAAGTAACGGGTAAGTTAGGTGCGTAATGGCTTGGTTTAGAGTAAGAGGGGCTCTAGTTAAAAGACGATATTTGTTTTACTCATGTTTTATTTTAACAAAATTCAACAAAATATTGAACGTACTGACACGTGTAACAATCCAAACAGATTTTACAATATCATGCAATATATTTTACAAGTCACCTGGGTGAAAGCTGGCCTCGGTGGCTCAGTTGGATGCGTGTCTGACTGGTGATCAGGAGGACGCTATTCGATACCTGCAACATTATTTCGTGGAGATTGATCGTGAAATCTATTCTACGGTCATTCCCTCCCTTCCGTTGATTCAAGAAGGATAGTTGTCAGTTTCTTGCGAAAGAACGTGCACTGCTTACGTATAGGCCAGCCCAGGCAATGTTTGGATAGATTGAGTGGCTGAAAAGACCTAAAACAATGTTGATTGTGCCGTCAAACTCCAATACAAACAGCTATAGTTTGTGCCAATGCGAGCATGTCATGTGAGTATCCAAAAATAAAAAGTCACCCTGCATCATTATGCGTTCTTCTGTCCAACAGAGTTTATGAGTACTGTTTGAAACGCTTCTATCAACACAGAACACAATGTACACCCATATTTATTCAAACATAGATTTTGAGTCCTCGTTGGAGACAAAAACCAAGAGTTCCCACAACAGTTGTTTTGACCGCAATAAAACACAAAGTATACTTATGGAAATTCCACTTTTCTGTATGCTAAGTGAGTTTTACATTAAGTGAGGTTTACAAGCCTTCATCACATTAACTCGTTAGGTTAAAAGATGCATATCACTACCATTGCTAATAGAAAACAACTACTCGACAACATCCCCATTTGTGTTCGTCGGAGCGTACACCATTTAACAAGACTTCAGAAGCTGTGATGTGGTCTTCTTACCAAATATCAAAGACCTTGGCCTTCTGCTTTCAGACAAATTTTCAAAGGTTTTCATTGCCTTGACTTCTATTTCCTAGGGCTATAATTTTAATAATTTAGATGAAGCTTCACACCAAATATCAAAGACCTGGGCCTTGCGGTTTCAGAGTAGAAGATTTTTTTTTAAATTTTCCTATATAAGTCAATGTAAAAAGTTAAAAATGAGGGCCCCAGGATGGGGGGATTTAAGACCCAAGGGCTATGATTTGAACAATCTTGGTAGAAGTCCACTAGATGAAGCTACACACCAAATTTCAAAGAACAGGGCCATCCGGTTTTGGAGAAGAAGATTTTTTAAACATTTTCCCTGTATAAGCCAATGTAAAACCAAAGGGCCTGCAGGTGGGGGCATTTTTCGCCCTAGGCCTATAATTTTAACACTCTTGATAGAGGTCATAAGATGAAGTTTCACACAAATATCAAAGACTTGGGCCTTGCGGTTTCAGAGAAGAAAATTTTTAAATATTTTCCCTATATAAGCCTATGTAAAACCAAAGGGCCCCGGGGCGGGGGAATTTTTGGCCCTAGGGCTATAATTTGAACAATCCTGATAGAGGTCCACTAGATGATGCTTCAAACCAAATATCAAAGACTTGGGCCTTGCGGTTTCAGAGAAGAAGATTTTTAAAGATTTTCCCTATATAAGCAAGATTTTCCCTATATAAGCCTATGTAAAACCAAAGGCCCTAGGGTCGGGGGCATTTTTGGCCCAAGGGCTATAATTTGAACAATCTTGGTAGAGGGCCACTAGATGAAGCTTCATTACAAATATCAAAGACCTGGGCCTTGTGGTTTCAGAGAAGAAGATTTTTAAAGATTTTCCCTATACAAGCCTATGTTAAACCAAAGGCCCTCGGGGCAGGCACATTTTTGGTCCCAGGGCTATAATTTGAACAATCTTGATAGAGGTCCACTAGATGAAGCTTCACACCAAATATCAAATTGCGGTTTCAAAGATTTTCCCTATATAAGCCTATGTAAAACCAAAGGCCCCCGGGGCGGGGGTATTTTTTGCCCAAGGGCTATAATTTGAACAACCTTGGTAGAGGTCCACTAGATGAAGCTTCATACCAAATATCAAAGACCTTGGCCTTGCGGTTTCAGAGAAGAAGATTTTTAAAATTTTCTGTAAAAAAAATCTATTTTTAGCTCCTGTGACCTAGATGTGCAATAGACCGGAACCATTTGAACAACTTTGAAAGGGGACCACCTAAGGATCATTCCTGTGAAGTTTGGTCAAAATCTGTTCAGTGGTTTAGGAGGAGATGTCGTTGGAAGAAATTGTTTACGCACGGACGGACGGATGTACGGACGGACGCACGATGGACGACGGACGAAAAGTGATCCCAAAAGCTCACCTCGTCACTACGTGACAGGTGAGCTAAAATATATTGAATGGTTTTTGCGATAGCAAGTTCCTTCTTAACTATATACATGTACAGTCTATTTACACTTGCCACGTCCGGTCTCTGTGTCATGTCAGGTTCATTGCTGTTACTGGTAACATGTTAGCCAGTTCATCCTGTTGCATGCGGGCAGGTGGGACTCGATACCTTGGGACGGGGGTGTGATGGGGAGGGGGGCAACCCATCAAGGGGTTGCTAGGTCTCTAAACAAAGCTGGCGTGAGTAGGGGGACTAACTTTTTTCAATTGAATACTGTTTCCCCCTATTAGGCAGAGTGGGCAGGCTGGTCTCGCTTTACTTTGTGCACGGCAGTGGTCGTCCAACGAAACCCTGTCTTTGTGCTTGGACATTCCGGCTGTGCACATGGAAGGCATGGAACTCATGGTGGTTCTTCTGCGACTGCAAGGGATAGATGGCGCTCTAAAGCCCTGGCAGGCAATCAATCTAGGAGAAGCAACTCCAAGCAAACACCTACATAATCTGGATTTGCCTGTTCCAGCTAAAGTAGGTCTGCTTCGGAAGCTGGGGCGGAAGATATTCCTGATTCAACTATCCAAATGTGTCGTGGAGCATGAAGAGCATGACAAGGCACAGAAGAAGTCATGGTCAGCCACTGCATCCGGGCTAAGCTCCAGATGTCTCGACACTGTCTTGCTCCAGGATCTTCATTTATGATTTGATTTTTACCAGACTTGCACACAACTTGTACCACCATGAGATCTAGGTTCCTTTCTTGAACCAGCCATATCCCATCATGTGTTACGGAGTTACGGTCCCTGAAAGGGCAAAATTTCCTATTTTGGTCTTGTCCGCACGATAGCATCTTCATTTATGATTTGATTTTTACCAAACTTGCACACAACTTGTAACACCATGAGATCCGGGTTACGTTTTTGAACCAGCCATACCCCATCATGTGTTTCGGAGTTACGGCCCCTGAAACGGCAAATAATGCCTATTTTGGTCTTGTCTGCATGATAGCTGTTTCATTTATGATTTGATTACTAAACTTGCACACATTTTATAACGGGCCTCCGTGGCCTAGTGGTTAAGAGCGCTGACTCTTGATCATTAGATCTCTCACCGCTGTGGTTCGAGCCTCGTTGGGGTCACATGTGAGACGCCAAGTTCTGCAACGGAAGGTCAGGTGGTTTTTCTCCGGGTACTCCGGTTTTCGCCCACCTCTGATTAACGATCGGCTCGATATGAGTGAAATAATCTTGAAAGGGCCGTAAAACCAAAACCAAAAAAAAACAAAAAAAAACAACAACACATTTTGTACCACCACAAATATCTTGGTCAAGTTCGAATATGGGTCATGTCGGGTCAAAAAGTAGGTCAGTAGGTCAAATCAGAAAAAAAAAACCCTTGTGAAGACACTAGAGGCCACAGTTTTGGTCCGATCATCATCAAACTTGCCCAGAATAATCATCTTGACAATCAGTCAAGTTCTAATATGGTGTTGTCGGGTCAAAGAGTAGGTCAGAAGGTCAAATCATAGAAAAACCTTCTGAACACACTAGAGGCCACAATTTATGTCCAATCATCATCAAACTTGCTCAGAATGATCATCTTGATAATATCTTCGTCACATTCGAATACGAGTCATGCCGGGTCAAAAAGGAGGTCAGTAGGTCAAAGCATATAAAAACCTTGTGAACACACTAGAGGCCACAGTTTTGGTCCAATCATCATCAAACTTGCCCAGAATTATCATCTTGACAATATCTGAGTCAAGTTCGAATATGGGTCATGTCGGTTCAAAAAAGTAGGCCAATAGTTCAAATCAGAGAAAACCCCTGTGAACACACTAGAGGCCACAGTTTGGGTCCGATCATCATCAAACTTGCTCAGCATGAGCAGCTTGATAATATTTTGGTCACATTCGAATATGGGTCATAGCAGGTTAAAAAGTAGGTCAGTAGGTCAAATCAGAGAAAAACCTTGTGAACACACTAGAGGCCACAGTTTTGGTCCAATCATCATCAAACTTGCTCAGAATGATAGTCTTGACAATATCTCGGTCAAGTTCGAATATGGGTTATGTCAGGTCAAAAAGTAGGTCAGTAGGTCAAATCATAGAAAACCTACTGAACACACTAGAGGCCACAGTTTAGGTCTGATCATCATAAAACTTGCCCAGAATGATCATCTTGACAATATCTGAGTCAAGTTCGAATATGGGTCATGTCGGTCCAAAAAGTAGGTCAGTAGATAAAATCATAGAAAACCCCTCTGAACACACTAGAGGCCACAATATTCGTCCGACCATCATCAAACTTGCTCAAAATGATCATTTGACCATATCTCAGTTAATTTCGAATATGGGTCATATCTGGTCAGTAAGTAGGTCAGTAGGTCAGAGTGTTGAAAAACCCTGTGGACACACTAGAGACCCCAGTTTTGGTCCGATCATCATCAAACTTGCTCAGAATGATCATCTTGACAATATCTGGGTCAAGTATATGGGTCATGTCGGGTCAAAAAGTAGGTCAGCAGGTCAAATCATAGAAAAACGTTTTGAACACTCTAAGAGGCCACAGTTTTTGTCAAATTATCATAAAACTTGCTAAGAATGATCATCTGGAAAATATCTCAGTTAAGTTCGAATATGGGTCATGTCAAATCAAAAAGTAGATCAGTAGGTTATTTTGTCATAACTTTTGAACCTTGAGATAGAGCCTTCATATTTGGCATGTAGGTTTCTTGTGACAAGGGCTTCCCACTCATATAAAGATTTGACCTGTGACATTGACCTGTGACCTGCTTTATCATAACTTTTGAACCATATGAGATAGAGCCTTCATATTTGGCATGTATGTTCCTTGTGACAAGGTTTTCTCAACCATTGAAAACTTTTGAGCCAAGACCTTGACCTTTGACCTACTTTGTCATAACTCTTGAAGCATTTAAGATACAGCCTTCATATTTGGCATATAGGTTCCTTCATAAGAGTGAGTGTTGGAGTTTAAGTCTCACCAACAGCTAAGGTAATACAGTGATGGGACCTCTGTTTAAAGACCAATCTGAAAGTCTGGGATTGATCCTGCGATCCCTGGTTTACAAGGCAAGTAGCATGGCCACTTCACCATGAAGGCTTCTAAACTTCATTGGAATGTTGTGTAGATGACCCTCTAGGAAAATAGCATAACGATTAACAAATGGTCACAAGAGCAAAAAAATAGAAAAACATTGTAAATTTGCTTCAAATGCGAACTCCTTCTAAACCTTTGGGCCAATTGGATTTAAAACTTCACAGGAATGTTGCCTAGGTGACTCCCTACCAAAATAGTTAAAACTCATTCCACTCCAATGAACAAGACTGCTGCCAGAGCTAAAAATAAATAAAAAATATTCAAACAAAATTTCCTTCTGTACCCTTGGGCCAATTTCATTCAAACTTCGAAGTAATACTGCTTAGATGACCCTCTACCAAAAAGGTTAAAACAATCTCGCTCCGATGAAAAAAATGGCCACCGGAGCTAAAAATAGACAAATATTGTAAATTTGACTCAAATGTGAACCCTCCTAAACCCTAAGGCCAATTTGATTCAAACTTCACAGGAATATTGCCTAGGTTACTCCCTACCAAATAAGCTAAAATCACTCTGCTGATGAACAAGATGGCCACCATAGCTAAAACTAGAATGTACTCGAGACAGTGACACACAGGTGAGCGAACCAGGGCCCTGTGGGTCCTCTTGTTATTGAAAGTCGGCTCTTAGTTTGAGTGCTTTGGCAACTTAGAGTTACCATTGAGGTATTGGTTATTTGTTTTGGAGTTTAATGGCCCAGTCAACACTTTTAGGTAATTTTTGAGTCAGTCAGTTTTCCATTGAGGTATAATGGGGGAAAATTGCAAAATGATTTAGGCTAAATGCTTAGAGTTTCCATAGGCTTATAATGGGGCAAGTTGAAAATTTACATTTACTGCCAAGATATTTTGGCAAAACTTTAATAGAAATATTCTTTAAGCAATCTTCTATCTGCCTTATGATTTAACGCCTACTGCTCATTATTTTGTTTGTTTGATTTGAGGTTTAACGTCCCCGTCAACACTATTTAGGTCATTTTGGAGACGTTGCTTCCAATTTCGTGGGACCTTTACCCGACATTGAGATGAAACGACATCTCAATCCCTGCCGCCCAATAAAACCAATAGGGTTTATATGCGTGGACGGGCCGACTCGCAGCAGTTTTCCTGGGCAAGCTTAGACCTTCCAAGCAGATTACCAGTACTAATGTGCGGTCAGTATCAACTCTGCGTGGAAGCATCGTGCAGCCCATATATTTCTTCAAGCCCCTATGGGCGGGGGCGCTACTGCTCATTAACATAAATTAAAAAGATACTGAAAACATTATCTCCTCATATGCTCCATGATGCTGAGAATTTATGCAAATATTCACCATATTTGCCTTTACTAATGGAGTTTGGCTCTTTGGTGACCTATAGCCTATCAAGATATTTTGTCGAACTTTTATGGAAATATTCCTTAAACATTGGTTTATCTGCAATATAAGTTTAGGCCTATTGCTTGCCACAGATGGGTAGTTGTCATTTGTTGTCTGTTGTCTTGCAACAGCACAGTAAAGCACTCATCAGTCCTCTGAAGCCACTAGGCTGATAGTGTCCACTGAAGCCACTAGGCTGATAGGGTCCAAATTTCATCGGCTTCCATGGTTTACATACATGGCTGCCAGTGGGCAGTGCCCTCTGAGCTCTGGTGAGCATAGTGGCCAGTACCTTGTCATCACCATAGCCCCTTGATCGTTTTGAAACCTACAGTAAGTAAGGGTTAAAACCTCGGCTGAGTTCAAAAATTGGGGATGTTTGCCTATATTTCATAACCCTTGATAACATAAAATGCCTATTTTTAACCTTGTCATCACCGCAGCTCCTTCGGTTTTTATCGGATCTTTTTTTAAACTTACATGTAAGTAAGTCATGGACGAGAGGTCAACCTTGCAGAAAATGCCTATTTTTGACCGTAACACCTTCAGGTTTGATCGGAACGGCTTGAACTTATAGTAAGTCAGGGATAAAAGCTTGGACGATTTCTCAGTCATTTAATCACGGAGTTTTGTCCCCTACTCCATGTTTTCCAGTTCTGTGGTGTATTTCTTGCTTCCAAAGGATAACCCTTTCTAGAACATAGTTACCGTCACTACTGTAAAAGCTGGTGTCTGGGAATGTGTGGCGGCCGTAAATCTCCCTGCCCAAATCGTTTATATTTTCTTGTCCTTTGGGATCATTGATTCCATTGCTGAATTTAGAAAATATTTGAGGGTCACTGATGAGGCCTGAAGCCTCATGAGGAGACCTGATGAGGCACTGATTGGCCGAAATTAGCTAGTCTGACCCAGCAAACATGCACACGCCATGTTTTGAAGTTCTGTGTTGTATTCCTTTCCATCCAAAGGATAACCCTTTCTTCTAGAACATATTGGCTGAAAATGTTTTCTTTTCGATATTGCCATCACCGCTGCCCCTTCAGTTTTGATCGGATCTTCTAAAAACTTACAAACAAGTAAGTCAGTGATAAATTCTCGGATGAGTTCAAAAGCTGGTGAGATTGACCTATTTATCATAGATTTGTATCCCTTTGATTGCAAAAAAAATGCCTATTATTGACCGTGTCATCAATATAGCTCCTTCAATCTTGAAAGTTACATATAAGCAAGTTAGGGATAAAAGCTCGGAAGAGTTCGACAACTGACGAGGTTGGCCATATGTCGTAGAGTTAAGTCCCCTTGACTGCTGAAAATGCCTATTTTTGACCTTGTCATCACCACAGCGCCATCAGTTTTCATTGGATCTTTTTTAAACTTACATGTAAGTAAGTAAGGATAAAACCTCGGCTGAGTTAAAAAATTGGTGATTATGGCCTATATTTCAGGGTTATGCAACCCTTGATTACAGAAAATGCCTATTTTCGATCTTGTCATCACCTTCAGTTTTTTATCGGATCTTCTTGAAACTTACATGTAAGTAAGTCATGGATAAAAGATTGGATGAGTTCGAAAACTGAGGAGGTCCACCCGGTTAATTGTCATAGAGTTACGTCGCACTGAATGCAGAAAGCGCCTATTTTGACCGTAACGTCTTTAGTTTTCCTCGGATCTTCTTGAAACTTCTATGTAAGTCAGGGATAAAAGCTTGGATGAGTTCGAAAACTGAGGAGGTCCACCCGGTTAATTGTCATAGAGTTACGTCGCATTAAATGCAGAAAGCGCCTATTTTGACCGTAACGTCTTTAGTTTTCCTCGGATCTTCTTGCAACTTCTATGTAAGTAAGTCTAGGATAAAAGCTTGGAGGAGTTCTAAAACTAGCGATGTCAGTCATTTAATCACAGAGTTATGTCCCCTACAAGGCTGAAATGCTTATGTTCGATATTGTCATCAGTATTGATCGGATCTTCTTGAAACTAATGAGTTCGAAAACTGGTGAGGTTTGCCTATTTGTCATAAGAGTTGCCATCCCTTTGATTACGGAATAAGCCTATTTTTGACCTTGTCATCACAATAGCCTCTTCAATCTACGCAAGTCTGGGTTAAAAGCGCGACCGATTCAGGACGTCTGTGGAAACTGCTCAGTCCGCATGAAGGCCTCCTAACTCATCACGGCAACATCTCCGTGAACAACCACAGAGATGAAACAATGGTGAGGACTCGACAGAAAAATCCACTGAAATGCCGGAGCAAAAGAAAACCAACAGTTAGACTCGGATGGGCCCAACCAGAGACAGAGCATCAGGCACCAACCAACAGTACATTGAATAAGATCTCTCTAATTCTCTGTAAGCCTTTACGCTGGAACCGTCATATCTGGTACCTGAGCCACCGGCGTGCAATTAAAGAGGGAAGCAAAGTTGTCAACCGTGATTGGGTTAACTACCATGCATGCAGTCTGTCGTTTAACACATATGTTGTACCCAATCTTTTTAAATCAAGAATGATTTTACGAGTGAGTGAGTGAGTGAGTTTTAGTTTAACGTCCCACCAACAGCTAAGGTCATACGGAGACGGGACCTCGGTTTAAAGACTCATCCGAAAGTCTAAGAATGATTTTACGAAATTGGGTGCTGAAGTCATTGCGGATATATACTCAGTCAAAAAAGTTCCTATACGTAAAATTGCTTCTTTTACTATAGCTACTACAGAAAAAAAAATACATGAAGTTTGTTATGTTTTGGTAAGAAGACGCATTTTTTCCATGTAAAAGCCCCATTCGTTTTTGTTTTCGTAAACACATCACTGTAGACTATTGCTTTAAACACCCAAGGGGTCACTGTGTCATTTTCACAGAGAAAATCATTAAAACCTGCTATGATTTAACATCACAAAATTTCCCTGTACCCTAAATTTCTAAAATTTGATACAAGTTACATTTCATTAGATACCATTCGCGTCTATTCACAAAAGATTTGGAACTTTAGTTGCATCAGCAACGAGAAACAGGCTATCACATATTGACCTCCAATTCTTAGAAGCTGTGGGCAAATGCTGTTTCAATCGGAACTCCATAGAAAACCGCAATCGATAGTGCTACCTGCTACATGATTTTTCTGTATGTTTTACCATTATGATGAACAGCAATAGTGGAAACAAAGCGTTTGTTTGAAAAATGACAAAAATTGATTGACAGGAATAAAAATTACAGCAGTTCGAAAATTGCTATACTTTTAATTGCAAGGAGGATAATTTGGGAATTCAACAAATTAAAACCGCGCTTATAATGCGAGATCATGAGATATTGCAAAAGTAAGGTGTTATCCGATGTTCAGACGACATTTTCTTCCATCTTAGAGATTTCTAAGCAATGTCCATTTTCTACCAAAATCTTTCTTAACACATATTGCAAGACAACTCTGGAGCAGAAAGGTATGAGCAAATGCAAGTTTGGGCATACCCTAGCTAAACGTTCGATTTGCATGTCTACAGCCAAATTTAGCTCTATAGCTGCCAGATATCTAGTGAGTTTCACTCGGAAGTTGGTAAAGTTACTTTTGTCAAATGCATTTGCGTAGCCAACTAAAACGCATCTTCTCTTCAACATATCCGAGAGCAGCAAAGGCTCTGGCAAGGTTGCCCCCACTCGCAGGCTCGCCTGAGTCAGTGCTGGTCGCCTTTGTGAAAAAGACCCATGTCATGCCAATGAAGCCGATGCCATGTCTTGACGTTGAATCGACGTTGTCGCTCTAAATAAGCACGATTTTCCTGGTAAGACTTTTACGGAAACTGTTTCAGTGTTAGCTGTCCGTCTTAAACCAATGACAGGAGGACAATGCAGGTAGAAACATATTCACGGCCCGTCGAGGAGCGAAACCGCAACGTCGTGTACATCTAACTGTAATGGTTAAAAAACAATCGGCATTTATGAACAGCGAAGGCTGAATATGGCGACATGCGCACTCGCACAAGTTTTTTGCTGGTGGAAAATTTGTCAGAAAAGACAGAACCATGTTAAGCTTTTAAATTACTCCTTTGACACACAATTTGATTTCAGAGATGAACAATGGCATGTTTTGTGAAATTGATCATTTAGGATACGAGGTCTCTTTCTGCCTGAGCTCGAGGCACGATAGAGACACGTTCTGCAATGGTTTAAAACTGTCTTTCTTTTCACCAATCGCTTATGAAGGAATGGTTAATAATGTTTCTAAATAAATCAAGAAATAATGACATATCACTTTCATAGAGACCACCCTACAACAAGCACAATTCATTGATTTACTTCGTGAAATACAATTCGGAGAAATTGTTTTACACAATAACTTATCTGCTAGTTAGAATGGACTCTGCAAAACTATTTTTACTGATTTCAACTGTCAAACTCCCTTCGTAAGCTCGTCCTGGAAATTCTGAGTGACCATGAAAAGTTTGAGACTCAGAGAAGTGTAACTCAAGTTGCAGAATTAACTTTTGTAATCTATCGGGATTTTTTTTTTTTTTTACAAATCCTTAAGAAAAGAATAGCATTACATCAACAAGTCCGTTAACTGAACAACGATGATCTTGTTTTTAAGGTAACCGGGCACTAGAAGCACATTGAGGCTACCCCATATGTACTGACAAACCCTATAAACCCAACTTAATATAGAGAAAGTTGGGTGTACAGGGATACATTATTTTCCTTTTTAGGGGGTTCAGAACACCAACAATCTATATTTGGACTAGAAAAAAAAATCACATCATGAAAACACGCCTGCCTGATTTGACCCCTAGACAGTGGGTAGTCGTTAGAACCACGTCACCGAGGCGGTTCTAACCAGTACCCACAATCTATGTTAAGAGCAGAAATATGAAAAATTCTGATTTTTTTTATCGGACAATTTTCAAATGAACTGAAAATTCTAGTTCATGAGATTTCAACACATAGATGTTTTATAATGATCCTACCGGGAAATGGGAAACTGGAATCAAGTATTCCTGCTTTTTACATTGACCTTCAGTTATTAGAATAAACCCATATATACCTATATGAAACATTGGCAAATAGTGCAGACCCAGATTAGACGCCGCATCTGATAAAGATCTAAACTGTTTGTTCAACGTACATGCATTTTTGTTAACTGACTTACCACAAAAAATGGCATCTCTAGGCATAGAAATTAACCACTCCAGACTTATAAAGGTGGACCAATGGGTTAATCAAAAGGACGAAAGTGAAAGTAGGATCTGTTTCTACTGTGACTTTTTTTCTTGGTTTGACTTCTTGGAAACGCTTTATAAATAGATATCTGGAAACGCTTTATAGATAAACATTTTCTTATTTTTCCTAGAAAACAGGACTTGACATCTCATGATAATTTCATCCATAGGAGACAATTTGCATGAAATGTCAAATCCTGTTTTCTAAAAAAAGAAAAAAAAAAAAAAAAAAAAGAAAATATTTCAAAATGTCGTCTGTTGAAAATTTATCACGATGTATGTACATATACAATATGGCATGAATAAAAACTACGAGTGACGTAACTGAAGAAAAGAAGTTCTTCTAGTAATTACTACTGATTTCAATATTCATAAGACTTTGGAGTGGACATGATACTCAATAACTGTCAAACCCCAACCAATTTCAAAGCTGTTGCTGTTGAACTTAAGATTATGATGTCACAAACTGACAAGGATTGAAAAGTATTTGACCAAATATGACACAACAAGTGTGCAGGTATCCAATCAGATACTATTTCCACATTTCAGTAACTAACACCTGTCCAATCACATGTCAGTCATCTGTGACAAGTCTAGAGTAAAATTGGTGAAGTTTGATGTACCTTTCTAGTGCACTGACCTCTGAAATTACATCAGAATGTACCCCTTTGATCTGACTGAAAGTCTAATGGATATTGAAATTGGTAGTAATGTTAATGCATGGATTCCGATTTTGATGGAAGAAAGGAAAAAAAGCATTCGGTGTGTTGGACTCCACATTTCCTGATCGATCAATAAGACTCACTGCCACCAGGCATGCGTCGCAGGGGCAACGTCACATCAACGTTGGTAATGAGGTTGCACCGACATTAACCCATTTAGTACCGGAAACCCATAAACGGGTACCCTGGCAAACAGTGCAGGCCCAGATCAGACACCGCAGAACGCGGCGTCTGATCAGGGCCAAAACTGTTTGCAAAAAGTTCAGCCATTTTCCAAAAGAAATTTGACGAAAACACAACCTGACAGCCCTAAATTTTGAAATGGACTCC
The DNA here is from genome assembly GCA_963580285.1 of Lucinisca nassula. NCBI lineage: Eukaryota > Metazoa > Mollusca > Bivalvia > Lucinida > Lucinidae > Lucinisca > Lucinisca nassula. The sequence goes on from OY757017.1 coordinate 45,284,598, forward strand.
TGTTATATATAGGGAGGAAGTTTCCATTTGGTACAAAAAGGGTCAATATGACGTTGCAGTCAAGACATGGCGTAACATCAACGTCAATAAGACGAAGTTTTAACGTCATATGCCTGCTGGGTAGTATCACCTCAGTTTTCAGACTCCGATCCTTATGAACATCTTCACTTGATTTTTTTCTAGATCTATGCGATTTTCGAGTGCTGCAAGAACACTCGCAGATTTAATCAACAACGAGCACTACGACAGCATTGATATTCAACAGAACTTTTCGGTTTTTGAGACATGTGCAGTGGGATGAGTCGGATTCTTTACCTAAATTCAATATATAGTCGATGTGCTCCAAAGGGGAGTTAATGATTAAGGGACATCCGTCAAAATTATCGGCAATCCGTATGACCGAGTGAGTAACTGTTGTGTGCGGGTCAGGACAGACAAAGCGGCTTAGCCGATAATCAAAAGTCAAATACAGCTTATTATACTCTGTTTTTTTTTATTATTTTTTCAAAGTATATCTAGGTACTTAAATGGTGTGCACTGATTGTAGTTCTATACGTATTTTTATTTTCTTTTCTAAAAATAGACAAAGGTACTTTAATGACGTATTGATACAAATATAATTAATCATAACCTATTTTGTACTGAATGTAATATTATCACTTGTCTGACGAAGATTTCATTTCGAAATCCCGGTTCAAAATTAAGGCGCATCAGTTAGAAATATAGGAATTAATTTAGGAAAAATGGGCTTACTTTCGACAACAGTGAAGCCCGCAAATGCAAGTTTGGGCATACCCTAGCTAAACGTTCGATTTGCATGTCTACAGCCAAATTTAGCTCTATAGCTGCCAGATATCTAGTGAGTTTCACCCGGAAGTTGGTAAAGTTACTTTTTTGACTAAGTATATATACTGAATTTATATACTAAGTCACCATAAAATTCGGGTTCCGATAGACCTTGTTGCAGAAAAGATTTAAGTCCAATACTGAATTTTGAAATCAAATCAGAATGACGTCTATATAAAGTTTCCTTTTAAAAGGAAGGCTTCCCCAGTTTGCAAAGTTGAAAATCCGCCATTTTTTCTCGCCTTTCGACAGTGAGGGGGAGCTATTGCCATACCCACGGCGTCCGTCGTCGGCGTAAGCATCGGCGCCCGCTTTGGTTGAAGTTTACCTGCAAGCAATCATTTGTGCTGTTTTACAAATGTATTTTCAAGTAAGGTTATCAAGTGGTAAAAAAAAAATCACATTCTTTTTCACTCGATTTCCCAGGTTTTGGGGCTTAAAAATTTAATCATTTCCTATGTATTACCTCCCTTATAATCATACATTTTGTCAAATGCATTTGCGTAGCCAACTAAAACGCATCTTCTCTTCAACATATCCGAGAGCAGAAAAGGCTCTGGCAAGGCTGCCCCCACTCGCAGGCTCGCCTGAGTCAGTGCTGGTCGCCTTTGTGAAAAAGACCCATGTCATGCCAATGAAGCCGATGCCATGTCTTGACGTTGCATCGACGTTGTCGCTCTAAATAATCACGATTTTCCTGGTAAGACTAGGAAGGCTTCCCCAGTTTGCAAAGTTGAAAATCCGCCATTTTTTCTCGCCTTTCGACAGTGAGGGGGAGCTATTGCCATACCCACGGCGTCCGTCGTCGGCGTAAGCATCGGCGCCCGCTTTGGTTGAAGTTTACCTGCAAGCAATCATTTGTGCTGTTTTACAAATGTATTTTCAAGTAAGGTTATCAAGTGGTAAAAAAAAAATCACATTCTTTTTCACTCGATTTCCCAGGTTTTGGGGCTTAAAAATTTAATCATTTCCTATGTATTACCTCCCTTATAATCATACATTTTGTCAAATGCATTTGCGTAGCCAACTAAAACGCATCTTCTCTTAAACATATCCGAGAGCAGAAAAGGTTCTGGCAAGGCTGCCTCCACTCGCAGGCTCGCCTGAGTCAGTGCTGGTCGCCTTTGTGAAAAAGACCCATGTCATGCCAATGAAGCCGATGCCATGTCTTGACGTTGCATCGACGTTGTCGCTCTAAATAAGCACGATTTTCCTGGTAAGACTTTTACGGAAACTGTTTCAGTGTTAGCTGTCCGTCTTAAACCAATGACAGGAGGACAATGCAGGTAGAAACATATTCACGGCCCGTCGAGGAGCGAAACCGCAACGTCGGTGCACATCTAACTGTAATGGTTAAAAAACAATCGGCATTTATGAACAGCGAAGGCTGAATGTGGCGAGCTGCGCACTCGCACAAGTTTTTTGCTGGTGGAAAATTTGTCAGAAAAGACAGAACCATGTTAAGCTTTTAAATTACTCCTTTGACACACAATTTGATTTCAGAGATGAACAATGGCATGTTTTGTGAAATTGATCATTTAGGATACGAGGTCTCTTTCTGCCTGAGTTCGAGGCACGATAGAGACAAGTTCTGCAATGGTTTAAAAACTGTCTTTCTTTTCACCAATCGCTTATGAAGGAATGGTTAATAATGTTCCTAAATAAATCAAGAAATAATGACATATCACTTTCATAGAGACCACCCTACAACAAGCACAATTCATTGATTTACTTCGTGGAATACAATTCGGAGAAATTGTTTTACACAATAACTTATCTGCTAGTTAGAATGGACTCTGCAAAACTATTTTTACTGATTTCAACTGTCAAACTCTCTTCGTAAGCTCGTCCTGGAAATTCTGAGTGACCATGAAAAGTTTGAGACTCAGAGAAGTGTAACTCAAGTTGCAGAATTAACTTTTGTAATCTATCGGGATTTTTTTTTTTTTTTACAAATCCTTAAGAAAAGAATAGCATTACATCAACAAGTCCGTTAACTGAACAACGATGATCTTGTTTTTAAGGTAACCGGGCACTAGAAGCACATTGAGGCTACCCCATATGTACTGACAAACCCTATAAACCCAACTTAATATAGAGAAAGTTGGGTGTACAGGGGTACATTATTTTCCTTTTTAGGGGGTTCAGAACACCAACAATCTATATTTGGACTAGAAAAAAAAATCACATCATGAAAACACGCCTGCCTGATTTGACCCCTAGACAGTGGGTAGTCGTTAGAACCACGTCACCGAGGCGGTTCTAACCAGTACCCACAATCTATGTTAAGAGCAGAAATATGAAAAATTCTGATTTTTTTTTATCGGACAATTTTCAAATGAACTGAAAATTCTAGTTCATGAGATTTCAACACATAGATGTTTTATAATGATCCTACCGGGAAATGGGAAACTGGAATCAAGTATTCCTGCTTTTTACATTGACCTTCAGTTATTAGAATAAACCCATATATACCTATATGAAACATTGGCAAATAGTGCAGACCCAGATTAGACGCCGCATCTGATAAAGATCTAAACTGTTTGTTCAACGTACATGCATTTTTGTTAACTGACTTACCACAAAAAATGGCATCTCTAGGCATAGAAATTAACCACTCCAGACTTATAAAGGTGGACCAATGGGTTAATCAAAAGGACGAAAGTGAAAGTAGGATCTGTTTCTACTGTGACTTTTTTTCTTGGTTTGACTTCTTGGAAACGCTTTATAAATAGATATCTGGAAACGCTTTATAGATAAACATTTTCTTATTTTTCCTAGAAAACAGGACTTGACATCTCATGATAATTTCATCCATAGGAGACAATTTGCATGAAATGTCAAATCCTGTTTTCTAAAAAAAGAAAAAAAAAAAAAAAAAATATTTCAAAATGTCGTCTGTTGAAAATTTATCACGATGTATGTACATATACAATATGGCATGAATAAAAACTACGAGTGACGTAACTGAAGAAAAGAAGTTCTTCTAGTAATTACTACTGATTTCAATATTCATTAGACTTTGGAGTGGACATGATACTCAATAACTGTCAAACCCTAACCAATTTCAAAGCTGTTGCTGCATCCTTTGAAGATTATGATGTCACAAACTGAAAAGGATTGAAAAGTATTTGACCAAATATGACACAACAGGTATCCAATCAGATACTATTTCCACATTTCAGTAACTAACACCTGTCCAATCACATGTCAGTCATCTGTGACAAGTCTAGAGTACAAAGAAATTGGTGAAGTTTGATGTACCTTTCTAGTGCACTGACCTCTGAAATTACATCAGAATGTACCCCTTTGATCTGCTGCATTTGACTGAAAGTCTAATGGATATTGAAATTGGTAGTAATGTTAATGCATGGATTCCGATTTTGATGGAAGAAAGGAAAAAAGCATTCGGTGTGTTGGACTCCACATTTCCTGATCGATCAATAAGACTCACTGCCACCAGGCATGCGTCGCAGGGGCAACGTCACATCAACGTTGGTAATGAGGTTGCACCGACATTAACCCATTTAGTACCGGAAACCCATAAACGGGTACCCTGGCAAACAGTGCAGGCCCAGATCAGACACCGCAGAACGCGGCGTCTGATCAGGGCCAAAACTGTTTGCAAAAAGTTCAGCCATTTTCCAAAAGAAATTTGACGAAAACACAACCTGACAGCCCTAAATTTTGAAATGGACTCCTGTTATATATAGGGAGGAAGATTCCATTTGGTACAAAAAGGGTCAATATGACGTTGCAGTCAAGACATGGCGTAACATCAACGTCAATAAGACGAAGTTTTAACGTCATATGCCTGCTGGGTAGTATCACCTCAGTTTTCAGACTCCGATCCTTATGAACATCTTCACTTGATTTTTTTCTAGATCTATGCGATTTTCGAGTGCTGCAAGAACACTCGCAGATTTAATCAACAACGAGCACTACGACAGCATTGTTATTCAACAGAACTTTTCGGTTTTTGAGACATGTGCAGTGGGATGAGTCGGATTCTTTACCTAAATTCAATATATAGTCGATGTGCTCCAAAGGGGAGTTAATGATTAAGGGACATCCGTCAAAATTATCGGCAATCCGTATGACCGAGTGAGTAACTGTTGTGTGCGGGTCAGGACAGACAAAGCGGCTTAGCCGATAATCAAAAGTCAAATACAGCTTATTATACTCTGTTTTTTTTTTATTATTTTTTCAAAGTATATCTAGGTACTTAAATGGTGTGCACTGATTGTAGTTCGATACGTATTTTTATTTTATTTTCTAAAAATAGACAAAGGTACTTTAATGACGTATTGATACAAATATAATTAATCATAACCTATTTTGTACTGAATGTAATATTATCACTTGTCTGACGAAGATTTCATTTCGAAATCCCGGTTCAAAATTAAGGCGCATCAGTTAGAAATATAGGAATTAATTTAGGAAAAATGGGCTTACTTTCGACAACAGTGAAGCCCGCAGTGAAGGCCGTGGTTAGACGCCGCCTCCAAGATTCGCCAATGACCCATTATGCGGTCGCCCGTATAAAATGGGAACTTTCCTTATGCATATTCAATTAACTTTTCCAGTTTTGTTTGTAATTTAAGAAAGATCATTTTGTATTTTGATTACAAATGAAACAAAACATGTAATCAAAATGCGGAAATAATGACATGAAAGATTAGTTTTGAGACAGCGAGCATGAAAAGTCAACAAACAACGGACTATCCGTGTTTGTGCGGAGTCATATTTCAAAAGTAGTGGAAGCCGGAAGTTCGGACGTTAAAATTGTAAACATGCAGAACGACGAAGAATGACAGAAGGAATCTGTCATTAAAAACGGAAACTTTACAATCTCAAAATCAAAATCATCGCGTTTATCATAAATTTTGCAAGGAACAAACCCATCTACAAAAGATAGACGTAAATCCAAAAACGGGAGAATTTGCTTTATTTAACTGAAGTTCTGGGGGGGGGGTAAATTTGATTGATCAAGCCATCGAAATAGGTATTGTCAATATCTAAAAGTCATATCTGGTTTTGAAATATAGTCAGAATGTTGCTGCGGTATCTCCAGGCATTTAGTTTCTTCTCCAATAGCAGCAAAAGTCAACAAATTGCCTTATCGATTTATACAAACGAAAAAACTCGCCTACCCTTTCTTCGAACTGTCTTCTACGCAGTAATCTGTCATTGCCACAGCCGGTTGTACGGTGTGGTTAGTGATAATTCCTCATCCTTCAGGAAGATTTGATCAATGGTAATGACAAGGTACAAAATATAGGTATTTTCAGCAACAAAGGAGACTTAACTCTTTGAGTAATGTGCGAACAATGTTAGTTTGCAAACTAATTCATGCTTTTATCCCTGAATTATCAGTTTTCGAACTCATCCGATGTTTTATCCCTGACTTACTTGTTTGTAAGTTTTAAAAAGATCTGATCAAAACTGAAGGGGCAGCGGTGATGACATTATCGAAAATAAGTATTTTACGCCAAGTAGGGGACTTTGACTCCGTGATTAAATGACTGACATCGCTAGTTTTCGAACTCGTCCACGCTTTTAACCATGACTTATTCAAGAAATTCCGATGAAAACTGAAGAAGTTACGGTCAAAAAAGACCCTAGGTTGGTGGAGCATTACCTGAGGCACTCAATGGTGTTAATGAAAGGAACATGAATATATATATGGTTGAGGGGTGGGGCTCTGAAAAGTTGCTAAGATATTTGGCCTTTTGTGAAGTGGAGGGGTGGGGCATGGCCCAGATGCAACGCACCCTGTGAGAGTCCTAGATTGCTATCGTTGAATGTATCTTATTATAAGGAACAAGAATATATATAGTTTAGAGGTGGGGATCTGAATGGTTTCTGAGATATTGGGCCTTTTATGAAGTGGAGGGGATGGGTTATGGTGGGGAACCTCATGTTGGTGTCACGAAATGCGACTTATCATATCACCCTGGCAGGCCCCTAGGTTGCTGTTACTGAATGTGTCTAATCATAAGGAACAAGAATATATATGGTTAAGGGTTTCAGAGATATTGGGCCTTTAATGGAGCATGGTCCTGGCGCATCCCGGGGGACCCCAAGTTGGTGTGACTGAACACGTCTAAGAATATATATATATGAAAATCAAAGTAAAGCACGATACAGGCAATTAAATAGACAAATGAACTCGAACCACGGATCTCCTGCATTCCGGGCAGACGTGCTAACCATTACACCACCGCGGCCTTCCGACATTGTACGCCAATTTTAACATTTATAAACCTTCAACGTCATTAGCGCTATTTAGAGACCTTTCATTTACCGCCATAGGCGACCCTATCATTTTCGGTTCTTTTTTTAACCTACGGACGGCGGCCATTTTATTCTGTTTATTTATTTATTTATTAGATTTACAAATGTTCTACTGTATCGGAGTACGTATATGAAAATCAAAGTAAAGCACGATACAGGCAATTAAATAGACAAATGAATTAGCGCACAAAAATCGGTCGCACCGCAACCGCGACTCGAACCACGGATCTCCTGCATTCCGGGCAGACGTGCTAACCATTACACCACCGCGGCCTTCCGACATTGTACGCCAATTTTAACATTTATAAACCTTTAACGTCATAAGCGCTATTTAGAGACCTTTCATTTACCGCCATAGGCGACCCTATCATTTTCGGTTCTTTTTTTAACCTACGGACGGCGGCCATTTTATTCTGTTTATTCATTTATTTATTAGATTTACAAATGTTCTACTGTATCGGAGTAAGTATATGAAAATCAAAGTAAAGCACGATACAGACAATTAATAACACCACCGCGGCCTTCCGACATTGTACGCCAATTTTAACATTTATAAGGCCTTCCGACATTGTACGCCAATTTTAACATTTATAAGGCCGCGGTGGTGTAATGGTTAGCACGTCTGCCCGGAATGCAGGAGATCCGTGGTTCGAGTCCCGGTTGCGGTGCGACCGATTTTTGTGCGCTAATTCATTTGTCTATTTAATTGCCTGTATCGTGCTTTGCTTTGATTTTCATATACTTACTCCGATACAGTAGAACATTTGTAAATCTAATAAATAAATAAATAAATATAATAAAATGGCTGCCGTCCGTAGGTTAAAAAAAAAGAACCGAAAATGATAGGGTCGCCTATGGCGGTAAATGAAAGGTCTCTAAATAGCGCTTATGACGTTAAAGGTTTATAAATGTTAAAATTGGCGTACAATGTCGGAAGTCCGCGGTGGTGTAATGGTTAGCACGTCTGCCCGGAATGCAGGAGATCCGTAGTTCGAGTCCCGGTTGCGGTGCGACCTATTTTTTTTGCGCTAATTCATTTGTCTACTTAATTGCCTGTATCGTGCTTTGCTTTGATTTTCATATATATATATATATATATATATAGAGAGAGAGAGAGAGAGAGAGAGAGAGAGAGAGAGAGAGATTAAATATAAATAATATCCACAATGCGGGTAAATATAACTTTGAAAAAATTAAAGAAACACTGGAATAAAAGTTATTTTTCCTGTATTTTTAACAACCGGTTTCATCCATGATGGAATTTTCAAGTTAACAATGATGTTTATTATTGTACGTTAAAGTGACGTAAACGTCAATAGTTATTTATTTTTCCTGGAATAAAAGTTATTTTTCCTGTATTTTTAACAACCGGTTTCATCCATGATGGAATTTTCAAGTTAACAATGATGTTTATTATTGTACGTTAAAGTGACGTTTACGGTAATACAATAGTTATTTATTTTTCCCGTAGCGCTCAATAAAAGCTGACGCTTTTGTGTTTTTGAGACGTTACGTATTTACATATGAGCCGTCGTAAGATAACGGCGTAAAAAGCAAATGAAGTACAGGACACAGCGATCAGCGGAGACTCAGTTCGGCCCGCGCAATCGCGCAATCCGATCAGAATCTTCACCGATCGCATATACATGCACACACCACAGGACACAGGATAAATATCATGCTCAGCCGAGCCGAGCACGAAAAAAAGGTTGCAGAACCTCGGGCCTGATTGAGCCAGCGCATGAAAAATCCCACAAGAAGGTTTGAGCGATCAGTGGAGACTCAGATCAGCCTGCGCAATCGCGCAGTCCGATCAGAATCTTCACTGATCGCATATTACATGCACACACCACAGGACACAGGATAAATTCTATGCTCAGCCGAGCCGAACACGAAAAAAGTTTTACAACCTCGGGGCCTAATTTGAGCCAGGGCATGAAAAATCCCACAAAAAGGTCCGAGTGATCAGCGGAGACTCAGATCGGCCTGCGCAATCGCGCAGTCCGATCGGAATCCTCACCGATCGCATATACATGCACACACCACAGGACACAGGATAAATTTCACGCTCAGCCGAGCCGAGCACGAAAAAAGTTCTACAACCACGGGGCCTGATTTGAGCCAGCGCATGAAAAATCCAACAAGAAGGTTTTGAGCGATCAGCGGAGACCCAGATCGGCCTGCGCAATCGCACAATCCGATCAGAATCCTCACCGATCGCATATACATGCACACACCACAGGACACAGGACAAATTCCATGCCGAGCCGAGCCGAGCACGAAAAAAGTTCTAAAAACCTCGGGGCCTGATTTGAGCCAGCGCATGAAAAATCCCACAAGAAGGCTTGAGCGATCAGCGGAGACTCAGATCAGCCTGCGCAATCGCGCAGTCCGATCAGAATCCCAACTGATCGCATATTACATGCACACAGTACAGGAAACAGGATAAATTCTATGCTCAGCCGAGCCGAGCACGAAACAAGTTCTACAACCTCGTGGCCTGACCCGAGTCAGCGCATGAAAAATCCCACAAGAAGGTCTGAGCGATCAGCGGAGACTCAGATTGGCCTGCGCAATCGCGCAGTCCGATCAGAATCTTCACCGATCGCATATACATGCACACACCACAGGATACAGGACAAATTACATGCCCAGCCTAGCCGAGCAGGAAAAAAGTTCTACAACCACGGGGCCCGATTTGAGCCAGCGCATGAAAAATCCCACAAGAAGGTTTGAGCGATCAGCGGAGACTCAGATCAGCCCGCGCAATCGCACAGTCTGATCAGAATCTTCACTGATCGCATATACATGCACACACCACAGGACACAGGATAAATTTCACGCTCAGCCGAGCCGAGCACGAAAAAAGTTCTACAACCTCGGGGCCTGATTTGAGCCAGCGCATCAAAAATCCCACAAGAAGGTCCGAGTGATCAGTGATGACTCAGATCAGCCTGCGCAATCGCGCAGTCCGATCAGAATCCTCACTGATCGCATATACATGCACACACCACAGGACACAGGATAAATTCCATGCTCAGCCGAGCCGAGCCGAGCACGAACCTCGGGGCCTGATTTGAGCCAGCGCATGAACAATCCCACAAGAAGGTTTGAGTGATCAGCGGAGACTCAGATCAGCCTGCGCAATCGCGCAGTCTGATCAGAATCTTCACTGAGCACATATACATGCACACACCACAGGGCACGATCCATGTAGAGACAAGCAAAATGTACTGCCACGGTTAATTTGAGCATCTTCTGATCGCATAGAGCTTATCGTAGGTTCCATCATGCGCCGGCTCAAACTATTCACACACTTTCACCCCTTCAAAACAATTGATATACAGCAAAATTTCACCATTAAGACCACCTTAAATTAAGACCAAATCACTCACAAAAGTCTGCCGGGAAGGTTTCAGTTAATTTTTCTTTACGTTTTCTACACCTAGTGTCTTCTGCTAAGAGAGCACTGTTCAAAAGTGGTCTTTAAGACCACCCTTGAACAGCCGCAAAGGTGGTCTGTATACAGGAACCTCACTGTAACTATAACTTGAAACTATATAACAACGACAACTCGAAAACGGGTGGTTTGTATACCATTCGAACAAGTTCATGAGTCCCTAGAGAATTTCCAGATATCCATACACTTGGATACGTCGAATAGTTTATCTGATTTTCTAGCTACAAACCAATCCTGCACGAACCCATTGGAATCGCCTCGACGAAGCGACCCAAATGAGTACTTATAAGACACACTTGTTTGTTAAATCATAATGACATCCTGCCGTGATCCCCACAGCGTCTACCGATCCGGCACCACGACAAAACCTCATTATTTCGAACCACCCCTGCAAGAAACAATGTTATGGTCCAAGTGATGTTCGAGCTATCGAAGTTAGACCGTATGCCATGATGCAGCCTTTCGGTGGACCCCCGCTAATCGGGACTCGGGGAATCAGATTGGGCTGCAGAACGCTCCCACGCAGAACCGGAACCGACCACACGTGAGTACTGGAAGGCAAGCTTGCGTAGGCAAGTCGTTGTTAATCGGACCGTCCATGCATTGAACCCTATCGGGATTTAGGCTTCGATTTGACTTTAGACTAATCCGTCTGAATGTCCGTCAAAAAGTGCCACAATAGTTTAAGTTACACCTCCTCAATAATCCATAAAGTGTTGTTGGGGACGCTCAACCTCAAATCAAACAAATGGTCCCACTAATCCAATCGCAGAGCCCTCCATGCACAGACACATATGGGCCATCGCATGACAAAACCCACAAGAAGGCATGAGCGACCAGCGAGGACCCAGATCAGCCTGCGCATCCGCGCAGTCCGATCAGAATCCTCACTGACCGCATGTACCCACTACAAGCCGCGATCCACGGAAAGAGACATAAGCAAGAGCTGTTGTCATAGTGGATTGGTGCGCAGGTTGATCCGAGTCTCCGCTGGCCGCACCGGTCCAACTGTAGGTTCCGTCACGCACCGGCTCATATAATAGTTTATGTATTAATTTCATATAAGTCCCCGTCACGAGAGAACCCATCCCAGATGTCTGCGATGAGACAAGGCACAAACCGACCCGCCAAGTAACATAGTCATCAGGAGACCTGAGTTTCTAGAGCAAAACAATCAGAGATATAAAGGTTTAGATATTACCGAGGTATTGAAAATGCATACCAGACTATGTGGATGCGCAGGCCGATGTGTACAGCCGTCGCTCGCAAACAAAAAAGATGAGGGCCGAGGCTATAGATCACCCCGCGCCAAGTCCGACCGAGCTCGAAATCTTTAATGGTAACAAACAAAAATGTAGATGCAACAGAGCTCCCCCGAGGGGGTGGAAGTTAGATTATAGAAAATAGTAGAGCTGTCCCCCCATCAGCCCACAAACACCAAAACGCGCGTTTCAGCATCCATGAACCAATGAGCAAGACAACCCCAGCTCAGCCGACTCGAACACGAAAGAAAGCTCCACAGCCCCTGCACTAGGTCCTCCCAAACGAAGAGGGCCTATATAGCATTCAGTTGTGGCTTAAACGTCCTGATGAAAGATTTTTCTCTTTGTTTGCGTTGAATTGCATCAGTGTGATTCGCCTTGTAGAAGGGAAAGACGAAGAATTGAGGATACGAATTCGAGCAGTTCGCAATGTGCCCACTTAAAGGGATCATTCTTGTACTTTCGTCTCTGATTTGTTGCCTGTGGATAGTCATACGTTTCCTTAGATCGTTTGTTTCTCCTATATACAGTTCATTGCATCCTCGGCATTGTATCACATATACAACATTTTTCACGCTGCATGACATTGGCGCGTTAACCTTGAATACATGTTCCTTGAATTTAAATTCTGGTCCTTCCAATAAATATGGGCATAAACCACAATTTGAACGTCCGCATTTAGTAACTGTACTGTTGTCTATCTCTGATTCTGTGAATTTCGCACGCGTTAAATTTGTTTTAAGTTTTTTGGTTGCCTTTTACTTTTGATAATGGATTTGTTCAAAAGCGCTTTCTTCATGGTTACACTTTATTGAAGAATTGGGAGACTTGTTCTGATATTTTTGAAAATTTCTGGGTTATGTGGATTGAACGTCGATACGAACGGAACGACTTCTTGGTTATTCCTCTCGCAGGATGATAATATGCTTTCACGGTCCAAAGCGCTGGCCTTTATGATTGCATCGTTAATCACGGCTTTGGGATATCCTCTCATCGTCAAGGAATAAGAAAGTTCTTCCATACGGGTATTGAGGGTTTTATCGTCAGATACTATGGTGCGTATTCTTCGCGCTAGGCTATAGGGTACATTATTCCTCGTATGCTTTGGGTGGCACGATGAATATAATAAATACTGTTTGCTGTCTGTAGTTTTGTAGAATATATCAGTCTCTAATCTTTCACCTTTCTTTATTATCATCGTGTCAAGAAATGATAAACTTGTATGGTTCGCCTCAAACGTGAACTGTATTGAGGGATGGAGTGAGTTTAAAACCCCCTCGAGTTCTGTCAGTTCAGTCTCGCTTCGAGTAAACAGTACAAAGCAGTCATCAAGGAAACGTTTCCAGTTATCTTCAAAGTAATACTTGAATTCCTCGCCAAATGTGTCCCCTATCTTTGTATACAATGATTCTTCTAAATACGCTAATACCAAAGTAGCATATACTGGAGCACATTTGGTCCCCATGGCAGTTCCTTGTAGTATTTATTATTGAAACAAAATGTGTTGTTTTCAAGAATGAACTTATATTGAAACAAAATGTGTTGTTTTCAAGAATGAACTTAATACCAGACACGATGAGATTGGGATTAATTCGTCTATGAAGTGTTTGTGGAAACTTTTCCAACCAGTATTCTATTGCCTTGAGTCCAAGATCATGCGGAATGTTAGAGTATAAACTAACCACATCAAAAGACACAAGAATAGTATCGTCTGGTATCCGTGTGGGTAGTTGTGAAAGGAAGTCCATAGTGTCTCGTACATAGCTTTTTACATGTTTGGTATATGGGCGCAATAATATATCAATGAATTCACTTAACCTATGCGTCTCACAGGCTGGCCCAGCGACTATGGGTCTAAAACTTAAGTCACTAGGTGCGTTAATTGTCACATAGTTTGACGTTGCATTATTGCAGGTATGTGTTATGTCTGTACATTTATGGACTTTCGGAAGTCCGTAAAAAATGCTTTGTTTACATTCAAAATTAATAAGGTAGTCTTGTTCTTTCTTCGTTAAGCACGATTTATATTCTTGTATCAGTTTTTTATATCCGCGAATTATTGCCTTTTGTGGATTTGAGGTTAGTTCTTCATAATAGTTTGTATCGTTTAACATGTTTTCAATGTGTTGAATTTATCCTGTGTCCTGTGGTGTGTGCATGTATATGCGATCAGTGAGGATTCTGATCGGACTGCGCGATTGTGCAGGCTGATCTGAGTCATCACTGATCACTCGGACCTTCTTGTGGGATTTTTGATGCGCTGGCTCAAATCAGGCCCCGAGGTTGTAGAACTTTTTTCGTGCTCGGCTCGGCTGAGCGTGAAATTTATCCTGTGATCTAGCTCCCTCAGATTATTTCCTGTTTCCAAACATGAAAAAGCACTTGGCTGTGCAGCATTATCGGTCAGACGAGGAGGTGATAGCTGCTGTGAGTTTTTCAGGGACCAAGATGAGACCTTCTATACCACTGGGATCCAAGGACTCCAGCATTGCTGGAGGAAGTGTGTGGATAGGAAGGGAGACTATGTTGAAAAATAAGGCACTTTCAGCATGGACAAACCATTGGATCTTGGTCAGGCTCAGAACTTTTCAGCCTGCCCTCGTATATGTTATTATTGAGGAATCGTCGAGTTGTAAAAGCATTTTCACTGAAGCATTTTCACTGTGTTGATGCAGCCGGCCTCGGTAGCTCAGTCGGATGCGCGTCTGACTGGTGATCAGGAGGACCCGGGTTCGATACCTGCCGGGGTCGGCAACATTCTTTCGTGGAGATTGATCATGAAATCTTTTGTACGGTCATTTCCGCATACTCAAGAAGGGCAGTTGTCAGTTTCTGGCGAAAGAATGTGCACTGTCCTGGTTAACTGCTTACGTATAAGCAAGCCCATGAAAAGTGTGGATATTAAAGCTCAAAAATGACCTAAACAGTGTTGACTGGGCTGTTAAACTTCAATACAAACAAACAAACTCAACAAGATGGGCGGGGTCGTATATATAAATAAAAGGCGATCGCTATTGACAGCCGGCTGTCGATAGCGAATTCGCTATTGACAGCCGGCTGTCGATAGCGAATTCGCTATTGACAGCCAGCAAACTAAATTGATGAAAAATTGGTATTTAGCATACTTATATGCAAATTTATTGTGTTTTACTTTATCCACATTTATGAACATATATTTCAATATAATTTATTACATAATGGCTTCAGCTACTGTGTTTATCCAGTCAGTTGGTCTTTACAAAGGTAGTGATATTACCAGCCGTTCCAATGATTTGTTGACTTTCTATCTTCTGATATATATCATTTCTATGACTAAGAATATTGTGAAGCCTTATTAATCTTCTTAATGCAAACAAATATTTAGTACTGCTTTGCCTATGACTGAGGTCATTGTTGGTGGAAATTCCTGATTTTTTTCACAAGTTATCTATGCATCACATCATGGCCAATCATACATATGGAAAGTGAACACTTTTATAGGACAAACTGACATAGTAAAACTCCCTGGCCCATAACGATTAACCTTTGTCCTACTGAACGAATTTAATTTTTCCAAACCATTTTCTGTCTCTTTACCAAACAAATTTGCAGAATATAATGAATTTGTCAAGTTCACAAACTGAATAACAAACATCCTGATCAGTTGGCTTATTCAGAGGCCATCTGATCTGGACTTACACTGTTTGCAATATGTAGGGTTTGACGTGATCATCAGAACAATGGAAATTGATAATAAGTGATCTGTTGGCGGCCCCTCGGCCATAGGGGCTTGAAGAAATATATGGGCTGCATGATGCTTCCACGCAGAGCTGAATCCAGCCCACACACTAGTACTGGTAAACCGCTTAAAGGATCTAAGCCTGTCCAGGAACCGCAGTGTGAGGCGGACCGTCCATGCTAATAAACCCTATTGGTTTCATTGGGTGACAGGGCTTGAGATGTCATTTCATCTCAATGTAGGGTAAAAGTCCCACATATTGGAAGCAAAGTCTCCAAAATGACCTTTACAGTGTTGAAGGGGACATTACACTTCAAATCAAACAAAAGTGATCCGTTGGAGATGTAGATAGGACAATCCACAATGTTATTTTACAGCCCATTTAACATTCTTTGAGAGCTCTAGATCCATTTTGTCCAGTCAATAGTTAAAGAACAGATACATGTCTACTGACAATCAGACAAATGGACCTTGGTGTGGACATCAGTTTTCCCTTGTAAGGCTTTTGCAAAGGTGGGCTTAGAGGTCTAAATGTCTCTCAGACTAAATGCTAAGTAAACTGTTACAAAAGTCTGATGTGAAACTGAACTACACCACAGCTCTAGATAAGGAGGAAAACCTAGGTATTTAGATAAACTTTCCTTATATCTATTAACCAAGACTGGTGTTAACCCGGCGTTGGAAAAGCCTCAACAAGACAGTTCTAACACGTACCCATAACATATTTTGATACCAGAAGTAATCTTGGCATTCCTTCTCCAGAGCTCTAATGTGGCTTCTGCTATGTTGGGAAGATAAGGCTGTTATGTATGACATGAAATGAACAGTCTTTTTGTTTGTGCACATATACTCAACTGTACATTGCTCCAGATTAGCAGCTCCAATTTATTTTTATCCAATTTTGGAATTAAAAGAAAGGTCCCATTGTTCTCATAGATTCATATGCATTTGTACAAGTATATTGGAAAACCTTTTGGATCCAATGTTTATCAATCCATCCAAAGTTATAAAGCACAGTAAGCTCTTCAGTGCTGAAGTCTAAATGACAATCACAGACGTGTCTGAAAACTGGGTAACGGTTAGTTATAATAAAAAAAAAACTATGCTATTTTTAGTGGCTATTCTTATTAATGTGAGTTAAGTGTTGCATCTAGATAGAATCAGGACTAAAAGGGGGAGTTCCAAATCTGCCCACGCACAGATTTTCTTGAAACTTCAATTGTTGTTTACTTGAGGACTATCAACTATATATATAACTTTGTTTCATTTGATAAATTACTATAGGTCTCGGGAGAGCTCCCTGGGGTAGTCCCCTGTAGAGGTCATACACACCTGGGATCTTTTCAGTCTTAAATCAATAGGAATGATTATTTTCAAATTTTGTTGCTTTGAATGGCAACAGAACTCTATAAGGATTAATCTAATATAAAAAAGGTAAATGTGTCTATGTCTTTTAAATTTTCTGACAAATTTATTTACAAAATTTCTTCTACTTTTCATGAAAATTTATAAAAAATAAGATTTTCATCATAAGTATTAGATGTGTTACTGATTTTGTCACCCCAAGATATTGCATATAAAATAGGCCACATATATCCTCTATATAGCAAACAAATTTCAAAAAAGTCAGAAACCGGTAACATTGTTTTTGAGTGCTAGATATGGGTTCAGGTCTATTTTTGTGCTAAAATCAGTTGCAATATGAGGCGACAAGACTTCCTTCAAGTGTATTTTTATTGGGTTTCTAATGACCATTTAGTGCCACCTTATCATACAAAGCTTAGCATAGGCATTTATGTAATAAAAACTCATCCCCCCCCCCCCACACACACACATTACCCCCCCCCCCCCAAAAAAAAAAAAAAAAAAAATGTTTACAGACAGGAGTTTTGGTTTGACTTTTAAAAAGTAAATCAGAACATACATTAGCAAAGTACACAAGTACAATCCAAACATTTTAAAGAGAAAAAATAAAATTCATTCCTGGCTGTTCATGATGAATGTGTTGACAGTATTGCAAAAATGATAATCCTCAAACAAATATATTATGGAACAATAGGAATAAGACAAGGTGTTTTGTTTGGTCTTTCTGTATATTTTTAAACCCTGAAATATAAAGGCACTAGATGTCAGTAATACGCAATGACATATTGAATCTGCTTAATAAATTACTTTCATATTCCTATTTTTTTTTTCATTAATTATTTTTGTTGTTGTCATTTTTACTTCTTTAAAATAAAACAGCAGCCAATAAATTGCAAACTGTGAAGGAACAGACTGATTTTTCGATTTGTTCTAATGATTGATTAGGCCCCCGTTGATCGGGGCTTGAAGAAATAGACGCGCTGCGTGATGCTTTCGCGTGGAGCTGAAACCGACTGCACATGAGCACTGGTAAACCGCTTAGAGGATCTAAGTAGAAGTCAAACAAAGATCAGGAATCGATACAATTAACTTACTCCACCCATCAAAGACAAAAAAGGGAAAGAAACACCAACATGAAGCGACCAGACCATAATGGAAACCTAAACAAAGGAAGGCCATAAGGACAGCTACTTTCCCACAAAATGGCCATATGGCCATCCAAAATAAAAAGACACAAGTGATACACACAGTAAGTAACAAACAACAGCATAAATAAACCGCCATAGAAGAACCGCCTTGGAGCGGTCAGTGGAGAGAATTCCACTGGGGGGCTTAAATCGATTTTACATGGCCACAATCCTCGCCCTTACTTCTGTGGCGATTTAGACAAATAATTTGTTCAGTCCGCATGACTGCGCCTGCCCAGGCGAAGCGGTGCAAGTCGGTCAGTCCATGCTTATAAACCCTATTGGTTTCATTGGGCGACAGGGCTTGAGATGTCGTTTCATCTCAATGTCAGGTAAAAGTCCCACAAACTTGGAAGCAACGTCTCCAAAATGAACTATACAGTGTTGATTGGGGCGTTTAACCTAAAATCAACCAACCAACTAATGACTGATCGGTCCATGTGTTGGTAATTTTTTCTTACATCACTTGGTCAAAGAGACTCACACTCGGCTCCCCCACCAAAGATTTTGTGAGATCATGAAAACCATTTTCTGCATTTTTTCTAGGTTCATTATAACAGCTGCAAAAGCGTAACCTGCAATGTCTTAGTCTTCAAAATAAATGCAGAGCTAATCACAATGTAACTAGTTGTAAAATTGGCATTTGGTATACACTTCCCTAAATGAAATAGATGGAAGTTAAGTAGCTGTAACCAATGCCTTTGATAGCTGATATTATATTTACATGTTGAAATACCATTCGCATTTTAGTCATCTGTATGCAGTACCTGTCATCTATGTTAAGTTTTCTAGCTGTGTATTCATCACTTTTTGAAAATGGCGTAAACCAGCTGTTAGCTGTACTATAAACATATTCTGAACCAAAATCTGCAGTTGGCTTTATATTTTCCTATAATACTGATAGCAAATATACCGTTTGCTCTTTTCTTCCTCTGAAATTGTTCGAAAGCTGAACTGAATAGTCTTCTCGATTATACTAGTTCATGATACTAAAAAAATAACTGGTTGTTTTCTGGATCATATTAAGAATATATATAATATAACTTTCTGGCACCGATTTGCACAGCAGGCAACATTTGTTTGTGCTTTAGTTGCGGGGGCATTGTTAGAGTGACAAAAGAGCCAACTCGCTTGTGTTTCCATTTTATCTACAGTAATCTGTGTATACAGCGGGCCAAAAGATCAGAAAATAATGTCTGTGTTATTATGACAGACCTGGCTCAACCATACTAAAACATCATTACTCTTGGCCATTCAAGCAAGCTGTGTCATAATGACACTGTCATTCAGGTATGACAATCAGACTTTTCAAACTTTTTAAGTAGACTGCATCAGTTCAGAGAGTCGAGCGAAATTGTCTGGTTTACAGAACCATCCATTTTACTTGCCATTTCAACAATCTTTGTCAAAATAAGCTTCAGCAGGCTTTAGGATTATTTTAAATGCAAAAACGCCTGTTAAGAAATGAAATATTATTTTAATAAAAGCCGATTGAAATGTTAATGAACACTCAAAATTAATTGTGTTTTTGGTGTTCCCCAGGGTACCATAAATAATACAAATGCTGATTAAATGAGCTCATACTATACAATCAAGGTTTAAACATACATATATTCATGTGTGTATATATATTGGTGAGCAATTTCTCAATTGAAAATGTTATACCATATCTACAATGGTTTGAAAAAAAATAATACAAAATCTGACCAGTACTATTCAAAGTTCAAATGCAGTATGTTACCGGTCTCAGATTTTCAAAAAAGTTTGATAAAATGTTCTACACATATATGGGCAATTTTCATATTAAAATGATGGGGTGACAAGAACTGCAACAATGTGAAATCAAAAGTCAAACATACTCCAAAAGATTTTATAGTTGTGAAATCTGGGGTCTGCTCCATATGAAATTGATCATCGTCTGTGGAACTTCAACTGAACAATAGCAAATGTGATACAAAAATAATCACAAATGACTATAGCTGTGCCTGAGAACAAAATAACTTCAAATTATAAGAAGCTGTTATGTATTTAACACTTGTTTGAGGGTACCCCTATTTTCGGATGTGGAAATAAACAAAACATTGTATATTTATAAAGAAAACAGATATGAGAGTGAAATAGCTAAATAATGAATAGTCATTTACCAGGCATTAATTATGCACAATATCATGGAAATCTGTGCGTGGGCAGAACCCTATGGAAATTTACTATAGGCTGGAACTCCCCCTTTTGGGTTTGGGCTTGGCAAACAGCATGAACCCAGGTCAGGCACTGCAGAATATGTCATCTGATCAGGGTCTTCTCTTTTGCTTAATAAACAGGGACTTAAAGGGTCAAACGAAACAGTTTAAGCTTCAGTCCAGGACTATTTTCCTTGACAACACTGTCGATCCATTGTATTCAGCAGGATATGGGTTATGGGAACTGTACCAAGGTTGTAAAAATTATAGCTATGGGTCAAGAACTGCCTCCTTTAGAGAGGTCTTGGGTGGGTCAAATATTTTACACAGACTGCTATGCATGAAAAAATATGGTGTATACAGGTTTAAAGGGTGGGGTTTAAAGGGTTGTCAGTTCCACACTTGTTAATGTGAAGTCAACACATTTTGTATGGGACACCCCAAAACAGGGTGCAGGTGTAAATAGTGCAGGTGTAGATCAGATGTCAAAAATGAGGCAACTGATCAGGGTGTATACTGTTTGCAAAAAGATCAGCCATTTTCAAAGTCGCTATCGAGGCTATTATACTATCTAAGTCATTACGAAAACACACCTTTTCAAAATCGAACATTTTACACCAAAAATGAAATTTTTCAGATAAACTTATGATAGTTTTCATATTTCTGCTGAAAACAGTGATTGTGGGAACTTGTTAGAACAGCCTCAGTGAGGCAGTTCCAACCAGTACCCACAATCTAATCTATATTTTGATCAGGAATATGGAGAAATAATGTATACCCCTGTAAACGCCAGTTTTACTGCATAAAAAGTGGGGTTTCAGGAGGTCAGAATTATAGAGGCATACTTGGATCTCTGATTTCTGACCACAGCTGTCCAATTTGGAAACCGGGGTAGGATAATGTAACCACATTGGAGTCTTCAATGTACTCGTAAAAACTCTTCACTTGACAATTGTAAAAATAATTGCATATACATTATTTAGACTCCTTTATTTATTAATAATCTATAAAACAAAATATTTATTTATTCATTAGCTCACCAGAGCTGTAGGCTCTGGGGGACCTTATAGGATAGAAAGTTGTTCGTCTGCGTCCTCGTCAGGCTTCGACATTTTCAAACGAAGCCACTGGGCCGATTGAGCCCAAATTTCATCTGTAGCATCCTTGGGCTAGGAGATTGAAAGTTTGTGTTTTTAATGAAAATCGGCTCATTAGTTTGGTTACTATGGAAACTTAAGAGTTTCCATAGAGTTATTGTTTGTTTGTTTGAGGTTTAACGTCCCCGTCAACACTGTGAAGGTCATCTTGGAGATGTTGCTTCCAATTTTGTGGGACTTTTACCTGACATTGAGATCTCAAGCCCTGCCGCCCAATGAAACCAATTGGGTTGATAAGCATGGACGGGCCAACTCGCACCGCTTTGCCCGGGCAGGCTTAGATCCTCTATGCAGTTTACCAGTACGGGTGTGAGGGTCAGTTTCAGCTCTGCGTGGAAGCATCATGCAGCCCATCAATTTCTTCAAGCCCCAATGGGCGGGGGCCGTCCATAGACTTATAATGGGGAAAATAGAAAAATGGCATTTACTGCCAAACCTTGCAGATATTTTGACAAAACTTATATAGAAATATTCCTTGTATGAGCCTCTTTTAGCCACATTCTTTTATGCCAACCTGGGGATCCCTCAGGGTGTGCCTGACCATTCTCCACCCCTCCAGTGCATAAAGGCCATATATCCAAGAAATCATTCAGATCCCAAACTCCTAAAGGGTATATTTTCTTTTTCTTATGATAAGACGCATTCAGTAACACAAACCTGGGGGTCCTCTGGGATGTGCCGGGTCCATGTCCCACCCTTTCCACTTCGTAAAAGGCCCAATTTCTCAGAAACCGTTCAGATCCCTACCCCTAAACCATATATATTCTTGCTCCTTACGATAAGATGCATTCCAGTGATATCAATCTAAGGGTCTCCCGGAGTGTGCCGGGGCCATACCCCCCCCTCACCCCACCCCCCTCACTTTATAAAATGTGATACATCTCGGAAACCTTTCGGATCCCCACCCTAAAACCACATATATTCTTGCTTCTTTTGATAAAACGCATTCAGTGACACCAACCTGGGGGTCGGCTGGGATGTGCCCGGCCATGCCTTTCTCCCTCCATTTTGTAAAAGGCCCATATCTCTGAAATCGTTCAGATCCCCACCCCTAAACCATATATTCCTTGTGATATGACCCATTCAGTGATACCAACCTAGGGGTCTCCCAGGGTGCGCCGGGGCCATGCCCCACCCCCCAACTCCATAAAAGGGGATATATCACAGAAACTGTTCAGATCCCCACACCAAAACCATATATATCTTGTTTCTTATGACAAGACGCATTCAGTGACACCAACTTGTGTGTCCCCTGGGATGTGCCCGGGCCATGTCCCATGCCCTCCACTTTGTAAAAGGCCAAATATATCAGAAACCATTTAGAACCCCACCCCTAAACCATATATATTCTTGTTCCTTATGATAAGACACATTCAGTGATACCAATCTAGGGGTCTTCCAGGGTGCGCTGGGGCCAAGCCCCACCCATCCACTTCATAAAATGCCATATATCTCAGAAACTGTTCAGAACCCCACCCCTAATGCATGTATATTTGTGTTCCTTATGACAAGACTCATTCAGTCACAACAACCTGGGGAGTCTTTGTGCGAGGGCAATGTGTCGATGCCATGGCCCACCCCTCTACTTCATAAAAAGCCGTATATCTCAGAAACCATTATGATCCCCACCTCATAATAATATATACCGGCCCCGATAGCTCAGTTGGTAGAGTGTCTGCTCCGGGGAACGGGAGGTCACGGGTTCGATACCCGGCCTCGACATACCAAAGTCATTAAGAATGGTGCTAACTGCTCCTCGCTTGGCACTCAGATTTACGGGGTAGAGCTAGGACTGGTCGACCCAGTGTCAGGATAATGTGACTGGGTTAGGTATCATGCAATGTGTCTGGGACATGATACTGCAATATAAAAGTGAGCATTGAGCTCCGTCGCAACCAGACACCGTCGTGATATGACTGAAAAATTGTTGAAAGCGACGTTAAACCCGAATTCACACACACACACACACATAATAATATATATCCTTGTTCCTTGTGATTAGACAGTTTCAGTCACACCAAATTACAGGGGTCATTCTTCTCCTCTTCACTTCATAAGAGGGCCTCATATCTCAGAAACAGTTCAGGTCCCCACTCCTAAACAATATATTTTGATAAGATACATTCAAGGACAACAATCTTGGATTTTCTGGGTCTCCAAGGGCCATGCTCCAACCCCTCCATAGCTTAAAAGGCCTTATATCTAAGGAACTGTACACATCTCCACCCAATAACCATATATTTGTTTGTTTGATTTGATGTTTAACAACCCCATCAACACTGGCAAGGTTATTTTGGAGATGTTGCTTTCAATTTTGTGGGACTTTTACCCGACATTGTGATGAAATGACACCTCAAGCGCTGCCCCCCAATGAAACCAATGGTGTTTATAAGCATGGATGGGCCGACTCGCACCGCTTTGCCTGGGCAGGCTTAGATTCTCTAAGTGGTTAACCAGTACTGGTGGGTGGGTCGGTTTCAGCTCTGCGTGGAAGCATCATGCAGCCCATCTATTTCTTCAAGCCCCAATGGGCGGGGGCCGCCATTATATTCTTGTTCCTTATGATAAGACACATTCAGTGATATCAGCCTGGGCTCTGTTGGGTCCATGTCCCTCCAATTCATAAAAGGCATAATATTTCAGATACATACATAGTCCACATTGAATTGGGCTTCTTTTTTGGAGACTTTATATTGGATAATTTAAAACCATACATGGCTGCCCATGGTCAGTACCCGCCTGAGCACTGGTGATCATAGTGACCCATGGGCCTCTTGGTTATTTATTTATTTTAGCCACAGCATGGAGTTTTTGCCTTAAGTGTAATGAACACTTAATTAGTTCAATTTTCTTATTATTATTCTAATGAAAAATTTCCATTTACAAGTATGAAAAAAGTTAAATAGTTCACTTTAATCATGTTAATATTCTATAATTATTTCATTTTAATTCATGCATTCATGTTTTTTTTTTTTATCAGATTATAATCATTTACATGTAAGTATATATATCCAATATCTTAGCTGGCTGCCAATAGCGAATTCGCTATTGACAGCCGGCTGTCAATAGCCACTTCCTAAATAAAAAAGGGGAATTTACAATGGGTATACTTTTCTTATTCCTGCTTAAAACATGTACATGTACTGTAGGTACTTTTTGAGACCTCCCAATTAGGCGATTCTGAGGAGCACCCGCAATCAGTGTGTGTTTAAATTTAAGGTCCCATCAACAGCTCAGGTTATACGGTGACGGAACTTCGGTTTTAAGACTCAGCTTAAAGCCTGGGGACAATCGGGAATGAACCCCCGACCCCTGGCTTAGACAACAGATGTTTCAAAAAAGAGAAATTGCTACAACTGCCTCTGCAAATTTCACCGACCTAGATGGCTTTCAGCCCTTTGGTTAGGATTTATGTGATCCGTTGTGAAATCAAAGTATTGAAAGTACTCAGAGAATTTATGAGACATAATTACATTGTCAGCGTTAAATCAAGCAGCAAATCAAATTCCAAACTTTTTGACCAGGTCCAGGGTGTCCCAGAGAATTAGGATGGCGAAATTGTAAAAGAAGCATAGTTGTCATATTAATTCCAACGAATAAATAAATGTGTCTGCTCATTTTCAATGCTTATTCTGTAAACTTCAAGTTCTGCTGAAAAGTCTAATGGACAAGACAATATCAACTTGCGCATTAAGTTCGGACATCAAACACTGTCAACACTGGTGGGTTAATTGTCTCTGAGTTTATATTCTAAAAAAAAAGTCCTAAACGGGGACTTAGAGTGTACTTCTAATCAGAATTCACAATCTGCAGCATCTAATCTTGCCAATTCCGGAGACACTGTTTTACAATTAACAGTTTTCCACACAGCTCCAAGAAGTTGATGACAGGTACAGCGCAGCTATGTTCTAGAAATAACAATTTACTGGATTTCCTACAACTCAGTGACAGGCACATGGACATCAGCACTGAAGGGTTTCTGTGCTTATTCACTGTAGATTGAAACAATCGACCCAAAAAGGAGAATAACTTCAGATGATTTTTGTTTGATTTGAGGTTTAACATCCCCATCAACACTATGTAGGTCATTTTGGGGACGTTGCTTCAAATTTTGGGGGGACTTTTACCCGACATAAAGATAAATGCCCTACCATCCAAACAAACCAATAGGGTTTATATGCAAGGGCGGGCGGGTGGGCCTACTCGCACCACTTTGCCTGTTTCTAAGCGGTTTACATACCAGTACTTAAGTGAGATCAGTTTCAGCTCTGTATGGAAGCACCATGTCGCCAAGCTTCGATGTGTTGGGGCAAAAGTCAAATGAAGTCGTTTTTTTATTTTCTACATTTTAGCAGTGTAAACCCTGATAAGACGCCGTGTTTTGTGGTGTTTTGTGAACTAACGAATGACGTACAAAAATGACACAACTCATCTACCTATAAATGCCAAATGTCTTTACTCTGATACTGGTACACATAAACAGTAAATTCCCTGATCAGATGCCATAGAATGTGATGTCTGATCAAAGTCTTCACACTTTGCCTAAATTACGGAACTTCATACAAAATTCACAGCAAATAAAATCTAGAGCTACATTATATATGACATTATATAAAACATTATGTCTCCATCTGCCTGACCCCACCACTGCTTGCAGATCTTACGGGTTTGAAATGCTGAAATTTTCCCAAGTCAGCAACTCAAGAAAACAAAATCTGATTTAAACAAGAAATATCTTTAAAAAAGATATGCGGCGTAGATTTAATTGGAAGGTTGTTTAGAAACCAGTGCTTCAGCTGAAGTGCACGACCCGCCGGATGCTTTTAGCTTTATGAGTGTTACCATATATGGGTATGGCGGCCATTTTGGTCATGTGACCTGGACCTAAAACGGTTCCCCCAATAAATGCGCCTTATCGTAAGGAGCAAAAATATATCTAATACTTTAGTACTGTATTCTGAATCGTTTGCAGGATAAAATGAATTCTCACTTTTCCAATACAAAAGCATATGTGTCAAAGTTTGACCTAGGCACAAAGAAGGTCAAGGTCAACCCAGGGTCACCATTTTAGCAATTTATGATGGGCCTACGTCCCAGATGTTATTTATCAAGTTTCGTGTAAATCTGCCAAGTGGTTCTGGAGAAGACTATTTTGAAGGGTTTTTACCATATATGGCTTAGCGGCCATTTTGGTCATGTGACCTGGACCCATGAGCAAATTTTTGTTTCCCCCATCCCTTAGAGGCTCCATATGAAATTTGACTTCAATCGGCCCAACGGTTTCCGCAAGTTCATTGGTTAGACCTCATTGATACTATCAGTATGCCAAAAATTGTTTAAATATTCCAAGCGGTTAAGTCACTATCACCAATTTTCACAAACGGGTTACGGGCGGACAGACAGACAGACCATATATGGCTTGGCGGCCATTTGGGTCATGTGACCTGGACCCCATGAGCAAATTTTTGTTTCCCCCATCCCTTAGAGGCTCCATATGAAATTTGACTTCAATCGGCCCAACGGTTTCCGAGGAGAAGCAGTTCGAAAATTTTCACATTTTTCGCCTCGGCGAGGCTACACTAAATGGAATGTAATATTTCGTGAGTTCATTGGTTAGATCTCATTGATATCTATCAGTATGCCAAAAATTGTTTAAATATTCCAAGCGGTTACATGTAAGTCACTATCACCAATTTTCACAAACGGGTTACGGACGGACAGACAGACTGACAGAATGACACGGTGATTTTAGAGCACTCTTAGAAAATCAACCGACTTCAGTCGGTCGCTTTTTCTACGGGTCGTGCAATATGAGCTACAATAGTGACAGCAACAATTGTCTAGCTATGAACTGGTTTACTGTATTCAAACAATTCAGATGTCACGCGAGGAAAAATAGCTTTGCAGAGGGCGGTGTCCCGCCTGTTTGAGCTAAGGTCAATGTAAAAGGTCAAGGTTAAAAACATGACCTCATTTCAAGAGCATATGATCTAAAGTATATGCACAACAAATAAGAAAACGTTATCATTTACTGTTTTTTGAACACAAATTCTAGGGTTAACATTTAGGGTTGTCGCTATGGTGAACGTAAACGCATAGGCGGACGAACAAACGGACGAGCAGACAAACGGACGGAAACTTGATCTTATTAAAACTCAAATTACACTTATTCCTTTTCAGAATTTATATAATATTAATGATATTCGAAAATGTCCATTTTGTGTTAAAATGGAGGACATAAAGTATGCTGAAGACAAATGATACACTGCAACTTTTATTTAGCATATATTGTAAATTAAACATCTGTCAATTTGTAATGCGATTATTACATGTTTTTGTCATGCTATATCATCTATTGGTTTCATTGGGCAACAGGGCTTGGGGTGTCATTTCATCTCAATGTCGGGTAAAAGTCCCACAAACTTGGAAGCAACGTCTCCAAAATGACCTACACAGTGTTGATGGGGACGTTAAACCTCAAAACAAACAAACAAGTCCTTTCGCAGAAAATTCTTCCTTTCGCGAAAGGAACCTTCCTTTCGCGAAATGGTTCCTTTCGCTATATAGACCAACCACGTGAAATTAGGTCAAAATAGCTATTCACCGCAGCAGTTACAGAATTCACTAGAAACACAATTATACATAATTATGACGTATGGTCATCAAAGGACAAGACGGTGAGCAAGCCGAAACTGTATATATTTTTTATTCATGTCTCACATATAAAACGAAACATTTCCTAGGTTAAAACTTCAGTAAACTGTCGTATTTTTGAGTAGATTTATTTATGCAAATCATTGACCAATGAAATGGTCATCTCCTTGGACATGTGGTTTTATTGACCAATGGAATAAAGAAAAATGTAGGACAAAAGCAAAACCATAACGGCTACGCCGTAAAAATCAGCTACTCATCATCTCCTTATTATTAGCCAATAAAGTTTCAAGGCAATCGCCAAAACAGTTGAGGAGATATCTTACTGACAAGGCTAAACAGTTGTGGAGATATCTTATTGACAAGGCTAAAATGCTGTTGAGATATCTTACTGGCAAGGCTAAAATGTTGTCGAGATATCTTAATGTTGCGGAGATATCATACTGGCAAGGCTAAAATGTTGTGGAGATATCTAACTGACATGACTTTAATGTTGTCGAGATATCTTACTGACAAGTAGAAGTAAAACAAAGATTAGGAATCGATACAATTAACTTACTCCACCCATCAAAGTCACCAAAGGGAAAGAAACACAAACATGAAGCGACCAGATCATAATGGAAACCTAAACAAAGGAAGGCCATAAGGATAGTTACTTTCCCACAAAATGGCCAAATGGCCATCCAAAATAAAAAGACACAAGTGATACACACAGTAGGTAACAGACAACAATATATATAAACCGCCACAGAAGAACCGCCTTGGAACGGTCAGTGGAAAGAATTCCACTGGGGGGGGGGGGGGGGGAGAAGGGTTAAATCGACTTTACAATGCCATAATCCTCGCCCTTACCTCTGTCACGGTATACACTAATTTTGTTTAGTCCGCATGAAGGCTTCCTAACTCATCAGTTCCTAATTGGCAAGGCTAAAATGTTGTGGAGATATCTTATTGACAATGCTAAAATGCTGTGGAGATATCTTGCTGGCAAGGCTAAAATGTTGTGGAGATATCTTATTGACAATGCTAAAATGCTCTGGAGATATCTAACTAACAAGGCAAAAATGTTATGGAGATATCTTACTGACATGACTAAAATGTTGTCGAGATATCTTACTGACAAGGCTAAACTGTTGTGGAGATATCATACTGGCAAAGCTAAAATTGGTGTGGAAATATCTTATTGACAAGGCTAAAATGCTGTGGAGATATCTTAATCACAAGGCTAAAATGTTGTGGAGATATCATACTGGCAAGGCTAAAATGTTGTAATTTTAGACACAGGCACTTGGCCCGTTGATTTGTCCGAAAAAATGTCAAAATATGAGTACAAAAATCCAGATTTTTTTTCATGCTGGTATAGAAAGCTAGACAAGGTTCTCAACAAACCAGTGCCATTTTCTCGGTACATATAAAATGACAATTGGCACAGGCACATTTTTTGACATAGGAAGGTATATTTTGAATGAACTTCAACCTAAGACATGCAGAATTTCATTAAAATAATGCAGTTCAAGCCCCATAGTGATCTAAACGTCAAATTACCCCGGATAAACCTTAGTAGGACAACTAACTGTCACACCCACTCAATGGTTTTTCACTGTTTCCCAGCGATTTCCTGCGGATATCCGATAATGTCAGCACAAAAGCCAACATTCTTATAAATAGCAATGAAGATGCTCTCACCTTATGAAAAAGTTTTCTACAGATAACTGGTATTACCAGCAATTTTCATCTTTTTGTGTGTGAGCAGGCATTTCTTTTTGCTGTATTGTTTTCATTCTGTATCTTGAAGATGATGTAATCTGTGCGCTGATTGGCTGAAATTTGGAAACTCCAGCAATTTCGACCAATCAGCGCTCCGATTACATCAGCTTCAAAATAAAGGATGAAAACAATATTGCAACAAGAAATGCCTGCTCGCACACAAAAAAGGCGAAAATTGCTGGTAATAACGGTTAACCGGCAAAAACATTTGCATTAGATGAGAGCATATTCATTGATATTTATAGGTGTGTTGGCTTTTGTACTGACATTGTCGGATTATAACAGGAAATCGCAGGGAAACTGTGAAAAACCATGGAGTTGGTGTGACAGTTAGTTGTCCTACTATTTATATTAACCTTTTACCATATATTATACCATATGCAGGCATGGCGCGCATCTTGGTCATGTGACAACAATCCCACGAACAAACTTTTCATTGTCTTATCCCATAGAGGCTTTTCATGTAATTTGGTTTCAATCCGGTAGATCCAGGTGCTCTGCATTATTTTGTTGAAATTTTGCATGCCTTAGGTTGAACGTCATACAAAATGTACCTTCCTGTGTTAAAAAAATGTGCCTGTGCCAATTGTCATTTAATCTGTACCGAGAAAATGGTGCTGGTTTGTTGTGAACCTTGTCTAGCTTTCTATATCAGTATGAATTTTTTTTTTACTCATATTTTGACTTTAAACACATTCCACATGTTTTTCGGACACATCAACGGGCCAAGCGCCTGTGATTTTAGAAGGTCAATAGGTCCATAACTTTGGTAAACAGAGGCCCATGGGCCACTACGCAGACGGGAGGTCATGTGGTTCATATGCAGGCATGGCGCGCATCTTGGTCCTATCTCATGAGCTACGTCGGTCGGTGGTAAATCGCTTAGAGGATCTAAGCCTGCCCAGGCAAAGCGGTGCGAGTCTGCCCGTTCATGCTTATAACCCTATTGGTTTCACTTGGCGGCAGGGCTTGAGATGTCATTTTATCTCAATGGCGGGTCCCAAAAAATTGGAAGCAACGTCTCCAAAATGAAATCGATCAAACATGTCAGCCTCGATAGCGCAGTGGTTAACGAGACTCATGATCGAACGAGCACCAATATTGCATGCATTCGTTGGTACCACATTGGTTGTGCGTTCGAATCCGGCACCCGGTAACGAGGTGTGTCCTTGGGCAAGACACGCAATGACACTGCCTCACTCCACCCAGGTGTAAATGGGTAGCATTGGTCACTGACTCTCTCGCGCGCACGTGGAAACTTCCATCGCAATCGAACTAAAATAAATGGAGGATCTTACATGAGTGTTCATGTATTATTGAATTTATTAAACGAGTTGAGGAAAAGGGATAAAATGCGAGGCTTTACCGAGCATTTTATCCCTTTTCCTTAACGAGTTTAATAAATTCAATTGTGCACGAGCACGAATGCAAGATATGACATTAAAAACGCATTTTATTCACGATTGTTTACACAAATATCAATATTCCGCCATTAGTAAACGCCTAGTCGTTATGGACGTCGTACATGTAACGTTACGGGACGTATAAACTATACCAAACAAACAACAAACAAGTATATGGTGTAGCATGCCTATCTACTGGAAAATTGTAATATATATTTTTCAATATAGATTGTGGGTACACGTAAGAACCGCCTAGGCGAAGCGGTTCTAACGAGTACCCATAATCCATGTTTTTGAGCAAAATGACAAATAATGTATACCCTGTAAACCCCAATTTTACTATATAAAAGCTGGGTTTACAGGGGTCAAAATGATATTATGACAAAATAACATTATTTCTTGTTATTGAAATAAACACTCCATTAATCCATATATGCCTAGCGTCCTTATGGGGGCATTTTGCAATTGCAGACCCAGATCAGACGCTACGACGAGCGGCGTCTGATCTAGGTATAAACTGTTTGCTGAAAGTGCATATTACTGGTAACAATGCAAACCTGACTCCCCAATAATTGGTCATGAAACACTCCAAAGATTCCGTTAGAATTACATAATCAACCTACTCCGCGTACTTTTAACCCATTTTATACTGCAGTTAATTCCATTTTGTACCGGAAATTAAAAAAACTGGTAACTGGCAACCATGCCGACCAAGATCAGATAACACAGAACGCAGCCTACACTGCATGTTTACGAAAGGTTCAGCCATATAAGGAAGCCACAACTTGAAACCCCTAAGTTTGCTTAACTGATATAAGGTTGATGATTTTTTTCAATACAGAGGCAGCATAAAATTGGTTAATTGTACTGATCTATGAAGGATTTTTATTAAATCAAAAGAGTCTTGGTTTCCGGATCGGGATCAGCATCCGTTCCCGTTTTGAGACCTGTTTGGGGCGAAAAGTCTCTTTTTTACCATTGGCGTGCCTTGTATTCTTCCGCGGATATATACGTCATCAATGCTAAGAACTCCTCTAAACAAAACAAAGTTACTCATTCTTATATTTTTAATGGTGATGATCAGCCTTTCTGTGTAAGATGTGATCAGCCATTTACTGTGAAACATATCTTAATTGACTGTGTTGACTTTTCACCCTCACGTAACTTATATTTCAAAGCTGACACTTTGCAACAACTGTTTCAAGATGTACCTGTTGATAATAGTTTATTCTTAAAAAGAAATTGGACTTTTTCATAAGAGTTATCTGTTTCAGATTTTTATACATTATCATTCTGGTTTTTTTTATTATTATTATTTTTACTTTTAATATCCACATAATTCTTCATACCGTTTAACCATAAACTGTTTGACGCTTATGACCCACAAAGAGGTTTGACGTTGTTAAACACGAAATCATCATCATCATTAAACAAAACAAATCAGTTACTAGGATATGTGCGTTAATGATGCTGATTCATAGAAGATTCCAATTATACTACTCAAAGTTTGATAGGGATCACTTTTTTAATGCAAAATAATTTTTGGATAAATTAATCAGCTGAAACCAAATTTGATACATAATGATAGAAAACATAGCATTCATAAAGACTAGTGATTAATTTTATCAACTGGCACTGCATTCAAGCGTGACAACAACAACCGTCTTGGCACCCAAAAAATTTGCCGTAACACGAAGGGATTTGGATTGATTTTTCTCAAATATCCAAATTTGTTTAGTCAAACCTGCCTAATAATGTGTATGGCATCCACGGGCATCAACTGCAGCACAACATCATCTGTGCATGTTCGCAATCAGAATCTGTATCCGGTTTTGTGGAATCAGCCTACATTCAGCAACCAATGCTTTTTTGGGCTCCTGTAAAGTCCTCGGCTGCACAGCATACTTAAGTATGTCCCACGCATGCTCAGTCGGTGATCGAGCAGGCCAGTCCATACGAACGATTGTCTCACGTTCCAGATAGGCATCAGTGACATGGGCACGGTGGGGACGGGCATTATCGTCCATCAGAATAAAGTCCGGGCCGATAGCATCGGCATATGGTCTCAGAAACTTATGAAGAATCTCATTACAGTACCTCACTGCCATTAACGTTTCGTTTTCAACGCCGTCAGTTTTACCGTTTACGTTTATACCAGCCGTAACCATGACTGATCCTTTTCCATAACGATCATGCTCTGCCACATTCAAGTCATCGAATAGCTCTTTAGACATTTGGCACACTTACTGACGTTTATCAGTGAAGTCTGACAGAATCTGGACTAATCAGTAAACAGTACTGGCGGCCAGTCACAAACCTGGCGTGAGTTCTGGCAAAGTCCAACCGGTCTTGCATGTGCTGCCTCGTCGACGGAACATGTACAGCAGGCTTCCTGGCATTAAGTCCGAACACGTGGAGCCCGCTTCTGACAGTTTGTGTAGCAAGTCGTGCTCCTAAGCTCGTTATGCAAAAGCGTAGCGTTCAGAAGCTGTTGACGTGGAGACTGAATCATCAAAAAACGGTCCTGACGTTGATTTTTAGCCCTTTCTCGACCATCGCCGTGTCTGTATGGAGGATGTCCGTGGGTAAGATGCCGACACCACATTCGAAAAACCACGCTCTGAGGCACATTCAGAATCCCACCAAGAGAGACGCCAGATTCCAACATTCCGACGCCGCGATTCATTTCTTCGGGGCTCAGACGGTTTTCAGTTGTCCCCTAGGCATTTCAGAGTAAATGAATTTTTTTATAGGCTTAGTAAAGGAACACTGACAAGTTTGATATTTCTGTTGGAATTTAGGCTAGAAGTTTGGGGTGCATGACTTCATTTTCGAAGTGTGAGCACTTTCATGAGTACTGCATTGCACATCAGTTTCTGATTAAGATATTTGTCAATATACGGAGTACAAATTCTGTCAAGAAATTTTACATTTTCCGTGCAAAATTTGGTATATAAAATGTGATCCCTATCCTTTTGTGTGTGGGTTGCTGGGTGTTCGCAGGAAATTTATTGGCCGGAAACTCCAACGAAAGGCCAAAAAACATGACGGGATTCGTATCTTGGCCGAGTCAAAGCTGAACTCAATCATGGACAGCATTTCTATCGCGCTGAACGACGATAATATACTGAGTCAAAAAAGTTCCTATACATAAAATTGCTTCTCTTACCATAGTTACTACAAATGAAAAACACAGAAAATTGGTTTGGTTTTGGTTAGAAGACTTTGGTTAGGTTAGGTTTTGGTTAGCCAAAAACTGTTTTTGTTTATGTAAACTCGCTAGTATATATACCTCACACCGTCCTTTTCATTATCACGAATTAGCACACAAGAGACTTGATTTTCCCCAAGCTTTTTACACCTGGGCACCTCACCCGGCGGGGCCAACCTAGGGGGAGGGACCAACCGGGTTGGTGCTCGGGAGGATAGTTGGGTTGAATTGTTTAGGGTTTAGGAGAACAATTGCTGAATGGAGCTCGTCTCGGACAAAGATATTTGGGACAAATATTTTATTCTATTGCACCCCTACTCGGTGGGGCCCACAGTATTGTGGGTGTGGGGATGAAAAAAATGTCCCAGAACCTACACTCTATATACTACAAACCCTCAAAGATAGAAACCTTTTTCTAAAGCAGTGGTAACAACCAGGCTTTTTGTCAGAAACACCCCTCTGTCTTATGATAATGCAAAGATAGGAAAAAATTAAAAGACAAGGGTGTTGAAATGATAGGGCCATTGAAATATACCAGGGCAAGAACTCCAGCTCCCAAAGAGCCACTTCCTAAAAAAATGTCAGTGGGGATTTTCATTACCATAAGGAACAGAAACTGTTTATTTCCCAGAGAAGCTTTTTAAAGAATATTTGTTTTCTCTTTTATTGTGAATAAATGGTGACAAGAAACCATTTTACCAATATACAGATAAGCGTTATCTTACGCCCATTGTTAAAACAGACAGCGTTTTTGGTTCTGTATAGCTTTACTTGAGAGCATTCTTGCTGACAGAATAGCAGTTCTGGGCATTCTTGCTGACTGTCAGAATCAGAAATGTTTACTGGTGACACGTCCAAAGACAATCCTTCACAAGTCAAGATGGTTTCTGAAGTCAATTTATTGCGAAATGCAACTACCGTATTCGACCTATTTACCGCAACGTGCGCTTAGTTTTTTCAAAATTGTATGAAAATATTGTGGTGAAAAATCTACCTAATAAGCGCACACTCAATACGAAAAAAATACGAAAAAAAAGCTTCCGATATGATTATTTTATAGAGTTGAATTTCAGCATAGGGGTTCACCACATATACATATGATTTCCCCGGGTCAAAGATGCAGCAAAACTCAATATGAATTAGTTGGGAGGTTACTGTAAAGTGAGCGCTTGTGTATTTTTTCCAGAAAAAGCTTGGGTGTGCGGTAAATAGAACGAATAAGGTTGTTCAATTTAACCATGGCATTGTGGGGAATCTGGTTGCGGTCATAAATCGTGGTCACTTGACTAAGACTGACTTGATCATCATGGACTTCGCCAAGGCCTTTGACAAGGTTGAAGGTACCTCACAGAGGGCTATTATATAAAGTGACTACTATGGGATAAGTGAATCCACACATAGGCTGTCTGGGTGCTCACAACAAGTTGTACTTGATGGCCAAGCATCTGATCAGTCCCTGTTTTATCTGGAGTCCCCCAAGGTTCGGTCCTTGGGACCTGTCTTCTTGGTTTTCATCAATGATCTGACTGTTAATATCACGACATCAGTCAGTTTGTTTGCTGATGATGTGTCCTGTATATATTCTCCGTCTGACTGTCTTATTTTACAAGATGACCTGGATCAACTTGCAGAGTTGGAGGCCGATCGGCAGATGAAGTTCAATGTGGCGGGGGCATTTTTGGCCCTGGCCATAATTTGAACAATCTTGGTAGAGGTCCAATAGATGAAGCTACACACCAAATTTCAAGGACCTGGGCCTTGTGGTTTCAGAGGAGAAGATTTTTTTAGATTTTTCCTACATAAGTCAATGTAAAACCAAGGGGCACCAGAGCTTTAATTTGAACAATCTTGATAGAGGTCCACAAGACGAAGCTTCATACCAAATGTCAAACACCTGAGTGGGTGAGTGTTTGGGTTTTACGTCCCACCAACAGCGAAGGTCATACGGAGACAGAACCTCGGTTTAAAGACTCATCCTAAAGTCTGTAGAAGCCCGGGATTGATCCTGCGATCCCTGGTTTACAAGGCGAGTAGCGTAACCACTACACCACAGAGGCTTCTGATCAAACACCTGAGCCTTCTGGTTTCAGACAAGAAGATTTTTAAAGCTTTTTCCTATGTAAGACTATGTTAAACCAATGGGCCCCGAGGCAGGGGCATTTGGCCCCAGGACTATAATTTGAACAATCTTGGCAGAGGTCCACTAGACTGAAGGCCTGGTTTCAGATTAAGTTTTCATTAAAAAAAATCTGGTTTTGGCTCCCGTGACCTTGATGTGCAGACTGGAACCATTTGAACAACTCTGAAAGGGAACCGCCTAAGAATCATTCCTATGAAGTTTGGTCAAAATGTGATCAGTAATGTCTTTTGATGAAATTGTTTACGCAAGGATGGACGCACGGCGGACGAAAAGGGATCCCAAAAGCTCACCTCATCATTACATGACAGGTGAGCTAATAAAAACGAAAAAAATAGGCCTGACCCCCTTATATGACAAATGGACTTGTCGAATATATGGCAGTGGAAGAGTCTAATAGCGTACCCCATGTTAATGTCCCCATCAACAATGTAAGCTTTCGTTCCTATGAATTATTATTGTATGTATATATGTATTGCATGTCACAGAAATTGTGAAATAAATATGTTTATTAAATTTTTAACAAGTAAATACAGGATTTTCTATGAAAAGAGAAATAGTTCCCACTGAGAAATATTACCCTGCCGGAACTTATTTTCTCACCTAAAAATCCTGTCTTGTGCCCCACAGAGTATCCCTGTACACCATAGTGCTAAAAATAAATTCCTAACCTAATTTTAGAACTAAATGGCAAAATTCACAATGGAGAAACAGTTCATTGGAGATACTAGTATTAAAATTATCTTATCTGTCTCTAAAAGTAACAAGAGGGCCATGATGGCCCGATCCATAGGGTAACAAGTGGGCCCCTGGGAGAGCCATTACTGGCCCCGGGCTATAATTTCAATTATCTTGGTAGTGGTCTAAAAAAAGAAGCTTCATACCAAATATCAAAGACTGGAGCAGTCTGGTTTCAGACAAGATTAAAATTTTAAAGGTCCTTCTTCAGTTTAAAGTACAGGGCCCACTCTGTGGCATTGATATATATATATCTATATAAATCTTGGAGTCCCTGGGGCGGGCCATTTTTGGCCCCAGGGCTTTAATTTGAACAATCTTGCTAGAAATCCATAAGACAAAGTCAATTATCCAAGACCTTGGCCTTCTGCATTTGACTTGACTTCTATTTCCTAGGGCTATAATTTGAACAATTTTGATAGAGGTCCACTGGATGAAGCTTCACACCAAATATCAAAGATATGGGCCTTGCGGTTTCAGAGTAGAAGATTTTTTTTTTAATTTCCCTATATAAGTCAATGTTAAACCGAAGGGCCCCCGGGCGGAGGCATTTTTGGCCCAATGGCTATGATTTGAACAATCTTGGTAGAGGTTCAGTAGATGTAGGTTCATGCCAAATAGCAATGACCTGGGCCTTGTGGTTTCAGTGAAGTAGATTTTAAATATTTTAACTACCGGTAAAGGGCCCGGGGCGGCAATATTTTGGGCCTAGGGCTATAATTTGAACAGTCTTGATAGAGGTTCACTAGATGAAGCTTCACGCCAAATACCAAAGACCTGGTCCTTGCAGTTTCGGAGAAAATTTCCCTGTATTTTCTCTGTAAAACCAAGGGCCCCCGGACGGGGGCATTTTTGGCCCCATGGCTTTAATTTGAAGGATCTTGGTAGAGGTTCACTAGATGAAGATTCATACCAAATTATCAAAGGCCCAGGCCTTGTGGTTTCGGAGAAGATTTTTCAAGTTTTCAGTGAAAAAATCTATTTTCGGCTCCTGTGACCTAGATGTGCCATGGACTGGAACCATTTGAACAACTTTGAAAGGGGTCCAGCTAAGGATCATTCCTGTGAAGTTTGGTCAAAATCCGATCAGTGGTTTAGGAGGAGATGTTGTTGGAAGAATTGTTTACAGAAGCACGCATGGACGACGGATGAAAAGTGAACACAAAAACTCACCTTGTCACTATGTGACAGGTGAGCTAAAAAGGAATGTTGTAGGTACTTGTTGGACCAGTCACAACATAGTGTTTCACAGGTATCCATAACATCTTTTTCAAATAATCAAAAATATTATCCCCATTTTCCCATCTTTTCTCTTTATCTGAATTGCAAATACTTTCTGGCAACATGAATGAGTTCAGATCCCATGGGCAGTAAATTTGTCTGTTAAAAGGCTGACACGATTAATCGTATAATCGATTAATCGATCGATAAATTCCGCAAAAATGATAATTATTTCTGACTTGCTTTTAATCGATAGGTACAATTTAATTACTTCCCAAAGTTATGCCTAAAACAGCTGGATGAGTGGCAAACAGTGCAGATCCTGATGATACGCTGCATTATGCGGCATCTCATCTTGGTCTACACTGTTTGCTCAGGCCTGTCTGTTCAAATATACATATGGTAAAGACCAACATATGGTAAGAGTCATGCTTAGACAGAAAGCCAGACAGGTAAAATAATGACAAAAACCTTAGCGATTACTAATTTAATCGATTATCGACCACAGTGACAGAACTGATAATCCATCATCCTTTCAGCTCCGATTAGCCAACCCTATCTGTTAACCAAGTCATCTACATCTACCATCCATGCACTGGGCTCTACAGGGTTGTACGAACATCTGTCTCAATCTGGTTGTCCATGAACAGATCCAAATCAAATTAGCTGCCTTAAGGGTACACAAGAGCATGTCAAAGAAACACTTCTTTAACTGACAATGTTTACAAATGACATGCAACCAGTGTCTTTCATGGATGTGTCCTGATCTATCGCCGTTGGTCCCAAGTCAGGCTCTAACTGCTCTCTTCTTCATCCAGATAATGAGCCTGCTGTACGAAAGGCTATCAATCGAATTTGCCATCCATTATACTCAAATGCATCAAGCATGCATTGCAGCCCATCTATTTCTTCAAGCCCTGATGTGTGTGTGTGTATGCTAGAGGCCCCCAGTTCAATTCCGGGCAGCGGTAAGAATATTGTGGTGTCTGAACTGCTACACTGGCATCATGAATACCACAAGGTGCACTGTCCTTCGGATCGGGACGTTAACCGGAGGCCCCCTGTACAGGGAGAACCATCCCTGTGCAAGCAAAAGATCCCTTCAAAAATATCTATCTCTATTTTCTGCCAACCCCTCTCTCGAGTGTTACAGGCAGATTGCATGATTACTATGTAGGCTTTTATTCTGCAAACCTGGGCTGTATTTGTTTGATTTGAGGTTTAATCTCCTCATCAACACTGAAAAGGTAATTTTGGAGATGTTGCTTCTAATTTTGTGGGACTTTTACCCGATAATGAGATGAAATGACATCTCAAGCTCTGCCTCCCAATTTATAAGCATGGAAGGACGGTAGAGCATGGTAGTTCAGTGGTTAGTGCACTTGCCTGTGATGCTAGAGGTCGCGGGTTCGATCCCCAGCAGTGGCAATAAATTTCGATGTCCAAACACGCTCCATTCACGGCATTGGCATCATTTGCAGGGATGAATGTCAAAATGTACACCGTCCTTTAGACCGTCCTTTAGATTAGACGTGAGGCCCCCTGTGCAGGGAGAACCATCCCCTGTGCAGGTTAAAGATCCCTGCCGTAATTATATGATTACTGTGCAGGCTGTCATCATGCAAACCTGGATTGTATGTAATGTACACCTGCGGTAATGGTCAAATGTGACCGACACAGTATCAGTAGATAGATAGATAGGATGGGTCCGACTTGCACCGCTTTGCGTGGGCAGGCCTAGTTCCTCTAAGGGTCCTCCAGTTCTCATGGTCGGATACAGCTCTGTGTGGAAGCATCATGCTATTTCTTCAAGCCCCGACGGCCGGGGGCCGTCCTGGAGTACATGTAATGTACACCTGCAGGTAATCCTCACAAGAGGGTGTTGCAGTAAAAGAAAGAAAAGAATTCCAAGGCATTATGATAGGACATAAAGCGAATCGGAATTACCATGGAAATACTGGAAATAAACGAAAACTAGGATGTTGCTGTCGAATAGCCGAATAGAAACGCGGCCAGAAGGTAAATAGAAGACCGGTACTTGATGTTTTTATTTTGCGCCAACTGTCAGACAGTTTGTCTATGAAAATGCAATAAGCGTCTCTGCAACATAGATCATTAATAGAGAAACAGTCATCGTGAAGTTTTTGAAAATCCCAATTTACAGTTTTTATTTATTTATTAAATTTTATTTGGTCAGATACGACAGAAAGTAATACATACGTATATAAGTAGACAGCATTTAAGATCGAAAACAGAAAATAAATAAAAAAAAGTGACTGTCATGCAGTGCGCCTCAGCGGAATTCTCGCGTCTCGCGAGAAAATTGAATCACTTCAACTTTTTTCATAGGCGATGCCGCTGACAACAACAACAACAACAACATGTGCTCGTATGTATACGCGTTACCTATAGTCGGACATGAGTCCGATGTCGTCCTTACGGCATCGGCCGACTCATGTCCGTACGAAAGGTTCAGCCATTTGAAGAAGCCACAACCTGAAACCCCTAAGTTTGCTTAACTGATATAAGGTTGATGATTCTATTCAATACTGAGGTAGCATAAAATTGGTTAATTGTACTGATCTATGAAGGAGTCTTATTAAATCAAAAGATTCTTGGTTTCCGGATCGGGTAATCAGTTCCCGTTTTGAGACCTGTTTGGGGCGAAAAGTCTCTTTTTTACCATTGGCGTGCCTTGCGTGCCATTCCGCGGATATATACGTCAGCAATGCTTTTCATTGATAAGAATTCTTTTAAACAAAACAAAGTTACTCATTCTTATATTTTTAATGGTGATGATCAGCCTTCCTGTGTAGGATGTGATCAGCCATTCACTGTGAAACATATCTTAATTGACTGTGTTGACTTTTCACCCTCACGTAACTTATATTTCAAAGCTGACACTTTGCAACAATTGTTTCAAGGTGTACCTGTTGTTAATAGTTTATTCTTAAAAAAAAATTGGACTTTTTCATAAGATTTAACTGTTTCAGATTTTTATACATTATCATTCTGTTTTTTTTTTTGTTTTTTTCTTTTTTTTTTCTTTTTTTTTTTCACTTTTAATATCCACATAATTCTTCATACCGTTTAACAATTAACTGTTTGACGCTTATGACCCACAAAGAGGGTTGACCCGTCGTTAAACACGAAATCATCACCATCATTAAACAAAACAAATCAGTTACTAGGATATGTGCGTTAATGATGCTGATTCATAGAAAATTCAAATTATACTACTCAAAGTTTGATAGGGATCACTTTTTAATGCAAAATAATTTTTGGATAAATTAATCAGCTGAAACCAAATTTGATACATAATGATAGAAAACATAGCCTTCATAAAGACTAGTGATTAATTTTATCAACTTGCACTGCATTGAAGCGTGACAACAACAACCGTCTTGGCACCCACAAAATTTGCCGTAACACGAAGGGATTTGGATTGTTTTTTCTCAAATATCCATATTTGTTTAGACAAACCTGCCTAATAATGTGTATGGCATCCACGGGCATCAACATCATCTGTGCATGTTCGCAATCAGAATCTGTATCCGGTTTTGTGGAATCAGCCTACATTCAGCAACCAATGCTTTGTTGGGCTCCTGTAAAGTCCTCGGCTGCACAGCACACTTTAGTATATCCCACGCATGCTCAGTCGGATTTAAGTCCGGTGATCGAGCAGGCCAGTCCATACGAACGATTGTCTCACGTTCCAGATAGGCATCAGTGACATGGGCACGGTGGGGACGGGCATTATCGTCCATCAGAATAAAGTCCGGGCCGATAGCACCGGCATATTGTCTCAGAAACTGATCAAGAGTAAAGGAACACTGACAAGTTTGATTTTTCTGTTGGAATTTAGGCAAGAAGTATGGGGAGCATGAATTCATTTTCGAAGTGTGAGCACTTTCATGAGTATTGAATTGCACATCAGTTTCTGATTAAGATATTTGTCAATATACGGAGTACAAATTCTGTGAAGAAATTATAAATTTTCAGTTCAAAATTTGGTATATAAAATGTGATCCCTATCAAACTTTGAGTAGTATATAATATTTAGTTTAATGAAATCCTATTGTGAAACTTTTCAAACTGTTTTGAATATGGAACAATATTTTCTCACGGAGAAAGGCCATTTGCACGCGAAGTGCAGATATTGTTTTGTTTGATTTGAGGTCTAACGTCCCCGTCAACACTGTAAAGGTCATTTTGGAAGACCTTGCCTTCATTGCTTCCAATTTGCGGGGCGGGACTTTTACCAGACATTGAAATGAAATGATCAACAAACGAAAAGTATAAAGTTGAACACATTCAGGATGAAAAAATATCGTTATGAAACACGCAAATACTGAAAAGATTTGTATACTGCATAATTCAGTAGTTCAGAAAAGAGGACATGGATTCGTGTCCTCATTACTTACTTACTAAGGTGATGCTCCTTCGAAATACGTCAAAGATGTGGATGAATTATTGCTGCTCATTCGAACTGCCCCTGGGATTCTGTACTACTGAGTGTATGGATTCGTGTTGCTCATTCGAACTGCCTCATTAATGCGCAATTTTTATGCTCATTCATGTGGTACTAATGAGTACTTATTCGCGCAGCCTCATTGGTGCGGCACTAATGGGTACATAGATTCTGGGTGCTCGTTCGAACTGCCTCATTGATGCGGTATTAATGAGTGCATAGACTCCTGATGCTCCAAGAAGAAAACGATTTTTGAAAGCATTTTGAAATAT
This sequence comes from Lucinisca nassula, assembly GCA_963580285.1. Taxonomy (NCBI): domain Eukaryota; kingdom Metazoa; phylum Mollusca; class Bivalvia; order Lucinida; family Lucinidae; genus Lucinisca; species Lucinisca nassula. The sequence goes on from OY757017.1 coordinate 45,327,944, forward strand.
TCAAGATGGCGGACATAATAGCGGAAATTGTGTGTAAAATCCATGTAATTACGTGTTTTAGAGCCAATAAATAATCTTTCATTCATTAGTGTTGTTTTCACTTCTTGAAGAAACCGAGTGATGCCATCCTGGCATCATTGAGCATTTTGAAATATTCAAGATGGCGGACTAAATGGCGGAAATTATAGTGTAAAATCCATTTTGTTTTTGTTTGATTTGAGGTTAAACGTCCCCGTCAACACTGTAAAGGTCATTTTGGAGGCGTTGCTTCCAATTTTGTGGGACTTTTACCCGACATTGAGATAAAATGACATCTCAAGCCCTGACGCCTAATGAAACCAATAGGGTTTATGCCTCGCACCGCGGTTCCTGGACAGGCTTAGATCCTAAATTACGTGTTTGAAATAAATTTTATTATTGTTGTTTTCACTTCTTGATACCTTCGATTGATGCCATCTTGGCATCATTGAACATTTTGAAATATTCAAGATGGCGGACAAAATGGCGGAAATTACGCGTGTTTTTTTTTGTTTTTGTTTTTTTTCATTTCTATCTCGTATTACCTTTGCCAAAGCATGCAGTTTTGTATTTTCGCTTTGTATTAGTCGTGTTATTTCCGTTCAATTGTACAAATGGCAGATGTGGAAGCTCAGATCTGCCCAGAACGTAACTGTCCGATAAGTCTTCATAATGAGCTTCAAACACAATTAGACGAAAACCTTGAATTGACTATCTCGTGTCATCGTACCTGTCCATCGTACCTGTCCAGTGCGCACATAAAACGCCACTTAAAGCGTCATGGGACCGATACCTCCCTACTGTACGACAGGAAAGTGTAAGATCAGAGCTGACACAACGCAAATTTAAAGAGCAATGCTTGCTCTGTGGCGACAAAGATAAAAAGAATCCATCTCGTTGGCGTCTCGCTGGCGGATCGTGACGAAGGACAGGAGTCCTTCAAAGAAATGACCTTAAGAATATGATGAATGGTCAAGGCATATTCAAGTGCGTGTTCAGTCTGCATGCAGCCGATGCCCGTTATCATGACGATTGTAGATAATCGTTCACGGGAAATCGGGCTGTAAAGATCGAAATACTATCTTGTACGTATACTAGACGTCTTTGAAGGCGATCTGGCCATTGTATAGAGCTGCAGAGGATATGAAAGATATTAGTGCCAGACAAACAGACATAAAGAACTCGAATTGATGAGGAAAACATTTCTGAATCCGTGGCTCCTACATTTATGAAGTTGCTTTCATTGGTATCCTTCTCTTACTCCAGCCATTACTGGAAACATGTTAACAAGCTGTGTAACAAATCGGTCAACACCACTTCGGATAGCTCTTGGCATACTTGTAAGAGAGGCAAAATCCACATCATTAGATCCAATATGGCATTCCGAGACTAGTCAAGTTGTTGCTGACAAGTTTGTAAGAGGGGCAAAATCCACATCATTAGATCCGATATGGCATTCTGAGACTAGTCAAGTTGTTGCTGACAAGTTTGTCGCCAATATTTCGTCACCAACGAAATTGGCCAGACTTTTACAGTTTGCACAGCGGACCAACAACTTTATCGGGTCAATGTAATGTGGGCAAGCCCAGACACCCATTTCTCATTTTGTTCCTAGACTTATGAGCTTTGTTGGCCGCGTTGGGACATTAATGGCAAATAATGGTCTTGAAGAAATTCGGTGGCGTCCATCGCATGCTTTTCTCGTAAAAACTTCCCACAGAATGTGAGGGCTCTCCGACTTGCTACCAAAGAATAATTGTTGCGGGGCAAATTTGACGAAATTGACTGATTTATATGTTGGAAGACGACACTACTAAAGCGTGGGTAACCTGCCTCATAATTGATTATGATGATGTTTGTAAGAGCAGATTGGCCATTGTATCTTTGTGCTTCAACTAAAATTAGGGCATATTTCTTTGCAGCTGGGCATATGAATTATGCCCGTATCGATGGATGTGTTAAACAGGTAAACACGTGATGCGTTGTGGAATGGGCTGTGGTCCGACATGTTCATTGAAACCACATTTATGCGTACGAGCATGGACCAGAGGGGCATTACTCTTAATGTGTCTGAGCGATGCAGATTCAGACGGATCAGATTTGGAAAGAAAAGCCGGCCAGAAAGTTTCTTGAATACGCTGTCACTATGGCAGACAGTTAAGGTCGTGACACACAGCTTATTTATTTCAGAGTTATGAAAGAGAGATTGATCTCGCTAGTGTATTTCATCCCCAGTTGACTCCAATGTTCGAAGATAGTCACGAAAACAAAATCTGTTTTGCAACGAGCAGGTTGAGAAATCCGCTCGTGGGAGAGGGGGTGGTGCTTTTGTCGCACCTGCAGTTCTGGTGATGCTCTTTATGCTAAAATCAAAGTATCGGTCGAAGACCAACTAAACATTAGCACAGCCATCTAGTGTAAAAAAATAATAATAATAAATAAATAAAAATGGAATGAAAAGAAAATCAATCTAGCGATCTTGCGCATTCACCCAGTCTGATGAGAGTCTTCGCTGTCCGCCTGCTTCGCTGTGCGCCCAGAGAAGACTGATCAGCCTGCGCATACACGCAGTTTGAACAGAGTCTACGCTGTCCACCTGCTTCGCTGGGCGTACAGGCGATCTTATACGAAATGCTGTGCCCCGGCTCATAATCGGAAAATCTGTATGTCCAACAATTATTTTCTGTGTACGGATTCATTCAGCCCCTTCCATTATTCCATGGCCCAGAAAGCATGCACACTCCATATTTTTTCAGTTCTGTGGTGTATTCCTTGCTACCAAAGGATAACCCTTTTATAGAACATATTTAACTTCACTACAGCTGGCGTGTGGGAATGTGTGGCGGCGGTAAAACGTCTCCCTGCCCTACATCATAGTGTAGTTATATTTTCTTGTCCTTTGGGATCATTGCTTCAATTGTGGAATTTTGAAAATATCTGAGGGTCACTGATGAGGCCTTATTGGCCGAAACTAGCTAGTCTGGCCCAGAAAGCATGCACACTCCATATTTTTTTCAGTTCTGTGGTGTATTCCTTGCTACCAAAGGATAACCCCTTTATAGAACATACTTCCATTATTCGGCGCATATTAAAGATTCTCCAAACCTGGTCGGTTTGATATGACAAGTCTATTTCCAATTTTTGGAAAGAGATGTCTATTTTATATTATGTACCCCCACCACCGGTGAAGAGGGACATACTGTTGTCGGTGTGTATCTCGTTGACGTGAGCGTGGGCGTAACAATTTCTGGTGCGCACGATAACTCTTGAACGGGTTGGCGGATTTTCATCAAACTTGCAGGAATATATCTTTGGAATTAGCGTAGGAGGTGATCAAATTTTGTTTACATTGACCTTATTTTAAATTGGGCAAACTTCAGCCTAATTAATCTTGTATGTATGTTATATCAGGAACCTGTTGAAGGATTTTCATTAATCTTTAGTGACACTTCATTGAAATATGCTTAAAAGCTGATAAGAGTTTAGTCACATTAATCTCATTTTCAAGGTCACCACAGGGCAAATTTAAGCCAAATTAAGTGTGTTTGCATATTATATCAGGAACCTTTTGGAGGATTCTTTCCAGACTTGTTTGGATACATGACTGTGACAAGTCAAATAGTTGAATAGGTTTTTGTGATCATGACCTATTTGTAAGGTCAGCAAAGCATTAAATTCATTAAATTTCAGTCAAATCCTACTTGAGTACGCGTCGTTATCGCAGGAAACGTTGGATAGGTTCTCACCAGAAAGGCATAGCACTGGAATAGATAAAGCATTGATTCAGATTTGGAGACCGTGACCTTTTCAAGGTCAGTTTGGGACTAAAGTTGTCAAATTTCAGTCACGGTAGAATTGTTTGCACAGTATCTTAGGGGGATTCTGACCAAACTTGCATATATCTATCAATCCTACAGGCCAAAGATTGAATAAGTCTGGATGACCTTGATCTCATTCTAAAGGTCATGTCTTAAAACATTCAGGCTGGCTGATTGAGGACAACTGCTTTCTTTGAAAACAATTATAGGTATTATTATTATTATTATAATTATTATTAATTCATGTATTTCGTTAACATTATGGCAACTCATATGCCGTGCTTTGTGGCGTAAACTTTGTTTGCTTTTGTACTTATATGAGCCCTCAGATCCTTGAGTCACTTGATGGTGAACTTGGTGGACATAATAATCATCACAGAGTCTTTGTTTGTTGCAAACCGAGTTACTCATCATGGGCATCCAAAAAGGATATGCTTTTCTGGAACTCCTGTTCCGTCTTGCCTGCATGTAGTGCCCGTGGGGGCGGGGGGTGTAGGTTTATAATGTGTGCTTGATTTCCCCCAATAAACGGCAAGTAAAGTGCAAGTTCACGTAAGCCACAAGGCGGTTTCGTGTAAGCTGACTACCTTTATGCAGATGTGGGCGCTGTACATCGGTATTATCTAGCTGATGTCCAGCTGTTATGGAATGTGGCTAATCTCGACTTGAACATTACCGACTTGGCTTTTCCATACGTTTTCAAGTATTCGAGGCGCATGAAGCACTGCTGACGTTATAACGTCACGCATAGCTGCTCAGGCTGCGACCGATATGGTTCTGATCCTGAACATTCTTTTCGACAAAGCAAGCATGATCCTGCCGAGTCATTTACCCAAAATTGAAAACAGCACCAGTTTCCATGCCGGTGGCATGTTGACGCAGATTAAACTTGACGCATTTTAGAGTCTCATTTCGCAACATTCCTTTATGTTCTTTTTTAGTCTGAGAACGTATCCGTGTCTCCGACTAGAATGTTTTCATGATAATGCACCAATACATCTGCCGGCCCCGCCCATCGGGGCTTGAAGAAATATATGGGCTGCATGATGCTTCCACGCAGAGCTGAATCCGACCCACACACGAGTACTGGTAAACTGCTTAGAGGATCTAAGCCTGCCCAGGCAAATCGGTGTGTGTTGGACCGTCAATGCTTATAAATCCTATTGGTTTCATTGGGCGACAGGGCTTGAGATGCCATTTCATCTCAATGTCGGGTAAAAGTCCCACAAAATTGGAAGCAACGTCTCCAAAATGACCTTTACAGTGTTGACGTTAAACCTCAAATCAAACAAACAAAATCAATGCATCTGCATACACCTACCAAACGTTTCTGTACACGAAAAGTACGTGATTTTCACGACATCCTACTTAACGTCTCATTAAGTGGAGCGAACTCACAGGTCACACCTTGTTTTCAATAGTCAATCATTGTTCGGTACTTGTATGGCAACTATTATATGTATCAAAAAATATATCTCGAAATTGTATATTTCGATGATCGGTAGGCTGGTGTTCAGGAACAGAGTGTAACTTTTTTACAACTGGCAGCTCTAACCACCATGAGGAAAGTCGATCATACTATCATAGCAGTCAACACATAGCCTCACAAAAAGCACCAGTATTGACTTGACTTGTCCCGTCATCCAGTTCAATCAACAGTTTTCACTAGTAAGAAAGAATATGGCGTGTCCCATAAGGAAAACGTACCTAAGCAAGTCACTGCTTCGATCCATGGCCTTAGGAATGACATTTATCGGATTTATGTTCTTATTTATCCTCTACACATAGATTGTTGGTGCTCGTTAGGACCTCCGTTAGAACCGCCTCAGTGAGTATGAGGCGGTTCTAACGAGCAACCACATCGGAGAAGAAACATTATGTTAACAAGTCCATGAAATCTATACTCTGGTAAACCTCACTTAATATAGGGAAAAGTGGGGTTTACAGAAGTATACATCATTGTCTTATTTCTGCTCCAATACAGAGATTGTGGATACTCGTCAATATCGGAGTTATAAAGTAGTATCCGCAATCGGTTTTGGGCGGACAATGAGGCGGTTATGTTCTTATTTATCCTCCACACATAGATTGTTGGTGCTCGTTAGGACCTCCGTTAGAACCGCCTCAGTGAGTATGAGGCGGTTCTAACGAGCAACCACATCGGAGAAGAAACATTATGTTAACAAGTCCATGAAATCTATACTCTGGTAAATCTCACTTAATATAGGGAAAAGTGGGGTTTACAGAAGTATACATATTTCTGCTCCAATACAGAGATTGTGGATACTCGTCAATATCGGAGTTATAAAGGAGTATCCGCAATCTGTTTTGGGCGGACAATGAGGCGGTTATAACGAGTACCCACAATTTATGTTTTGGGCAGAAATAAGAAAACTATTACCAATTATCACTTGATAAATGTCATTTTCTTGACCTTATCTCATAAAGGCAAGTTATCCTAATGATAAGAAAAGTAATGTATACCCGTGTTAACTCTACTTTTTCCCATTATAAAGTGGGGTTTGTCGGGGGTGTTGTTAATGTGGTGTGTGGGTCGGGTACTCCTCAGCAAATGGTAAAAGTACGGTATTTCCGGCCAACATTTTCCATCCCCTGCTTATCCGAGCATGAAATTTGAAATGCTGACCTAATCTATACTGTGTAAAAATATCCTGATAAGTCAAATTGAAATTCAAAGACCTGAAACAGTAATGGCAACTTGCGCACCTTTGATCAATGGCTCATATCAAAGATATTACAATAGGTAGCAGTAAAATGACAAAAGAAATGATAACGCGGATCAGAATCAAAACCGGGTGTGCAAGTGGTCATAAGTGTTTGATTTATTTCCCAACATTTTTAAACTTCATGCTCAGGTGAAATGGGCACAAAAACAAACGTTTTAGCCTCGCGGCCTTTTAAGTTTAGTTAGGTTGTTGGATCACGCTGCGATCGAATAGCCTGAAACGACAAGCGTACGTATTTGTTTGATTTGAGGTTTTACGTCCCCGTCAACACTGTAAAGGTCATTCTGAGACGTTACTTCCAATTTTGTGGGACTTTTACCCGACATTAAGATGAAATGACATCTGAAGCCCTGTCGTCCAATGAAACCAATAGGGTTTATTAGCCTCGCACCGCGGTTCCTGGACAGGCTTAGATCCTCTAAGCGGTTTACCAGTACTAGTGTGCGGGCCGGATTCAGCTCTGCGTGGAAGCATCATGCAGCCCATATATTTCTTCAAGCCCCTATAGGCGGGGGCTGCTTTGAATCATAAATGATGAAATCGTCAAATAAAGTCAAATGAACAAGTGATTTAGTTTCATTTGTTATAATACAATTGTCAGAAAAAATAAGTTATTTTCTTTCTACCAAAAAAAAAAAAAAAACAAAAAAAAACGAAAACATTTATTTAGGAACAATATATAGAAAATCGATCATCAAAGCAATCGATCATCTTTTAAAGTTTGATAGGCGCTTCAATGGGAAATTATTCTAGACGACATTCACCCTGAGCAGCCATAATAGACAAAGTGAATCTTTGACGAGACTTAGCAGGTTGGCAGGCTGGTCGCAATATCACTTTGATGAAATTATCATCAATTGGTGTGGTTCATGTTACACATGTCTCAAGTTGGATAGCGTATGGGAGCGTGATAGCTTAGTGGTCACTTGTCACTGAGGCTAGACGTCCCGAGTTCGATCCCCGGCAGCGGCGATAAAATTTCGGTGTCCGAACACGTTCCATTGGCATCATTTGCAGGGATGAATGTCATAAATTGCACCATCCTTCGGATCGGGACGTTAACTGGAGGCCCCCGGGGCAGAACCATTCCCATGCAGGTTAAAGATCCCTACCGTAATTACATGATTACTGTGTAAGCTTTCATCCTGCAAAACCTGGAGTGTATGTAATATACACCTGCGGTAATGGACAAATGTGACCGACGCAGTATCAGTAGATAGATAGATAGATAGATAGATAGATAGATAGATAGATAGATAGATAGATAGATAGATAGATAGATAGATAGATAGATAGATAGATAGATAGATAGATAGATAGATAGATAGATAGATAGATAGATAGAATCTACCTTTCAGTTTGTCTTTCTTTAACTGTAGAAAATTGCTAACGCAAAAGTAAATGCGATTTCATATTTTCTTATCCAGTCACGTGCTTAGTTATTTGTAGGCGATTCTTTGTTGTGTCAGTCAATTTGTGGCGAAATAGGCGGCGGTTCTTTCATGTAGATAAGAGGTAGCGATGACGCTATTTTTGGAACATCTTGACAGCTGTGATGTGTTTTGTTTCTTTGGACATCATCTAACCGTTCTGGCGGTACCGGCGGGCTTCTAATTTGCAATTGGGTGTAAAGAGGGAAGCAAAGCTGTTAACCGTGATTGGGTTAACTTCCATGCATGCAGTCTGTCGTATAACATTTATGTTGTACCCATTCGTTGATTGCTGAAGTCATTGCGGTTATATATTTTTCTGAATTTATATACTAAGGGGTTCCGATAGACCTTGTTGCAGAATGACATCTATAAAATTTTGAAAAGGTTTTGAGTAGTTTATGGTCGAGTCCTCACCGTTGTTTTAACAGCCGTTAACAATTTATTACGAGTGTCGAAGTCAGTTGCGATGTCAGTCGAATTAATTGCGATGACATCACCATCCAAAAAAGGAAAATTTTCAATCTCAAAATCAAAATCATCACGTTTATTATAAATTCTGCACGAAACAAACCCATCTACAATAGGTAGCTGTAAATCCAAAAACGGGGCCTCGGTATCAGAAGAGTTTGTTCTATTTAACTGAAGTTCTCGGGGGTAGTATTATCAATATTTAATAAATCATCCAAATATCTAGAAGTGGAGCTTAATTCAAACTGGTTTTCAGCATGACAAAACAAAAACAAATCAGCCACAAGTGGTACCCATCGGAATACCCACAACTTGTCTAAATAACTTAGTACCAAATCTTTTGTAGAAAGGTAGAGCTTCACACACTTTCTGACAGGACCATAAAGTATAATTTTTATGTTCGTTTGAAGTGGAAATACATTTCTTACATTACATGCAAGATAGAGGGTGTCTTCCCTATGAAATGTCCATTCAATTAAATCATTAAGTTTTGTCTTTTATAATATACTGAACCGAAAAAGAAACGCAACTTTTTAACCCAAAAGATTTTCATGCAACCATCAGGTTGACTGAAAAATCATTTTGCGATTTACTTACATACTTTTTAAACTTTCTTATGCTGAAAACATCAGGGCGATATCTGTACAGTTTAACGCCCAACTTGGGAATTCGTTGTTTTCAACATTTCAGCGTGCAGTACATTACAGTAACCTCATCATATTGGCATTTTTTGTTACCTGGAGATTAGGTTTCAAAAATCCGGTAAAATTTCTATACGGAATATGGTTTGTTTGACGTAACGTAGTGGTCCAAATGCTTCTACGTGGGACGTCTCAAGCTGTCATCGCCAGGAACTTTAAAGTGAGTAAATCGACGATAACTCGCTTGTACAAGCATCTACGTCAAACGGCAACGACAAATACAGGCCAAGAAGTGGAAGTCCACGCGTCTCGATACGTCGACAGGACCGATACATCCATGTAACCCACCTTGGTAATCGGTTCTGTACAGCCGTCGAGACGTCTCAGGTGACACCAGGAACGTACAACAATCGAATAAGTGCAGATACTGTCAGGAATCGCCTTCGAGAGTTTGGTTTACGTCCTCGTCGACCGTACATTGGTATGCCATAAAGACCAAAGACCACGACGACGTAAGGTTAGAATGGCGTGGTTCACACAACATAGGCCAAACCTGTTTCCCCTTCGTCAGTGACGTAATGTTTTCTGACGAGTCCAGGCACTTGTTGTACAGAGCTGACGGCCGTCAACGTGTGTTATCGTGACAATTGTTTGGTTGAACGTGATCAATTTGGAGGCGGTTGGTTAATGGTGTGGGCTGGCATATCTTAGAACGCCCCTGGTATACAGTGACCTTATGTTTCAACAGGATAACGCATGAAGCAAGGCTCAGCATGGCATTTCTTCAGCAAAACAACGTTGACGCCTCCGTATAGTCCAGATCTCTCTCCTATAGAACATTTGTGGGACATATTTGATAGGCGCGTACGTAACCGCCCGCCCCCCCCCCCCCAGCCGCCAGCAACGCGCCAAGCCTTGCTTCTCGCGCTCATACAGGAGTGGAATGATACTCCCCAATCGTTTAATCCTGTCCATGTCCAGGCGTGTGCGTGCAGGACTGAATGCAAACGGAGGACTTACTCGCTATTAACTGCTTATGTTTTGAACGTGAAATGACTACCTCTATGACAAAACGGATTTGTGCTCCAAACATTCTCACTGGAAATTGAACTCTCTTTAGTAGTTACATTCAGGAATGATTATATTATTACGTCATTAAATCGATTTTCTGCAAACATGATTATTTCAGCAAATACGCGCATTTGTATTTGGAGTTGCGTTTCTTTTTCGGTTCAGTATGTTATGAGGAAGTTGTGAAGGGTTTTCACATGTTTTTATGGCAGTCAAGCATTAATTTAATAATTTGGATAGTTCAGTGGTGGTACAAGAGCTTGAATTTGGAATAAACCGTGCTTTGTATGATCTTTAATGAAGTTACGGTAATCATTATAACGTAGGAAGTCTTGGCCTTCTGTAAAACAGGCAACACACTGGGTTGCTGAATGACGGAATGTCATGGAATGTCATAGGCCTTAGTACCACGAAGTTCTTACTGAAGAGTGTTAACATAGTGAAGCCGTCAAACAACGACCACATTGTTAGTTATCAGCTGAAACAAACTTGAATACTATTTTAAGGTGTCGTAAGGACGTCATAGGTTTAGAAGGTAATAAGTTCGTATTTTGCGAATAAAAAGAAATGCGTTTGTTCACTAATTTCAGAGTGCTAAGTTTTCATTCATTAAGAGCTTTATGCTCAACATACTCTCGTTTACACCATCGATTACCAATTTCTTTCAAGGCAGCAGCGATTTCATCTCTACATTTATTGAGGAAATTTGCGTATTTATAAATTGCCAGTAATAATATGACCAGCAGCATGACTTTTTACAATCAAATGTATCAGGAGTGTAACATCATAATGTAGTTTATATTTTCTTGTCCTTTGGGATCATTGATTCCATTATGGAATTTTGAAAATATTTGAGGGTCACTGATGAGGCCTAAATGGCCGAAACTAGCTAGACTGGCCCAGAATACAGGTACACTCCCTATTTTCCAGTTCTTTGGTGTTTTCCTTGCTTCCAAAGGATAACACTTTCTAGAACATATTTAGTTTATAATTATCATTGCGATCGCTTTCAACAGTCCAGAAGCGAGAAAATATCAAAGTCGGGCATTTTAGATATATACCCTCATGTTAAATGTTGTCATTAAAGCCTAATGGTTAAGGTGTCCCATTTTAATTCAGTTTAGCTGTAGAATTTACATCATGATATTTGTTTTTCACTGGCTGTATAGAAATATCTTTAACGTCTGAAAGGACGGTACAAGAAAGTGTCAGTTTTTTAGGCTTTTTGACCGGTGTTGCATATTTCAGTACTGGTCTTGAACAGACTCAATTAAATCGAGTCTGCTATTTTCGTTTATTTGGTGTATTCTTTGCTTCCAAAGGATCTTACTATTCAGAACTTATTCAGCTTCACTGATAAAAGTCTCCCCGTACATCCATCATAGTGCAGATTATATTTTCTTGTCCTTTGGGATCATTGAGTTCATTTAGAATCATTTTGAAAATAGAGTTCTGCTTAAGCCGGTGCTAGAGGGCGTGGCCGGTGTTGCATATTTCAGTACTGGTCATGAACAGACTCAATAAAACCGAGTGTGTTATTTTCGTTTATCTGGTGTATTCTTTGCTTTCAAAGGATCTTACTATTCGTGTTTTTAAGATGCGATTAGTTTCACCGACATACTGAATTTTACAGTTTGCAGTATGTCAGATTATCGCATAAATCAAATCCGTAGATTTACATGTCAAATCGGACATGTCTACCGCTTACAGACGAAGAAACGGTAGACGCAGTGTGCACATGTGAACAGCACCTTCACCTCTTAGCATTGCACTTGGAAATACTAGGATACATAAAATGATTGGTATATTTCCGAAGAATGGGCGATTTGATAGGATCAGATTGTTTTTAAGTAAATTAGTGCTTCCTGCTCCACTTAAATTATCGGAAGCGACAGAAAACATATTAATGGGCCTCACCAAAACCGACGACAACATAGCACTAAAATTATTAATATACTGACCGGAAATCGAAACCATACCCTTTTAAATTAAGTGGATAATGAAGTTAAAAATTACTGATTAAGGGTTTGACTAACTATAGACATGAATCCTGTAACAACTTAAAGAAAATCTGGAGTTTTTGGGGAAAATGTAAAAAAGTGCATTTTTGTAATCGAATTTTGACTTCAACATTTTTGCGTAAAGGTAACAAGTGAAAAGCTAGGAATAAAAAAAAATAAAATAAATAACATAACATCTAAAAATTATCGAGAAACAAACGTTCTATTGAAATTTCAATTCAAAATAATGTTCCAAGCCAAAAATCGACCCAAACGTGCCTTCAATCGTTTTAGCATCTTCAGCTGTGTCTTAAATATTGATGAAAACAAAAACCGCAATCAGAAATGCCATCCTTTTCGCTCACTATCGGTGGTTTGGTCCAATATTTAAACGTCGATAACATTGAACAATATTCCCAACGTTAGATGAAAAAGGGAATGTCATTCGCGACACAAAATGTTTGACTCAGTGGAATCTTTAACAGCAAGATTTGTGCCCTTGCTTTGAACCTATGGCTTTACCCGTTAAATCGTAGCTATCATTAAACATTTTATACGATAGATCAGACATGCCACTGACGATAATTTATATAATTGAAATTCAAATTTCATTAAAATGTTTCGCCAGTGACAACTTAAAAATGTGTATATAGTTTCTATATCCGATGAGTAGGGAATGAGGAATCGTAAAGAAGAAGCAGAATGTAACCTAAAGGGAGATATTTTAAGTTTAAATTTATTTGTGCTACTCATTTTTGTTTAAAGCCAAAACTAAAGCGCTATTCATATCGGTCATTAAGTTAAACGGAAGAACTGTAAATCCTTCAAATAGAATGCGCTTCAGAAAGGAGGCGAGTATAACAAAAGCCCACAAAACAGCTATGCCTATAAAAAGCCCATAGATATCAATACAACGAGATACGAACATCAGTACAATGCACAGGTTTCAAAAGGACTCAACATCTCCAATTTTTATCCCGTTAATTGCAGTATTTTGTTCAAGACTTCTGCACATAATAGAAAAAGGATCGCCTCTGCCTATGACGGAAAACCACTTAGCGGGCACTATATCAAATTGACGGACCAAAATTAAAAAAAAATCTAAAACCAATATAATGGAATCAAAGGCCTTTTCAAAGTCTACAATTAAAAGTAGTCCAGGTAATTGTTCCTTATCTACGTGATCCATTTTTCCCCTATATAACGGCCACTGGTGAATCCTGTTTGGTCAGAAGATAAAGTTTTAGTAGTACCTGTTATGCAATTTTGCAAATGACGTTTAGCAAAGTAATGGGCGCCAGTTTTTTAGAAGATGCCTTGGTTTATTTCCCTTTGGTATGCATTGTGACAACCTCTAATGTAATATAACACCAAATGTAATAAACCAGTTTATTACATAAGGCGTTGCAGTCCACGCCAAGTGTAACAACGCCTAATGTAATAAAGTAACTTTCGTCTAGGACAAGATGAAATCTAAAAAAAAGTTAAAATCATAGAGTATCCATATTTATTTTATACTTAGCAGTGAAATCAATGCATATCTGAAACAAATAAAAATGATATCAATCACAAGTGAAATGATATCGTATCATTTCACATGTGATTGATACCATTAATATCATTTCACTGTAGCGTGCCGGAACTACATTTTTGTTTACGTTCTGGTCGAAAAAAGGTCATTTTTCCTTTTATTTACTAAATATAATATTTCCTTATGCCATTAGAACATATTTTGAAGGGTCACGACTCACGGATGGCATTAAAATTGAATGAACAGGTGCAAAACCTGACAACAGCAGCGCTGTGATTTTGAACATATCCGTTTTGCCGACACACACCTCGGGCACAATTTAAAAGTTCCCTCACAGATTAAGGCTTAGCTCTTTTTGTTACAAATGGTCTACAAGGCGTCCAGTTCACTGAATGGCTGAGTAAGGGTCTGTACAAGGAATTCTGTGTTCAAATTAGCGTGATTTTTTTTTTGAAAAACCGGTCGCGCCGACTGCTACACATAGAATCGATTAGACCCACCTATACAGTGGCTGGGGGCATGTCTCTTAGAGCCTTCAATAATAAAATGGACTTCAAATAAGCTCAACGCATTCTGTAACGTACCTTGAAATGCAATCTTTGAACTAAAATGCAGAATCCAAAATGGCGATTTGTTTATGCTTTGAAACTGACAGTTGTGACGTCATGTAGCTGGATCAAAATCGTGACGTCACCGTCTCAGATCGATCAATTACCGTAAGTGTCCTAATAATTTTTATAAAATAAAAAGAACATTAACTTTTTTTCGGCGGATACCAAAAGTATTTCATCTCGTGTGTTGAAAACATCCAAATTTTCACTCGTGCTTCGCACTCGTGAAAATTATGATGTTTTCAACACACTCGATGAAATATTTTTGGTATCCACCTCAAAAAAGTAAATATCCTCTATACCTTGGTGTCGAAGGTGGTGTGATTACTGGGCTCGAAGGGGTTGTGGGTACTGGTGTCGAAGGTGGTGTAGGTACTTGGAGTGTGTATGGTGAGGAGCGTGTGCTTCAACGCAACTCTATTCTAATTAATGATATTACTTAAGATCTGAGTGTATAACATTAGGCGTTGCAGTCAACGCCAAATGTAACAACGCCTAATGTGACTTTCCTTTAGGACAAGATGCGATCTTAAATGAGACAGTTAAAATCATAAAGTATCGATATATCTTGGGGTCGAAGGTGGTGTGGGTACTGGGTTCGAAGGTGGTGTGGATACTTGGAGTGTATGTGGTGGGAGGCTGTGCTTCTTGAAAGATACAAACGCAACTCTATTCTAATTAATGATATTACTCAAGATTCTATGAAATTTTCTGAGTGTTTTACATTAGGCGTTGTTATTACTTAAGGCGTTGCAGTCCATGCAAAATGTCTACGACAAGACGAAATCTCAAATGAAAATGTTAAAACTATCAAGTATCCATATATCTTAGAGATGAAGGTGGTGTGGATACCGGGATCGAAGCGTGTGTGGGTACTTGGGGTGGGAGGCTGTGCTTCTTGAAAGATAATACCAACGCAACACTGCTCTTATAAATGATATAACTCAAGATTCTAGGAAATAGTCTGAGCGTATTACATCAGGCGTTGTTACATTAGGTGTTGCAGTCAAAGCCAAATGTATCAACGCCTTATCTAATAAAGTAACTTTCGTTTGTATTGGAGTTTAACTAATTTAGGTCATTTCTGAGCCGGTCAATTTACCTATCAACATATACGTTAGCGGTTCTTCCGGCAGAAACTGACAGCTGCCCTTTTTTAATCAGCGGAATGGAGAGAATGACCGTAGAAAAGATTTCATGATCAAACTCTACGAAATAATGTTGCCGACCCCAGCAGGTATGGAACCAGCGTCCTCCTGATCACCAGTCAGACGCGCATCCGACTGAGCTACCGGGGAAGATGAAATCTCAAACGATAAAATTAAAACATAAAGTATCCATATATCATAAGGTCGAAGTTGGTGTAGGTACTGAGGTCGAAGGTGGTGTGGGTACTCGGTGTGTGTGTGTGTGTGTACAGACAACGCCAAATATAACAACGTCTAATGTAATAAAGTAACTTTCGGCCCCGCCCATCGGGGCTTGAACATAAAGATGGTCTGCATGTTGCTTCCTCGTTGAGCTGAAACCGACCGCAGGCGAGTACTGGTAAACCGCTTAGAGGATCTAAGCCTGCCCAGGGAAAGCGGTGCGAAAAATAATTACTGATTAATAAGATTTATCAACAGATTTAATTTCACGAAAAGAAATTGCGAGCCTTGGCGAATTCCTGAATTGTGATCAATCATATATATACTGAGTCAAAAAAGTTCCTATACATAAAATTGCTTCTGTTACCATAGTTACTACAAATGAAAAAACACACAAAATTTCTTTTGTTTTAGTTAAAGGACTCATTTTACCATGTAAAAGGCCAAACTGTTTTTGTTTCTGTAAACTCGCCAGCCTGGGCTATTGTTTTAAACACCTAAGGGGTCACTGTGACAATTTCGCAGAATTACAAAGGCCAAGATTTACACCATTAAAAATTACACTTAGCGCAAGATTTCTAAACTTTGATACATGTATCCTTTTATTAGATACCCCGTGTGTCTATTTACAAAAGGTTTGTAACTTTAGTTCCATTCGCTAAGAAAAACAGACGATCGCGTATAGGCCTCCCATTCTTTGAAGTTGTGTGCAAAACGCTGATTTCAATTGAAACTCCATAGAAAATTACAATTGGTAGTGCTACATGCTACATGAATTTTCTACATTATTTTCCACCATGATTAACAACAATGGTGGCAACAAAGCGCTTTTTAAAGAAACTGCAAAAATTGAATGACAGGTATAGAAATAGCAACAATTTGAAAATTGCTATATCTTTAATTGAAAGGGAGATAATCTGAGAATTTCACAAATTGAAGCTTTGATTGTAGGGCAAGATCATGAGATATTGGAAATGTATAGTGAGTTTCGATGATCAGTGGTCATGATCTTTCATCTCTGACAAAAAATGATCATCTGCGCATGCACAATGTCAAATTCCTAGCAAAACCTTTCTAGGCACATATTGCAAGACAACTCTTGAGCAGAATAGTATGGGCAAATGTAAATGTATGCATTTTGTAGCTAAACGTCAGATTCGCATGTTTACAACCACACTTAGCTGAATGGCTGCCGGATAGCTACTGGAATTTACCCGGAAGTTGGTATAGTTACTTTTTTGACTGGGAATATATGCAGCATCAGTGGCGTTCGAGATTGTCAGATAATCATGAAGAAAAAAATTGAAAACAAAATGGATGATTTCTATGAATCCTTTTTAACAATTTAGCCTGACTAAGTGGAGCAAGAGGCCCTCTTGGACTCTTGTTTATACATAGTCATAGGTAATGAAAGATAAAATACATTGGTGCAAATAGTTTGTCCCGGAAGCCTTAATTATTAAGTGCAAGTATCATAACAGAAGAGAAATCGTGTTTTCTTATTGCGAGCCTTGGCTCGTCAGTTTTGTCACAGAAAAAGAAAAAAAAAGAGTAGTCTACATAACAAGTTAGGTTCACAAAAAAAAAGATATGAAAAAAATTACTGATTTATAAGGTTAATCAACATGTTTAATCGTCATAAAAAGAAATAATATTTTCAGTTGCGAGTTCAAAATACTCAAATATATAGTTTAATCTGCACAAGGGAAGTTCTCACGATAACTCACCAAAAGCAATCACTGATACTCGCCACAGTTCACTTCTGCTAAAATCTGACAAAATTTCCCTCGCATTGAGTAGCTTTTATCTTACTAGTTTGAAGGGTAACAATTTCTATGAAAACAAATGGATCCCAGCAGGCCTCTGTAAATCAGATAATATGAGATAAGAACATAAAATTCTAGAAAAATCAGAGATTAATGCCTTAGCGAGCACCAGTCTATGCAAAGAAAAAAAACACAAAATGTAGTTTTCGGGGTCACTTATTTTGTAAAAGAAAAATATTGCTTCGCCTAGAACAAAGAAAATCGGTCAGATATAAGTCGTGTTCACTGTTTACAAATGTTAAAAATCACACAAAACAAAACAAAATCAAATGCAAGAATCCCGTGCAGGGGAAGGTCGTTTAGTTTGACAAAGCGAATATTGAGTCTATTTGATACTGTTCAAGTATTCAGATCGAGTTTTCAAGGTTTGATTCAAATTTAGCAATTTACATCCATACCACGATTTGCATCCATACCAGCGGGTACAAGCTGTAGCAATGATTTTGCAGTGGCAACGCCAACAGCAGGTTGCTGCACATTTTTGTGTGTATATTCGAACTTGTCCGACGTCTGCGAATGACGGAGAGGGTCGACAACCGACCGCGTAGTGGACGTCCGCGCGTCACAATGCCATGTCAGGATCGATTTATAACACTTATTCACTTACGTTATTGCCACCTCACAGCTAGCGAAGCTGCAAATAACACCATAGGCAGTCATAATCGCCATATTCATCCTGACCAATTACGCGCCAATGGCTCTTAGCCTGACGTAGTAGCATACTCTCCAAGAATTTTTCCTGTGAGGCAATGGAGACGGACGGATGTTCTTCTCTCTACCGTTCGGACGGGCGGCGTCTTGTATACCGACGTCGTGGGGAACGTTACACCGACGCATGCGTCGTTGAGCGGGATAGGTTTGGTGGAGGTTCGTATGTGTTTGGGCGGTTGTAATTGATCGTAATTGACGGTAATCTAACTAACATCAGGTATAGTGATGAAATCCTCCGCCCAGTTGCCTTCCTATGTGTGCAAGCACGGAACCTGATCTTCCAGCAACTGGAATAACTGATGCAGTATATATCGTAACTACAACTTGAATTAGTAAAGGGTTCTTTCAGGAAATTTACATTGGTTTCTGCCCACGCTTGTAATTCTATGAAATTATGCACAATATTTGCCTTGGGTATAACCTTTGCAATTATGATGCATTCGCTTTTAAACGTAATGCCAGTGTAATTTTTACGTTCTGCACGATATCTCTTCCACTGACCTTGTGCAGTTACCGCAATCAAACATTCCTGAAACCTAATTAAGGGGGTTGAATGTCGCACGTTATAAGCGAGTTCTACTGACCATTTATACGTCTAGTGACGTTTATTTTCAGGCCACAAATTTACAAGTGAATGTCGTTTAACATGCCACACTGTCTGCTGTCATTTTTGCTTAACTTTGCTTTGGAAAACCCCTTGATTATTTTGAATTGCGGTATAAACTAATTTCATGATTAGTGTTAATCGGTTCGCCCCTATAAAATTGTCTAAGGCTCACCGATCATATTTTATTATTAAAGACACTAACCATGTAAATCTATATCTAATGCTGAATTAAAGCCATCAGTTGCTTTGTGTCTGGCATTCAGTGTCCTTTAATGGTATCCCCATATTTCAGCTTCATTCAAATTTTATATGTAATTTTACCATGTTCCAATCATTTCAGCACAAAATATATCATATTGATGAAAATTCATGAATTAACATGTTTAATACCGATAGTCCTAATTCAGCAAAATGGGAAATTATACGAAAAGTATGTTTATCATATGACATCTCCTCCAAGAGCGCATTAATGCCATGTGATAACATCGATAATCCATGCAAATTAGTTAGAAACACTCCGCAACGTTACACGCATGACGTTCTTAATAACGTCGCGTTTACTAATGGCGATATAGACATTTCTGTAAAATAATAACGAATAAATGCGTTTTAAATGTCATATGATAAATAGAATTTATTACGAATTGGGGAAAAGGAATAAAATGCGAGGCTTTGCTGATCATTCTATCCCTTATCTTTCAACGAGAGACAAGATGAAAGATAAGGCTAGCAATTCGTTTAATAAATTCAAAAATATACACACAATGAAAATCCTCTTTTTAGCTCACCAGTCACGTACTGACAAGGTGAGCTTTTGTGATCACTTTTCATCCGTCGTCACTGTGTGTGCGTGCGTGCGTCTGTAAACAATTTCTTCAAAGGCATATCCTAAGATTGTTCAAAGTATAGCCCTAGGGCCAAAAAAGACCCCGCTCCAGGGCCCACCGGTTTTGCATAGAAATATATAGGGAAAACATTTAAAAGTCTAGCTTCATCGAGTGAACATCTATCAATAGCCTTAGATGGACCCAAACCTGCCTTAGATGGACCCAAACAAACCCTGGTATGAAGGTTCATCTATCAAAATTATAGTCCTTGGGCCAAAACTGCCCCAGCGCTGGGTCCCACCGGTATACATAGACTTATATAGGGAATTTTTGTCTGCAACCATTGACGGTTGCACTACAGTAAATATTTTGGTTTTTATGAAAGCTGTTCTTGCTTTGGGGGAGGGCTTTCAGTACAGAATTGAATATTCTGCTGCTTCTGATTGGATTTGGTGTTAAGCCATTATCTTTTGAGAAGTATTATTGTTTATTAGAAGAAATATTAGTAGGTAGTTGCTATTGTGAAAAGCAGCTGATTTAAATTGAACCAGCAAATAGTGCTGACTAGCCACTGGAAATGCCTGGATTTATTCGCTGCAGTATGTGTTTGTTGACACTGACTGCCAAAAAGGCCAAAATATGCCACACAGAACCCATATTTTTTAGCTGCTTCTGGAAGGTAAATGGTCAGCCTGTCAAATGATATGCCTCAAAATGGAAGCATTAGACTTGCTGAAATGTGGTAGAACATGGAATATGCCCCAATTTACATTGAGAGTAAGGGGATTTTTTTACTATAGTGCCACCTCAACCAAAAGTAGAAAAATGAGCTCCCCTGTCCTTTTTTCATTCATTACA
Source organism: Lucinisca nassula (assembly GCA_963580285.1). Taxonomy (NCBI): domain Eukaryota; kingdom Metazoa; phylum Mollusca; class Bivalvia; order Lucinida; family Lucinidae; genus Lucinisca; species Lucinisca nassula. The sequence goes on from OY757017.1 coordinate 45,348,481, forward strand.
TAATATTTTCATATATAATAGGTCCAATTCTCAATCTTAAAATGGATCTTCCTGGCATGTATTTTGCCACAGAAACTACAAATTATAAGTTTAGTGCTAATTTAGGACTAACTGGGTGTATTTTATCAGTTTTTGCTTCTGTTCCATGTAATTGGAGGGGGGTTACTTCAAAGCCATGTAAATCAATTTCAATTGGTCTGTTTGGAAAGCAGCCTTGCAGTAAATGTATAAACAGGAACACAAGAAAAAGAATATACTCCATATTGAATATAACACTGAGGTTACTTGGCATTAGGCAAGGGTCTCAAGCCAATGCAAAATTTCAAAATTGTCTCTCCGAACAGCCCGCTGCAATATCGCATGAGTTTTCTCAGCCATTGTAATTTCTTATTGGTTGGGTTCATGTTACAAGGTTTGAACAGATATACACAGCCATTTCTCATGGCATTAAGGCATTTATATTCATTTTCATCTCCAAGTTTTGTCTCCAAAATATCCTCAAAATGCCAATTTTTACTGAAATTAGGGGGTATAGGTGTGAGAACAGCCAAAAATTCTAGCATGGGTACTAATAGAACATGATTTAGTGCATTTTAGGATTAAAGTATTCCAAAGACATCTGAGAAGAATCACTGATGCAAGGCGGTTTCTGGGCTCCATTCTGGAAAGAGATAAACTTTGCGCTTTTTCACAAAACATGGTTTGTTCGTCTTTCAGCGTAGAATCTGGAAGCGATAACTTTTTCGCAAAGTTTAACGATTCTTTGTCACTGAACATTATTTATGCATGACTACATTATTAGATATGGTCTAAACTTGTGTTTGGTAATTCTTTTGATGGATCATAAAGAAGTTAGGGTTTGGTATAGGTTGCACTACAGTAAATAATTGGTCTTTATGAAAGCTATACTTGCTTTGGGGAGAGCTTTCAGTACAGAATTGAATATTCTGCTGCTTCTGATTGGATTTGGTGCTAAGCCAGGAAGTATTATTATTATTTTTCTGAGAAGTATTATTGTTTATTAGAAGAAATATTAGTAGGTAGTTGCTATTGTGAAAAGCAGATAATTTAAATTGAACCAGAAAATTGTGACTGACCACTGGAAATGCCTGGATTTATTCGCTGCGTATTGGTTTGTTGACACTGGCTGCCAAAAAGGCCAAAATATGCCGCACAGCACCCATATTTTATAGCTGCTTCTGGAAGGTAAATGGTCAAGCTTGTCAAATTATATGCCTCATTAGACTTGCTGAAATGTGGTAGAACATGGAATATGCCCCAATTTACATTGAGAGTAAGGGGATTTTTTTACTGTAGTGCCACCTGACAGTCCTTTTTAAAAAGGAATACACCAAACAAGAATATCGGTGGACCTCTACCAAGATTGTTATACTAATGGCGGGATTTTGTAGAGAAAATTATTTTCTCTACTTATAGCTCTGGGGCCAAACATTGCCTGTCCCTGGGACCACATGTAAATTCAGGTGAGGCTATCAAAGTCCTCTTGTACACATATTTATACAGGGAAAACCTGTAAAAATACAGAAAGCTAAAGTGTAAAGAGAAAACGTCCTGAAAGAAATACAAAATACACCTAGCAGGGTGGAAAACAGGCATTGTTCTGTCATCGAGTATAGCTCCCGCCCATAGGGGCTTGAAGAAATATATGGGCTGCATGATGCTTCCACGCAGAGCTGAATCTGGCCCGCACACCAGTACTGGTAAACCGCTTAGAGGATCTAAGCCTGTCCAGGAACCGCGGTGCGAGGCGGACCGTCCATGCTTATAAACTCTATTGGTTTCATTGGGCGACAGGGCTTGAGATGTCATTTCATCTCAATGTCGGGTAAAAGTCCCACAAAATTGGAAGCAACGTCTCCAAAATGACCTTTACAGTGTTGACGGGGACGTTAAACCTCAAATCAAACAAAATCTGTCATCGAGTCGCAGGGGAAAAACACAGACATGACTGACAAAACTGTTCTTCTTTCATAACTCCATCTTTCGTGACATTGTTGGTTCGTATCAGTTTTGATAGTTTATGTCCCATTTTCTGTTCAGAAAAGGCACTTATCGGAGCTTGGAGAAACATATTAAGATTGGCCCGCATGGTGCTTCCACGCTGAGCTGAATTTGACTGCATAAGAGTACTCAGGTCTGAGCCTAAAGGAATGGTTATGATGAGTTTACGTAGTGTTTAAGATTGCAAGTAAGTTGGCAACACATATATGTGATACGTGCTTTGTGTTTTCAAGAACAGAAATACATCAGGACAGTTACTGACTGGGTGCTGTCTTATTGCGTATATAGAGAGAGTTACTGAACCATCAAACTTTTTAAAAAAGACTGCGCCAAACGAGAATATCGGTGACACCGATGGATGCTCCCCGAAGACAGGTAAAGAGCGGTATCCTGAAAGTTGAACTTGCGTGAGATATTATTATACCCAACATTTGTTTGTAGTTATATTAAAATCCATCAGCAAATAACAACGCTAGAGCGATGACAAAGTTTTTTCTCTAAAAATAGCCGCAGTGACCTTGACCTTGAGCCTAGGACCCTGAAAGTTGAAATAATACGAGCTATTATCATGCTCAACATTTGTGTGAAATTATATTAAAATCCATCAATAAATGTAGGCACTAGAGCGATGACAAAGTTTTTTTTTTCTAAAAATAGCCACAGAGCCTAGGATCCTGAAAGTCGAACTTGCTTGAGATAATATTATACCCAATTAATAATTGTTGTGAAGTTATATTAAAATCTACCAGCAAATGACGACGCTAGAGCGATGATAAGTTTTTTCAAAAAATCACCGCAGAAAGTCAAACTTGCTCGAGATATCATACCCAACATTTATTTGAAATTCATTAAATGTAGGCACTAGAGCGATGACAAAGTTTTTTTTTCTACAAATAACTACATTGACCATGACCCAATGATCCTGAAAGTTAAACTTGCTCGAGATATTATTATACCCAACATTTGTGTGAAATTATTTTAAAATCCATTAGCAAATGACGACGCTAGAGCGATGACAATGTTGTTTTTTTTTTCTAAAAATAGCCGCAGTGACCTTGACCTTGAGCCTTGGACCCTGAAAGTTGAAATGATACGAGCTATTATCATGCTCAACATTTGTGTGAAATTATATTAAAATCCATCAATAAATGTAGGCACTAGAGCGATGACAAAGTTTTTTTTTTTCTAAAAATAGCCACAGAGCCTAGAATCCTGAAAGTCGAACTTGCTTGAGATAATATTATACCCAATTTATAATTGTTGTGAAGTTATATTAAAATCTACCAGCAAATGACGACGCTAGAGCGATGATGTTTTTTTTCAAAAAATCACCGCAGAAAGTCAAACTCGCTCCAGATATCATACCCAATATTTATTTGAAATTCATTAAATTAAATGTAGGCACTAGTGCGATGACAAAGTTTTTTTTTTCTACAAATAACCACATTGACCTTGACCCAATGATCCTGAAAGTTAAACTTGCTCGAGATATTATTATACCCAACATTTGTGTTACTCATAGAGCTATCACAATGACTTATATAGCTATAATCGTTACTATCCTGTCACGTAGCCTGTGGTCACGAGCAGTGAATTGCTGAATTCAAATAACCTACTGTGAAATATGTTCTATAATTAAGGCATAACTATACCAAATTTAGTGAGACAGAGGCCTTTCTGATATTTAATCTTCGTCAGTGTGTCTCAGTCGCAAAGTTTTGAAACCGAAACGGATGACGGACACGACCCGGCAAACACAGCACATTCCACTCGGAGCACACACCGACCGACGTAGCGCATGAGGCGTCCCAACCGAGTCAACATCAGCAAACATGGCCCACACCCACGGTCTCGCTACTTTGGAAATCTCCTGTCTGATGCCCGGGACTTGCAAAATTTAAAATACATGAATTACAAAAAGTGGCATGGAAATCCGCTAAGATTCAAGTCAGTCTTAGTTTTAGAAAAAATAGTTTATAAGATATAATATAGTTATTAAAAATCACAACTTGAGTACTACTATCAACCTCAGCACTAAGGAACTGATACTGAACTGATGGTACCCTCGAGCACCAGCAGAGATACCGACCCAGTGGTTGCAATTAAGGCGTACATATACTAAATTTAGTGACACAGAGGCCTTTCTGAGTGTCTCAATCCCATCACATCAAATTTGAAGCAAGGAATACTCAACAGAGCCGAAAAGCATGGAGTGTACAATTTTTACTGGGCAAAACTTACTAGTTTCGTCCAATGAGCCTCATCAGGACACTTAAATAGAAAAAAAAACTGTGCTTTTTTTAATTAACACATTCTTTGTTCGTGATGTTAGCTAAGGATTTCTAAAAAAAAAAGGAAAATTAATTAAAGCAACCAGAAATATCTGGAACATTGTCCCTTCAAGGGACATTTTACTTAATTTGGTTTCCCATGTATTTTTAAGTATAGCCTTCGCGATTATAATGATTATCCAATATCCTTCAATTATAATCACATATCCTCTTATCTATGCCACCGTTTACTTCAAGTGGAGGCAATGATCAGGAATCGATATCAGGACAAAAACTTAACGCCATTGCAATTCAATCCTTGAAAAAAAAAAAAAAAAAAAAAAAAAAAAAAGAAGCAAATATATATCTGAAGAATTGACCACGAACTGGAACTCTAAAGCATTTTTAAAGCACTTTAAAGTTATTGCCTGCTCATTACATAGATTATTGTCTGATTCCAGATTACTGTGTAATATAGCACATTGCGGTTTCTGCACCTGACACTAATGGCCCTTGGGAGCTACATTTTGAACACACGGAAACAACTGTCCGTATGTAATTAATAGAGGGGTTGGATGCTCTCCTCTATTAAGCTAAGCTGTGACACTGCCGTAAAAAAGTTGTGAAACTATAGTTATAGCTAAATAACCTTTGCGAGTTGTCACAGCTGTGAAAGTGTGCTGAAATCAATATTTTTTGTGGTGGGAGCTGTGAAACTGTGATGTGATCACAGCTGTATAACTGTGCTGAAATATAAATAACCTGTGGTGAAAGCTGTAAAACTTCGGTGAGAGCGACGTTACCTGTGCTGACTGCTGTGAAGCTTGTGATGATGAGGTTAAACTGTGCTGAAAACCTACGCTGAAAGCTGTACACATTACCTGTGCACACGTGCCAGCTAATAGCAGTAAAACTGTGGTGATAGCCACATAACCTATGGTGACAGTTGTGAAGCTGTGCTGAAATCCAAATAACCTGTGGCCATAACTTCGAATTTGTGGTTATAGCGACGCAACCTATGACAAAGGTGCAAGTGAAATGTAATTTAAATAACCCAAACGGGTGGTGAAAGAACAAAACTGCTGTGATGGGGATAGCTGAGAAGCTGCTGTAATAGCCATGTGATATCCAGCTACAGGCCACCTTTGGGAATGTTCAAAAGCGGTCTTTAAGGTGGTCTTAATATAGGAATTTTTATTGTATTTAGCTACACAAAAACCACCATTTATCTTGCTTGTCTAGTTGATTTGTTTGTTTGATTTGAGGTTTAACGTCCCCGGAAATACTGTAAAGGTAATTTCTGAGACGTTGCTTCCAATTTTATGGAGATGACATTGAGATGACATGATATCTCAAGCCCTGCCTCCCAATGAAACTAATAGGGTTTATAAGCATAGACGGTCCGACAAGCACCGCTTTGCCTTGGCAGGCTTAGCTCCTCTAAGCGGTTTACCAGTACTTAGGTGCGGTTGGTTTCATTCCCTTTCTTTAGACTTTCTTTTTGTGAGTCAGATAGACAAATCCATTTTCGTTAAGGTTGGCTCATTGCATCAAATAACACACCATTTTTGCATGACTGATCGCTCAGTGAACCACTTTATTACCAATTCTAACACAGCGTGCCTATATAGGCAATGCAAAATAACTGTGTTTTATTCTGCAACAAATCACAGCTCGGAAGAGCGTGGCGTGTGACGTCATTAAAACTGTAAATTTATTACGTCACTAGTCGATTTACTTTACGTTAGACGGTGTAACGTCATTTTCTCGCATCGAAAACGTTAGAAAAGGATATAAATGCATGTGTTTCAGTCGATGATTTTAGCGGGATTTCTTCTAACAATGGCGAAAAGTTGTGAGATTTTGAAGGAAACAACAACATTATTGCCGATTTTCAGCGTGTTAGAATCGAAATAGAACAACTCTAGCCAGTGGTTTGTTGTGTAATAAATCACAGTTTGTCGGTCAGTTGTAAGTAGACAAATCACGCGCGCTACGCGCTTGTTATTTGTCTACTTTACAACTGACCTCCAAACTGTGATATAACATATAACACGGTGTGTTGGCTTCCGCCGTCTCGGGCCCAAATTCGTATTTATTTTAGTTAGTGGGTGACCTCTATCGCGGAGGATGTGGAAATGTGGATGTGTAAATCCCCTTTTATGTTTTTTCGTTTGAAGTTAAGAAAAGGTGATGCCCTCCTCGACGCAGGATGTCGTATTCTGTGGGACCGTAGGAGAGTCATTTTGTGTCGCCATATTTGCATATCACTATCGCATCCTACGTGTAGGAAGGCATCATAGTAGAAAAAAAAAAGTATTCTTGCCTAGCCGTTTGGGGACCCGAGACAACGTTTGCCAATCTTTTTAGTCAAAGTGGTTAGTGCAAATTGTTATATAATCATGTAGGTCGCATACAAGCGTCCGCCTGCGCACGTGCGCAGTCGAGCGCTCCTATGCGATCTTGTTTTTAATGTTTCATATTTACACAAATAAAAAATGTTTAAAATCGCTTTTTGAGAAAACTCTTCTTCTTCTTCTTCTAACTCCAGGGTTTTGATCTCTCTTTTCTATACTATCCTCTGTATTCTGTATTCCTATCCTACAACTATCGCTATATCTACCTATCTAGTGTGGTTGTATGTTGTTTTAGTTTCGCGTGGGTGGTTGTGTGTGTTAAAAGCCTTCCTTCAGGTCGCGCTAAGTCATGCCCTAGTTAGTTAGTTAATTGCCCTTGTCTGTATTGATATGTGGCCATCTTGAACGTCTGTCTTTATTACGGTCATGGCGCAATTTGCTGTTTTTTGGTGATTTTTATGTTATGCGACAAGGGCGACGGAGGGCTGTATGATATACCGGGATAGATGCGGTTTTTCAGTCATGGTGGCATGCAAAATGCCCTTTTGAGGGCCCCCAGGTCATTCCGTTTGGGTAACCTTATAATGTACATCCTTTATTCGAAAGCGAAAGTTGCGAAAAAAGAAAGAAAAAGATGTGATAAGGCGTCTTGTTTCTTTTTTCTGTCCCACTTTTCTATATGCGTTCCTGAAGGAGAGGCTTTGTTTGCTAGTGTGCTGTTGTGCCGTTCTCCTTTGGGTTGTGTGGCTCTCGATCAGCCAGACTTTTGACGCAACGCTCCTAAGTGCAAAGTCCAAGGACCGCAACCACAGCGCTACGTCTCGTTCTGACTTCCAGTTTGCCTCACCCACTCAGGAGGGGCTGGGCGACGGATTTTCCTTGTGGTGGGTCCAGCCCGGCGTGCTTTCGTGTGGTCCTCTTTCGGGCTGTGTGGCTCCCGATCAGCTAGGGCTTTGGTGCAGCGTTCATAAGTGCAAAGCCAGTGGGCCGCAACCACAACGCTACACCTTGTCTTAACTTCTCGCTTGCCACACCCCCTCTGGAGGGTGGGTCGGGGCCATGGATTTTCCTTGTGGTGAGTCCATGCCCCGTTCTACTATGGTCTTCTCACAGTGATCCAGGGATCGCTGTCACCGATAGGCACTCCTAAGTGCAAAGCCGAGGCCGCAACCACAGCGCCTACCGTTGACTTTGTTCCCCTTTTCGCTGTGGGACGACCGCCCTTTGATCACTACGGCCTTATTTGGTTGGTAGCGTCTAAGGTGCGGTTCGAATATTTATTTTTACTGTTCTGAACTCGGGTCTCTAGAGATTTTTGTTTAAAGTATGTATTCTCGTACGGGGTGTGTTTTACGGTACAATGCGATTAAATTTAGTCTGCGCCCTTAGTTTTCCCCTATATTTTGTCCAGGTAGTTTGTTTTCTCAAAGAATTTGAAGACCACGTCCCTCATTTCCTTTGAATTTAGATTGAGCAGAGAAACCGCGTTTATCTCCCCTTGGTATCCTAATGTTGTGAGTTCTCCCTTTAGTTCCCTTCTGGCGGGGCCGTGTGCGGGGCACTCTGCGAGGAAGTGTTGAACACACTCCACCCCGCCACAGTGCTTGCATAATAGATCGGCCTCGCTATAGAAGATGTTGTGTGCATTCAGTCCGTTGACCCCGAGTCTTAGTCGTGTATATATGCGATCGAGCTTTCGGCTGTCGCTATATTGTACCAATTTCGGGGTCAAGGACTGACAGATCGAGTGTCTAAAGCCGTGTTGTCCCTGCCATATGCGCGCCCATTCCTTTTTGATGCTGGCCTTAATGGTTGCGTATACTTCTTGTGGGGTGGGGAGGTAGTCAAGTGCCTTTCCCCGGGTCAGAGCTTCTTTGGCCAGTGTGTCTGCGCGCTCATTCCCCTGCACGTTGCAGTGGGAGGGGATCCAATCTATGTTCAGGGTGATACCTTGTTTTAGAATTTTGTGTATTAGGATATGAATGTCCTGCAGTATATCCGGTCTTGTAGTGCTATTCCCAGAGTTTATGCTTTGTATTGAGCTTAATGAGTCTGTTAGTATAACAACACTATCCGGTTTTTGTTCCTGTATCCATTCCAAAGCCTTTTGTTTGGCTATAAGTTCTGCAGTGTAGACTGTGAGGTGCTGGTTAAGTTTGAATTTTTGGTCGAAGTTTAATTCTGGTATTTTGAAAGCACACCCCGTTTCTTTTTTTTGTCAGCATCTTTGCTTCCATCAGTGAAAATTTTAAGCGCTTGTTATAGTTTTCACTGATGTGTGATTCTGCGATCTCATTGCATTTTTTCTGTGATGTTTCATTTTTCTTTATGACACCCGTTAGTGTTGTTTTTGCGCATAGGCTTCTTAAGTTAAAAACATCCGGATATGTTTGTTCCGCTGTTTTGACCTGCTCGAGGTCATGGTTTTTAATTAGGTCCTGGACTTTGATAATATAGGGGATCTCTTTTAACATGATTGGGCGTGTCGGCGATCATTTCCCTCCGCAGGTGCATGACGCTGCATTCAATCTCCAGGTCCAGGTTCCGCGTCCGCCTGTATGCCCCAGTAGCGATTCGGAGGGCTGTGGCCTGTATGCTATCTAGTTTTTTCAGGTGTGAGGGCGCCGCAGACGCGTATGCTTGGCAGCCATAATCAATTTGCCTCTTATGAGTGCTGTGTACATTTTGATCAGGGTTTTCTTGTCTGCTCCAAAGTTTGCCCCCGACAACGCCCTTAGCACATTTAGGTCCCGCTGGGACCTGGACACCAGGTTTTCAATTTGCAGTCTCCATGTTAGATTGCTGTCAAAGTACATGCCCAGGAATTTGGCATGACCGGCGTACTTTATTTCCTGCCCGTCATACGTCACCCTGGGCATGCCCTTTGTATCTGCGAAATTTCTATTGTAAACTACCACTGTTGTTTTTTCAGTTGACAATTTGAAGCCCCAATTTGTAGCCCAATCATGTATGGTATTTAACGCTTTTTGTAATGCAGGAATGGCACTTTTCGGTTTTTTCGCGGTTTTTCATACTAAGCCGTCATCTGCGAACATGGATATTTCCAGCGGTAATGCATTAAGTGTTTCCTGCAGTGTGTTCATTAATAGGTTGAAAAGGATAGGAGATAGCACCGACCCCTGGGGGGAACCGTTCTCGCATTCATAAAAACCAGACACCTCGCTACCTATTTTTACGTTCATTTTTCTATCAGTCAAAAAGTCTCTGATCCAGGTTAACATTTTTTCTTTGAATTCCGAATTTGTTTAGTTTTAGGAGGACCCCCCTAGTCCATAGTAGGTCGAAAGCTTTTTCTAAATCCAAAAATATCGCTACCAGTGAGTGTTTCATTAGTTTTGCCTTTCGGATGGCGGATTCCAGTCTGGTGATTTGATCAATGGTAGATCTATGTTTTCTAAAACCTGATTGTTCGTTTGCTAAGAGGTTGTTTTTCTCAATGTGTGCTGTTAATCTAGATGCTACCATGGTTTCCATGATTTTACATATGGTTGATGTGAGTGAAATCGGCGTATACGATTTCGGCTCGTGGGGGTCTGGTTTTAATATTGGGACGATGGTGCTCTCCTTCCATTGTGTAGGGAGGGTCCCCTCGTCCCAAGATTTATTTATTAGTGCGAGAAGTTGATTGTTTCCCTTTTCTGGTAGATTTTTTAACATGTCATAGTGAACGGTGTCTGCCCCGGGTGCGGTGCTCTTTTTCTTATTAAGCGCGCTCTGTAGCTCCCTATGGGAGAAGTTCGCATTGTATGCACGGCACTGGCCAGCGCGATCGGCGTCTTGAACGGCCTGCTCAATCATTGGGTCCTGCGTTTCCCTAATGCGCCTAAATTTTGGGTCTAAATTTTCGTTACTGCAGACTTTCCGGTAGTGTTGTGCTAAGATTTCTGCTTTTTCATTGTTTTCGTGATATCTTGCGTTTCCTTGTTTTAAAACTTCTACCGGTTTTTTGTGGTTTTCCATTAAATTTTTTTATTGTGTCACAAATTTTCTTAGAATTTGTTTTATATGTGAGAGTAGACACAAAATCCCTCCAGGCTTGTTTGTGTTAAAAGGTATTTTGTTTCTTCCCTTACGCGTCTATATTCTTCTAAAAGTGCGGCTGTTTTGTTTTTCCTATATTTATAGTATATTTTATTTTTCTTTTTGACTGCCTCGCTACAATTTTCATCCCACCATGGCAGGGTGTTTTTATGCTTATTTTTTGGTTGCGTTTTTGGTATTGATTTTTCACATGCCGCCATTATTTCCGAAACAAAATCCTCATTGCTTTTATCGATATTTGTGCCCTCGAGGGATATGTTAATGTGTTTAAGTTGCTGCCTTAAGAGGTCCCAGTCTGCTTTGTCTAATTTCCAACGTCGGGCAGGCCGCTGCGTTACGCATTTGTGAGTGACGTTGAGCGACGTCAGGATGGGGAAGTGGTCGCTCCCCATCGTGTCGTCTCCCACGTGCCACTCACTAGATCGGCATAGTGATGCGCTGACCTGTGTTAAGTCTATGGCGCTCGTGCTTCCGCGCTCGACGTTGAGTCGTGTGCCACACCCCGTGTTTAAGATTACGTAATTTCAACGGCGTGAGTTTTTACGTCCACCCTTGATCCTTGGTCTAGGATCGGTGGAGCTATAGTCCGCGTTTTTCCTTAAGAGCTCTTGTGGTTCGCGTTTGTTATGTTGCCTCCTTGGGATTATTGTTTTCCGCCTATTTTGTGCGGGTGCAGGTGCGGTGCTTATTTCTTTTTCTTTCGTTGCTTCTGTAGGTGATTGGGGGTTCTCGCTATTTGCGGTTTGTACCCCTGTGGTGCCCGACGTATTCATGTTGTCGGTTTCCATTATGTTTGCGGTGGCATTTCGACGACGAGGTCTATGACCTCATCTGACGCCTTGGTTCTCAGCAGATTTTGTTTGTTGAGCTCGTGCAAGCTCGTGGCTTTTTTTATCGCCACGGCGATTAACGTTTCGACCTCCATTTTTGTGTAAGTCTCCTTTGTGTTGTGTGCATGGGGTGCGGTATGGGCCGCACTGGGGGTTGCAATGTAAGCCGCACTGGGGGGTGCGGTATAAGCCGCACTGGGGGGTGCGGTATAAGCCGCACTGGGGGGTGCGGTATAAGCCGCACTGGAGCTCCTGATTTCTTGCGCGGTATTTTGTGTTTGGGCTTTTTTTTGTTCCCAATCTCTGGCTATTTGACCGTTTATTTGGTCGATTTGCGCCTTGTAATTGAGGAAAATGTTGCACCCGCGCCATGCTACTCCATGGCCAGCTAATCCGCAGTTTGCGCATTTTTTATTGTGTTTAGTTTTGCATTCATTGTGCTTATGGATCCCAGCACAGTGCGGGCATGTGTTTTTTTACTTCTGCAGTTTTTTTTTGAGTGTCCATATTTTTGACATTTTTGACAGCGCAAATACTGCAAAAAGCATGGTTGCAGAGGATAAGTGATATCGGCTGTACTGGTTAGCTCGAAAGTCGGTGTTTCCTTATTAAATGTCAATTTGACTAAATCGAGATCTTTGCCCCTGGACGCTATCCTACGTGCATCGCAAATCTGATAGCGCCCAAAGTCAAACATCTCCCTGAGTTTTCCTGCCTGATATTTGCCCCGATGTTCAGTGTTGCGTATGTCATTTTTTGTTGCTGTTTATTGCGCGTGTTGTTTGCGCTACCTTGTAGTTCCGCTAGGCTTGTGCCTATTGTAATTTTGAGTTCGAGCCCCTGGTAGTGAAAACCCTTCGCTTTTACTTCTTTGGCAGCCGGGATTTTGAAAATGGGGCCCTTTCCCTTCCCAGGGGCATGGGCTTCGATGAACTCCCCTATGTAGGTCTTGAAGCTGGTCGCAAACTGTTCCATTTTCTGTATGGGGAAAGCGCCCCCCACCAGCGCGAACATAACGCCGCTGTTTGGCGCGCCTCCGTTCTTCCCTTGCTTGAGGCGTGGGTAGGGACGAGGGATTGAGCCCTAGCCCTAGCCATGCTCCCCTCTTTGTGGGTCCTACCATTTTTTTGCCCACTTCCGTGAAGCCCCCTTTCTCCATGTCCTTCTCCTCGGCCCCAGAATCAATGACCGGGAATGAATCCATGTCTTCCACCCCCTCCCCCAATCCAAGGTTTATGGCCTTAGGTAATGGGCGCCCCTCGAAGGACTCCCCCTCTGAGTCGCTTGACAGGTATGTCCTATCCCGCTTCTGACCTGCTGCCTGGCTCTGATCAGTCTGATCAGGGGCCACCTTCCCTTTAGAAGATCCGGGTTTTGGGGTTGAGGGCATGTGTGACCTGCAGGGCGAGGGTTTTTTGCCTAATCTGGCCCTCCCAGTCCTTACCCTGAGGGGCGGGCCCTGCAGGGCTCGCCACCAGGTCCGCAACCATATCGCAAACATCCCTGGTGTTGTCCAGGCCCTCCCCCTCCCCAGCCAGCTGTCTTGGATCAGCAGAGTCCACCCCCGGGCCCGTACCCTGGGTCCCTGAGCCTGTCGCGACCTCATCATGTGTCTTTGATCTCATTTTTCTACCAATCAACAATACTAACAATACTAACTAACAATATACTAACAATATACTGACAATAAACTAATACAATATACTAATCAAGATGTCACTTTTTTACACTTCTAGAAGCCAATTTTCACAGCTTGGAGGTGATAGCGATATAACCTTCGGTGATAGCTGAGAAATTCAGGTGACAGTTGTGAAACAGAGATGTTTGCTAAATTAGCTGTTGGGACAGCTGTGAAAATGAGGCGAAGGCAGTCCTGTGGTGTAAGGTGTATATACTTCCTGTGTTCAAAGCTGTTAAACTGGGGTGAAAGCGGTTGTGACAGCTGTAAGTCTGATGTGATATCCGCACTACCTGTGATTACAAATGTGAAACTAATGTCATAGACATAATTGCCTATCTTGTAAAGCCCTTTCGATAACCATATTACTTAGGGTGACAGCTTAACTGAGGTGAAGCCATGTAACCTGTTATGATTGCTGTTAAACTCAAGAGATAACCATTCTTCCTATAGCGGAGAAAATGAGATGGTTGTTATATAATCTGTCGTGAACGCTGTGAAAATCACACGATTCACACGATTGTCATAATACCGAGGAGATAGCCATACTACAAGTAGGGAAAGCCTTGGCCATATTAGCTGTGGTGTTAGCTGCGCGACTAAGGTGAAAACCATTTTTTTTCTGTTTCGTTTGTTGCTAAACTCATGTGATAGCCATACCACCTATGGTGAAAGCTGTGAAACCAATAATAATCGACCTTCGACCTTATTTATAGAGGGTAACACATTTAGTACCCCTACTAATCTTCCATGTGGTCCTTTTTCAGTACTAAGCAATGTGGATAAAGTTTCTTGCTCAAGGAAACAACGAAACATCGCTTGCGAGGATCGAACTGGCTACTTCTAAGGGGATAGCCATATTACCTGTGGTGATATCAATAAAACAGAGGTGATAGCTATACTACCTGTGGTTATAGCTGAGAAACTCACGTTATAGCCATATTGTCTGAGTAATTATCTTTGTGTCATATCATATGTGGTGATAGCTGTGAGAGTCAGGTGATGGACATTCTACCTGTTGTCACTATTATATATCATTGATGGCAGCTGTGAAACTGATGCGACAGCTTAACCGAGGTGATAACATCTTACCGAGGTGATAGCATCACGAGGTTAGGCATATCACCGAGGTGATAGCATCTTACCTGCGGTGATAAAGTAAAACTCATTTGGTCACAATACCAATTTTGACGAGGCGAAAGCCATTCTACATGTGGTGAGTTTCAGAGCTACCACCAAATATAGCTATCACATGTGGTGGATAAATGTAATGCTGAGGTGATAAATGTAAGCATTCACCTGTGTTTCACAATTGTTTCATACGCTTACAGCGAACAGCTGAGTTTCAGAGCTACCACCACATATAGCTACACAGGCGATTGCTGAGGTGAGAGACATATTTCTGTAGTGACAGCTGTAACTTTGATGTGAAACTAATGTGATAGCTGTATTCCCTGTGGTTGTAAATGAGAAACTCAGGTTATAACCATTCTACTTGTGGTGGCAATTGTGAAACAGGTGAATGCTAAATTACATGTAGTGAAAGCTGTACTTCCTGTCTCAGATTATATTCACAGTATTATATATTTATATTTCACAGCTATCACAACAGCTAATATGGCTATCACCTCAGTTTGACAGCTGTCACTATTTTTCTTGCTTTGTGTATGTTTCCTCTTCCTCGTCCTGTCGCGAGTGGGGTGTGTCTTGTGATTGTGGCGCTCCCTAGGTCTTTCTTTAAAATTTTTACAGCTGTCGCCAAAGAAAGTATTGCTATCACGCCAGTTTCACACCTTTAGTTACAATAGGTAGTATGGCTATCATCTCAGTTTTCACAGCTGTCATTAGAGAAAGGTTATATAGTAAACTCCTCTTATTAAAAGCTATCACCACAGGTAATATTGCTGCCACTTGAGGCGCACAGCTGTCATCACAGGTTATATACCAATCACCTCAATTTCACCGTTGTCAATATAGGTAATCAGATGATTTTCACAGCAATCAAGCAGCTCAAGCTGTCGCCTTTGTTTCAGTTTCTCAGCTTTTTTAATTCTCATGAGGTTCACACTTGTAATATGGCTATCACATTACTTTCGCAGCTGTCACAAAGGTAGTTCAGACTGGCAGCTGTTACCACAAGATATATGACTATCTCCTGTGTTTCATATTTGTCGCCGTGAAACAATCAACTATGTTTCACCATTGTCACCAGAGGTTGCATGGCTATTACTTGAGTTTCACAGCTATCACCTCAGCAGCAGTATGGCTATAGCCCCAGTTTCGCAGCAGTCAAGCTTAGCTCGTCTAAGCACAGGTAATCTGGCTGTCATCTGAGATTTATAGTTAACGACTATAAATCACGTCGTATTCACTTCTATCACTACAGGAAGTATAGCATTCATCACATAGCATTCACCTGTGTTACCTTCACCTCCGCATTACATTTATCACCATATGTAGTATGGCAATCGACATGGGTAATATGACTATAATATGAGTTTTACTTTATCACCGCAACTTTCAACTCGGTGTCACAGCTATCACCATAATCACATCAGTTTCACAGCTGTCATCAATACTTTATGCAGTCCATTACCTGACCACATATGACATGACAATCAACTTCCTTTCAGAGCTGTTAGCACGACAAATAAAAGATCCCCAGAGCTATAACCAAATGTAATATAGCTATCACCTTCGCCATGGCTATCCCGAAGGATATATCGCTATAAACTCAGTTTGATAGCTGTCGCTACATGAAGTAGGGCTATTACCTAAATTGCACAGATAGCACCACAGGTTCGATGCCTTTCCTCTTTATGTAATGGCTGTCACCATTCAGTTTCACAGTTGTCACGGCAAGTCACATAGCTTAACCTCCGTACAGGAAGTTTGCCTATCAGTTGGATTTCACTGCCATTACCACAAGCAATACGAATACTGATATTAATCAGTTCCCGACAATATAGCAATCAGCAATATGGTTTAACATCTGTCAACACAAGCAGCAGGCAATCGACTTTCACCTTTGACTATCACCATAGTCTCAAAGCTGTCGGCACAGGTGTCCCCCGTGTTTTCTATTGTCATCACAGATCGAATGGCTATCACCACAACTGGTAAAGCTATCACCTAAGATTCATAGGTGCTACCACAATTTTTATAGCTTTTATATGTGTTTCACAACTGTCAACACGGGTAGTATGGTTATCACCTCAATCTCGCTTATCACAGGTAATATGGCAGTCACTCAGGTAGAATGGATATCATCTGAGTTTCACAGTTGTCACCACCATGTAATCAATGGTTGTGATTGCAAAATCATTCAATATTGTTCTGTAGTGGTTACTGGATAACTTGGCGATAGTCATTTAACCCTGTCGGGATGCTGATGACTTGCTGTATTGTTTAAAACTTGCATTAAATTAATCATATTTTATTGCATATAAACAGTGCAAATGGGGTTGGGCCACAAGTTCTCACAACATTAGTTACGGCCCTTCCCCTACATAGGTACAACTTATATATTAGTTTCACGCGACATGGGGATATATTAGGATTCAGATCATATAACATAATATGAAATAAGACTAAGGAAAATAAAACATGTAAAGTAAGAATGTGGAAGAAGCAACATTAATAAGCATACACTTAATACGACCTGAGAGAGAGAGAGAGAGAGAGAGAGAACGATGAATACAAATAAATAAATAAATAAATAAATAAATAAATAAATAAATAAATAAATAAATAAATAAATAAATAAATAAATACTGTCAGGTGACAAGTCGTGAAACAGGGGCGTAAATATAAAATAAGAAAATTACTGGTCAGTATTAGCAAATCTGCCAGAAACTTTTATGTAGGAGAAGAGAAGTATTCTCCTGTATTGACAGGTTATCGTCTCCGCAGAGAAGTTTTTGAACATTTAGAGGATGATAGTTACAATGAAATGCGCTTGTCTGAATAGTGTGGACAAATAAAAAAGAATGCTCTGCATCCTCTACAACTTCAGCACAACCGCAGAAAGGGTTTATACTGAGATGATTCAAATACAAATCCTGTTTAAGATTACTGCATCTGTTTCTAATTGTTGCGTGTAACACTGATAAGTATCAGCCACAGAGAAAGTAAGGAGGGACTTTACTGACATTGGGACGTAGCGATTTAATATTACTTTTGAATGTTGACACACTAACAGAAGAACGGATAGTTTCATCGAGAGTGTTCCATAAAGCAACAGACGAAGGGATTCGGGATTTTCGGGATATTTCTGTGCGCGTAAAGGGGATATTTAGGTTGTTGTTATTGCGCAGGGAGTAGTTAGATGTTTCTACAACATACGGAGGGATTAAATCTGATATATACTCAGGGACAAGACCATTTACTGCTTTGTACATGAAAGCTAACTTTTGTTCTTTGCGTCTTGTGCTCAGTGGGACCCATCCACATTCGTTATAAAGACAATCTAATGAGACTGACCTGGTTAAGCCAGTAACGATTCTGGCAGCTTCATTTTGCAGTTTTTCAAGCATATTCGCGTCTTGGGTGGTGCAATTGTCCCAAACTACTGAAGAATATTCCAATATTGGTAAAACATACGAAATATAAATCTGATTAAGGGCTATACGATGAAAGGTATACTTGAGTTTTCGCATTATTCCAATAATTTTGGATGCACTGTTAATAATATTTTCAATGTGTTTGTGCCATTGCCCATTGTAACTTAAAGTAAGACCTAAGTGCTTGTGGTCTGTCACAATTTTAACTGACACGTCATCAAATAAGATTTGAGGAAAACGTTCAAAATTTTTAAGAATGAATAACACAACCTCAGTTTTTTTGAGGATTGAAGTTGATTAGCCACTTCTTTGCCCATACTGATAGAATATTCAAGTCGTGATTAATGATGCCTTGTAAATCGTTTATCGAAGAAGCTGAAACAAAAAGCGAGCTGTCGTCTGCGAAGAGTCTGGTTAAGCTGAGCAGAGAATCTGAAATGTCATTTACGTATATAAGGAATAAGAGGGGTCCTAGCACTGAACCTTGGGGCACTCCAGCATTAACTGGCTTCTTACTCGAAAAGCTAGACTTTACAAACACCCGCTGAGATCTATTACTTAAGTAATCTGCAAGCCAGTTTAGAAGTGTACCATTGATGCCATGTTGTTTAAGTTTGAATAAGAGACCATTATGCCATACACGATCAAAAGCTTTTGAAACATCGCAAAATACCATACAAGAAAACTGACTATTATCAAATGTTTGACAGATGTGGTTGTAAATGTCAATAAGTTGAAAAGTTGTGGAATGGTTAGGCAAAAAACCAGACTGGTACTTATATAATAGTTGATTATCATGAAGGTGATTATAAATGTTTTTGGAAACTATTCTTTCCTGAAGCATACCCAAGGAACTTAGAAGAGATATGGGTCTATAGTTTGAAGGAGATGTTTTGTCTCCATTTTTAAACAGTGGTGTTCTGTGGTTAGCTTCTTTCCAAGAGGTAGCATAGATACCTTCTCTAAATGATCTATTGAAGAGTGGAAATTTCTTTAGCAACTGCTTTAAGCATTCTATGGCTTATAGCGTCAGGTCCGGTGGCTTTATTTGGGTTTATTAAGTTGATAAGCTCTTCAATTTCACTTGGGGTACATAATATCTGAGATAGGGAAGACTGGGTTTTGGGCTGAAAAGGGGGTAATTGTGTATTGCTGTCGTCAACATTGGATATAGAAGTAAAGTAGAAAAAAATTTTGGCAGGTAATCCGTCATTTCGTCAAGAATAACAATTCATCACTCTGCCTTTTCTTCATCAGTAAAACAATATGTATCTTGACCAGACACCGAAGGGATAAGTAGAGGATGTATACTACCTGATGAATTGTTATTCTTGACGAAATGACGGATTACCTGCCAAAATTTTTTTTTATCATTATTATGGAAATCTGAAAGACTAATTTCTAAATTATTGTAAAAAATCTTCTTGGCATGTTTTTTCAGGCTGTTTACTTTATTTCTGGCATTTTTATATTTTTTCCACTCACTGGAGTTGTCCGATTTAACAGACTTCTTTTTATGTCGATCTCGTATTCGTGAAAAATGTCTGATTTCTGAATCAAACCAGGGTTTGTCATTTGGACGGACAGTAATATGTTTATGGGGTATACAATTAATTTTTAGCAAAATTAAGAAAACACTGTAAATTTGGAGCATGCTTCATCAATCGATCCATTAGAAAGGCAACTCCAATCGTGGGTAGAAATACTTTGTTTAAAAAGGGTGAGATCTGACTTTCTGTAGAGCCAAACTAGTCTTTTAAATGTTCTGTTGCATTGGTAATGAAATGGTAGTCTTATGTATGTTGATTTGTGATCACTGATGTTAGGGGGAGTATTTAGTGTACTAGGAATGGCATATCATTGGGGATAATAATTGGGTCTAGAATAGCATGCTGCCTTGTACATTCTGTAACAGTATTTTCTAAAGAGTTAAGCAATAATAAATCTTTCAGATTGTGAAAATTTTGATTTAATAAATCTTCGTTCAAGTCTCCTACAATTATTAAGTTTTTTGAGGATTCGAAAGCTTTTTCAATATTCAAATCCATATTATCAAAAAATATTGTGTCAGAAGTCCTGGGACTATAAAAAAGCCCTAATAAGTAAATTTCATTATTGGCCTTAATTTCAACCCAAATAGATTCTTCGCAAAATATTTCCAGATCATGTCTTCTATGTACAAGGTTAGTGTTTAAGTAGATCAATAAACCACCACCACGGTTAGTCCTATCTTTTCTGTGGGGTTCATCATACATGTCTGCAAGTGCCAAAGTATCATAAGTAATTTGGGTGTCTAAATGAGTTTCAGTGAAGCATAAGATGTCGAAATCTAAAAAGTTATCTTTGATAAAGTCTATTTTGTTACGAATACTCCTAATATTCAAATGCAAAATAGATAGGTCTGCATCCGGGCCAGGATCTTGTTCAATGTCAAAAGCCACAATTAAAAGTATGAATATTAAGAAAAACCATGTAAAACATTGAGAGGTATATCAGGGTAATGTTTCTAAGTACATCTGGAAAACCAGAGTAGTGAGCAATTTCTAGGATGCCTCTGCAGGCGATGCCATGAAATAAGCCTATGGCGGTCCGCCATTGGTCAACTGATATATTCATTAGGGATTAAAAGCATCAAAGTTTTAGTTTCCCGCCTGGCTCATCCAAAGCATCACCTATCCACTTAGTCACCTGACAGATATAAGTACACTACAAACACTAAATAATAATAATAATGAATTAACATACAACAAAAACAATATGGACCAAACAATGTCATATGTGTGTATGTAGGTGGGTGGGGAGCAAAATACTGGGAAGTAGTGCAATAGTGCAAAACTTTGGTGAGTGGTGTAATGAGAACAGAAATAAAGACATATGCAAAGATATCATGTAAACAAATCTGTGCAGTGAATACCCCTCAAAAACCAACTTTATTTTATCCAAAACCTGGGTCTACAGGGGTATACACTTCTTCCCATTTCGGCCCAAAGACCTAGGCCACGGCCACTCCCCTGAACCACCTCATTGAGATGGCTCCAAAGAAGAGTGCCCACAATCCATGCTCAGAGCCAAAAATAATAAATTCACAATTATTATCATAATTTTTACTGATTTGGAGAATTGAAGAGCGCTGAAAGTCACACAGATGAGTCACTGAAATTGCAAGAAATTAAATGTTGTAATTGATTAGTCTGTTACTGACAATATATAATCAAAGTCCAAATACAAACAATGGATTTTTCCAAATGTTTTGTTTGGGGTACTTGACTCATTCATCCCAACAGCTGATTGCTGGTTCAAAGGGAGAAGAGACAGCTGAGACAACTCACATTGATTCCTCTCAAGATGATCCATACTATAGTACAAGTGAAACTACAAAACCCCAAATTTACAGGACCAAAGATGCATTAGCCCACTACTGAAATGCAGATGTGAAGCAATTGTAATTGAAATTAACCACTCATGATCAAATGCCTCTGTCACATTGATAATAATAATAATAATAATAATAATGAGAAAAATACATATACATATACACATACACACATACATACATATATTACTGTCATGTTCATTTAGTATATGTTACCTGTAATAACATTCCACAAGTACAGTGAATAAACACAGTCAAATAATAAAGACATCCTGCCTACCAAAAATAATTTGGTTCTATCACAACAACAAGCCTATTTAACTTTACTGTTACCCCTAGGCTAATACTTCCAATGAAAACTCGGACCCTGGAGATTCATTAGAACTGCCTCAGTGAGGCGGCCCCAATGAGCACCCTCATTGCATCCAGTCATAAACATGGATATTAATGAACAATCCTCCAAATGCCAGTTCCACTGCATAACAGGGGTTGCATTGATAGTTATGAAACTGTCGTGATGTGGTCACAGCTGTTGAATAGAAGCAAACGCCATAACAAAGTATCAATAGTCGTGTCGAGGTCTATACACAGCTGTTAACAACAGCTGAGATGGTTGTGAAACTGTGGTGGTAGCCTGTCGTGACAGCTTTGAAATTGTTTTGGTGATAATTCTGAAGCGGTAACATGTGATAATAACAATATAACCGGTGGTGAAAGATCAAAACTGCTGTGATAGTGATATAACCTCGGGGGATAGCTGCTGTAATTGCCAAATAATCTGTTGTATGTATGCTGTTACTTTCGCAATATACAGTATTGTTCACACCATTTGTTACACCTAGTTAACTAGCAGTCGACCCATTAGTTACACATAGTAACTAGGAGTCGACTAGGAAAAGACTACGTCGAGACGTAAATGTTGACTACAGGCGTTCGAACAGCGTAAGCCCTGGCGGCACTGCACGAATGGACAGCCGCGCCTGGGCCCTCGCTGTTCGCGTATCCTGTTCATTATGTTTGGGTGTTTTCAGTAAAATGGTCAATAATGTTCTCCCCCAAGTGACGAAGCTTGATAACTGAGAAAATGTATTGTTGACTGCTTGCAAATCTTGTTACCATTATGTATAAGTTCACTGTAAATCCTTGTATGCCACAACAATGGCTTAAGTGAATAAAGTGTCTGTCTGTCTGTCTGTCTGTCTGAGTTAACTATTTTTGACAACCTATATTAGAACCTATGGTTTTGACCGTGAAAGTGTTGTTTAAGTTATATTACACATATAAAACTGTGGTGACAGCCATGAAACCGTCACCTGTGGTGACACCCGTCGATCGAAAATTTGTTTCGCTGACCGTTCAAAGGCGGTTCTTCTGTCGCGGTTTATTTTTGTTATGGTTTATCTTTGAGTGTTTGTATCGCTTACATTTTTTGGTCATTTTGTGACTCTCCCTTTGGCTGTCAGCTATTGATTAGGGATTAGGTGTTTCTTTCCCTGTGGTGTCTCTGATGGGAACTGTGGGTTAGCTGTATCGATTCCAGATCATTCCCTTCACTTCTTCTTTGAAGCACGATGCTTTCACGCAGAGCTAAAACCGATCCGCACATGAGTACTGGATCTTAGAGGATCTAAGCCTGCCCAGGCAAACCAGTGCGAGTCTATGCTTGTAAACCTTATTGGTTTCATTGCGCGGCAGATCATTTCATCTCAATGTCGGGTAAAAGTCCCACAAAATTGGACGCAACGTCTCAAATGATCTAAACAGTGTTGACGGGGACGTTAAACCTCAAATCAAACAAACACAAACTTTGGCGATTATGACCCACAAAGAATATTGACGCATCGTTTCACCATCACCTCTCCTAATAATTACGCACTGTGATGGCAGCTGCGAAGGCATGTGAAAAGCTGTACAACTGTGATGAGGTCATGATAACAAATGGTTAAAGCTGTTAACATCTGGTGGTAGCTATTTACGGTGGTGAATGCAAAACTGTGTTGACAGCTGTAGTTGCATGAAGTGTGACTGCTTTAAGCATCAAGCGATAGCAATGTCACATGTGGTGATAGCCTTGAAAGTGTGCTGATAGTAATAGAACATGTGGTATTAGTTTGAAACTGTGCCGTTAAACCCTATGTTGATAGCTGCCAAACTGTGGTGACAACCACCTTGCCCATGGAACTAACCTGGATGGCTGATAGGAAATTGTGCTGACCTGTGGTGACAGCTATGAAACTGTGCTGAAATCTGCATAACCCGTTGTGATACCTTTGCAAGTTTGGAGATAGCCGAGTATCTGTGTGGTTGCTGTGAAAGTGTGCTAAAATCTTAATAACCCTGTGGTGATAGCTGTAAAACTATGGTGATATACTTGTTGTGACAGCAGTGAAACTGTGCTGAAATAAAAATATCATTTTGTGAAAGCTGTGAAACTGTGGTGATGCCGAAGTTACCTGTTGTGACAGCTATAATACTATGATGAAACTAGATAACATGTGGTGATATCTGTAATCAGCGGTGATGGCCATGTAACCGCTAGTGGGCGCTGTGAAACAATAATCTAACCCTGTAAGACTGTGGTGATAGTCAAGTAGGTGGTAGTCAGCTGTGAAACTGTGCTGAATTTAAAATTCTACTACTGTGATATTTAAAAGTCTCAATACACAACTCAACATTTTCTGGGCCAGAACAGCTAGTTTCGGCATACTAGGTCTCCTCAGTGGCCCTGAAATATTTTCAACCATTGATCCCATAAACTACATTATGATGAAAGGCGGGGAGACATTTTACGGCCGCCACACACTCCCTAAACGCCAGCTAAAGTCACATTAAATATGTCCAGAAATACACAACAGAGCCGGAAAGCATTTAGTGTGCAGGTTTTCCTGGGCCAAACTTACTACTTTCAGCCAGTGAGCCTCATCAGGACCCTTGAATAGTAAAAACAACAACTGTGAAACTGTTGCGATAGCCAGATAGTTGTGACAACTGTGACCTGTGCTAAAATCTGACAGCTGTGAAACTGTACTGAAATCTCAAAACCTGTGACCGATGACAAACGGTGGTGATAGCCACATAACCTGTGTTGACAGCTGTGAAAGTGTGTTGAAATCTGAATAACCTGCGAAAGTTTGCTATGTGACAGCTGTGAAAATGTGTTGAAATATGTTTAATTTATGGTAACAGTTATGAAACTGTAGTGACAGCTATGTTATTGGTTGTGAAGCTGTGAAACTGTGCTGAAATCAAAATAACATACCGAGAAAGCTGTGAAACTGTGAAACGGTGGTGATGCCGAGTTATCTGTTGTGGTGCCGAGTTGTCTGTATAACCTGTGGTGAAAACTGTGAAACCATTTAATCTATGGTTACAACCGTGAAACCGTGCTGAAAAGTAAATAATCTGTGGTGGTAGCTATAATACTGTGATGCCAAATTTGGTGATAGCCAAGTATCTGTGTGACAGCTGTGAAAAAGTGGTGAATGGTGATAGCTGTGAAACTGTGGTGACAGCTGTGTTATCCATTGTGCTAAAATCAAAATAACATATTGTGAAAGCTGTGAAATTGTGGTGACACCGAGTTACCGGTTTTGCTTGCGAGTTTTCTGTTTCAGCTATAAAACTATACTGAAGACTAAATAACCTGTGCTGATATCTGTGAAACATCGGTGATGACAATTTAACCTATGGTGACAGCTATGAAACGATGCTGAATTATAAATAACCTGTGAAAATAAGCTGTGAAACTGTGCTGCTATCATGTAGCCTGTGGTGACAGCTGTGGAACTGCTAAATTTAAAAAAACCTACTGTGAAATATGTAATAAACAGGATGCACAAGTTTTCTGGGCCAGAGCAGCTAGTTTCAAAGGCCTCATCAGTGGCCCATGAATAATTTCAAAATTCCACAATAAACCATTGATGGCGAACGACAAGAAAATATGAATGAGTCCGGTGTTTTTTTTTGCACAACTTTGATCAACAATCAGCTCAAAGTGAGTGGAATAATTCCGATAGGGTCGTAAACCCAAAATAAATAAATAAAACAAAATAAAATACACCTTAGTGACCTCTAACTGGCTCAGTTACAGTTATTTCTTAAGTGAATTTCAATGGGATTCACTTGACAAGGAAATAACCATTTACCCTCTAGTCTCATGACTGGGAACAATAAAGCTGCAATTTATGGCAATTAACGAAGAGCCAAATTAGTTAGTTGTTTTTATGTTGGATTGTTCCATTTGTCATATAAGGGTTGGAAGGTCTATTTTTTCGTTCTGGTACCATTTTTGACAGAAAATTATGTTAGCAAATAGTGCATACCAGATCGGACGCCTGCACTGTTTGTCAAGGTAACCTTGTAAGGTTTCCCCGCCTACAATGGGTTAAGGTTAAATTTAGCTATTGCTATACAAATGTGCAAAACAAAAAAAGAAGGTTAGGCTGACCAGGAAGTCCCCACATTTCTTACTTGCTTTTCAATGAATGATAGAGATTTATCAGTGAAATATAAATCGATATTTTCACTGTTTCAAACAGTGAAAATACGATTTTTTATTTTTCACTGTTTGGGACTACTTTTTTCTTCAAATCTAACTCTAATTTCAATTTTATCTTTGTCAGATAACTGAACAATACTGAAATGTGTTCTAATTGACGCATAGCCCGTTCATGTGTGACGGGGACGTTACTGACGTCATTTATGACGCTGACGTCACGTCTTTTGTCGCGCGACGTCAGACTTGCCAGCAACTTCTTTGGAAAACTTTTCTCTCAATTATTTCATTAATCATTCATAATAATACCATCCCAGGCCATTTTGCAGGTGCAAAATTTCAGTTTACACCCAATAGTATACCCACTAAACACGATGGACACCACTAAATTGACGCGAAACGAACAGGAACAAAGATAATTTTCTCCGAATGTGAGCGACACCATTAAAGACGCTAAATATTGCCTTTTGAAGCATGTAAGAAACAGAAAATTTAATTTTTTCAGTGCAAGATCAAATTTTATTTCACTCATGAACACCAAAACTGCTATTTTCACTCGTGGCTACGCCACTCGTGAAAATAACAGTTTTGGTGTTCATTCGATGAAATAAAATTCGATCTTACACTGAAAAAATCAAATATCCTCTATTTCGTTTCTGCAGAAGTGACAGGAAATAAAGTATTTGCCACAACGATTCTTAAGGGAATTACTTATACTGACTGAAAGTTGATTGTTGATTTTTTTTATTTATTTTTTATAAATATGATTAAAGGGAAAGGATATGAGAGACGATTTTATATATCATAGAAATATATTCCGTGGGAATCAATAGATGTTAAGAGATATGGACGGTGGACTGATTGTATATATTACAACACGACTTTATATGTATGCATGGGCGTGTTACCGATAGGGACTTAAAAGTTTTATCGAAGATTGTTTGATCGGCTGAGATGGGCCATTTGGTTGATCGACTGATGGATCAATCGAACGATGGATTGATAGTTTGATTGGATTTATAGGTTTGGTGGTCTCATTGGAGGCTGATTGTTTGTTTGACAAGCATAGAGTGATTGATTGGTTGATTGATTGATTGGATTTTCTAGGAGACTATAT
Source organism: Lucinisca nassula (assembly GCA_963580285.1). NCBI lineage: Eukaryota > Metazoa > Mollusca > Bivalvia > Lucinida > Lucinidae > Lucinisca > Lucinisca nassula. The sequence goes on from OY757017.1 coordinate 45,375,247, forward strand.
CTGGCAGTCTTGTTAGAGGCACTAAAAATGTCACCAAGGGATATAAACCTAATTATAATGCATGGACCTCTTCCACTCTTACACCACAGTGTGTTGGTCACTCGCGGTGCAGTGTTTGGTATCTCGTGCAAATTGCTTCAATAGGAGACAAATTGCACGAGATGCAAGACCCTGTTTTCTGTTGGGTAGGATGGATAGTTCAAAATGTTGTCTTCTAAAAGAAATGGTTAAGAGGTGGTGGTGTACTTCTCGTTATGCTTGACAGTAGCCCCTCTGACAATATTTAGATAGAACTAGGACTAGCACTCCATATTTTTCAATTCTGTGGTGTATTCCTTGCTTCCAAAGGATAACTCTTTTATAGAACATATTTAACTTCACTACAGCTGGGGTGTGGGAATGTGTGGCGGCGGTAAAACGTCTCCCTGCCCTACATCATAGTGTAGATTATATTTTCTTGTCCTTTGGGATCATTTATTCCATTGTGGAATTTCGAAAATATCTGAGAGTCACTGATGAGGCCTAATTGGCCGAAATTAGCTAGTCTGGTCCAGAAAACATGTACACTCCATATTTTTCAATTCTGTAGTGTATTCGTTGCTTCCTAAGGATAACTCTTTTATAGAACATATTGTTGAAATAAAACAGTGTAGAACCTGATCAAATGCAGCAGTTGCCGACTCTGACCTGAGTCCACTTTGGTTTTCTAATGCCTGGCCACCCCAGAGAATGGGGATTGAGAACATGTGCAAAAAAAATAGAGAAAAAAGGAGCACTTTTTGTCCCGATCCTGACACGGGTTTGTACTCAGAAGCACCACAACTAGCATTTTGCACAAAATGTATCTAATATATTCATTTATAAGCACACAATGTCTTTTTCTTTTTCTACTTTCTTTATTTCTGACTTTGACTACTCAAGATGAGAGTAACTCGGACATTATTCTTCACATTTTCATATGTGTAATGTCAATACTATATGTAAATTGTCAAGGCATTGGTGCTTTCTAAAAGAAAAGCGGTATTTAAAAGACTGCCAGATATATTGACTGGAAGGCAATATAACATCGTCTGAACTAACTAAAACCAATATGGATGTTAGATCTCGTTGGAAAAGTGACTGCTAAGTCAAATTTAAAAGGTCAATAAAATGGCAATTCTAACAGATCACAACAACAAATTTACATTAGCTTCCATCTACGGTCCAAACATTGATAAGTATCTGAACTAATTTCTGAACAAGAAAATATACTGAGTCAAAAAAGTTCCTATACCTAAAATTGCTTCTGTTACTATAGCTACTACAGATAAAAACTACACAAAGTTTGTTATGTTTTGATAAGAAGACTCATTTTCCCGTGCAAAAGCACCATTCGTTTTTGTTTTCGTAAACACATCATCACATCATCATAGACTATTGCTTCAAACACCTAAGGGGTCACTGTGTCATTTTCGCAGAGAAAATCATTAAAACATGCTATGATTTAACATCCAAAAAATTCCCTGTACCCTACATTTCTAAAATTTGATACATGTGACATTTCTTTAGATACCATTTGCGTCTATTCACAAAAGATTTGGAACTTTATTTGCTTCAGCTACGAGAAACAGGCTATCACATATTGACCTCCAATTATTAGAAGTTGTATGCAAATGCTGCTTTCAATGGGAACTCCATAGAAAATCACAATCGATAGTGCTACATGCTACATGAATTTTCTGTATTTTTTACCATCGTGATTAAAAGCAATGGTGGGCACGAAGCGTTTTTTGAAAAAAATGGCAAAAATTGATTGACAGGAATAAAAATTACAGCTGTTCGAAAATTGCTATATTTTTAATTGCAAGGGAGAAAATTTGAAAATTTCACAAATTAAAATCTCGCTTATAATGCGAGATCATGAGATATTGTAAAAGTAAAGTGTTATCCGATGTTCAGAGAATATTGTCTTCCATCTTAGACAAAAAAGAACTTTCTGCGCATGCGCAATGTCCATTTTCTACCAAAATCTTTCTAGGCACATATTGGAAGACAACTCTGGAGCAGAAATGTATGGACAAACACAAGTTTGAGCATTCTCTAGCTAAACGTCCGATTTAAATGTCTACAGACAAATTTAGCTCAATTGCTACAGGATATCTAGTGAGTTTCACCCGAAAGTTGTTATAGTTACTTTTTTGACTAAGTATATTTCTGTTGTATGGTATGGAGATTTTAATTTGGTTCAGAATCCAAATTAAGACTACAAGAACTACAAAACTATAAATAATAAGAATGCAAGGTGAGAAGTAAATCAAGGTGGCAATCTCTCCCAATTTACAAGGGGACCCCATTTTCTCATATATATATTTATACTCTGCGCAGAAGTTTTGGCAACAAAAATAAGGAGGAACGAAACTATATAGTTTCGACCAAGTATCGCATCAGGACTTTTTTTTAATGTAGTGACAACGGTGATCTGTGCTGAAATTTAGGTATCAGAGACCAATTGTCTCTTGAATACCGTATATTAAATAGCCTCAATCGTAGACAAACTGAATAATAAAGATCAGTCTGGTTTTATTTCTGGTAAATATAGTGGTGACAATACAAGACTAGTATACGATTCAATACATCTTTTGGATCCTGGCCTGACTACTTATTGACTTTGAAAAGGTTGTATTGCTCCTCCTATTCAGTTTATTCAAAGAAAGAATGAACGTTGCTGATCAATTAGTTTTGATGGAAATAAAATATTACATATACTACTCAAGATGCAGCAAAAACAACTTGAATCTTAAAGGAAAACATGCCACATTTCAAACAAAATGGCAAAATTATCATGACCTGTTCGGTAATACCTTACAACTTTAAAAATACACTGCAGAGTTTAGTCCATGTCAAACTCTCATCCCGTACCTATTTTAAACTATTCTTGCTATCCCCCCAGTTCCAGATTCTTTAGTTTGCAGAAAATAACCAGGATGTAAAAGAATTATGGAAGAGAGTTGCGAGAGAAAGGTTATATTCAATACACTGCATTGTAATATTGTAAAATGTGTGGAGGGATGGTCCTCCCCGACCTTCTACACATCATGTTACGGGGAGAAAAAAAAACTGTGGTGATAGCTGTAAAACTCTGGTGATAGCCTGTGGTCACAGCTGGGAAACTGTGCTGAAAAGTGATTTCTGCGAAAGTATGGTGATAGCCAAGTATCAGTAATGTACTGAAATCTGTATAATTTGAAACTGTGGTGACAGCTATGTTATGTGAATCTGTGCAGAAATCAAAATACGATATTGAGAAAGCTGTGAAACTGTGGTGATGCCAATTTACCTGTTGTGATGCCAAGTTGTCTGTTATGACAACTTTAAAACTGTACTGAAGTGGTGATATCTGTGGATGCTGAAATATACTGAGTCAAAAAAGTTCCTATACATAAATTGCTTCTGTAACCATAGTTACTACAAATGAAAAACACACCAAATTTGTTTTGTTTTAGTTACAGGACTCATTTTACCATGTAAAAGTCAAAACTGTTTTTGTTCATGTAAATTCGACAGGCTGGGGGTCATTGTGACAATTTTGCAGAATAAATCATTACAAGGCCAAAATTTAACACCATAAAAAATTACACTTAGCGCAAGATTTCTAAACTTTGATACATGTACCTTTTATTAGATACCCTGTGTGTCTATTTACAAAAGGTTTGTAACTTTAGTTCCATTCGCTAAGAGAAACAGACGATCGCGTATAGGTCTTCCATTCTTTGAAGTTGTTTGCAAAATGCTGATTTCAATTGAAACTCCATAGAAAATTGCAATTTGTAGTGCTACATGCTGCATGAATTTTCTACATGATTTTCCGTCATGATTAACATCATTGGTGGCAACAAAGCGCTTTTTAAAGAAACTGAAAAAATTGAATGACAGGTATAGAAATAGCAACAGTTTGAAAATTGCTATATTTTTAATTGAAAGGGAGATAATCTGAGAATTTCACAAATGAAAGCTTTGATTGTACCACAAGATCATGAGCTATTAGAAATATAAAGTGAGTTTCGATGATCAGTGATCATGAGTTTTCATCTCTGACAAAAAATGATCATCTGCGCATTCGCAATGCCAAATTCATTGCAAAACCTTGGGCAGATTAGTATGGGCAAATGTAAACGTATGCATTTTGTAGCTAAGCGTCCGATTCGCATGTTTACAACCACGCTTAGCTGAATGGCTGCCGGATAGCTACTGGAATTTACCCGGAAGTTGGTATAGTTACTTTTTTGACTGGGTATATAAATACCTGTGATGATAGCCGTGAAACAGTGGTACTAGTCACGTAGCCTGTGGTGCAAGCAGTGAAAGCAATAGAAGCATGGAGTGCACAAGTTTTCTCGCCCTGAGCAGCAAGTTTTCGGCAAATTAGGCCTCATCAGTGGTCCTGAAATATTTCAAAATTCCACAATAAACCAAAAAAAAAAATATATACTGAGTCAAAAAAGTTCCTATACCTAAAATTGCTTCTGTTACTATAGCTACTACAGATAAAAACTACACAAAGTTTGTTATGGTTTGATAAGAAGACTCATTTTCCCGTGCAAAAGCACCATTCGTTTTTGTTTTCGTAAACACATCATCGTAGACTATTGCTTTAAACACCCAAGGGGTCACTGTATCATTTTCGCAGGGAAAATCATTAAAACATGCTATGATTTAACATCAAAAAATTTCCCTGTACCCTACATTTTTAAAATTTGATACATGTGACATTTCTTTAGATACCATTTGCGTCTATTCACAAAAGATTTGGAACTTTAGTTGCATCAGCTACGAGAAACAGGCTATCACATATTGACCTCCAATTCTTAGAAGTTGTGTGCAAATGCTGCTTTCAAGAGAACTCCATAAAAAATCGCAATCGATAGTGCTACATGCTACATGAATTTTCTGTATTTTTTACCATCGTGATTAAAAGCAATGGTGGACACAAAGCGTTTTTTTGAAAAATGGCAAAAATTGATTGACAGGAATAAAAATTACAGCAGTTCGAAAATTGCTATATTTTTAATTGCAATGGAGATAATTTGAGAATTTCACAAAAATTAAAACCTCTCTTATAATGTGAGATCATGAGATATTGTAAAAGTAAAGTGTTTTCCGATGTTCAGAGAATATTGTCCTCCATCTTAGACAAAAAAGAACTTTCTGCGCATGCGCAATATCCATTTTCTACCAAAATCTTTCTAGGCACATATTGGAAGACAACTCTGGAGCAGAAAGCAATGGACAAATGCAAGTTTGAGCATTCTCTAGCTAAACGTCCGATTTAAATGTCTACAGCCAAATTTAGCTCAATAGCTGCAGGATATCTAGTGAGTTTCACCCGAAAGTTGTTATAGTTACTTTTTTGACTAAGTATATATATACTGAGAGGCAAAAGTAAGTATACAGGTTACTGAATGCCAAATGTGATTCCCAATCTTTCCCTCTCTACATACATATGAGGTATCATAAATAAGAACAACCACTGTCGCATAATTTGCAGCATTTTCCGTTAAATTTGATTAACGGATAATGGAAATTGTGTCACTTGAAATGGACAGGGTCTGATCCAATATTTTGTCTTGAGTAGCTTCCCTTTAAACATGTGTTTCGAATAAGGGTTATTCAATAAATGATTTTTCATGCAGCAAATTCAAAGAATGGCATCTGATTGGCAAGAATATGTCGCATATTGAAATTAAACACAAGGTAAAGTGCAACATCTTTCTTCAAGAAAATGGCATTTTCGCCTTTTACGTTCTTCCTTTTATTAAATGCATTATGTTTCTATGGGATTTGTATTGAAGATTAACTTTCCATTGTGCAATTTTAGAGGATTTACTAAGGAGTAAACATAAAGATGCCGAGCAAAACAATAAGTATGCGAAAGTTTCAAATGAATATCTCTTACACCATCTGAGAAAAAGACTAATTTAATTCACTATGATTTTAATTGAAAGGGAGATAATCCGGAACAGGCAGAAATTCCAATTGAGTTTGAAGCTGTTTGTTTGGGTTAAAAGGCAAAGTAATGATGTGGTCTTATCGATGAACATTCGTACAAGACTTTTGCGGTGTGCACAGATTTGAATGTCGCCTACAAAATTAGATTTTATTGGAAATATTGATTTTCAATTAAGGGCAATAACTCCATCATGGATGCCTATTACATGAAAAGAATTGGAGTTTTACAAACTTGGACGTTTGGGAAAAGCGGACATAGGCATATTTTAATACAGATAGCAATACTTGATCCGGTATTCTGAATCAAAAAGTGTATACGTTTTATTGCCTCTGAGTATATATAAATTACATTATGACGAAAGGCGGGGAGACATTTTACATCCCGCCACACACCCCCTTAACGCCAGCTATAGTCACGGCAAATATGTTCTATGACAGGCTTATCATTTGGAAGCAGGGAATACACAACAGAGCTAAAAAAGGTGGAGTGTACTAGTTTTCCTTTGCAAAACTAACTGGTTTCGTCAGGAAAAAAAATGTGAAACTATGAAAACTGCACTGAAATCTAAATAATCCTTGGATTGCAAACTGTGGTGATAGCCACACAACCTGTGGTAACAGCTGTGAAACTGTGCTGAAATCTGAAAAACCTGTGGTGCTACCTGCGAATTTTTTTAGCAAAGTATCTGTTGAACAGCTGTGAAAATGTACTGAAATCTGTATAATTTGTGGGACAGTTGTGAAACTGTGGTGACTGTAAAGATGTAAATCTGTGCTTTATTGAGAAAGCTGTGAAACTGTGGTGATGCCAAGTTACCTGTTGTGATCGCGAGTTTTTTGTTACATCTTTAAAACTATACTGAAGACTAAATAACCTGTGGTGATATCTGTAAAACAGCGGTAATGGCCTATGGTGACAGCTGTAAAACGAGGCAGAATTATAAATAACCTATGGTGATAGCTATGAAACTGGGAGCTAGTCACGTAGCTTGTGTTGACAGCTGTGAAACTGCTGAACTCAAAATAGAGCCGAAAAACATGGAGTGTACAAGATTTCCTGGGCCAAACTAACTAGTTTCGTCCAATAGGCCTCATCAGGACCATTAAATGGTAAAAAAACTGAAGCTGCCAGGCCAATGGTGACACATGTGACCTGTGACAAAATCTAAATAACCTGGGTGACAGCTTTGAAACTGCACTGAAATCTAATTGATGGTTGGCAAATAGAGGATATTTGATATTTGAAAAAGTGTAAGATCGAATTTTATTTCATCGAAGGAACACCAAAACTGTTATTTTCACGAGTGGCGTAGCCACTCGTGAAAATAGCAGTTTTGGTGTTCATGAGTGAAATAAAATTTGATCTTGCACTGAAAAAATCAAATTTTCTGTTTCTTACATGCTTCAAAAGGCAATATTTAGCGTCTTTAATGCTCACATTCGGAGAAAATTATCTTTGTTCCTGTTTGTTTCGCGTCAATTTAGTGGTGTCAATCGTGTTCAGTGGGTATACTTTTGGGTGTAAACTGAAAGTTTGCACCTGAGAAATGGCCTGGGATGGTATTATTATGAATGATTAATGAAATAATTGAGAGAGTAGTTTTCCAAAGAAGTTGCTGGCAAGTCTAACGTCGCGCGACAAAAGACGTGACGTCAGCGTCATAAATGACGTCAGTAACGTCCCCGTCACACAGGAACGGGCTATGCGTCAATTAGAACACATTTCAGTATTGTTCAATTATCTGACAAAGATTAAATTGAAATTAGAGTTAGATTTGAAGAAAAAAGTAGTCCCTAACAGTGAAAAATAAAAAATCGTATTTTCACTGTTTGAAACAGTGAAAATATCGATTTATATTTCACTGATAAATCTCTATCATTCATTGAAAAGCATGTAAGAAACTGTGGTATATGGTGACCGCTGTGAAACTGTGCGGAAATCTGAATAACAACTTATTGTAAGCTAACTGTAACCTTTACATCATGTCAAGCAATGTCTGCTTCTCGTGATGAATTTTTGATATTGCTGTCTCAGTCCGGTAGTTTCGTCATTGGTCATTTGCGGCGGCGAATTTGAATGGATGGTTTCGCCAGTGTTTGTTTAGTCGGGATTTGAACGAATTTAGTGAGGGTGCCCTCACTGGTAACATGTTCCATGGATCGATCATCCTGTTCCTAAAACTGTTACTTCTTAGCTTTAAGCGAGCTCTATGGCTTGAACAGCTTAAGACTGTGTCCTCTTGTTTGTCTCTGACTTGAGATTGTTAACAAGGCATCAGTATCTAATTTATCAATTCCATTTATAATTTTGTAAACTTGTACCATATCGGCTCTTTCACGCCTGTATTTTAGTGTTGGTAACCCCAAAGTTCTGTGTCTTTCCTCATAGGATAGGTGTTGTAAACTTTTGCCAGCCGAGTTCCTCTTCGCTGTACATTTTCAATTACGACCTTATCTTTTTTGTATATAGGTGACCAAATTTGGGTTCCATACTCTAAGTGAGGCCGGACCAAACTTTTATATAAATTGAGGAACATATCCTTATCCATATATGTAAAGGTTTTAAAAATTAATCCTAGATTCGTGTTAGCTATATTTACCTTAGATGTTATGTGTTCTCTACAATTTAGCTTATTATCAACAATGATACCCAGGTCTTTTTCATATTCAACTTTTTCAACTTTTACTGGTGAAACACCAGTGGCCCACCGGTGTGTAATTGCCGACATGTAGATGATGACATTTTTTTCTTGTTATAAAACATATCCTAAGTGTCAGCCCGATTTTCAGCTCTTGTAACATTCTGATGCACGGCCACTCTATTTTCCTGTGTTTTGACTTTGCTGAATCAGCAAAGAGTTTGATACATATTGTAATTGCATCCGGAAGGTCATTGATAAATACCAAAAACAGAATCGGCCCAAAGACGCTGCCCTGGAGGATTCCTGAAGTTATGTTTATCCAATCGGACTTTGAGCTATTGATGATTACTCGCTGCTTTCTGTCTGCCAAGAAATCTTTCACCCATTTATAAATTGATCCAGTTACTCCATTATTGTACAGTTTGTGCAAAAGCTTCTTGTGGGGCCTTACAAAACTCTAAGTATATGAAATCAACGTCATTTTGATTATCAATAGCATCTGTTATGTATTCCATAAATTCTAACATTTGAGTCACACATGATCTTCCTGCTATAAACCCATGTTGAGCTATGGTAAACAAGTTGTTTGATAACATGTGATCAACTATTGCGTCACGGATACATCTTTCTAAAATTTTACCTTGAACATACGTTAAACTGATGGGTCTATAGTTTTCTGCTTTGCTTTTTTGTCCTTCTTTTGAATATTGGTGTGACATTAGACATTTTCTATACTGCCGGTAGTTTTCCATCGTCGATTGATTTCTGAATTATGATTCTTAATGGCTTCTTTATGACAGATTTAGTCTCCTTCAATAGTTATGGCTGGATATTATCGGGTTCTTGTGATTTGGATGCGTTCAACTTGTCTATAATTTTGCTTATAATTTTTCTTTTTGAACGTTTATATGGCTTAGTTTGTTTTCATAAGGGCGTTGTTGGAATTCTGGTAAGGGTTCCTCACTCTCGACCTCAAACACACTGGCGAAGAATTCATTCAAAATATCTGCAGTTTCTTGATTACTCTTTGATAGTTCAAATTGTTTGCAGTACTATAATATTTAAATTTCCTCAATTTGCGATATCTATTATTCTTTATTGCTGTGTGACAGGATCTATTGATGATTCTTTGTTCTTTCCTCCTTCGCCCCTTACTTTGCTCACTGGTATATATTTTTCTATTAATTTGATAAGAATTTCAGCAAAGTGGGCCCACGATTGAGCGGAGTCCAACCCACACAATTGGCTGTCCAAGTTAGTATCTTGCAATGCAGCACTTATTGGCATATATTTTCCTTTGAAGAAATTAAACTTAAAAAGTTATCTTCTGCATTTATTTCATTATAAGAGTTAAAATCAAATAAAAAAAATGATAAAAAAAAATGATCACTTTTACCCAGACCACCATTATACTCTATTTCACCTATTTTCTTCATTAGTGAATATTAAATCTTACATGGACGGTTCATTGTTGCTTCTAATTCTTGTATATTCCTTAACGTGCTGAAAGAGGTAGCAGTCACGTACACATTCTAGGAATCTTATGGCCATATGTTCTTCTCCAACGCTTAGTCCAATACTCAGTCCATTTTATTTCTTTTATATTAAAATCTCCCATTATAAGAATATGAGAATAGTTCATCTCTGTGATAGATTTAAGCAGCTGGGTCAAATTATTAAAATTTTCTGGTGAACTGTTCGGACTTCTATATATGCATCTAATAAGTATGGAGTCATTATTTTTCAGTTTTATTTTACAAAAAATTGCTTCCTGGAAGAGTGACTCTACTTTTGCTGCATCAGCTGAGAGATTTTTCTCGCCAAGCATTGTACTTTGGTCATAGGGTTGCGGTGGCTGTGGATGTTCTATTCTTGAGATTTCATTAAGCTGTGAGAGCATGCCACTCTGACCTGTCACGGGGTCAAGGACAGAAAAGTCAAACTCATTTGGTGTTAAAGTTCGCTCTTGGATTTGGCTTCTATTTTCATCGGTTTGCATTTCAACCCGATTTTCTCCTCTTCTTTTATCCTTTTTCGCCTGGACTTGTTTTCTTTGTTCTCGTTGGACTGGCGTTTGGACTTTAACAATGATCACCTGACCTGAACAATTCACGACTGACTTTGTCTGGTAAGTTCTTGGTGTTTTTCAGTAGTGATTTTCTTTGATCCTTATTTCCTAATATTATCTGAAATGTCCCTGTTTTGCTTTCCTGTTTCCTTCCTAGCCAATAGTGTGTCACTATTTCTAGGTTTTCGACTCCCAAACTTTGATAGGTTGTTCTTACATCATTTTCGTTTTCCTTTTTGTTATCATGTCCATTTCCATATTTGTGCTTATCTAGGTAAAAAATTACAATGTTTAATTCTCTCCGTTTCGTTTCTTCCAGTTCTTTATTCCTTGTGTCTGCAAGCCTATCAACGTCACTTTATGTCATCCAGTTCGCTAGTTTTCATTTCATTGACTGTTTTCTGTATTTCCTGTTTTGTTTTTTGCTCTGTTTTTTTGTCGTTTTCTCTACCGATGTCACTCGGTCTTCAAGACCTGTGAGTCTGTCGTCGTGAGTCTTTTGGATCTTTTTGAACTATTTTTGATATGTTTTACAGTGTCGGAAACGTTGATTTACAACCAGCACAAGTTCAGTGGAAATCTTCAAGATCAACATTCTTTATACACTGGTAAAGTGCCGTTTTTATTTTAGCACAGACCAAACAATAGTATAGCTTGCAGCATGCACATTGAATCTTACCTTCGGTCTCTCTATCACATATTTGGCATATGACGGTCCCTTACTTTCTTTTGATCCTTGACTTGCCCGTTTGTTTGCAGCCATTATTGTTCTTAGTTATTGTTTATTGTTGTGGCGATGCAATCATCTGCTCACAATTTGTTTATTTTCTTAAACAACTTGGTTTATTATTACGTGTTTAATATTCTCTCCTTACAGGCCCTTGTGGATTTAATGAGGTTTTAGCTATTTTCTGTGGCGATGCAATCATCCGCTCACATTATCCAATTTTCCACATAATGGTAATTCTTAATTCTGGTTTAGATTCGGCAATTGCACTAATTCATATAATTGTCTTAATGTTTTTGTAAGTAAGAGATCTGTGTAGTTCCAATATAGAGTTTGCATAGAGTGGCTCGTTTCGAGGCTGTTATTTATTTAAGAAATGAATTTTATTTTTCTGCAGTTCATGGAAGTATGAACGCAGTGGGTCGCGTGCAAAGTGAATGAACCCCGAAGGGGTTCATGTAAACTTTGCTATCGACCCACTGTCGTTCACACTTTCATGAAAAGCAGAAAAATTAAGTTTATTTTTTATATTTACATTATTTGCCCCTCATCACTGGGCGAAAAAAAATGCTTGTAGGGCAAATTTTTAAAGCTGAAAAACATTTACACGCTGTGTTTCTACAATGAGCGGAGCAGCGTTGACGTCATCAACGCCCGTAGAGAACAATGGTTTAGAATGACGTCACTTAACGTCACTGAAAATCATGTGATTCGATGCATTCATGGAAGTATGAACGCAATTGTTTTCTATAGGTTTACATTAGACTTTACACTGGAAATGTAAATATATTTATATAAATTGCTCTTTGTGACTCCGGTATTGGTATTCATATACAGTGGCTCTTTACGAGTCCAGTACTCGTATTATCTATTCACTAAGTTGCTCTTGTGAGTCAAGTATTGGTTTACGTACACCTTAAATTTGGTGTTTTCATAGAGTGGCTCATTTCGAGTCCGTTATTTTCATTTATTTAACTTGCTCTTTGTGAGTCCGGTATTGGCTTTTTACGAATCCAGTACTGGTATTATCTATTCACTAAGTGGCTCTTGTGAGTCAAGTTTTGGTTTACGTACACCTTAAGAGGCTCCTTGTGAGTCCGGTGTTGATAATCACATTATGATTCTGGTATTTGTTTTCACCTAAAGTGACTCATTGAGTCTGGAATTGGTTTTCTCGTGTAGTTGCTCTTTGCAAGTCCTATTTAGTGTTAACGTAAAGTGGCTCGTTGCGAGTCCGATAATGGTATTCACATATAGTGGCTATTTTTGAGTTCGGCATTTATTCAGGAATCTAGCATGGCGATTCAATCATCAGCACACGCTATTACTGTTTATTCTTGCGAGGCGATCAGCACACGCAATCCTGATAAACCTCGGTACTATCAATTGATAGGTACTATATATTGATACTTTTTACATGTAGGGTTCACATAAAGTGGCTCTTTTGAAGAAATCTAGCATGGTGATGCACTCATAAGTACACGCTATTACTGATTATTATGGTGAGGTGATACAATTGAAATCACATGAAATCTTAATAAAACCTTTGTACTGTGGGTTGACAGGAGGTGATTGTTCACATGTGTGCATAATCACTGATCATTTGTATTACTACAGTTTTATTCATAAAATATTTATTGTACTCAATGGCTATAAGTTTGGGTTATCTGTTTGGTGGGTTATTTTCTCATGTACAAAAGGAAGTGATTTTTACATATAGTGTTCACACTGAGTGGCTCATTTTGGGTCCTGTTTTTTTTTTTTTTTTTTTTTTTCAGACATCTAGCATGGTGATACAGTCATCAGCACTCGATTTTACTGTTTGTTATGGCGATGCGATACAATTAACAGCACACGCAATCTTAATTGACCTAAGTACTATCAGCTGAACTGATTTTTCAAACATGGACATAATCACTGATTTGTATTATTTGTATTACTAAATTTTCCTTGTACTCAAGGACATGATAGCTATTGGTGTTGGGTGGATTGATTTCTCATATACAGTAGTGTCACTATCACTAACCATTTCATGCCCCTATCATAGTCTATACACTCAGTCAAAAAAGTTCTATCAGCTGAACTGATTTTTCAAACAAAAGCACCGTTCGTTTTTGTTTTCGTAAACACATCATCGTAGACCATTGCTTTGAACACCCAAGGGGTCACTGTGTCATTTTCGCAGAGAAAATCATTAAAACATGCTATGATTTAACATCACAAAATTTCCCTGTACCCTACATTTCTAAAATTTGATACATGTGACATTTCTTTAGATACCATTTGCGTCTATTCACAAAAGATTTGGAACGAGAAACTACGAGAAACAGGCTATCACATATTGACCTCCAATTCTAAGAAGTTGTGTGCAAATACTGCTTTCAATGGGAACTCCATAGAAAATCGCAATCGATACTGCTACATGCTACATGAATTTTACTGTATTTTTTACCATCATGATGAAAAGCTATGGTGGACACAAAGCGTTTTTTGAAAAATGGCAAAAATTGATTGACAGGAATGAAAATTACAGCAGTTCGAAAATTGCTATATTTTTAATTGCAAGTGAGATAATTTGAGGATTTGAGGATTTCACAAATTAAAACCTCGCTTGAGATCATGAGATAATGTAAAAGTAAAGTGTTATCCGATGTTCAGAGAATATTGTCTTCCATCTAAGACAAAAAAGAACTTCTGCGCATGCGCAATGTCCATTTTCTACCAAAATCTTTCTAGGTACATATTGGAAGACTACTCTGGAGCAGAAAGGTATGGACAAATGCAAGTTTGAGCATTCTCTAGCTAAACGTCCGATTATAGGTAGCTTTGCACTAAATACTGGAGGTACTGGGGTTCACTTTGGGACAGAGCTTTTAGTTGCAGTCTAAATACCAGGCAGGCTTCCATTGGATAAATATCCCATGTTTCATTTCAATGTGAGAAAAGGATAGTTATAAGGAAATAAAATGATGTGTGTTTTATAATTATATCTGCAAGCTCAAAGAAATTGTGGCTGATTTTATATTGCCACCTCTCCGTTAAAAAGCCGGCTTGTATTCACTGCGAATCTGCATGTAAACAAACATGGCGGACCATAACTTGAAAAGGAGACGGGCTACATGTGGATTTTTTCTCATCAACTTGTTGAGCTAGGATGGCTCTATAAATAAGTAAGGTTTGAAAACTTTTGTATGTGTAGTTTTTGTGGGAGCATGTAAAAGGTTACTATTGTCGCCTATGGAAAATATTTAGTGGTAAGCTCCCTATAATGTCTACAGCCAAATTTCACCCGAAAGTTGGTATAGTTACTTTTTTTGACTAAGTTCCGTTGTTAAGTAATTAGTAGCAGTCACGCCTTACCAGTTTCTCAGTTTTTCTCATCCAGGAACTAGCTAATAGTGGTTTCGGGTGGACGCCATCCCCATACGCATTGAATTGTTAAAGTATTTTGTTTTCTTGCCTTTCGTACTTCGATTTGTATTCAAAGTAGTTTAGGTCGTAGTACCAAAGCGTTAATCCAAAATCGTTAATCCATAGTCAAAATGGCAAATATCAATGTTCGGATCAACAGACATGGACTCCAGAAGAGTGTAATCAGGCGTCCGCGGATATTAAGCATTTTTTGGTAAGCAAGCTTCGCCCACCTTGCCCATCGACCCGAACGAAGAAAAGGTGTAAATTCCGGGAATGGTATGTCCGAGATTTTGGAAGTCTTCCTACGACTTTCCATTGGCAATCATATCAGAAATAATTCTTGAAATGGCCACATTGTACGGATCCACAAGATCATGGTGCCTCCCATAAAACTTCTTTAGTGTTGATACCAGTTTGGTTTTTTGATACCCCTGGCATAACAAACTGGTAGTGAGCACCTTCCCACGTTCCATAATGTCCTGATACTTTGAACAGGCTCCATCATAACGGATTAATTGAGAAACGTAAACTCCATATGTTGGTGCAGGCGGGATACTACTGCTCAGGAAGGGAGTTTACAATGGGAAAATTGAAGTCATCTCGTTTATCGTACAGCCTAGTAGTAAGCTTCCTGTTATCAATATAGAGATAACAATCAAAGTATGAGGAGGAGGTTGCAGTCTCTGTTGTTTCCTTAATTTCTAGTTCACGTGGATAGATGAATTCCAAGTACTCTGCAAATTTAGCATTTTTCGAGCTAGGATGGCTCTATCTTTATATCTGTAGGTAAAATTGAATTGTTTCTTGTCTGCTTTGAGGAGACCTTGTTCAAACTCCGCCTCATACGAATACAAGAACAAGTCGGCAAGCAACGGTGCACAATTGTACTAATGGTAGGTCAATTGTTTGCTGAAATGATAGAACACTGAACTCAACGGAAATATTGTCAATTAGATATTCCAGCATCCTTATGACATCTACATCAGTGTACTTTTGTTGTGCATCAGAGTGATCTCGAACGAAGTATGTGTTTTGGTAGCCAAGCACAACATACAGGTAGCGACGGTTACCATTCCTGTGAAAAAAAAACATTGATTTATGATTTCCTTAAGTTTAGATTTCAATTTATCATGAGGAATAGTTGTGTAGAGCGTTGAGAAATTGAAAGATTTTATGCTGTTTACTGAGAGAAAAGACTGTGATTGAAGATGTTCTAGAAGCTCTTTGGAGATCCACATCTGATTCACACCGCTCCTGGCATATGCAGTGTCACAATATTTCTGAAGGCCATCTTTAACTGCAGTAAGGATTCGTGTTAGGATATGTGAAAGAGGCTTGGTTGAGCACTTAGCTGAACCCGCGATATATCTCTGCTTGTACGGATTCTTGTGAAGTTTAGGAATCCAGTACAACTTTGGTAGTTCCATATCTTCCTCTGGGAGGGAAATCCACGCTAAATTTGGGAGAGCTTGTATTATTTTTCCTATTGATTGCCCTTAAATAGTCAGTCAAAAAAGTAACTATACCAACTTTCCGTTGCAACTCACTAGATATCTGGTAGCTATTGAGCTAAATGTGGCTGTTGACAATTAAATCGCACGTTTAGCTAGAGAATGCTCAAACTTGCTTGTCCATACCTTTCTGCTCCAGAGTTGTCTTCCAATATGTGCCTAGAAAGATTTCGGTAGAAAATGGACATTACGCATACGCAGAAAGTTCTTTTTCGTCTCAGATGAAAGACAATATCTCTGAACATCGAATAACACTTTACTTTTACAATATCTCATGATCTCGCATTATAAGCGAGGTTTTTATTTGTGAAATTCTCAAATTATCTCCCTTGCAATTAAAAATATTGCAATTTTCCAACTGCTGTAATTTTTGATTTTGTCAATAAATTTTTGCCATTTTGTCAAAAAAACGCTTTGTGTCCACCATTGCTGTTCATCATGCTGGTAAAAAATACAGAAAATTCATGTAGTATGTATCAATATCGATTGCGATTTTCTATGGAGTTCCCATTGAAAGCAGCATTTGCACACAACTTCTAAGAATTGTGATTGGATGTGATAGCCTATTTCTCGTAGCTGATGCAACTAAAGTTCCAAATCTTTTGTGAATAGACGCAAATGGTATCTAAAGAAATGTCACATGTATCAAATTCTAGAAATGTACAGGGAAAATTTTTTTATGTTAAATCAAAGCATGTTTTGATGATTTTTCTCTGCGAAAATGACACAGTGACCCCTTGGGTGTTTAAAGCAATAGTCTACGATGATGGGTTTACGAAAACAAAAATGAATGATGCTTTTGCACGGAAAAATGAGTCTTCTTATCAATACATAACACACTTTGTGTTGTTTTTATCTGTAGTAGCTATAGTAACAGAAGCTACCAATAGTAGCTATAGGAACTTTTTTGACTGAGTATATTATCATTAATTTGTCAAGGGCCGATATCAGATTTGTGTCTTGATTCTTATATTCTTCTGGTTTTTCATGCCACAGATGCCTATTATATTCTTTGATTGAGAAGTATGGTATTTCCAGTATTATTAGTTGTACCTGTCTCCTTTTAAGATATTCTGACAACATATCATAGCGTGCAATGGTTTCACCACAGTCTTCTAAGTATTTGGTATTTAATGATACCGTGCCATGTCTCTTTGTGGTGAGTTCCAAGCCACACGTATAAACAAAGTGGGCCACATGTGGTGATACCTGCGAAGTCACTAAGACAGCTTTGGAAATGTAATAGAATCTGTATTTTTAGTGAGAACTTCGAGTTCCAAGGTGACAACGCACGCCCAAATCGATCCCGTTCCGAGAAAACAAGGTGTAAGGACACTGCCGTGTCCAGCCAATCCGAAGATATGTCGCCGATTGAGCACATTTGGGATGTCTTAGGTCGCCGTCACAATCCCAAAAGCTCACCTCGTCACTACGTGACAGGCGAGCTTAAAACAAGAGTTTCGCTAGGTTGGGATCCCAGGGGTCGGAAGAAGGTAATAATAACTCTCCAACCCCAGTGCTAGGTCTCTTGGTTGGTCATTCCTTCGTCAAACTTGAATTCCGGCGCGCGACAGTCCCTCCGATTTAGAACCCCAATTTCTTTAAAAAAAAGCGTTTTCACCGGACTATATCCACTCACTTCAGAAACCCCTCTGCGAAACTCAGTGTATCGCGTACGAGCGTTAGGTCAGCCTCGTCCGTGGCGTCTCAGAAACAGGATGTCCCTACCTGGGCATTATCACACCCGAAACAAGGGTTTCTCCCGTAGGTGACCCCACAGGAGTCAAAAGTGGAGAACAAGTTCTGCAAGCTAAATGGACAGTACCTTAGTATTAAGGCACTGGGTTTGGTCACTCATGGGCTCCAGCTCCTACAAAAAAAGGGTTTCCATGGGCATTCAGGTCTCGGACACACTACTTACGAGGCCCCTCTTTCACCCTGAACCAGTTGCACCTGAGTGCTAGGTATCGCCTTTAGGAGGCCCACACTAGGGCCTCAAGAAACACGTAACAAAAAGTGCCCCTAGGGTAGGGACCACCACGGATGGGAAGGGGCAAACAATTCCCACACGAACTAGTGCTAGTCCTCTGGGTTGGGGATTCCATGTGACCAACTTGAATTCCAGCGCCAGGAAGTCCCTACGATATAAGCCTCAGCTTGGCCGAGCATTGCAAGAAAGAATGGCGACGGATACCAAGAGAGATAATCCGTCGCACAATCACATGCATGCCCAGAAGGTGTCGTGCTTGTGGTGCATGGACCAGTTACTGATCCCCTTTGCATATAAACCTTCCCTGTGTATTGTTCTATTTGATAGTATATGATTGCATCTAAATAATCTGTAGTGATAGCTGTGACACTGTGGTGATTACCCACGTAACCTTCGTCAACAGCTGTGAAACTGTGGTGATAGCCATGTGACAGCCATGAAAATGTGATTAATTCTATACTGAGCCAAAGTTACAATACAACAGTGGTTTGTATTGATAAAGCAGAATGTACATACATTCTAAGAATTGTCTATTTACTCACACTGACCACTGTCCCAAGCATCCAGCAGCACTTTGGTTTTATCATTCTGTTTTGATGGTTATGGTTATAGCCTATGGTTATAGCCGTGAAACTGTTGTGAAAGTTATATTACGCATGTGACCTGGGGTTATAGTCATGGAAACTGTGTTGATAATAAAAATAACCAGCGCTGAGCTATATAACCTGTATTGATATAGCGACAACTGAAACAGTGGCCTCTGGTTTATGAGACCACTACACTATGTGGAGACAGTTGTGAAGCTGTGGTAAATGAAATTTAACGTATAGTGATAGCATTGAATACGTTGCGAAAGTCATATAAAATGTGGTTGTAGATGAGAAACTATATAACATGTAGTGATGGCAATTGTTTTTAGTTTGTTTGTAAAGCTGTATAGCCTAAAACTGTATCGTACATTGTTGTTATAGCCAAGAATCTTGTTGTGGCAGCTATGAAACAAGTGTGTTTTAATGGTTGTGTTTCAGTAGTAGTAGCCACATAACTTGTCGTGACAGGTTACATATAGCTGTGGTTGGGTGAGGCGAAGGTCTCATTCATCTCTACTATCACTTCTATCTCTTCTATCTCTTTTCTCTTCTCCCTTTTTTCTGTGAGACGACACAAAATGACTCAAAAGGGTTGACATGTCGTTAAACCCTAACACAATTAATCAATAGCTGCGAAATTGTAGTGGCATCCACATAGTCTCTGGAGATAGCTGTGAAACTACTGTACATAGGCATATAACCTGTGGTAATGATTGTAACTGTGTCTTATTTTAACTGTTTTGTTTGGTGACAGCTGTGAAACTAAGTGGTAACCCCTTTGAATCTTAAAGGATAGTGGTGATGTCTATAAAACGGAGGTGATAGCTATACAACCTGTGGTTATAGCTGAGAAACTCACGTTGTGAGGATCCTTTGCAGCTTTTGTCATATAATATGATGATATAATAGGTGATGGACACTTGTTGCGATAATGGGGAAACACAAGTCACTATTTTATAACATTGATGACAGCTGTGAAACTGATGTGCTTCCTATGGTGATAACTGTGACACCGAGGTGATAGCATCTTACCTGCGGTGATAAAGTTAAACTCAGATTTGGTCATATTACCAATTTTGACAGACGTGAAACGAGGCGATAGCCATTCTACACGTGGTTAGAAATGTAATGCTGATGTGATAAAGGTGAAAAAATGTGAAACACAGGGGATTGCTATTCCATCTGTGGCGATAGCTGTGAAACTGAGGTGATAGTGGCGATAGCTGTGAAATTGTGGTGACAATGTAACTCTGATGTGACATCCAGCTGTGGATCCAATGTGATAGCTGTATTGTCATATCGTATGGCTTAAATCTGAGATTTACAGTTGTCACCTCAGGTAATATGCTATCACCTCGTATTCACAGAAGTATACCTTTCACCACATGAAATATAGCATTCACCTGTGTTTCACAATTGCCACCACAAGTAGAATGGTTATCACCACCACCACAGGGAATAAAGTGAAAGCCATATTACCTTCCAGTTTCCCCGTGTCGCGGGTCGTCAGCTGGTGGGGTCCCAGGGAACGAATCCATGTCGGTGTCTCCGTTGCCGGTGAATGGGAAGACTATCGCTCGGCTGTCCGTGTCTATCGTATGCGGCAGTCAGTCGATATCGCCATCTGCTCGATGTAATGATTTTTGCTTGTCCCGAGTCAAAGCAGGAAAGGTTCCTGTAGGTGGAGTTTGTCGCCTCACTTCCCAGGTGTCTATCCCCTTGCCTTGTAGCCATTCGCCGGGCTCCGTCCTGAGATGTGTGTGAAACGGTGCCGTGACCTTTCCAGGTCTCGAGGGGGGGGGGGGCTTATTTTTTGTCTTCCCATTTGCTACAGGGGTGCGTGTGTCCTGTTTTTTTTATTCTTTTTCGACATGTGGGTTTGTTGCACAGTTCCAATGTGAGCCTCTGTTTTTGTGCAACGTAAATTAGTTGTAGTAATTTACTTTAAGTTTTAGCAGTGCTGTGCCTTGAGCTTGTTCGGTTTGCTGAAAAGGGGTGTGGATTGTTTTTATGTAAGGGGATGGGCTCCTAGTTTGTACTTATCATTTAGGGGATCGTTCAACGTAAGTTTCATTGCAATTTGGAAGACGTGTCTTCCAAGACGTGTCTTGCTGTACATGTTTAATTTTACGAGTTTTTCGCCTTATATCCAATCTGGTTAGCCATTTCTTCTGTTTTTATTGTTGTGCTGCTAAGTGGTTGCGTGTGTTTTGCATTGCACGCCGCTGGCCGCTCGCTTTGCACCTCTACTGTGCGGGAGGTCGGGTTGTTAGGTGTTTGTTTTAGGGGTACATTTGTCATACGTGCTCTTTCATCTAGGCATACGATCTCATGCATACGTACGCAAATTTGCATGCATGCATGCACGTAGACATACTGCTCTTACATACACATGCATTGGAGTGCAGTGAGTGGGGGTGAGGGGAGTGCGGTGAGGTGGGGGGAGGTGCGTGGTGCGAGAAAAAAAATTGTAGGGGGTGCAGGGTTGAGAATAGTGTGCTGTGGTGACTTGGGTTATGAGGTGATTTTTTACCCAGCTGGCACACATTTTAAACTAAGATGATAATCATAATACATAATAGTGAAACTGAAGTGAATGCTATAATATATGTGGTGACAGCTGTGAAACTGAGGTGATAGCCATATTACCTGCGGTGTTGTTGTATATAACTCGGGTGATAGCAATATTGTAGTAAACATACTAGCCTATTTTTGTGAATTAACAGTCATATCACCTGTGGTGATTGATGTGAAACTCAGGTGATAGCCCGAGTCATAACACCTGTGGTATTATCTGAAGCCATACATGGTAAATATGTTCTATAAAAGTGTTATCCTTTGGAAGCAAGGAATTCACCACGGAATAATTTGTTTGACTCTAGTAACCATACTACCTATTTTACTTGTGGTGACACAAAAGCTGTGTACGGCATCAGTCTACCTCGCAATTCAATCTGTGGTGACAGCCGTATAACTCAGGTAACAGTCTCATTACCTGTGATGATTGCTGTGAACTTTCCCGTGTAGACATATCAGTTGACAGTCGATAGCTGTGCGATTAAGATGATAGCCATATTAACTGTGGTGATAGCTAAGATTTGTTTGTCTTTAGTTTTTACGTCCCAGGCAATACCATGTAGGAGATTTGGATATTGCCTTCGATTTTGAGTGACTTTCACCCGAAACTGAGATAAACTGACATCTTAAGGCCTACCGCCCAAAGAAACCGTAAGGTTTAAAAGACGGTCCGTCTCGCACCACTATTCCTCGGAAGGCTTAGATCTGCTAAGCGGTAAGCCGTAAATGTATCGATTCCTGATCATTGTCATTGTTCGATTTTATTTAACTTTACAGACGTCATTTAATCGCAATGTTTCAAAAACGTCATTTAACAATTTCATCAATGTTATTTTCATGTTAATGACGGAAAATGTATTAGCTCTTCATTTCAGTATTTTCAATGGGACCCAATATGATAACGCACACATCTTTGCCTGCTTTCTGTCAGTTTTGCTGACACTTTTCTTATTTCTGATTCAACATTAGATTGATAGTGCTCATTAGAACAGACTCTTCGAAGCAGTTTTAATGAGTACATACGTGTGCATGTTGTGGGTAAGAATATGGTAAAAAAAGTATACCCTTGCCAACCCTACTTTCATCTGTATGAAGTGGGGTCCAAATGGGTATGGATTTCCCGGACATGGTAATTCGTTTTAACAGTATAGGCATAAGCTTATCATATATTTCTGTGGCTCAACTGAATGCGCAAGTTACAGGTGATCAGCTCGAGGGATTGATCAGGAAGCAAACACTCATTCTATGGTATCTCGACCTCTTCTGCTTATTTAAAGACGAATGTGCACTATCAGCATATTGGTGATCATTTTGAGAGGGATGCGAGTCATGCAAACATGCTCACATGTACACATGCATACATGTACGCATGCATGCACTCTCAATCACACACATGATACATACATGCATGCACATGCATGTGTGCACGCATACATGCACACATGCATATATGCACACAAACACTCATGCATGCATGTACAAATGCAATATCCACACCCCCTAACAACTTGGTTGTGTGAGGGAGATGATAACCGTTTGTGTGTTTATGTTATCATGTTCTCCCTGGCCGGATCTAGGTAGCATACGGGTGCAACATGCTCCCCAGGCATTATCCTGGTATCCTACTGGTGTAGCATTCTCTCCCAGGCCTGATCCTGGTATCATGCGGTTGCAGCATGCTCTTCCAGTCCTGATCCAGGTATCCTACGGGTGCGGTTTGCTCTCCCAGGCCTGACGGGTGCAGTATGGTCACCTCGGATGCAGCATGCTCAAAGGCCTGATCCTTGTATCCTAGGCCACCAGCATGCTCTCCCATGCCTGATACTGGTATCATACGGGTGCAGAATAGTCTACCGTAGATCATGGTATCCTACGGGTGCAACATGCTCTCACATGGTCCCAAACGTGCTTAGTGAACATATAAATGATCACATTGCAGGTATGAATGAATGCACTTGAATATGTTTTTGCAATTAATGTTCATGCAGTCAGCTTGACCAACGTTGCTGAATACACATACTTAAAGAACCAGCAGGCACATAACATTTATGCAACGTAACATCAACGTCAGCGCAACGTCATGGCGTTGCACCGACGTTGATTTGACGTTGCCACAGCGACGTCTGCCTGCTGGGTGATTTGTTTGTTTCAGTCCTTTCAAAATTAGTTCACTAATATCGTCGATCGTTAATCGCAGGATAGCGAAAACCGGAGTACCAAGAGAAAAACCATCTGACCTTCCAGTGCAACACTTGGCGTCTCACATGTGACCAGAGCGAGTGTTTGTGTTTTTCGTCTCACCACCATCTAAAGTCATATGGAGACTTGGTTTAACGACTCATCCTTCATGCGATTCGAGTAGCATAACCACTGCTCCACGGAGGTGTCTACAACTGACCCGAGCGAGGTTCGAACCAAAAGCGGTGAGACTTAATAACTAAGTCAGCGTTTTTGTCCACGAGGCCACGGAGGTCCGTTTAATCCATATACGGTCTTGGTCCATTAACTACATGTGACGTATTAACTCAAAATATTGATTGTAGGTTCACATAACATTTATGCAACGTAACATCAACGTCAGCGCAACATCAAGGCGTTGCTTGACGTTGATTTGACGTTGCCCCAGCGACGTGTGCCTGCTGGGTGATGGGTGCAGTATGGTTATAACGCAACAGTGGTTTATATTGGAGAGCATGCTGCACCCGAAGCATACGTGGATCATTTGTACAGGAGTGTTTTCGTAATGATGGTTGTTAAGTAGGGTGGCGGGGTAAGTTTTGCATAAATGTGTGTACTTAAGCAATCATTGCCTACCCAGATCAGATGCCGCGTTCTGTAGTATCTGATCTGGATCTGCGCTGTTTACCAATGTACCCCCAAAAAGGGTAGCTAGGCATATAGGCGGTAAATCCCCGTATAGACAATGTATTTGTATGCTGTTGCATGGATGTCACCTGTTCCCTAGTTTCCAATTTAGTAGACCAGACCTGTCGTATACCCTACCAGGAAATTGTATTTCAATTTTGCTTTGTTCTAAACCATTGTCCAAGATATTTTTTCTCAGAACCTGCACCAATCAGACATGACATCACGAAGTCATGCCTGTATTATTCTGACACCTGGAACTCCAATTTTATATAGTAAAACTGTGGTTTACAGGGGTTAACCTTACTTTTTCTTATTTCTGCTCTAACATATAGATTGTGGGTACTCGTTAGAACCGTCGAGGCGGTTCTAATGTGAACCTACAATCAATATTTTGAATTAAAATTAGAAAAATATCACAATTTTTCTTGGGTAAAATTTATAATATATTTGTACAGGAATGTTTTCGTAATGATGGTTGTTAAGCCTAAGATCGGTATACACGGGCTTAAGCCCCCATCCCCCTCGTACTCCAATGCCAATGAAACACTTCTTACTGACCGTCATGATTAATTAGTGTTATTGTTCGTTTTTTTGTTTTCGTTTGCATTGGGTCAACACTATTTAGGTCACTTTTGAGCCGTCAGTTATTATTGTTATAGATCGTATATATACTAAGGGAAACAAGAAACGCAACATTATGATTTTTGGCGAGAAAACAACTATCTTTTTTCTGGTTAACAATAGTTTTAAATTGTACTATCCAACCGTGAATGAACCATAGCAAAAAAAACGTCTGAGAATTGTAAACGTCCCGGAGTTGACGCTTCCGTATTTAACCAACCCCATAGAAAAAGAACTGCACAAAACTGCATTAAATCGCAAAAAGAAGAATGGTGTCGTGTTTGTAACACACTATACGCGTTGAGACTCAATTCACCGGAAAGGAATGAATAAAGCCAAAATTCCGTTACTTGTTTCGACTCTAAAGCCGCAAAAAAGCATCCATTAGTCCGACATGCTGACGTCAACGTCACATTGATTGGTTTAAAGTGATTTTCATATACGACATGTAACGCATTATTTCAAATGACGTTTTCAGTAATAAACTAACCGCAAAAATAGTCAGTTCATCATACGAGATATAGAAATTATAAAACGTCAGCAATTTACGCAGACATTCAAGAATACAACTGTTGCGTTTCTTTTTTCCTCTAGTATATAAATACTACTCAAAGTTTGATAGGGATCACTTTTTATGTACCAAATTTTGCACAGAAAATTTATAAGTTCTTGACAGAATTTGTACTCGGTATATTGATAAATATCTTAAGCAGAAACTCGTGTGCAGTTCAGTACTCATTAAAGTATACACTTCTCACAATTCGCAAATGAATTCATGCACCCCCAAAATCTTGCGTAGCACTGCTTTCCAACAGACCAATCAAACTTGTCAGTGTTCCTTTACCAAGCGTAAAAAGGACTTCATTTGATTTGTGAAACACTAAAATGCCTAGGGGGACAATTAGGAAACCGTCTGAGCCGCGAAGAAATGAATTGTTGCGTCTGAATGTTGGAATCTTGCGTCTCTCAACGTCGTGTTGCTGGGATTCTGAATGTGTCTCAGAGAGTGGTTTCACGAATGTGGAGTCGGCATCTTACCCACGGAAATCCTTCACACAGCCGCGGCGGGGTCGAGAAAGGGCTACAACTCAACGTCAGGGCCGTTTCTTGTTGATTCAGTCTCGACGTCAACGGTTCCTGAACGCTACGCGTTTGCATAACGAGCTTATGAACGGAAATGGAGTACGAATTTCTACACCATCTGTCAGAAACGGACTCCACGAGTTCGGACTTAATGCCATGAGGCCTGCTGTACGTGTCCCGTTGACGAGACGGCACGTGCTAGACCGGTTAGACTTTGTCAGAACTCACGTCAGGTGGACGGTTCGTGACTTGACGACAGTACTGTTTACTGAGGGGTCCAGATTCTGTGTAGACTTCACTTATAAACGTCAATTAGTGTGGAGAATGTCTAAACAGCGATTCGATGACTTGAATGTGGCAGAGCATGATCGCTATGGAAAGGGGTCGGTCATGGTTTGGGCTGGGATAAGCGTGAATGGTAAACCTGACTTGTACGTCGTTGAAAACGGAACGTTAATGGCAGTGAGGTACTGTAATGAGATTCTCGATGAGTTTGTGAGACCATATGCAGATGCTTTCGGCCCGGACTTTATTCTGATGGATGATAATGCCCGGCCCAACCCTGCCAACGTCACTGATTCCTACCTGGAACGTGAGACAATCGTTCGTATGGACTGGCCTGCTCGGTCACCGCAATTAAATCCGATTGAGCATGCGCGGGACATGCTACAGAGTGCTGTTTCAGCCCGACCTGTGCATCCGAGGACTTTACAGGAGCTTAAAGATGCATTGGTTGCTGAATGAAAGCTGATTTCACAAAACCGTATACAGACTCGGATTACTCGATGCCCTTGTACGCCATACACGTTATTAAGCACGTTTGTCTAAACAAATTTGGAAATTTGTGAAAAATCAGTTGTCCAAATCCCTTCGTGTTACGGCAAATTTTTGGGGTGCCAAGACGTTTGCTGTTGTCACGCTTGAATGCAGTACCAGTTGACAAAATTAATCACTAGGTTTTGTGAAGGATACGTTTTCTATCATTTAAGAAATAAATCAGCTCTAACTGTGATTTGCTGAGTAATAAATCACAGTTTGGAGGTCAGTTGTAAAGTAGACAAATTACGAGCGCGTAGCGCGCGTGATTTGTCTACTTACAACTGACCGACAAACTGTGATTTATTACTCAACAAATCACAAACTAGAGCTGATCTATTTCGATTCTAACAGGCTGAAAATCAGCAATAATGCTGTTGTTTCCTTCAAAATCTCACAACTTTTCGCCATTGTTAGAAGAAATCCCGCTAAAATTATCGACTGAAACACATGCATTTATATCCTATTCTACCGTTTTCGCTGCGAGAAAATGACGTTACACCGTCTAACGTCAAGGAAATCGACTAGTGACGTCATAAATTTGAAGTTTTTAATGACATCACTCGTCACGCTCTCCCTTGCTGTGATTTGTTGTAGAATAAAACACAATTGTTTTCCATAGGCGCGCTGTGTTAGAATATGTATCAAATTTGGATTCAGCTGATTAATTCATCCAAAAATTATTTTGCATTAAAAAAGTGATCCCTATCAAACTTTGAGTAGTATATATATGTAGGACTCAGACCGTGGGTTGGTCCCTGATCGTGGGCCGATTTCCAAATCGTGGGCCGATTTCATAACGGTGGCCGATTATGACAATGTAATTCCACAGCGAGGGCCGATTCCTATGCTGAGCTGTTTATTGTATCACAGCAGTGTTGACAACTCGCCGTTTGTTTTTTCTCTCTACAGGTCGTGTGAGTAGGTACTTTGAAAAAAAGGTTAAGCTGCATGATCGCTCCATGTAGAGTCACGGAGATTCGAAACCTACCGCACATGACTTTGGTTTTACGGCCTTTTAAAGACTAACTCACCCAAGTTCTACTCAAGGCTTTCAAGACTAATTCACTCCAGTTGTACTCAAGACTAGTTCTACCCAAGGCTTCTACGACAGACTGCATGCATGGTAGTTAACCCAATCACAACGACGGTCCCAACATAAAGGCTTACTGGGAATTAGTGTTTCTTTCCCGTGGCGTCTCTGATGGGAGCTGTGGGTTAATTGTATCCGGATTCCTGATCGTTGCTTTCACTTCTGCTTTGTAGATTGAGCTTTGATACCTCAACGTCCGTCGACAGTATTGGAATTAATTTTACTAAGCCTTCTAACTTCATTTTTCAGCTGAAACCCTGCGATGCCAGCTTCCATTTTGTTCATTTGTTTTGAAATTAACGTTTTGTGACGTCATATTCAAGCGTTACGTTAGCGGGAAACGTAAGCCTAATACCAAGAAGATAGAAATCGGCCCACGATTTGGGGAAAACAATATTGGCCCTCGATGTGCTATACAATCGGCCCACGATTTGGAAATCAGCCCACGATCTGGGACCGGCCCTCGATCTGAGTCCTACATATATATGTCTTATGAGAGGTGTGGGGTAATCGTATCGATTCCTGATCATTGCCTTCACTTCTATTCTATAACAAGCACCAATTTAACAATTTGGTTACCAAATATAGGTTTCATTCTGAGAAATCAGAAATAAATTATTGGTTTAGACTCATATTCTAGACAGGTTTTTTATTATTTGGACCCCATTTTGGTTTGTGTCAGTCTTTGTGTCGGCTGCCTGTTCGAGGTTCGCAGAGTTGCAGAGTTTCCTCTGGCTTTATTTGCCGGATCGTTGCAGGGTCACTGATGAGGCTTTATTAGCCGAAACTACGTAGTATGACCCATCTTCTTTCTTATGAATGTTTTCATTGCTCTTAAAGGAACTCATTTTTGATTTTTATTCATCCCCGTCAACACTGTTTAGGTCATTTTGGAGGTTTGCAGTACTCAAGTTCGGTCTGTTTCAGCTTTGCCCGGATGTATATTGGCAGGAGCTGCCAAACATAGGTTGTGGGTGCTCTCTAGCAAGTACCTACCTGTTTTTTTCAGCAAAAGGATACCCCTAGCGCTAAAATCAATTGTCAATTTTTTTTTGTATATTGCCAGTCTCGATTGTGGGTGCTCGTTAGAACAACCTCATTGAGAAGGTTCAAATGATTACCCGAAAACCATGTGTTTTGAGAAAAATTAGAAAATGGTATATGCTACTGAGCCTTATCTTGAAGGATTCGATTTTTGTCGGACATTTTGTCCGCCCCTGCCCATTGAATCAGGCGGATGCGCAATCGATTTGAAGCTACAATCGTGTAATGACAGACTTGTGAAGAGGAACACTGTCCTGATGGAACAACACGCCTTTAGAGAGCTTTCCGCGGCGCTAAAGTTTAATATTTTCCAGACAGAAGTGAAACATAATGTGTCGTTGTGGAGATAATCTTTTAGCAGAATACAATCTGCATCACAGAAAACCGAGACCATAACCTTCCCAGATGATGGAACAGTCTTTGCCTTCTTTGGCGGGGGTGAGCCAGGGTGCTTCCATTGTTTCGATTGCTGTTTTGCCTCTGGGGTAGAATGATGGACCCATGTTTCATCCAAGGTGATAAATCTCTGAAGAAAAATGGCAGAATCTTCCTCAATAGCACCTGGTGTGCTACCTCGTCGATACAATAAGCCGACCGAATGAGACCAGTCCTTGGGTACAAGGCCCTATATAGGCAGTTTAAAAATAATAATCGTGCGTACCTCCTTCAATACGAGGAGATGATCTTACACTCATATTCTGGACAGGTTTTTATTTTTTAGGACCCCATTTTGATTTATATCAGTCTTTGAATCGACTGCCTATATGAAATTCGCAAAATTGCAGTGTGTTTCCTCTGGCTTTCGTTGCCGGATCATTACAGGATCACCGATGAGGCTTTATTAGCCGAAACTACGTAGAATGACCCATCTTCTTTCTTATGAATGTTTTCATTGCTCTTAAAGGAACTCATTTTTGATTTTTATTTGCCTTCACTGCAGCTAATGTTGTGCCGTGTGGCGGCCGTAAAACGTCTCCCGTACATCAACCATAGTGCAGTTTATATTTTACTTTTGGTCCTTTGATATCAGCGTAAATATTCTGAGAAATCGGAAATAAATTATTGGTTTAGACTCATATTCTAAACAGGTTTTTAATTATTTGGACCCCATTTTGATTTATATCAGTCTTTGAATCGACTGTCTATATGAAATCGCAAAATTGCAGTATGTTTCCTCTGGTTTTCGTTGCCGGATTATTACAGGGTCACTGATGAGGCTTTATTAGCCGAAACTACGTAGTATGACCCATCTTCTTTGATGATTGTTTTCATTGCTCTTAAAGGAACTCATTTTTTATTTTTATTATTGAATTTATTAAACGAGTTAATGAAAGTCCACTTTCATCAACTCGTTTAAAAAGTTAACGAGTTTGATAAAATTTGACAATACATTAGCACTTAAAACGAATTTTATTCACGAGTTTGTTATCGGAATTAGTAAACGCTTATCTTATATACTAAGTCACTAAGTTAAAAACGTCGTACTGTAACGTTTCAGGGCGTATCTAAGAAATTTGCATATTTTTTACAAGGCGTTATTACACTCTCAGGCGCGACGTCATATGATAAAGCGGTGTTCATCACCCAGACTCGATAACCTGATGGAATGTGCAATGTAGCGGCTAACTGCTTACGCCATTTCTTTATTGATGCTTTTTTCATGGTCCTTTCAAGATTATTTCACTTATATCGAGCCGATTACGGGCCTCCGTGGCCTAGTGGATAAGAGCGCTGACTCATAATCATTAGGTCCCTGTGGGCTCGGGTCACATGTGAGACGCCAAGTTCTGCAAGGGTAGGACAGGTGGTTTTTTTCCGGGAACTCCGGTTTTCGCCTACCTCGGATTAACGATCGGCTCGATATGAGTGAACCATTCTAGGTTGTGTGAGGCAAAGGTGACGTATCTTAGGTCAATGAGTCTATCTTATCTTGCGTCACTAAGGCACGAGCTGATTCTGGCTTGCAGTTGGGCAAGTGGCAGGTACGGGTAGAGGGCGTATTTCGTTCATTACGATAACACACTCGTGCGATTGAGATGGTTCTAACGAGTACCCACAACCCATGCTTAGGAGCAGAAATAAGAAAAAAATAATGTACACCCCCGTAAACCCTAGTTTTCATTATATAAAGTGGGTTTAGGGGGGTTTAGTTCACGGACTTTTAAGACCTCCTTCGGGTCTGTTCAAAAGTTGTCTTGATTAGTGCTAAAATAAAAGAAACCTCAATAAGCTCTTAAAAGCAGACTTAGTCTGACTTAACAGCGGAATTTTACTGTAATTTCTTCAGTTTCTACACTCTGTTGATATTCCTATTACTTTCATCTTTGCTCTCGTCTATCTACTCTCTGGGAGATGACACAAAATGACCCACGAGGTCGTTAAACACGAAGCAATCAAATTCTAAATATAACTTGGGTTTAAGAGGAGTGTTCATTACGTGTTAGCATGTTGGGTTTAGGAATAGAATAGAATAGAATATTTTTATTCGGCATACCATCTTCAAAGAGGGTGTTCACCACATGTAACAAACAACAATACATAACAATATATAACAATATAATATCTCAATTTAGAATGCCTGTATATCGGCAAATGAACTATTTGAGAGCAATTTTTTCGCTTTTTGTAGTTAAAGCAAGAGAAAGCTCTTGCAAAAGGTTATCCATGTATGCAAACAGGAACAACCATTTGAAAGAGTTCCCCGTCGTCTAGCATTAATCAATGCAAAAGTTAAATGCTCTATAGTACAATACACATGCAGACCAACAGACTATCTGACCATCAGAGCATCTGAGCATCTGAGCTCACTTAGATGGGGTTTACCTGCCGGGGTCGTCATTCTCTGAAGCAGATTGCTCATGTAATCTTTTCTACGGTCCTGCTCTCCTGCAGGGCAGATGTCAGTTTTCTAGCGAAGGAATGTACACTAATATGTCTGCCCAGGAAAAGTATAGCTAGGTAAACTGACAGGCCCAAAATGACCTTAAATACTCCAAAACAAACAACTTTAATAAGTGTTATGGTTATTAAGATTCATTTATCTTGTACAGATTAGTCTGTCCCCGCTCTGTGCAGGCTAGTCCCAGCATGCACACAACGTAATTGTGACGTCACATCAATATCGGTACATCATGACATTTATGTTACGTCACACATACGTGTGCAAAGTCAGGACGTTGCGCAGACGTTGCCCTAGCGACGTATGCTTGCTGGGGTGTTTACATATAATTCCAAGGATTAGTGTTGGACCTTACCGCAGAAGCATTTTTATTTCCCGTCCAAGATTATTTAACTGATTTCAAGCTGATCTTTAATCAGGTGATTTTTCTTTCGGTTTTACGGCCCTTTCAAGTTTATTTAACTCTGATTGAGCTGATGGTTAAAGTGGGTAAAAACCAGATTATCCAGCGAAAAACCACCTGACCTTGGCGTCTGGCGTGGCCTGAGCAGGCACAAATCACAGCGGTGAAAGATATAATGAGTTGGCCTTCTTACCTATTAAACCCACCGAGTCCCATTCAGAAGGGCAAACACGGCACGATGCTGAGTTCGTCAGACGAACAAATGTTGGTAGACATCATGAATGAGCATGGTGATAGGAACACTGGAGTTGATACTTACAACTTGGGGATATTCAATCCCCGGGCAAACTAAGTGATCATGATATTGTCTATCTTCATACCACCTATAAAGAAACCTCGTAGAACAAAAGGGTGAATATGAAACCAAGAGGAAGGATGCCCTAAAATTTGCAAGAGAGAAATACTTAAATGGTCATTCAGACTTGAATGACCTTTCATTGAAGCTTCGTCTGTATCTTCATTTCCTTGGATCACACCAGAAATAAGAAGAAATTTCAGCGGAGAAATAAGATTCATGCTAAGGAGTGGTAAACTCAGAGCAGAATTTGAAAACTTGAGACGAGAAATTAAAAATGAAATCAAAAATCAGCATGATAACTTGGTAGGTGAAGTAAAGGCAAATCCTAGATACCTCTACAGACACATCAATAGCCAGAAGAAAGATAGGCAAGGTATCACACCCTTAATAAAAGAGGCGGAATCAGACTCTAAAGGGGCAGAGGAATTGGTTAGTCAATTCAATGATGCATTTAATAAAACTGAGGTTCCATTGACTGGAAGATCGGTCCCTTTCACGGAAACCTGGGCGGGAGTGATCAAGTTACTTACAGGCTTGAACCCGTCTAAAGCTTTAGGGCCTGATGAGCTTGAAGGAACTAGCAAACGAGTAAGGTCCAGTTTTTGCTCATCTTGGATACAAGTGAAATTCCCAAAGAATGGCTCCTAGCGAACATCTGTACACTTTTCAAAAAAGGAGACAGTGCTTTGCCCTATGTTCTGTGTAAATTTCTTGAACACATCATGGCCAACTTGGATGAACGTAAACTTTTGTCAGACAGACAACATGCATTTAGGAAAAGGCATAGTTGCGAAACTCATATGAGCACGGTTATTAATGATTGGGCAAAAAATCTTGGACAAAGGGGGCAGGTGGACACATTTATTCTGGACTTCGAGAAGGCTTTTTGACACCCCTCCTCGTGAACTACTGAAATCCAAATTATTTGGTTATGGAATAGGAGGGAAGACTCTTAAATTGATTGATTCCTTCCTTTTCTACAGAAAACAGCGTGTTGTTGTTAATGGTGAATCTTCAGTATGGGCGCCAGTTTTATCTGGGATCCCCCAGGGGACTGTTCTTGATCCGCTGCTATTCTCCCTGTACATCAATGATATTTTCACTGACATTGACTCAGAAATAAGGCTGTGTTTGATATCGGGAGAGGACTTAATGAATAGATAGATTAGGATGTTGGGCACGAAAATGGGGCATGAGATTTCAAACCAATACTATGCAGATAACTAGGAAGAGAATAAATAAAATTGAGGCTTCTTACACTTTAGAAACTATGAATTTCATTAAATATCTTGGTCACGATTTGAGATGGAATACACACATTAGCAACATGTGTACAAACTTGGTTTCCTGAGGCGAAATCTTCATCAGTGTCCTCAGGAGGGGATTTGTTCACCCAATCTTGGAATATGGTAGTTGCATCTGGGACCCAAGATAAAGAAATTGAAAAAGTTCAGACTATTCTGCTTGATTGTAACAAGCAATAACTGCTTTGAAACTGGGAGCATGACTGGAATTTTAGAATAATTAAGATGCGAGTCCCTCAAGAAAAACGCTCAAACTCTTATACAAAAGTCTAAAGCATCCCAACGGATGACCTGGCACTGTAGAAAGCACCATTCAATGACGTTTCAAACCCTTACTGCCACAACTGATATTTATAAAGAATCGTTGTAGAGATTGGAATGCCCTTCCCGATTCGATAAGGTGTTGTGTAGCTAAGTTTACGTCTTTGGTTAGAGCTAGGGACTAACTTCCCATATCACAGGTCCTGGTGTATGAATGCCATTTGACGGGTCACCTATTACAATTCTGATTCTGATGCTGTCACACCGATTTTAACACGTTCGATCAATGTATTCACTGCTAACTTTACTTGCGATTTTGCGCATGCTCAATCAATATATATAGGCCAAGTTCAATGACAATCTTTTGTCGTCATTTTCTTCTTACCTTGGACAACTAAGTGTTATTTGGAGTCACTGATGGGAGGTGTGGGGTAATTGTATCAATTCCAGAACACGGATAACAGAGTCATGTACCTAAAACTGACATTTCGTGATAATTTTCTTGTTTTTACTCAAAACCGGTTGTTTGTTCTATTTAGAACTGCCTCATTGAGGCAAATCTAAGCAAGCCACACAACCTATGATTTTGAACAGATATAAATAACAAGAGGACGAAGATGGTCCTGGATTCAGAGTTTCAGGAAGTGTCAACCTTCACTGAAGGATTTATTGAAGGACAAGGTGATGACATGGTAAGCATTTTCTGCAATCAAGTAGAATGTAACTCTTTGATAAATCAGCTGACCTCACCGGTTTTTACACTCATCCAAGCTTTTATTCCTTACTTGCTTATACATGTATGTAACTTTCAAGATCCGATATAAGCTGAAGGGGCTATGGTGATGACAAGGTCAAAAATAAGCAATTAACTGCTGCAATCAAAGGGATGTTACTCTATGATAAATGGCCAAACCTCACGAGTTTTCAAACTCCTCCGAGCTTTTCTGCCTGACTTACTAGGTTTCATGAAGATCCGATCAAAACTGAAGAGGCAGCAGTGATGACAAGGTCGAAAATAGGCATTTTCAGCTAAGCTGGGGACATAACTCCATGATTAATTGACTGGCATCGCTAGTTTTCAAACTTGTCTGAGCTTATATCTCTAACTTACTAACACAAATTTCAAAACTAAAAAAGACAGGCATTTCTGCAATCCAAGGGATGTAACTCGGATAAATAGGCTGTCCTCATCAGTTCACGAGCTAATTTATTTTGTCCCTGACTTACTAACATGTAAGTTTCAAGAAGATCCAATACAAAATAGGCATTTTCTGTAATTAAGGGGGGACAAAACTCTCTAAAGGCTGTTAATTCTGCCGAGGTTTTATCCCTTACTTACTATAAGTTTCAAGACGATCCCTGAAGGACAAGGTCAAAAATAGGCATTTTTTAGCAGTAAATGGGATGTAATTCTATGAAAGATAAGCAAACTCAACAGTTTTACTAAGATCCGATCAAAACTGAAGGGCTACGGTGATGACAAGGTCAAAACTAAGCATTTTCAGCAAAGTTGTGACTGACATCGCTAATTTTCGAACTTATCCAAGCCTTTTGTATGTAAGTTTCAGGAAGGGATCGTTGATGAAAAGGTAAAAAATGGGCCGACATGGCATGTTTTCGAACTCATCCGAGTTTTTATCCCAAGCCACATTACATATAAGTTTCAGAAAGATCCGATCAAATCTGAGAGGGCTACAGAGATGAAAAGGTCAAAAATAGACATTTTAGCAAACGTAACTATGATAAATGGGCCGACTTCGCCAGTTTTCGAACTCATCCGAGTTTTTGTCTCCAGCCACCTTACATATAAGTTTCAGAACTGAAGGGGCTAGGTTGATGACATCTGCATTTTCAGCAATCAAAGGCTTTATGATAAATGATCAAACTTTATGATAAATGTGCAGACTTGGCCGGTATTCGAACTCATCCGAGGTTTTATTCCCAACCACCTTACATAAAAGTTTCAGAAAGATCCGATCAAAACTGAAGGGGCTACGGTGATGACAAGGTCAAAATTTGGCATTTTCAGCAATCAAAGGGACGTAACTTTATTGAGCTGCAGGCTGCAGAGATATAGCTGCTCAAAAGTGTGGACGGACGGACAAACAACGGTCGACCCACTATACTATAAGCTCCCCTGGAGCCAGGGGTGAGCTAAAAATGCATATCGTAATGATCGTATGTATTTGGACAGATAGGCCTAAGCAAACAGTGCAGACCCAGATCATAATGTTTCTGAAGGGGTAGTCTGATCAGGGTCACACTGTTTGCCATTCTGCCTGTACCTTTTGGACTCCTTGCTCGATTGTGAAAGAAGTTGTCAAGTTTTGGAGAATATCAGCAATTCTCAGTGTCCAAGTTTGAGGATTTTTACGGTACCTTTTTGTACAGAAACCCTAAAATGGGTACCCTGGTAAACATTGCAGGCCCAGATCAGACGCCACAGAACGTCTTATCAGGGGCCTCACTGTTTGCAAAATGTGCAGCCATTTTACAAATGAATTTTAATAAATCACAACCTGACATCCCTAAAATTTGAAATGGACTTGTAGGGAGGAAGATTCCATTTGGTACAAAAGGGGTTAAACCCCAGTTTTCTGCGTATGATGTGGGGTTTACACGGGGTGTTCCTTACATGGACTTGTAAATATAACATTCAAGATGCACATGCACAAGCAGTGATTTCCCCAGTCGCATTCTTTTATTGGGTGTATTGGCATCTAAGAAAATGAAACAAAAATCTATTATTGCATTTTAATGTCAGTTACCATTCAAAAACATGTTAATATTAAGAGTAGCTGGTATGTAAGATGGCACTACAGTAAAAAAAATCCCCTTACTCAAAATGTAAATTGGGGCATATTCCATGTTCTACCACATTTCAACAAGTCTAAAGCTTCCATAATAAGGCATATAATTTGACAGGAAGACCATTTATCTTCCACAAGCAGCTAAAAAATTTGGGTGTTATGCGGCATATTTTGGCCGTTTTGGCAGTCAGTGTCAACAAACCCATACCGCAGCGAATAAATCTAGACATTTCCAGTGGCTAGTCAGCACAATTTTCTGGTTCAATTTAAATCAGCTGCTTTTTGAAAGTTGATTTATAAAATCAAGTTTCTTTGTCATTACATTTCTACTTCCGGTACTGGACCGCGTTATTCCACTTCCGCTGTTCGTTCGCTGCATAAAATAGTCCAAAGGAACTCTTGAAAACTAATTTTGCAGGCATGGAACGTCTTTCGAAATATTTCATTTTTCAAGACTTTATACGGATTGAATATAATTCGCACAAAAAGACATATTCTAAACAGAAAACAATACTCTAGGACCATTTTCCTACGCGCTTTCCGATGATATTTATGTTTTACTCTTTCACCCCTGAGTTTCTGAACAGGACCCTTCTCGCTTTAAATATATTCTTATTGAAAGGAATTTCTGATTAGTTCACTGACATGATGGCAATTAAACAGTGTGCATGTATATTCTGGCGAGACCTGCTAGCTACGTGCCGTCTTATCAGGATCTACAAGGTTTGCATAGATACAATGTATTTTTACCTCGGCTGCTGCACCGGTCTACAGGGTTAAAAGGCTCGCTTCTCCGTGATTATCATTGACCTACTAAACAACCCATAACTGACCGACATCAAAAACAGTTTTTCACCTGCTTCGAGAGCTCTAATTACAAAACATGTGTTGTAAGCTGTGAGTTTTACATCAAGTTCCGTACTTTTAGCAAATAGTGAAGACACCTATCAGACGCTACATTCTGTGGTCTCTAATCTGTCTTAACTGTTTCCGAATGTCCCAGTATTGAATCAATTGGCATTTATGGGTTAATGTATTTATTTGGAATAAACATATTTTAATTCGCCTTGGGTAGTCGAAGTTCGCTAAACGCGGCGTCTGATCAGGGTTATAATGTCTTAATCAAATGGTTTAAAAATGATCTTTTTGTCTTTTTATGTCCCGACGCCCGAAGGAACATAGCTCCAAGCGGCTGCACAACCTATGTGCATCGTCGTATCAACGCAACGTTGATGCGACGTTGTTAAGACGTAATGTGCCCGCTTGGAGAACTTGTCTGTAAGATTATTAGCAGATGGGACAAGCACATTATGTACTGAGCTAATTTAGAAACCGTGAAGAAATTAGCAGACACGTTTATCTTTCTTTCTACTTTTTTTTTTCTTCGTGAGGGTAGTTGGGTGAGGCACAGGTGATGTGTATCTTGTATAACTGGGGAGTCCAGCTGATACTGACTTACATTTGGGCAAAGCCTCTGATGTCCTTGCTGCAGGCAAGATGGTGAGTGTTGATATTTCTTCAGTTTCAACACTTCCATTCACTCTGTCCCTCACTTTCATCTCATCTGCTATCTCTTCTATCTCCCCCCCCCCCCACCCCTTTCTCTTGGAGAAACAAAATGATCCACAAGGGTT
Organism: Lucinisca nassula; assembly: GCA_963580285.1. Taxonomy (NCBI): domain Eukaryota; kingdom Metazoa; phylum Mollusca; class Bivalvia; order Lucinida; family Lucinidae; genus Lucinisca; species Lucinisca nassula. The sequence continues at coordinate 45,413,945 of OY757017.1, forward strand.
GACCTCTCGTTAAACTCAAAACAATCGATGAATCATTTTTAATGACAGATTCTATCTGTCATCTCTAGCTATCCTGCGTGTTGTAAAGTAGTTCCGGCTTTTTTACGACTTTCTTCCGGCTTTGACCGCCAAAGAAATATGAGTCCGCACAAAAAATGTAGTCCGGTTAGGCGCAGCTATCAAAATTGTACATCGCAATACAAACTTTTGAAGCAGACGACATGATTTTATCTTACCTTTCAGAGAATATATTCAGCACTTCATATTAATCAGCTGCATCATGCGAGACTGTATACCTGCGAGACTGTATACCTAGATCACTGCGGCATCTGCTTAGACGTCTTCTCGGGTTTTACACTGTTTTCTAACAACGCTATCAATATTTAATCCTTAAAGACCAGCGGTCAGCTGCAGACCAGAATATTAATGGGTTTTCCGACATTCGAGGTCAAGTCTAGGTCAGTTACAACTAGGTGTATATCAGACTTTGCGAGAAAGGCTGTGCCTTTCAACCCTGGAATATGGTACAGATACCTATGCAAACAGTGTAGGTCCAGTGATATAATTCTAGGTGCCATATTTAGCAGAATGGACGAGCCCAACTTCAGTGATGGAAGAGTACACTCCAGAAACTCAAGGCAGTGAATAGATCAAAGCACTGACAACACTCATGCCGATTATCGCTAAATGCAGGCTGGTCACAACGAGGACTTGGACTGATCCGTTTAAACTTAACGGAAGTTTAGTAACTGATGCAAAAATGTAGAACAAGATCAGCACCGTGTTCTGTGGCGTTTGATCTTAGTCTACATTGTTTGCCAGATCGAACATTTTTTCAAGTGCAGATTTTACAGATAACATTTACATGTAACCAAGACTGACAAACGACCCGGCTATGTTTGGGTTGATTGTTTGGCATTCGACCCGAAGTTACTAATAAAAAAAAGCGATTCAGAGCTAACGTCTACGTGACTGTCACTGACTTCTCAGAATAACCTTTTTCTTGCAGAAAATAGCCGCAGAGAGACCAGGGTATTCCATAAGACTGAAGAGGGTCATCCTGGAATCATAGGGTGAGCTTGGCAAACAGTGTAGACCAAGTTCGGACGCTGCAGAACGCGCTTCTTATCAAAATCTTCACTATTTGTTTGGAATTTCAGAGTTAAATTAAACAGTTTAATCTCAGCCCAGGACTTTTACCCCAACCTACATCCCACCAACACTTTCGGTGCTTTGATTTTGAAACCAAACGATTGCATGATTACAACACGCTTAGGCACCATGCCCTAAGCTAAAAAGGTTAAATCAATCAACCGTGACGTATGGTTACCAGTCCGGCCACGATCCTGTGTTTTGTATTGTTTGATTTGAGGTTTAACGTCCCCGTCAACACTGTATAGGTCATTTTGGAGACGTTGCTTCCAATTTTGTGGGACTTTTACCCGACACTGAGATGAAATGACATCTCAAGCCCTGCCGCCCAATCAAAACCAATAGGGTTTATATGCATGGACGGTCCGACTCGCACCTCTTTGCCTAGGCAGGCTTAGATCCTCTAAGCAGATTACCAGTACTCTTGTGCGGGTCGGTTTCAGCTCTGTGTGAAAGCATCATGCAGCCCATCTATTTCTTTAAGCCCCGATTGGCGGGGGCCAACGATCCTGTGTACCACCTTCACACCAGCACTCATAGAAACCACATGTTCAGGATCAAACTTTTGATGTGTGATGTAAGGTCGTGCCTAGAAAAGATGAAGTTGTATTTTGTTCTCAAAAAGCATCAAGTGAGAACGTATTGCAACATTTTTCATTGAACCCTGGACAGTTAGAGTGAGTGAGTGAGTGTTTGAGTTTTACGTCCCACCAACAGCTAAGGTCATACGGAGACGATACTTCGGTTTAAAGACACATCCGAAAGTCTGGAGAAGTCCGGGATCGATCCTGCGATCCCTGGTTTAAAAGGCGAGTAGCATAACCACTACACCACGGAGGCTTCTAATGGACAGTTAGAAGCTGGTCGGAAAGCGGATGGCGTTGACTATGATTTTGGGTGCCACATGTGTGTGATCTATTTGTCTGTTGGAGTGACATCTTACTATCAACAGAAGACGCTAGTGGACGTCGGCGTAGCGGTAGACCGACGTCAGTACGACAAGATCGATTCATCCGACAGACGCATATGCGACGCAAATTTCCAGCGGCATCTGCTACACTGTACCTGTAGATAAACAAAGGGTTTCAACTACCGACTAATAAGCACTGACAATGTTCGTCGCCCTTATGCGATGCACTTTTGAGAGCTAGACGTCCCTGTCGTGACCAAAATTAAGACGTCGACACTTACGCTGGTGCATGAAATACGTACATGTATATTGGCGTCTAAGCGACTCGCGTGATATGCGTTTCAGTGACACATCGAACTTCAGCGTGAATCACGCCGATTGTCGTTTCGGGATGTTTCGACACATAGGTGTAAGGAATGCCGAGGCGACGTTTGCGTAATAGAGCAAGACATATCGGATGGAATAAGCGAAATGGTATGTCGAGCTATTGACCGGCCCCGATAGCTCAGTTGGTAGAGTGTCCGCTCCGGGGAACGGGAGGTCACGGGTTCGATCCCGGGCCGCGACATACCAAAGTCGTTAAAAATGGTACTAGCTGCTCCTCGCTTGGCACTCAGATTTACGGGGTAGAGCTAGGACTGGTCGACCCAGTGTCAGGATAATGTGACTGGGTGTGGTATCATGTAATGTGTCTGGGACATGATACTTCAGCGAGGCAGCACTATAAATGTGAGCATTGAGCTCCATGTCGCAACCAGACACCGTCGTGATATGACTGAAAAATTGTTGAAAGCGACGTTAAACCCGAATTCACACACACACACACACACACACACACACACACACACACACACACACACACACACACACACACACATGTCGAGCTATTGTAGCTAGCGCCATTAAGAACATTCAAGATCATGGCTGAGGCGTTAACTGAACAGCGAGACGTTACATCAATCAAGTGCGTCGGCCTCACGTGGTTCCATTTATTTGTTTACGCTCAGAATCCGGGATATCTAATCCAGCAGGATTACGCGCGGGTTTATAGTGCTGTTCTTACTCAAAAATGTCTTCAAGCCAATGGAATTCATGTGCTGGACTGAATAGCCTTTCTGCTCCGATCTCTTTGTGAAAAATAGAGTATCTTTTGGGGGGAGGTATCCACAACCGACCAGACAAAAATGTTACTAATTGCCAGTAGTATTGTTAAAACTTGAATTTTAATGTTTGGTTTTGAAAACGTAAATAGTTTCTTTCCAAAATTTGAAACATCGAATGGCATTTCATGATACCACCGGTGCAAACATATCATACAATGGAATTTGCAGAACTACTTTTCTTATTTTAAGATCTTTTCAGAAAGGTTGTCTGTAAGTTTTCAGTGTTTTGATTTTCTCATAGAATCTGTCATTTCAGTGCCTTTGGCGCTTTGATTATTTTCTTCGTCCAATTTTTTAACCCTGACAAAATGTCTAGATAGCTGCTTGATCTGCGACTGGCATTGTTATCATAATAATTATTCCTCATAAATCAACTTTCCTCAGTACTTTGATTTACAAAACCAAATACCTACTAATATTTTTTATAATAAACAATAAAACTCCTCAGAAAAAATAATGGCTTAGCACCAAATCCAATCAGAAGGAGCAGAATATTCAACTCTCCCCAAAGCGAGTACAGCTTTCATAAAGACCGGCCAGGTAAAGTTGGCAGAACGAGCAGAAGAAATGGTCAAGTTGGCAGAACAGCAGAACGAGCAGAACGAAATGGTCAAGTTAGCAGAACAGCAGAACGAGCAGAACGAAATGGTCAAGTTAGCAGAACAGCAGAACGAGCAGATCGAAATGGTCAAGTTAGCAGAACAGCAGAACGAGCAGAACGAAATGGTCAAGTTAGCAGAACAGCAGAACGAGCAGAACGAAATGGTCAAGTAAGCAGAACAGCAGAACGAGCAGAACGAAATGGTCAAGCTAGCAGAACAGCAGAAAGAGCAGAACGGATTGGTCAAGATAGCAGAACAGCAGAACGAGCCGAACGAACTGGTCAAATAAATATTAGAGCAGAACGAGTACAAAATGGTCATATTAGCAAAACAACTAAACCAACAGAAGAAATGGTCAAGTTAGCAGAACAACAGAACAAGAAAAAAAAAAAACAAGACTACATACAAAGTCTCTTCAAAAGATGATGTATGCGGTTTTTTGTCTCCGAATTTCGGATTTTTTCTCTCTTTACTTAGACTATAAAAATGATGAAGAACGCCGTTTACCGCGCCCTCCTATCGCATTTATTAGCTGAGATATTGAGAAAACATCATTCTTTTCTTCTGCTGTAAAGACCGAGAAAAATTTTTGTCTCCGAATTTCGGATTTTTTTCTCTCTATACTCAGTCGCTATAAAAATGATGAAGAACGCAGTTTAACGCGCGTTCCTAACGCATTTATTAGCTGAGATATTGAGAAAAACATCATTTTTTTCTTCTGCTGGGAAGATAGAGAAAAATTTTTGTCTCCGAATTTCGGATTTTTTCTCTCTATACTAAGTCGCTATAAAAATGATGAAGACTGCAGTTTGCGCCTTCCTATCGCATTTATTTGCTGAGATATTGAGAAAAACATCATTTTTTTCTTCTGCTGTGAAGACCGAGAAAAATTTTTGTCTCGGAATTTCGGATTTTTTTCTCTCTATACTTAGTCGCTATATAAATGATGAAGAACGCCGTTTACCGCGCCTTCCTATCGCATTTATTATCTGAGATATTGAGAAAAACATCATTTTTTTCTTCTGCTGGGAAGACCGAGAGAAATTTTTGTCTCCGAATTTCGGATTTTTTCTCTCTATACTTAGTCGCTATAAAATGATGAAGAACGCCGTTTACCGCACCTTCCTATCGCATCTATTAGCTGAGATATTGAGAAAAACATCATTTTTTTCTTCTGCTGGGAAGATAGAGAAAACTTTTTGTCTCCGAATTTCGGATTTTTTCTCTTTATACTAAGTCGCTATAAAAATGATGAAGAACGCCGTTTACCGCGCCTTCCTATCGCATTTATTAGCTGAGATATTGAGAAAAACATCATTTTTTTCTTCTGCTGGGAAGACCGAGAAAAATTTTTGTCTCCGAATTTCGGATCTTAGTCGCTATAAAAGTGATGAAGAACGCCGTTTACCGCGCCTTCCTATCGCATTTATTATCTGAGATATTGAGAAAAACTTCATTTTTTTCTACTGCTGGGAAGACCGAGAAAAAGTTTTGTCCCCGAATTTCGGATTTTTTCTCTCTATACTAAGTCGCTATAAAAATGATGAAGAACGCCGTTTACCGCACCTTCCTATCGCATTTATTAGCAGAGATATTGAGAAAAACATCATTATTTTGTTCTGCTGGGAAGATAGAGAAAAATTTTTGTCTCCGAATTTCGATTTTTTTCTCTCTATACTTAGTCGCTATAAAAATGATGAAGAACGCCGTTTACCGCGCCTTCCTATCGCATTTATTAGCTGAGATATTGAGAAAAACATCATTTTTTTCTTCTGCTGGGAAGACCGAGAAAAATTTTTGTCTCCGAATTTCGGATTTTTTCTCTCTATACTTAGTCGCTATAAAATGATGAAGAACGCCGTTTACCGCGCCTTCCTATCGCATTTATTAGCTGAGATATTGAGAAAAACATCATTTTTTCTTCTGTTGGGAAGATAGAGAAATATTTTTGTCTCCGAATTTCGGATTTTTTCTCTCTATACTTAGACTCTATAAAAATGATGAAGAACGCCGTTTACCGCGCCTTCCTATCTCATTTATTATCTGAGATATTGAGCAAAACATCATTTTTTTCTTCTGCTGGGAAGACCGAGAAAAATTTTTGTCTCCGAATTTCGGATTTTTTCTCTCTATACTAAGTCGCTATAAAAATGATGAAGAACGCCGTTTACCGCACCTTCCTATCGCATCTATTAGCTGAGATATTGAGATAAACATCATTTTTTTCTTCTGCTGGGAAGATAGAGAAAAATTTTTGTCTCCGAATTTCGGATTTTTTCTCTCTATACTTAGTCGCTATAAAAATGATGAAGAACGCCGTTTACCGCACCTTCCTATCGCATCTATTAGCTGAGATATTGAGAAAAACATCATTTTTAATGACAGATTCTATCTGTCTATTCTTGCTGTGCTGCATTCAGTAATTCAGTTTTTTCTTCCGGCTTTGACCGCCATAGAAATATGAGTGCGCACAAAATGTAGTCCGGTTTGGCACAGTAATCAAAATTGTACAAGCGTATAAGTTATCCTGTAAGCGTAATACAAACTTTTGAAGCAGACGACTTGACGATTCAGCATTTCATATGAATCAGCTGCGACGGGTTTGGCGAAGATCAATGCGGCGTCTGCTCAGCAGTCTGCTCAGGTTTTACACTGTTTTCTATCAGTGCTGTCAATATTTAATCCTTAAAGACCAGCCTGCTGTTGGACCAGGTCAGCTGTAGACAAGAATATTAATGGGGTTTCTTTCTGACTGTCGAGGTCAAGTTCAGGTCAGTTACAACTTAGGTGTATATTGACTTTGCGTGGAGAAATTGAAATGAAAGGCTGTCCCTTTCAACCCTGGAATATGGTACAGATACTTTGTGTAGGTCTTGTGATATAATTCAAGGTTCCATATATTTAGCAGAATGGACGAGCCTAACTTCAGTGATGGAAGAGTGCACTCCAGAAACCCAAGGCAATGAATAAATCAAAGCACTGACAACACTCATGCCGATTGTCTCTAAATGCAGGCTGGTCATGAACGGTAACTTGGACTGATTCGTTTAAACTTAAGATGATATTAAATAATGCAAACACATGCAGAACAAGATTAGCACCGTGTTCTGTGGTTTTTGAACCGAGTTTACATTGTTTGCCAGATCCAACATTTGATTCATGTGCAGATTTTACAGATAACACTTACATGTACCCAACAGTGAGAAACGACGCGGCTATGTTTGGGTTGATTGTTTGGCATTCGACCCGAAGTTGATAATAAGAAAAGCGCTTCAGTGCTAATGTCTACGTGACTGTCACTGACTTGTCAATATAACTTTTTGTCTTGTAGAAAATAGCCGCAGTGAGACCGGGGTATTCCATAAGACGGAAGAGGGTTATCCTGGAATCATAGGGTGAGCTTGGCAAACAGTGTAGACCAAGATCAGACGCTGCCGAACGCGTCTTCTTATCAAAATCTTCACTATGTGTTTGGAATTTCAGAGTTAAATGAAACAGTTTAAATCTCAGCTCAGGCCTATTACTCCAACCTACACCCCATACTCTCAGTGCTTTGATTCTGAAACCAAACGATTACAACACATTGAGGCAGCATGCCCTTAAGCTAAAAAGGTTAAATCAATCAACCAGACGTCACGTCTGGTTACCAGTCCGGCCACGTCGATCCTGTGCACCACCCTCGCACCAGTACGGATAGAAACCACATGTTCAGGATCAAACTTTTGATATGTAATGTAAGGTCGTGCATAGAAAAGAAGAAACTGAAATTTGTTCTCAAAAAAGCATTTAGTGAGAGCGTATTGCAACATTTTTCATTAAAGGATCGTAAGCGTGCCCCTGGACAGTTAGAAGCTGGTCGGAAAGCGGATGACGTTGACTTTGATTTTGGGTGCCACATGTGTGTGATCTATCGTCTATTGGAGCGACATCTTACTATACACAGAAGACGCTAGTGGACGTCGACGTAGCGGAAGACCGACGTCAGTACGTCAAGATCGATTCGACCGTCAGACGCATATGCGAAACAGATTTCCGCCGGCAACAGCTACACTGTACCTGTAGATAAACAATGGGTCTCAACTACCGACTAATAAGCACTGACACTGATCATCGCCCTTATGCGATGCACGTTTGAGAGCAAAACGTCCCTGTCATGAACAAAGTTAACGCGCCGACACAGTACGGAACACTTACGCTAGTGCATGAAATACGTAAATTGGCGCCTAAGCGACTGACATGCGTTTCAGTGACAAATCGCACTTCAGCGTGAATCACGCCGGTTGTCATTTCCGGATGCCTCGACATGTAGGTGTAAGGTATGCCGAGGCGACGCGTGCGTAATAGAGCACGACATATCGGGTGAAATAAGCGTAATTGTGTGGCGAGCTATTGCGTGTAGTTAGCGAACGCAGCTTAGTGTTATTAAGAACATTCAAGATCATAGCTGAGACGTGGATTGTACAGCGAGACGTTACATCAATCAAGTGCTTCGGCCTCACATGGTTCCATTTATTTGTTTATGCTCAGAATCCGGGATATCTTATCCAGCAGGATTAGTGCTGTTCTTACTCAAAAATGTCTTCAAGCCAATGAAATTCATGTACTGGACTAGCCAGCCTTTCTCCTCCGATCTCTTTCCCATTGAGTATCTTTGGGTAGAGGTGTCCACAACCGACCAGACAAAAACTGTTACTTATGGACTATAGCAATGTTAAAACTTGAATTTTAATGTTTGGTTTTGAAATAGTAAATAGTTTTTTTTTCAAAAATCTGAAACATCGAATGGCGTATCATAATACCACCGGCAACCGACATCTGCAAACATATCATATATTGGAATTTGCAGAACTACCTTTCTAAATTTTAAGCTCTTTTTAGAAAGGGTTTCTGTAAGTTTTCAGTGTTATGATTTTCTCATAGAATCTGTCATTTCAGTGCCTTTGGCGCTTTGATTTTCTTCTGCTGGGAAGATAGAGAAAACTTTTTCTCTCCGAATTTCGGATTTTTTCTCTCTATACTTAGTCGCTATAAAAATGATGAAGAACGCCGTTTACCGCATTTTCCTATCGCATCTATTAGCTGAGATATTGAGAAAAACATCATTTTTTTCTTCTGCTGGGAAGATAGAGAAAACTTTTTGTCTCCGAATTTCGGATTTTTTCTCTCTTTACTTAGTCGCTATAAAAATGATGAAGAACGCCGTTTACCGCGCCTTCCTATCCCATTTATTAGCTGAGATATTGAGAAAAGCATCATTTTTTTCTTCTGCTGGGAAGACCGAGAAATTTTTGTCTCCGAATTTCGGATTTTTTCTCTCTATACTTAGTCGCTATAAAAATGATGAAGAGCGCCGTTTACCGCGCCTTCCTATCGCATTTATTAGCTGAGATATTGAGAAAAACATCATTTTTTTTCCTCTGCTGGGGAGATTGAGAAAAATTTTTGTCTCCGAATTTCGGATTTTTTCTCTCTATACTTAGTCGCTATAAAAATGATGAAGAACGCCGTTTACCGCGCCTTCCTATCGCATTTATTATCTGAGATATTGAGAAAAACATCATTTTTTTCTTCTGCTGGGAAGACCGAGAAAAATTTTTGTCTCCGAATTTCGGATTTTTTCTCTCTGTACTTAGTCGCTATAAAAATGATGAAGAACGCCGTTTACCGCACCTTCCTATCGCATCTATTAGCTGAGATATTGAGAAAAACATCATTTTTTTCTTCTGCTGGGAAGACCGAGAAAAAATTTTGTCTCCGAATTTCGGATTTTTTCTCTCTGTACTTAGTCGCTATAAAAATGATGAAGAACGCCGTTTACCGCACCTTCCTATCGCATCTATTAGCTGAGATATTGAGAAAAACATCATTTTTTCTTCTGCTGGAAAGATAGAGAAAAATTTTTGTCTCCGAATTTCGGATTTTTTCTCTCTATACTTAGTCGCTATGAAAATGATTTTAGGTGTTAAGGGTCTTCTTGTTTCTAATTCCTTAGTACAACCTAATAATATACGTTTGTCTCTTATCAATGTAACAAAGAAGCCAGTTAGTGTTAAGCAGCATAGTCTGGTGGGCAGTTTGACGCAAGTAGATGATGTTAAGGCATTTAAGTCGGTTGATGACGAAAAGGCAAATGTACCTAAAGGTCACAACCAGATCCCGAATCATTTGCAGTCAATATTAGACAATGCTTCAGATACTTTAACAGATGAACAACGAAAACATCTAAGTTCGTTATTAATAGAGTATGAAGATGTATTTATGGGGCCTGACGGAAAGTTAGGTAGAACAGACTTAGTCAAACATACCATTGACACAGGGAATGCAAAACCTATTAAAATACCACCAAGAAGAGTTCCACAAACTCAAAAACAAATAATTGAAGATGAAATTAATACCATGATAGAAAAAGATATCATAGAACCGAGCATAAGTCCTTGGTCTTCACCTGTCCTGTTAGTTACTAAAAAGGATGGTTCAATACGCTTTTGCCTAGACTATAGACGTCTTAATTCTGTTACAATTAAAGACGCATACCCTTTGCCCAGAATAGATGATTCCTTAGACGCTCTTTCTGGTTCAAAATGGTTTAGCACGCTTGATTTGGTCTCTGGCTACTGGCAAGCAGAAATATTAGAATCTGACAGACCGAAAACAGCTTTCTCTTGTCACAAAGGTCTGTTTCAATTTAAAGTATTACCATTTGGATTATGCAATGCTCCCGCAGTTTTTGAAAGACTTATGGAACTTGTCTTGCGTGGTTTAACATGGGAAAAGTGTTTATGCTACCTGGATGATGTTATCATTTTTGGCAAAACATTTGAAGAAGCTCTTCAGAATCATAAGCTAATTTTTGAACGGCTCAGATCCTCAAATTTGAAATTGAAGCCTTCGAAATGTACTTTATTTCAAACTGAGGTCAGTTTTCTTGGTCACATGGTTTCCGAGTCTGGCATATCATGTGACCCTAAGAAAATTGAATCAGTCCAAAATTGGCCTGTTCCAACAAACGTTTCTGAAGTTAAAAGTTTCTTAGGCTTAGTTGGGTACTACAGACGCTTTTGTGAGAACTTTTCCACAGTAGCATACCCCTTAACGGAACTTACCCACAAATCGAAAGCCTTTGTTTGGACTGATGAATGCCAGGTAGCATTTGACACACTGAAGTCAAAATTGACTTCAAGTCCAATTTTGGCATATCCTACAGAAAATGACGATTTCATATTGGACACTGACGCTAGCTTGCATGGTATTGGAGCCGTGCTCTCACAGGTACAGTTAAATGAAGAAAGAGTAATTGCATATGCAAGTAAAACTCTGAGCAAAACTCAACAAAGGTATTGCACGACATACAGAGAGTTATTGGCCGTTGTAACGTTCGTAAAACACTTCAGGCATTACCTTTTGGGTCGAAAATTTATTGTAAGGTCTGACCATTCCTCACTGAAATGGATCAAAAACTTCAAAAATCCTGAAGGAATGGTTGCAAGATGGCTCAGTGTTCTGTCCACGTATGATTTCGTCATTGATTATCGTCGAGGTTCTGTCCACACAAATGCAGATGCAATGTCGAGAAAACCTTATCGTAGCTGTAAAAACCCTGAGTGTCTAGATTGTAAGGACAAGATGAGTCGTAGTTCAAAAGAACCAAAAATTGAGGACGGCCTGACTTGCTCAAAGGATACAAATGTACCCATTGCTTGTCAAGCAGCTCCTGTTTTGAATGTCAATCAAAAAGATTTTAACAATCAGGAAGGTCATATTGAATCACTTATGACAGAAAAGGATGAAGTGATTGACTCAAAAGGCACAACTTTGCCTGTTGTTGATCATACCAATCGTGTTGCCTATGTTGATGCAGAAAGTTCTGCTGAAATAAGAACTAACGACTCGTCTTCAGATTTCAATGAATGTAGCAACTGGGTCCATAGCTGGTCCAATGTTCAAATTAAACAATGGCAAAGTCAGGATGATAGCATTGGTAGAATCACTAGTCTGAAAAGTAGCTACAGCAAACAACCTCCTAGACATATAGTAGCAGGAGATAGTAAAGATGTTAAACGTCTATGGTCTTTATGGGATCAGTTGGTAGTTGTAGATGGTCTTTTAAGATATAAATGGCTCAATTGCACAGATGGTACATGGAAGGTCCTTCTTGTAGTTCCGTCTGATTTAAGAAAGATCATTTTTCAAAACCTACATTGTGATAAAACCGCGGGTCATTTTGGAAGACGTCGCACTATCGAAGCGATTCGTCGGCGATTCTATTGGCCAGGTATGTCGTCGAATATAAGACGGTGGATAAGACAATGTGAGTTATGTGCACGGAGAAAACCGGGTCCCGGTAAAGGGAAATCACCCCTACAACAGTCAAAGTCGTCTTATCCACTGGCTCGTATTGCGATTGATATATTAGAATGTCCCCAGTCCGACAGTGGTAATCGGTATGTGATGGTAGTTTGTGATTACTTCACTAAATGGGTAGAAGCTTATCCGGTACCAAACCATACCGCACTTATTGTTGCAGATAAACTGGTAACCGAGTTTATAAGTAGATTTGGGGTACCATTTGAAATACATACAGACCAAGGTAGAGAATTCGAGTCTAACCTCTTCTCAATGCTAGCTAAACTTTTACACATCAAAAAGACCAGGACTGCCCCGTACAGACCCCAATCTGATGGTCTAGTTGAACGCTTCAACAGAACGTTGCTACAAATGTTAGCTATGTATGTTAATAAGTACCATTCCGATTGGGATGAACAACTTCCATTTGTACTTATGGCATACAGGTCTACCATACATGAAAGCACTGGCTGCAGTCCCAATTTGCTAATGCTCAATAGGGAATGTTGCATGCCCATTGACATTATCGCAGGAAATCCCCCAGAACATGACAATGACCAATGTCAAATACAGTATATAGAATGGCTTACTTACACAATGGCAAAAACATACAATTTTGTATTCAAAAATCTTGAAAAAGCTGCATCGCTACAAAAGAAATCATATGATGTAGGTCTAAAAGTTAGGCAATATACACCAGAGCAATTTGTATGGAGATGGTATCCTCCTTTGGCAGCTTTAAAATTAGGCCTTGGCTGGACGGGTCCATACAAAGTGCTAAAGAAGTTATCCAGTGTAAACTATGAGGTTAAAAGAGACGCTAAGACTGAATCCATTGTGGTTCACGTTGATGACATTAAACCGTATTTAGGAGAAGGAATTCCTCTAGCATGGTGTGAGTCCAATGAAAGCGAAATGTCTGTGAACCAAAATTCTACAGCTCCCGACCATACTGAACCTCGATCTGAAGCACACGCTAAACAGCCTGAGCCATATCGCACAAGATATGGACGTCAAAGTAACCCCACTAAACAGTATGCACCCTGAATGCAGATGAATAAAATTATCCTAAGTGGAACATAGACAGAGTATCTGCATGTTTTAACATAAGAATCGGTGAACGATATGTTTTAAAATTGAACATAATCCATGTTTTAATTACTTACAATGTTTTGATTTCGTAACAAAGTTTTCTTATGAGAACGGCTTCAATAATTTTTAGAGAGAAAAAATCCGAAATTCGGAGACAAAAATTTTTCTCGGCTTCCCAGCAGAAGAAAAAAATGATGTTTTTCTCAATATCTCAGATAATAAATGCGATAGGAAGGCGCGGTAAACGGCGTTCTTCATCATTTTTATAGCGACTAAGTATAGAGATATTGAGAAAAACATCATTTTTTCTTCTGCTGGGGAGATTGAGAAAAATTTTTGTCTCCGAATTTCGGATTTTTTCTCTCTATACTTAGTCGCTATAAAAATGATGAAGAACGCCGTTTACCGCTCCTTCCTATCGCATTTATTATCTGAGATATTGAGAAAAACATCATTTTTTTCTTCTGCTGGGAAGACCGAGAAAAATTTTTGTGTCCGAATTTCGGATTTTTTCTCTCTGTACTTAGTCGCTATAAAATGATGAAGAACGCCGTTTACCGCGCCTTCCTATCACATTTATTAGCTAAGATATTGAGAAAAACATCATTTTTTTCTTCTGCTGGGAAGATAGAGAAAAATTTTTGTCTCCGAATTTCGGATTTTTTCCCTCTTTACTTATTCGCTATAAAAATGATGAAGAACGCCGTTTACCGCGCCTTCCTATCGCATTTATTAGCTGAGATATTGAGAAAAACATCATTTTTTTCTTCTGCTGGGAAGATAAAGAAAAATTTTTGACTCCGAATTTCGGATTTTTTCTCTCTATACTTAGTCGCTATAAAAATGATGAAAAACGCCGTTTACCGCGCCTTCCTATCGCATTTATTAGCTGAGAAATTGAGAAAAACATCATTTTTTTCTTCTGCTGGGAAGATAGAGAAAAATTTTTGTCTCCGAATTTCGGATTCTTTCTCTCTATACTTAGTCGCTATAAAAATGATGATAAACGCCGTTTACCGCACCTTCCTATCGCATCTATTAGCTGAGATACTGAGAAAAACATCATTTTTTTCTTCTGCTTGGAAGATAGAGAAAAATTTTTGTCTGCGAATTTCGGATTTTTTCTCTCTATACTTGGTCGCTATAAAAATGATGAAGAACGCCGTTTACCGCGCCTTCCTATCGCATTTATTAGCTGAGATATTGAGAAAAACATCATTTTTTCCTTCTGCTGGGAAGATCGAGAAAAATTTTTGTCTCCGAATTTCGGATTTTTTTCTCTCTATACTTGGTCGCTATAAAAATGATGAAGACTGCCGTTTACCGCGCCTTCCTATCGCATTTATTAGCTGAGATATTGAGAAAAACATCATTTTTTTCTTCTGCTGGGAAGATAGAGAAAACTTTTTGTCTCCGAATTTCGGATTTTTTCTCTCTATACTTAGTCGCTATAAAAATGATGAAAACGCCGTTTTCCGCACCTTCCTATTGCATCTATTAGCTGAGATATTGAGAAAAACATCATTTTTTTCTTCTGCTGGGAAGCCGAGAAAAATTTTTGTCTCCGAATTTCGGATTTTTTCTCTCTATACTTAGTCGCTATAAAAATGATGAAGAGCGCCGTTTACCGCGCCTTCCTATCGCATTTATTAGCTGAGATATTGAGAAAAACATCATTTTTTTCTTCTGCTGGGAAGACCGAGAAAAATTTTTGTGTCCGAATTTCGGATTTTTTCTCTCTGTACTTAGTCGCTATAAAATGATGAAGAACGCCGTTTACCGCGCCTTCCTATCACATTTATTAGCTAAGATATTGAGAAAAACATCATTTTTTTTTTTCTGCTGGGAAGACCGAGAAAAATTTTTGTCTCCGAATTTCGGATTTTTTCTCTCTGTACTTAGTCGCTATAAAAATGATGAAGAACGCCGTTTACCGCCCCTTCCTATCGCATCTATTAGCTGAGATATTGAGAAAAACATCATTTTTTTCTTCTGCTAGGAAGACCGAGAAAAATTTTTTGTCTCCGAATTTCGAATTTTTTCCCTCTATACTAAGTCGCTATAAAAATTATGAAGAACGCCGTTTACCGCACCTTCCTATCGCATCTTTTAGCTGAGATATTGAGAAAAACATCATTTTTTTCTTCTGCTGGGAAGATAGAGAAAAATTTTTGTCTCCGAATTTCGGATTTTTTCTCTCTATACTTAGTCGCTATAAAAATGATGAAGAACGCCGTTTACCGCACCTTCCTATCGCATCTTTTAGCTGAGATATTGAGAAAAACATCATTTTTTTCTTCTGCTGGGAGGATAGGGAAAAATTTTTGTCTCCGAATTTCGAATTTATTCTCTCTATATTTAGTCGCTATAAAATGATGAAGAACGCCGTTTACCGCGCCTTCCTATCGCATTTATTAGCTGAGATATTGAGAAAAACATCATTTTTTTCTTCTGCTGGGAAGATTGAGAGAAATTTTTGTCACCGAATTTCGGATTTTTTCTCTCTATACTTAGTCGCTATAAAAATGATGAAGAACGCCGTTTACCGCGCCTTCCTATCGCATTTATTAGCTGAGATATTGAGAAAAACATCATTTTTTCTTCTACTGGGAAGATAGAGAAAAATTTTTGTCTCCGAATTTCGGATTTTTTCTCTCTTTACTTAGTCGATAAAAATGATGAAGCAAGCCGTTTACCGCGCCTTCCTATCGCATTTATTATCTGAGATATTGAGAAAAACATCATTTTTTTCTTCTGCTGGGAAGACCGAGAAAAATTTTTGTCTCCGAATTTCGGATTTTTTCTCTCTGTACTTAGTCGCTATAAAAATGATGAAAACGCCGTTTTCCGCACCTTCCTATCGCATCTATTAGCTGAGATATTGAGAAAAACATCATTTTTTTCTTCTGCTGGGAAGACCGAGAAAAATTTTTGTCTCCGAATTTCGGATTTTTTCTCTCTATACTTAGTCGCTATAAAAATGATGCAGAACGCCGTTTACCGCACCTTCCTATCGCATCTTTTAGCTGAGATATTGAGAAAAACATCATTTTTTTCTTCTGCTGGGAAGATAGAGAAAAATTGTTGTCTCCGAATTTCGGATATTTTCTCTCTATACTTAGTCGCTATAAAAGTGATGAAGAACGCCGTTTACCGCGCCTTCCTATCGCATTTATTAGCTGAGATATTGAGAAAAACATCATTTTTTTCTTCTGCTGGGAAGATAGGGAAAAATTTTTGTCTCCGAATTTCGAATTTATTCTCTCTATATTTAGTCGCTATAAAATGATGAAGAACGCCGTTTACCGCGCCTTCCTATCGCATTTATTAGCTGAGATATTGAGAAAAACATCATTTTTTTCTTCTGCTGGGAAGATAGAGAAAAATTTTTGTCTCCGAATTTCGGATTTTTTCTCTCTATACTTAGTCGCTATGAAAATGATGAAAACGCCGTTTTCCGCACCTTCCTATCGCATCTATTAGCTGAGATATTGAGAAAAACATCATTTTTTTCTTCTGCTGGGAAGATAGAGAAAAATTTTTGTCTCCGAATTTCGGATTTTTTCTCTCTATACTTAGTCGCTATGAAAATGATGAAAACGCCGTTTTCCGCACCTTCCTATCGCATCTATTAGCTGAGATATTTCGAAAAACATCATTTTTTTCTCCTGCTGGGAAGACCGAGAAATTTTTGTCTCCGAATTTCGGATTTTTTCTCTCTATACATAGTCGCTATAAAAATGATGAAAAGCGCCGTTTACCGCGCCTTCCTATCGCATTTATTAGCTAAGATATTGAGAAAAACATCATTTTTTCTTCTGCTGGGGAGATTGAGAAAAATTTTTGTCCCCGAATTTCGGATTTTTTCTCTCTGTACTTAGTCGCTATAAAAATGATGAAGAACGCCGTTTACCGCGCCTTCCTATCGCATTTATTAGCTGAGATATTGAGAAAAACATCATTTTTTTCTTCTGCTGGGAAGATAGAGAAAAATATTTGTCTCCGAATTTCGGATTTTTTCTCTCTATACTTAGTCGCTATGAAAATGATGAAAACGCCGTTTTCCGCACCTTCCTATCGCATCTATTAGCTGAGATATTGAGAAAAACATCATTTTTTTCTTCTGCTGGGAAGATAGAGAAAACTTTTTGTCTCCGAATTTCGGATTTTTTCTCTCTATACTTAGTCGCTATAAAAATGATGAAGAACGCCGTTTACCGCGCCTTCCTATCCCATTTATTAGCTGAGATATTGAGAAAAGCATCATTTTTTTCTTCTGCTGGGAAGACCGAGAAATTTTTGTCTCCGAATTTCGGAATTTTTCTCTCTATACTTAGTCGCTATAAAAAATGATGAAGAGCGCCGTTTACCGCGCCTTCCTATCGCATTTATTAGCTGAGATATTGAGAAAAACATCATTTTTTCTTCTGCTGGGGAGATTGAGAAAAATTTTTGTCTCCGAATTTCGGATTTTTTCTCTCTATACTTAGGCGCTATAAAAATGATGAAGAACGCCGTTTACCGCGCCTTCCTATCGCATTTATTATCTGAGATATTGAGAAAAACATCATTCTTTTCTTCTGCTGTGAAGACCGAGAAAAATTTTTGTCTCCGAATTTCGGATTTTTTCTCTCTGTACTTAGTCGCTATAAAAATGAAGAAGAACGCCGTTAACCGCGCCTTCCTATCGCATTTATTAGCTGAGATATTGAGAAAAACATCATTTTTTTCTTCTGCTGGGAAGACCGAGAAAAATTTTTGTCTCCGAATTTCGGATTTTTTCTCTCTGTACTTAGTCGCTATAAAAATGATGAAGAACGCCGTTTACCGCGCCTTCCTATCGCATTTATTAGCTGAGATATTGAGAAAAACATCATTTTTTTCTTCTGCTGGGAAGATAGAGAAAAATTTTTGTCTCCGAATTTCGGATTTTTTCTCTCTATACTTAGTCGCTATGAAAATGATGAAAACGCCGTTTTCCGCACCTTCCTATCGCATCTTTTAGCTGAGATATTGAGAAAAACATCATTTTTTTCTCCTGCTGGGAAGACCGAGAAATTTTTGTCTCCGAATTTCGGATTTTTTCTCTCTATACTTAGTCGCTATAAAAATGATGAAAAGCGCCGTTTACCGCGCCTTCCTATCGCATTTATTAGCTAAGATATTGAGAAAAACATCATTTTTTCTTCTGCTGGGGAGATTGAGAAAAATTTTTGTCTCCGAATTTCGGATTTTTTCTCTCTGTACTTAGTCGCTATAAAAATGATGAAGAACGCCGTTTACCGCGCCTTCCTATCGCATTTATTAGCTGAGATATTGAGAAAAACATCATTTTTTTCTTCTGCTGGGAAGATAGAGAAAAATATTTGTCTCCGAATTTCGGATTTTTTCTCTCTATACTTAGTCGCTATGAAAATGATGAAAACGCCGTTTTCCGCACCTTCCTATCGCATCTATTAGCTGAGATATTGAGAAAAACATCATTTTTTTCTTCTGCTGGGAAGATAGAGAAAACTTTTTGTCTCCGAATTTCGGATTTTTTCTCTCTATACTTAGTCGCTATAAAAATGATGAAGAACGCCGTTTACCGCGCCTTCCTATCCCATTTATTAGCTGAGATATTGAGAAAAGCATCATTTTTTCTTCTGCTGGGAAGACCGAGAAATTTTTGTCTCCGAATTTCGGATTTTTTCTCTCTATACTTAGTCGCTATAAAAATGATGAAGAGCGCCGTTTACCGCGCCTTCCTATCGCATTTATTAGCTGAGATATTGAGAAAAACATCATTTTTTCTTCTGCTGGGGAGATTGAGAAAAATTTTTGTCTCCGAATTTCGGATTTTTTCTCTCTATACTTAGGCGCTATAAAAATGATGAAGAACGCCGTTTACCGCGCCTTCCTATCGCATTTATTATCTGAGATATTGAGAAAAACATCATTCTTTTCTTCTGCTGGGAAGACCGAGAAAAATTTTTGTCTCCGAATTTCGGATTTTTTCTCTCTGTACTTAGTCGCTATAAAAATGAAGAAGAACGCCGTTAACCGCGCCTTCCTATCGCATCTTTTAGCTGAGATATTGAGAAAAACATCATTTTTTTCTTCTGCTGGGAAGACCGAGAAAAATTTTTGTCTCCGAATTTCGGATTTTTTCTCTCTGTACTTAGTCGCTATAAAAATGATGAAGAACGCCGTTTACCGCGCCTTCCTATCGCATTTATTAGCTGAGATATTGAGAAAAACATCATTTTTTTCTTCTGCTGGGAAGATAGAGAAAAATTTTTGTCTCCGAATTTCGGATTTTTTCTCTCTATACTTAGTCGCTATGAAAATGATGAAAACGCCGTTTTCCGCACCTTCCTATCGCATCTTTTAGCTGAGATATTGAGAAAAACATCATTTTTTTCTCCTGCTGGGAAGACCGAGAAATTTTTGTCTCCGAATTTCGGATTTTTTCTCTCTATACTTAGTCGCTATAAAAATGATGAAAAGCGCCGTTTACCACGCCTTCCTATCGCATTTATTAGCTAAGATATTGAGAAAAACATCATTTTTTCTTCTGCTGGGGAGATTGAGAAAAATTTTTGTCTCCGAATTTCGGATTTTTTCTCTCTGTACTTAGTCGCTATAAAAATGATGAAGAACGCCGTTTACCGCGCCTTCCTATCGCATTTATTAGCTGAGATATTGAGAAAAACATCATTTTTTTCTTCTGCTGGGAAGATAGAGAAAAATATTTGTCTCCGAATTTCGGATTTTTTCTCTCTATACTTAGTCGCTATGAAAATGATGAAAACGCCGTTTTCCGCACCTTCCTATCGCATCTATTAGCTGAGATATTGAGAAAAACATCATTTTTTTCTTCTGCTGGGAAGATAGAGAAAACTTTTTGTCTCCGAATTTCGGATTTTTTCTCTCTATACTTAGTCGCTATAAAAATGATGAAAAACGCCGTTTACCGCGCCTTCCTATCCCATTTATTAGCTGAGATATTGAGAAAAGCATCATTTTTTCTTCTGCTGGGAAGACCGAGAAATTTTTGTCTCCGAATTTCGGATTTTTTCTCTCTATACTTAGTCGCTATAAAAATGATGAAGAGCGCCGTTTACCGCGCCTTCCTATCGCATTTATTAGCTGAGATATTGAGAAAAACATCATTTTTTCTTCTGCTGGGGAGATTGAGAAAAATTTTTGTCTCCGAATTTCGGATTTTTTCTCTCTATACTTAGGCGCTATAAAAATGATGAAGAACGCCGTTTACCGCGCCTTCCTATCGCATTTATTATCTGAGATATTGAGAAAAACATCATTCTTTTCTTCTGCTGGGAAGATCGAGAAAAATTTTTGTCTCCGAATTTCGGATTTTTTCTCTCTGTACTTAGTCGCTATAAAAATAAAGAAGAACGCCGTTAACCGCGCCTTCCTATCGCATTTATTAGCTGAGATATTGAGAAAAACATCATTTTTTTCTTCTGCTGGGAAGACCGAGAAAAATTTTTGTCTCCGAATTTCGGATTTTTTCTCTCTGTACTTAGTCGCTATAAAAATGATGAAGAACGCCGTTTACCGCGCCTTCCTATCGCATTTATTAGCTGTGATATTGAGAAAAACATCATTTTTTTCTTCTGCTGGGAAGATAGAGAAAAATTTTTGTCTCCGAATTTCGGATTTTTTCTCTCTATACTTAGTCGCTATGAAAATGATGAAAACGCCGTTTTCCGCACCTTCCTATCGCATCTATTAGCTGAGATATTGAGAAAAACATCATTTTTTTCTCCTGCTGGGAAGACCGAGAAATTTTTGTCTCCGAATTTCGGATTTTTTCTCTCTATACTTAGTCGCTATAAAAATGATGAAAAGCGCCGTTTACCGCGCCTTCCTATCGCATTTATTAGCTAAGATATTGAGAAAAACATCATTTTTTCTTCTGCTGGGGAGATTGAGAAAAATTTTTTTCTCCGAATTTCGGATTTTTTCTCTCTGTACTTAGTCGCTATAAAAATGATGAAGAACGCCGTTAACCGCGCCTTCCTATCGCATTTATTAGCTGAGATATTGAGAAAAACATCATTTTTTTCTTCTGCTGGGCAGATAGAGAAAAATTTTTGTCTCCGAATTTCGGATTTTTTCTCTCTATACTTAGTCGCTATGAAAATGATGAAAACGCCGTTTTCCGCACCTTCCTATCGCATCTATTAGCTGAGATATTGAGAAAAACATCATTTTTTTCTTCTGCTGGGAAGACCGAGAAAAATTTTTGTCTCCGAATTTCGGATTTTTTCTCTCTGTACTTAGTCGCTATAAAAATGATGAAGAACGCCGTTTACCGCACCTTCCTATCGCATCTATTAGCTGAGATATTGAGAAAAACATCATTTTTTCTTCTGCTGGAAATATAGAAAAAAATTTTTGTCTCCGAATTTCGGATTTTTTCTCTCTATACTTAGTCGCTATGAAAATGATGAAAACGCCGTTTTCCGCACCTTCCTATTGCATCTATTAGCTGAGATATTGAGAAAAACATCATTTTTTTCTTCTGCTGGGAAGACCGAGAAAAATTTTTGTCTCCGAATTTCGGATTTTTTCCCTCTATACTTAGTCGCTATAAAAATGATGAAGAACGCCGTTTACCGCACCTTCCTATCGCATCTTTTAGCTGAGATATTGAGAAAAACATCATTTTTTTCTTCTACTGGGAAGATAGAGAAAACTTTTTTTCTCCGAATTTCGGATTTTTTCTCTCTATACTTAGTCGCTATAAAAATGATGAAAACGCCGTTTTCCGCACCTTCCTATTGCATCTATTAGCTGAGATATTGAGAAAAACATCATTTTTTTCTTCTGCTGGGAAGACCGAGAAAAATTTTTGTCTCCGAATTTCGGATTTTTTCTCTCTATACTTAGTCGCTATAAAAATGATGAAGAGCGCCGTTTACCGCGCCTTCCTGTCGCATTTATTAGCTGAGATATTGAGAAAAACATCATTTTTTCTTCTGCTGGGGAGATTGAGAAAAATTTTTGTCTCCGAATTTCGGATTTTTTCTCTCTTTACTT
This sequence comes from Lucinisca nassula, assembly GCA_963580285.1. Classification (NCBI taxonomy): domain Eukaryota; kingdom Metazoa; phylum Mollusca; class Bivalvia; order Lucinida; family Lucinidae; genus Lucinisca; species Lucinisca nassula. Next base: position 45,436,258 of record OY757017.1, read on the forward strand.
AGTCGCTATAAAAATGATGAAGAGCGCCGTTTACCGCGCCTTCCTATCGCATTTATTAGCTGAGATATTGAGAAAAATATCATTTTTTCTTCCGCTGGGAAGATAGAGAAAAAATTTTGTCTCCGAATTTCGGATTTTTTCTCTCTATACTTAGTCGCTATAAAAATGATGAAGAACGCCGTTTACCGCATTTTCCTATCGCATCTATTAGCTGAGATATTGAGAAAAACATCATTTTTTTCTTCTGCTGGGAAGATAGAGAAAACTTTTTGTCTCCAAATTTCGGATTTTTTCTCTCTATACTTAGTCGCTATAAAAATGATGAAGAACGCCGTTTACCGCGCCTTCCTATCCCATTTATTAGCTGAGATATTGAGAAAAGCATCATTTTTTTCTTCTGCTGGGAAGACCGAGAAATTTTTGTCTCCGAATTTCGGATTTTTTCTCTCTATACTTAGTCGCTATAAAAATGATGAAGAGCGCCGTTTACCGCGCCTTCCTATCGCATTTATTAGCTGAGATATTGAGAAAAACATCATTTTTTCTTCTGCTGGGGAGATTGAGAAAAATTTTTGTCTCCGAATTTCGGATTTTTTCTCTCTATACTTAGTCGCTATAAAAATGATGAAGAACGCCGTTTACCGCGCCTTCCTATCGCATTTATTATCTGAGATATTGAGAAAAAAATCATTTTTTTCTTCTGCTGGGAAGACCGAGAAAAATTTTTGTCTCCGAATTTCGGATTTTTTCTCTCTATACTTAGTCGCTATAAAAATGATGAAGAACGCCGTTTACCGCGCCTTCCTATCGCATTTATTATCTGAGATATTGAGAAAAACATCATTTTTTTCTTCTGCTGGGAAGACCGAGAAAAATTTTTGTCTCCGAATTTCGGATTTTTTCTCTCTGTACTTAGTCGCTATAAAAATGATGAAGAACGCCGTTTACCGCACCTTCCTATCGCATCTATTAGCTGAGATATTGAGAAAAACATCATTTTTTTCTGCTTCTGGGAAGATAGAGAAAAATTTTTGTCTCCGAATTTCGGATTTTTTCTCTCTATACTTAGTCGCTATGAAAATGATGAAAACGCCGTTTTCCGCACCTTCCTATCGCATCTATTAGCTGAGATATTGAGAAAAACATCATTTTTTTCTTCTGCTGGGAAGACCGAGAAAAATTTTTGTCTCCGAATTTCGGATTTTTTCTCTCTGTACTTAGTCGCTATAAAAATGATGAAGAACGCCGTTTACCGCACCTTCCTATCGCATCTATTAGCTGAGATATTGAGAAAAACATCATTTTTTCTTCTGCTGGAAAGATAGAGAAAAATTTTTGTCTCCGAATTTCGGATTTTTTCTCTCTATACTTAGTCGCTATAAAAATGATGAAGAACGCCGTTTACCGCACCTTCCTATCGCATCTTTTAGCTGAGATATTGAGAAAAACATCATTTTTTTCTTCTGCTGGGAAGATAGAGAAAACTTTTTGTCTCCGAATTTCGGATTTTTTCTCTCTATACTTAGTCGCTATAAAAATGATGAAAACGCCGGTTTCCGCACATTCCTATTGCATCTATTAGCTGAGATATTGAGAAAAACATCATTTTTTTCTTCTGCTGGGAAGACCGAGAAAAATTTTTGTCTCCGAATTTCGGATTTTTTCTCTCTGTACTTAGTCGCTATAAAAATGATGAAGAACGCCGTTTACCGCGCCTTCCTATCGCATTTATTAGCTAAGATATTGAGAAAAACATCATTTTTTTCTTCTGCTGGGAAGATAGAGAAAAATTTTTGTCTCCGAATTTCGGATTTTTTCTCTCTATACTTAGTCGCTATGAAAATGATGAAAACGCCGTTTTCCGCACCTTCCTATCGCATCTATTAGCTGAGATATTGAGAAAAACATCATTTTTTTCTTCTGCTGGGAAGACCGGGAAAAATTTTTGTCTCCGAATTTCGGATTTTTTCTCTCTGTACTTAGTCGCTATAAAAATGATGAAGAACGCCGTTTACCGCACCTTCCTATCGCATCTATTAGCTGAGATATTGAGAAAAACATCATTTTTTTCTTCTGCTGGGAAGACCGAGAAAAATTTTTGTCTCCGAATTTCGAATTTTTTCCCTCTATACTAAGTCGCTATAAAAATGATGAAGAACGCCGTTTAACGCACCTTCCTATCGCATCTTTTAGCTGAGATATTGAGAAAAACATCATTTTTTTCTTCTGCTGGGAAGATAGAGAAAAATTTTTGTCTCCGAATTTCGGATTTTTTCTCTCTATACTTAGTCGCTATAAAAATGATGAAGAACGCCGTTTACCGCACCTTCCTATCGCATCTTTTAGCTGAGATATTGAGAAAAACATCATTTTTTTTCTTCTGCTTGGAAGATAGGGAAAAATTTTTGCCTCCGAATTTCGAATTTATTCTCTCTATATTTAGTCGCTATAAAATGATGAAGAACGCCGTTTACCGCGCCTTCCTATCGCATTTATTAGCTGAGATATTGAGAAAAACATCATTTTTTCTTCTACTGGGAAGGTAGAGAAAAATTTTTGTCTCCGAATTTCGGATTTTTTCTCTCTTTACTTAGTCGATAAAAATGATGAAGAACGCCATTTACCGCGCCTTCCTATCGCATTTATTATCTGAGATATTGAGAAAAACATCATTTTTTTCTTCTGCTGGGAAGACCGAGAAAAATTTTTGTCTCCGAATTTCGGATTTTTTCTCTCTGTACTTAGTCGCTATAAAAATGATGAAAACGCCGTTTTCCGCACCTTCCTATCGCATCTATTAGCTGAGATATTGAGAAAAACATCATTTTTTTCTTCTGCTGGGAAGATAGAGAAAAATTTTTGTCTCCGAATTTCGGATTTTTTCTCTCTATACTTAGTCGCTATGAAAATGATGAAAACGCCGTTTTCCGCACCTTCCTATCGCATCTATTAGCTGAGATATTTCGAAAAACATCATTTTTTTCTCCTGCTGGGAAGACCGAGAAATTTTTGTCTCCGAATTTCGGATTTTTTCTCTCTATACTTAGTCGCTATAAAAATGATGAAAAGCGCCGTTTACCGCGCCTTCCTATCGCATTTATTAGCTAAGATATTGAGAAAAACATCATTTTTTCTTCTGCTGGGGAGATTGAGAAAAATTTTTGTCCCCGAATTTCGGATTTTTTCTCTCTGTACTTAGTCGCTATAAAAATGATGAAGAACGCCGTTTACCGCGCCTTCCTATCGCATTTATTAGCTGAGATATTGAGAAAAACATCATTTTTTTCTTCTGCTGGGAAGATAGAGAAAAATATTTGTCTCCGAATTTCGGATTTTTTCTCTCTATACTTAGTCGCTATGAAAATGATGAAAACGCCGTTTTCCGCACCTTCCTATCGCATCTATTAGCTGAGATATTGAGAAAAACATCATTTTTTTCTTCTGCTGGGAAGATAGAGAAAACTTTTTGTCTCCGAATTTCGGATTTTTTCTCTCTATACTTAGTCGCTATAAAAATGATGAAGAACGCCGTTTACCGCGCCTTCCTATCTCATTTATTAGCTGAGATATTGAGAAAAGCATCATTTTTTCTTCTGCTGGGAAGACCGAGAAATTTTTGTCTCCGAATTTCGGAATTTTTCTCTCTATACTTAGTCGCTATAAAAATGATGAAGAGCGCCGTTTACCGCGCCTTCCTATCGCATTTATTAGCTGAGATATTGAGAAAAACATCATTTTTTCTTCTGCTGGGGAGATTGAGAAAAATTTTTGTCTCCGAATTTCGGATTTTTTCTCTCTATACTTAGGCGCTATAAAAATGATGAAGAACGCCGTTTACCGCGCCTTCCTATCGCATTTATTATCTGAGATATTGAGAAAAACATCATTCTTTTCTTCTGCTGTGAAGACCGAGAAAAATTTTTGTCTCCGAATTTCGGATTTTTTCTCTCTGTACTTAGTCGCTATAAAAATGAAGAAGAACGCCGTTAACCGCGCCTTCCTATCGCATTTATTAGCTGAGATATTGAGAAAAACATCATTTTTTTCTTCTGCTGGGAAGACCGAGAAAAATTTTTGTCTCCGAATTTCGGATTTTTTCTCTCTGTACTTAGTCGCTATAAAAATGATGAAGAACGCCGTTTACCGCGCCTTCCTATCGCATTTATTAGCTGAGATATTGAGAAAAACATCATTTTTTTCTTCTGCTGGGAAGATAGAGAAAAATTTTTGTCTCCGAATTTCGGATTTTTTCTCTCTATACTTAGTCGCTATGAAAATGATGAAAACGCCGTTTTCCGCACCTTCCTATCGCATCTTTTAGCTGAGATATTGAGAAAAACATCATTTTTTTCTCCTGCTGGGAAGACCGAGAAATTTTTGTCTCCGAATTTCGGATTTTTTCTCTCTATACTTAGTCGCTATAAAAATGATGAAAAGCGCCGTTTACCGCGCCTTCCTATCGCATTTATTAGCTAAGATATTGAGAAAAACATCATTTTTTCTTCTGCTGGGGAGATTGAGAAAAATTTTTGTCTCCGAATTTCGGATTTTTTCTCTCTGTACTTAGTCGCTATAAAAATGATGAAGAACGCCGTTTACCGCGCCTTCCTATCGCATTTATTAGCTGAGATATTGAGAAAAACATCATTTTTTTCTTCTGCTGGGAAGATAGAGAAAAATATTTGTCTCCGAATTTCGGATTTTTTCTCTCTATACCTAGTCGCTATGAAAATGATGAAAACGCCGTTTTCCGCACCTTCCTATCGCATCTATTAGCTGAGATATTGAGAAAAACATCATTTTTTTCTTCTGCTGGGAAGATAGAGAAAACTTTTTGTCTCCGAATTTCGGATTTTTTCTCTCTATACTTAGTCGCTATAAAAATGATGAAGAACGCCGTTTACCGCGCCTTCCTATCCCATTTATTAGCTGAGATATTGAGAAAAGCATCATTTTTTCTTCTGCTGGGAAGACCGAGAAATTTTTGTCTCCGAATTTCGGATTTTTTCTCTCTATACTTAGTCGCTATAAAAATGATGAAGAGCGCCGTTTACCGCGCCTTCCTATCGCATTTATTAGCTGAGATATTGAGAAAAACATCATTTTTTCTTCTGCTGGGGAGATTGAGAAAAATTTTTGTCTCCGAATTTCGGATTTTTTCTCTCTATACTTAGGCGCTATAAAAATGATGAAGAACGCCGTTTACCGCGCCTTCCTATCGCATTTATTATCTGAGATATTGAGAAAAACATCATTCTTTTCTTCTGCTGGGAAGACCGAGAAAAATTTTTGTCTCCGAATTTCGGATTTTTTCTCTCTGTACTTAGTCGCTATAAAAATGAAGAAGAACGCCGTTAACCGCGCCTTCCTATCGCATCTTTTAGCTGAGATATTGAGAAAAACATCATTTTTTTCTTCTGCTGGGAAGACCGAGAAAAATTTTTGTCTCCGAATTTCGGATTTTTTCTCTCTGTACTTAGTCGCTATAAAAATGATGAAGAACGCCGTTTACCGCGCCTTCCTATCGCATTTATTAGCTGAGATATTGAGAAAAACATCATTTTTTTCTTCTGCTGGGAAGATAGAGAAAAATTTTTGTCTCCGAATTTCGGATTTTTTCTCTCTATACTTAGTCGCTATGAAAATGATGAAAACGCCGTTTTCCGCACCTTCCTATCGCATCTTTTAGCTGAGATATTGAGAAAAACATCATTTTTTTCTCCTGCTGGGAAGACCGAGAAATTTTTGTCTCCGAATTTCGGATTTTTTCTCTCTATACTTAGTCGCTATAAAAATGATGAAAAGCGCCGTTTACCACGCCTTCCTATCGCATTTATTAGCTAAGATATTGAGAAAAACATCATTTTTTCTTCTGCTGGGGAGATTGAGAAAAATTTTGTCTCCGAATTTCGGATTTTTTCTCTCTGTACTTAGTCGCTATAAAAATGATGAAGAACGCCGTTTACCGCGCCTTCCTATCGCATTTATTAGCTGAGATATTGAGAAAAACATCATTTTTTTCTTCTGCTGGGAAGATAGAGAAAAATATTTGTCTCCGAATTTCGGATTTTTTCTCTCTATACTTAGTCGCTATGAAAATGATGAAAACGCCGTTTTCCGCACCTTCCTATCGCATCTATTAGCTGAGATATTGAGAAAAACATCATTTTTTTCTTCTGCTGGGAAGATAGAGAAAACTTTTTGTCTCCGAATTTCGGATTTTTTCTCTCTATACTTAGTCGCTATAAAAATGATGAAAAACGCCGTTTACCGCGCCTTCCTATCCCATTTATTAGCTGAGATATTGAGAAAAGCATCATTTTTTCTTCTGCTGGGAAGACCGAGAAATTTTTGTCTCCGAATTTCGGATTTTTTCTCTCTATACTTAGTCGCTATAAAAATGATGAAGAGCGCCGTTTACCGCGCCTTCCTATCGCATTTATTAGCTGAGATATTGAGAAAAACATCATTTTTTCTTCTGCTGGGGAGATTGAGAAAAATTTTTGTCTCCGAATTTCGGATTTTTTCTCTCTATACTTAGGCGCTATAAAAATGATGAAGAACGCCGTTTACCGCGCCTTCCTATCGCATTTATTATCTGAGATATTGAGAAAAACATCATTCTTTTCTTCTGCTGGGAAGATCGAGAAAAATTTTTGTCTCCGAATTTCGGATTTTTTCTCTCTGTACTTAGTCGCTATAAAAATAAAGAAGAACGCCGTTAACCGCGCCTTCCTATCGCATTTATTAGCTGAGATATTGAGAAAAACATCATTTTTTTCTTCTGCTGGGAAGACCGAGAAAAATTTTTGTCTCCGAATTTCGGATTTTTTCTCTCTGTACTTAGTCGCTATAAAAATGATGAAGAACGCCGTTTACCGCGCCTTCCTATCGCATTTATTAGCTGTGATATTGAGAAAAACATCATTTTTTTCTTCTGCTGGGAAGATAGAGAAAAATTTTTGTCTCCGAATTTCGGATTTTTTCTCTCTATACTTAGTCGCTATGAAAATGATGAAAACGCCGTTTTCCGCACCTTCCTATCGCATCTATTAGCTGAGATATTGAGAAAAACATCATTTTTTTCTCCTGCTGGGAAGACCGAGAAATTTTTGTCTCCGAATTTCGGATTTTTTCTCTCTATACTTAGTCGCTATAAAAATGATGAAAAGCGCCGTTTACCGCGCCTTCCTATCGCATTTATTAGCTAAGATATTGAGAAAAACATCATTTTTTCTTCTGCTGGGGAGATTGAGAAAAATTTTTTTCTCCGAATTTCGGATTTTTTCTCTCTGTACTTAGTCGCTATAAAAATGATGAAGAACGCCGTTAACCGCGCCTTCTATCGCATTTATTAGCTGAGATATTGAGAAAAACATCATTTTTTTCTTCTGCTGGCAGATAGAGAAAAATTTTTGTCTCCGAATTTCGGATTTTTTCTCTCTATACTTAGTCGCTATGAAAATGATGAAAACGCCGTTTCCGCACCTTCCTATCGCATCTATTAGCTGAGATATTGAGAAAAACATCATTTTTTTCTTCTGCTGGGAAGACCGAGAAAAATTTTTGTCTCCGAATTTCGGATTTTTTCTCTCTGTACTTAGTCGCTATAAAAATGATGAAGAACGCCGTTTACCGCACCTTCCTATCGCATCTATTAGCTGAGATATTGAGAAAAACATCATTTTTTCTTCTGCTGGAAATATAGAAAAAAATTTTTGTCTCCGAATTTCGGATTTTTTCTCTCTATACTTAGTCGCTATGAAAATGATGAAAACGCCGTTTTCCGCACCTTCCTATTGCATCTATTAGCTGAGATATTGAGAAAAACATCATTTTTTTCTTCTGCTGGGAAGACCGAGAAAAATTTTTGTCTCCGAATTTCGGATTTTTTCCCTCTATACTTAGTCGCTATAAAAATGATGAAGAACGCCGTTTACCGCACCTTCCTATCGCATCTTTTAGCTGAGATATTGAGAAAAACATCATTTTTTTCTTCTACTGGGAAGATAGAGAAAACTTTTTTTCTCCGAATTTCGGATTTTTCTCTCTATACTTAGTCGCTATAAAAATGATGAAAACGCCGTTTTCCGCACCTTCCTATTGCATCTATTAGCTGAGATATTGAGAAAAACATCATTTTTTTCTTCTGCTGGGAAGACCGAGAAAAATTTTGTCTCCGAATTTCGGATTTTTTCTCTCTATACTTAGTCGCTATAAAAAATGATGAAGAGCGCCGTTTACCGCGCCTTCCTGTCGCATTTATTAGCTGAGATATTGAGAAAAACATCATTTTTTCTTCTGCTGGGGAGATTGAGAAAAATTTTTGTCTCCGAATTTCGGATTTTTTCTCTCTTTACTTAGTCGCTATAAAAATGATGAAGAGCGCCGTTTACCGCGCCTTCTATCGCATTTATTAGCTGAGATATTGAGAAAAATATCATTTTTTCTTCCGCTGGGAAGATAGAGAAAAAATTTTGTCTCCGAATTTCGGATTTTTTCTCTCTATACTTAGTCGCTATAAAAAATGATGAAGAACGCCGTTTACCGCATTTTCCTATCGCATCTAATTAGCTGAGATATTGAGAAAAACATCATTTTTTTCTTCTGCTGGGAAGATAGAGAAAACTTTTTGTCTCCAATTTCGGATTTTTTCTCTCTATACTTAGTCGCTATAAAAATGATGAAGAACGCCGTTTACCGCGCCTTCCTATCCCATTTATTAGCTGAGATATTGAGAAAAGCATCATTTTTTTCTTCTGCTGGGAAGACCGAGAAATTTTTGTCTCCGAATTTCGGATTTTTTCTCTCTATACTTAGTCGCTATAAAAATGATGAAGAGCGCCGTTTACCGCGCCTTCCTATCGCATTTATTAGCTGAGATATTGAGAAAAACATCATTTTTTCTTCTGCTGGGGAGATTGAGAAAAATTTTTGTCTCCGAATTTCGGATTTTTTCTCTCTATACTTAGTCGCTATAAAAATGATGAAGAACGCCGTTTTACCGCGCCTTCCTATCGCATTTATTATCTGAGATATTGAGAAAAAAATCATTTTTCTTCTCTGCTGGGAAGACCGAGAAAAATTTTTGTCTCCGAATTTCGGATTTTTTCTCTCTATACTTAGTCGCTATAAAAATGATGAAGAACGCCGTTTACCGCGCCTTCCTATCGCATTATTATCTGAGATATTGAGAAAAACATCATTTTTTTCTTCTGCTGGGAAGACCGAGAAAAATTTTTGTCTCCGAATTTCGGATTTTTTCTCTCTGTACTTAGTCGCTATAAAAATGATGAAGAACGCCGTTTACCCGCACCTTCCTATCGCATCTATTAGCTGAGATATTGAGAAAAACATCATTTTTTTCTGCTTCTGGCAAGATAGAGAAAAATTTTTGTCTCCGAATTTCGGATTTTTTCTCTCTATACTTAGTCGCTATGAAAATGATGAAAACGCCGTTTTCCGCACCTTCCTATCGCATCTATTAGCTGAGATATTGAGAAAAACATCATTTTTTTCTTCTGCTGGGAAGACCGAGAAAAATTTTTGTCTCCGAATTTCGGATTTTTTCTCTCTGTACTTAGTCGCTATAAAAATGATGAAGAACGCCGTTTACCGCACCTTCCTATCGCATCTATTAGCTGAGATATTGAGAAAAACATCATTTTTTCTTCTGCTGGAAAGATAGAGAAAAATTTTTGTCTCCGAATTTCGGATTTTTTCTCTCTATACTTAGTCGCTATAAAAATGATGAAGAAACGCCGTTTACCGCACCTTCCTATCGCATCTTTTAGCTGAGATATTGAGAAAAACATCATTTTTTTCTTCTGCTGGGAAGATAGAGAAAACTTTTTGTCTCCGAATTCGGATTTTTTCTCTCTATACTTAGTCGCTATAAAATGATGAAAACGCCGGTTTCCGCCCATTCCTATTGCATCTATTAGCTGAGATATTGAGAAAAACATCATTTTTTTCTTCTGCTGGGAAGACCGATGAAAAATTTTTGTCTCCGAATTTCGGATTTTTTCTCTCTGTACTTAGTCGCTATAAAATGATGAAGAACGCCGTTTACCGCGCCTTCCTATCGCATTTATTAGCTAAGATATTGAGAAAAACATCATTTTTTTCTTCTGCTGGGAAGATAGAGAAAAATTTTTGTCTCCGAATTTCGGATTTTTCTCTCTATACTTAGTCGCTATGAAAATGATGAAAACGCCCGTTTTCCGCACCTTCCTATCGCATCTATTAGCTGAGATATTGAGAAAAACATCATTTTTTTCTTCTGCTGGGAAGACCGGGAAAAATTTTTGTCTCCGAATTTCGGATTTTTTCTCTCTGTACTTAGTCGCTATAAAAATGATGAAGAACGCCGTTTACCGCACCTTCCTATCGCATCTATTAGCTGAGATATTGAGAAAAACATCATTTTTTTCTTCTGCTGGGAAGACCGAGAAAAATTTTTGTCTCCGAATTTCGAATTTTTTCCCTCTATACTAAGTCGCTATAAAAATGATGAAGAACGCCGTTTAACGCACCTTCCTATCGCATCTTTTAGCTGAGATATTGAGTAAAACATCATTTTTTTCTTCTGCTGGGAAGATAGAGAAAAATTTTTGTCTCCGAATTTCGGATTTTTTCTCTCTATACTTAGTCGCTATAAAAATGATGAAGAACGCCGTTTACCGCACCTTCCTATCGCATCTTTTAGCTGAGATATTGAGAAAAACATCATTTTTTTTCTTCTGCTGGGAAGATAGGGAAAAATTTTTGCCTCCGAATTTCGGATTTTTTCTCTCTATACTTAGTCGCTATAAAAATGATGAAAACGCCGTTTTCCGCACCTTCCTATCGCATCTATTAGCTGAGATATTGAGAAAAACATCATTTTTTTCTTCTGCTGGGAAGATAGAGAAAAATTTTTGTCTCCGAATTTCGGATTTTTTCTCTCTATACTTAGTCGCTATAAAAATGATGAAGAACGCCGTTTACCGCACCTTCCTATCGCATCTTTTAGCTGAGATATTGAGAAAAACATCATTTTTTTCTTCTGCTGGGAAGATAGAGAAAAATTTTTGTCTCCGAATTTCGGATTTTTTCTCTCTATACTTAGTCGCTATAAAAGTGATGAAGAACGCCGTTTACCGCGCCTTCCTATCGCATTTATTAGCTGAGATATTGAGAAAAACATCATTTTTTTCTTCTGCTGGGAAGATAGGGAAAAATTTTTGTCCCCGAATTTCGAATTTATTCTCTCTATATTTAGTCGCTATAAAATGATGAAGAACGCCTTTTGCCGCGCCTTCCTATCGCATTTATTAGCTGAGATATTGAGAAAAACATCATTTTTTTCTTCTGCTGGGAAGATAGAGAAACATTTTTGTCTCCGAATTTCGGATTTTTTCTCTCTATACTTAGTCGCCATGAAAATGATGAAAACGCCGTTTTCCGCACCTTCCTATCGCATTTATTAGCTGAGATATTGAGAAAAACATCATTTTTTTCTTCTGCTGGGAAGACCGAGAAAAAATTTTGTCTCCGAATTTCGGATTTTTTCTCTCTGTACTTAGTCGCTATAAAAATGATGAAGAACGCCGTTTACCGCACCTTCCTATCGCATCTATTAGCTGAGATATTGAGAAAAACATCATTTTTTTCTTCTGCTGGGAAGATAGAGAAAAATTTTTGTCTCCGAATTTCGGATTTTTTCTCTCTATACTTAGTCGCTATGAAAATGATGAAAACGCCGTTTACCGCACCTTCCTATCGCATCTATTAGCTGAGATATTGAGAAAAACATCATTTTTTTCTCCTGCTGGGAAGACCGAGAAATTTTTGTCTCCGAATTTCGGATTTTTTCTCTCTATACTTAGTCGCTATAAAAATGATGAAGAGCGCCGTTTACCGCGCCTTCCTATCGCATTTATTAGCTAAGATATTGAGAAAAACATCATTTTTTCTTCTGCTGGGGAGATTGAGAAAAATTTTTGTCTCCGAATTTCGGATTTTTTCTCTCTATACTTAGTCGCTATAAAAATGATGAAGAACGCCGTTTACCGCGCCTTCCTATCGCATTTATTATCTGAGATATTGAGAAAAACATCATTTTTTTCTTCTGCTGGGAAGACCGAGAAAAATTTTTGTCTCCGAATTTCGGATTTTTTCTCTCTGTACTTAGTCGCTATAAAAATGATGAAGAACGCCGTTTACCGCGCCTTCCTATCGCATTTATTAGCTGAGATATTTAGAAAAACATCATTTTTTTCTTCTGCTGGGAAGATAGAGAAAAATTTTTGTCTCCGAATTTCGGATTTTTTCTCTCTATACTTAGTCGCTATGAAAATATTGAAAACGCCGTTTTCCGCACCTTCCTATCGCATCTATTAGCTGAGATATTGAGAAAAACATCATTTTTTTCTTCTGCTGGGAAGATAGAGAAAACATTTTGTCTCCAAATTTCGGATTTTTTCTCTCTATACTTAGTCGCTATAAAAATGATGAAGAACGCCGTTTACCGCGCCTTCCTATCGCATTTATTAGCTGAGATATTGAGAAAAACATCATTTTTTCTTCTGCTGGGGAGATTGAGAAAAATTTTTGTCTCCGAATTTCGGATTTTTTCTCTCTATACTTAGGCGCTATAAAAATGATGAAGAACGCCGTTTACCGCGCCTTCCTATCGTATTTATTATCTGAGATATTGAGAAAAACATCATTTTTTTCTTCTGCTGGGAAGACCGAGAAAAATTTTTGTCTCCGAATTTCGGATTTTTTCTCTCTGTACTTAGTCGCTATAAAAATGAAGAAGAACGCCGTTAACCGCGCCTTCATATCGCATTTATTAGCTGAGATATTGAGAAAAACATCATTTTTTTCTTCTGCTGGGAAGACCGAGAAAAATTTTTGTCTCCGAATTTCGGATTTTTTCTCTCTGTACTTAGTCGCTATAAAATTGATGAAGAACGCCGTTTACCGCGCCTTCCTATCGCATTTATTAGCTGAGATATTGAGAAAAACATCATTTTTTTCTTCTGCTGGGAAGATAGCGAAAAATTTTTGTCTCCGAATTTCGGATTTTTTCTCTCTATACTTAGTCGCTATGAAAATGATGAAAACGCCGTTTTCCGCACCTTCCTATCGCATCTATTAGCTGAGATATTGAGAAAAACATCATTTTTTTCTTCTGCTGGGAAGACCGGGAAAAATTTTTGTCTCCGAATTTCGGATTTTTTCTCTCTGTACTTAGTCGCTATAAAAATGATGAAGAACGCCGTTTACCACACCTTCCTATCGCATCTATTAGCTGAGATATTGAGAAAACATCATTTTTTTCTTCTGCTGGGAAGACCGAGAAAAATTTTTGTCTCCGAATTTCGAATTTTTTCCCTCTATACTAAGTCGCTATAAAAATGATGAAGAACGCCGTTTACCGCACCTTCCTATCGCATCTTTTAGCTGAGATATTGAGAAAAACATCATTTTTTTCTTCTGCTGGGAAGATAGAGAAAAATTTTTGTCTCCGAATTTCGGATTTTTTCTCTCTATACTTAGTCGCTATGAAAATGATGAAAACGCCGTTTTCCGCACCTTCCTATCGCATCTATTAGCTGAGATATTGAGAAAAACATCATTTTTTTCTTCTGCTGGGAAGACCGGGAAAAATTTTTGTCTCCGAATTTCGGATTTTTTCTCTCTGTACTTAGTCGCTATAAAAATGATGAAGAACGCCGTTTACCACACCTTCCTATCGCATCTATTAGCTGAGATATTGAGAAAAACATCATTTTTTTCTTCTGCTGGGAAGACCGAGAAAAATTTTTGTCTCCGAATTTCGAATTTTTTCCCTCTATACTAAGTCGCTATAAAAATGATGAAGAACGCCGTTTACCGCACCTTCCTATCGCATCTTTTAGCTGAGATATTGAGAAAAACATCATTTTTTTCTTCTGCTGGGAAGATAGAGAAAAATTTTTGTCTCCGAATTTCGGATTTTTTCTCTCTATACTTAGTCGCTATGAAAATGATGAAAACGCCGTTTTCCGCACCTTCCTATCGCATCTATTAGCTGAGATATTGAGAAAAACATCATTTTTTTCTTCTGCTGGGAAGACCGAGAAAAATTTTTGTCACCGAATTTCGGATTTTTTCTCTCTATACTTAGTCGCTATAAAATGATGAAGAACGCCGTTTACGCGCCTTCCTATCGCATTTATTAGCTGAGATATTGAGAAAAACATCATTTTTTCTTCTGCTGGGAAGATAGAGAAAAATGTTTCTCTCCGAATTTCGGATTTTTTCTCTCTTTACTTAGTCGCTATAAAAATGATGAAGAACGCCGTTTACCGCGCCTTCCTATCGCATTTATTATCTGAGCTATTGAGAAAAACATCATTTTTTTCTTCTGCTGGGAAGACCGAGAAAAAATTTTGTCTCCGAATTTCGGATTTTTTCTCTCTATACTTAGTCGCTATGAAAATGATGAAAACGCCGTTTTCCGCACCTTCCTATCGCATCTATTAGCTGAGATATTGAGAAAAACATCATTTTTTTCTTCTGCTGGGAAGACCGAGAAAAATTTTTGTCTCCGAATTTCGGATTTTTTCCCTCTATACTTAGTCGCTATAAAAATGATGAAGAACGCCGTTTACCGCACCTTCCTATCGCATCTTTTAGCTGAGATATTGAGAAAAACATCATTTTTTTCTTCTGCTGGGAAGATAGAGAAAAATTTTTGTCTCCGAATTTCGGATTTTTTCTCTCTATACTTAGTCGCTATAAAAGTGATGAAGAACGCCGTTTACCGCGCCTTCCTATCGCATTTATTAGCTGAGATATTGAGAAAAAAATCATTTTTTTCTTCTGCTGGGAAGATAGGGAAAAATTTTTGTCTCCGAATTTCGAATTTATTCTCTCTATATTTAGTCGCTATAAAATGATGAAGAACGCCGTTTACCGCGCCTTCCTATCGCATTTATTAGCTGAGATATTGAGAAAAACATCATTTTTTTCTTCTGCTGGGAAGATAGAGAAAAAATTTTGTCTCCGAATTTCGGATTTTTTCTCTCTATACTTAGTCGCTATAAAAGTGATGAAGAACGCCGTTTACCGCGCCTTCCTATCGCATTTATTAGCTGAGATATTGAGAAAAACATCATTTTTTTCTTCTGCTGGGAAGATAGGGAAAAATTTTTGTCTCCGAATTTCGAATTTATTCTCTCTATATTTAGTCGCTATAAAATGATGAAGAACGCCGTTTACCGCGCCTTCCTATCGCATTTATTAGCTGAGATATTGAGAAAAACATCATTTTTTTCTTCTGCTGGGAAGATGGAGAGAAATTTTTGTCACCGAATTTCGGATTTTTTCTCTCTATACTTAGTCGCTATAAAAATGATGAAGAACGCCGTTTTCCGCGCCTTCCTATCGCATTTATTAGCTGAGATATTGAGAAAAACATCATTTTTTCTTCTACTGGGAAGATAGAGAAAAATTTTTGTCTCCGAATTTCGGATTTTTTCTCTCTTTACTTAGTCGCTATAAAAATGATGAAGAACGCCGTTTACCGCGCCTTCCTATCGCATTTATTATCTGAGATATTGAGAAAAACATCATTTTTTTCTTCTGCTGGGAAGACCGAGAAAAATTTTTGTCTCCGAATTTCGGATTTTTTCTCTCTGTACTTAGTCGCTATAAAAATGATGAAAACGCCGTTTTCCGCACCTTCCTATCGCATCTATTAGCTGAGATATTGAGAAAACATCATTTTTTTCTTCTGCTGGGAAGACCGAGAAAAATTTTTGTCTCCGAATTTCGGATTTTTTCTCTCTATACTTAGTCGCTATAAAAATGATGAAGAACGCCGTTTACCGCACCTTCCTATCGCATCTTTTAGCTGAGATATTGAGAAAAACATCATTTTTTTCTTCTGCTGGGAAGATAGAGAAAAATTTTTGTCTCCGAATTTCGGATTTTTTCTCTCTATACTTAGTCGCTATAAAAGTGATGAAGAACGCCGTTTACCGCGCCTTCCTATCGCATTTATTAGCTGAGATATTGAGAAAAACATCATTTTTTTCTTCTGCTGGGAAGATAGGGAAAAATTTTTGCCTCCGAATTTCGAATTTATTCTCTCTATATTTAGTCGCTATAAAATGATGAAGAACGCCGTTTACCGCGCCTTCCTATCGCATTTATTATCTGAGATATTGAGAAAAACATCATTTTTTTCTTCTGCTGGGAAGACCGAGAAAAATTTTTGTCTCCGAATTTCGGATTTTATCTCTCTGTACTTAGTCGCTATAAAAATGATGAAAACGCCGTTTTCCGCACCTTCCTATCGCATCTATTAGCTGAGATATTGAGAAAAACATCATTTTTTTCTTCTGCTGGGAAGACCGAGAAAAATTTTTGTCTCCGAATTTCGGATTTTTTCTCTCTATACTTAGTCGCTATAAAAATGATGAAGAACGCCGTTTACCGCACCTTCCTATCGCATCTTTTAGCTGAGATATTGAGAAAAACATCATTTTTTTCTTCTGCTGGGAAGATAGAGAAAAATTTTTGTCTCCGAATTTCGGATTTTTTCTCTCTATACTTAGTCGCTATAAAAGTGATGAAGAACGCCGTTTACCGCGCCTTCCTATCGCATTTATTAGCTGAGATATTGAGAAAAACATCATTTTTTTCTTCTGCTGGGAAGATAGGGAAAAATTTTTGCCTCCGAATTTCGAATTTATTCTCTCTATATTTAGTCGCTATAAAATGATGAAGAACGCCGTTTACCGCGCCTTCCTATCGCATTTATTAGCTGAGATATTGAGAAAAACATCATTTTTTTTCTTCTGCTGGGAAGATAGAGAAAAATTTTTGTCTCCGAATTTCGGATTTTTTCTCTCTATACTTAGTCGCTATGAAAATGATGAAAACGCCGTTTTCCGCACCTTCCTATCGCATCTTTTAGCTGAGATATTGAGAAAAACATCATTTTTTTCTTCTGCTGGGAAGACCGAGAAAAATTTTTGTCTCCGAATTTCGGATTTTTTCTCTCTGTACTTAGTCGCTATAAAAATGATGAAGAACGCCGTTTACCGCACCTTCCTATCGCATCTATTAGCTGAGATATTGAGAAAAACATCATTTTTTTCTTCTGCTGGGAAGATAGAGAAAAATTTTTGTCTCCGAATTTCGGATTTTTTCTCTCTATACTTAGTCGCTATGAAAATGATGAAAACGCCGTTTTCCGCACCTTCCTATCGCATCTATTAGCTGAGATATTGAGAAAAAACATCATTTTTTTCTCCTGCTGGGAAGACCGAGATATTTTTGTCTCCGAATTTCGGATTTTTTCTCTCTATACTTAGTCGCTATAAAAATGATGAAGAGCGCCGTTTACCGCGCCTTCCTATCGCATTTATTAGCTGAGATATTGAGAAAAACATCATTTTTTCTTCTGCTGGGAAGACCGAGAAAAATTTTTGTCTCCGAATTTCGGATTTTTTCTCTCTATACTTAGTCGCTATAAAAATGATGAAGAACGCCGTTTACCGCACCTTCCTATCGCATCTTTTAGCTGAGATATTGAGAAAAACATCATTTTTTTCTTCTGCTGGGAAAAAAGAGAAAACTTTTTGTCTCCGAATTTCGGATTTTTTCTCTCTATACTTAGTCGCTATAAAAGTGATGAAGAACGCCGTTTACCGCGCCTTCCTATCGCATTTATTAGCTGAGATATTGAGAAAAACATCATTTTTTTCTTCTGCTGGGAAGATAGGGAAAAATTTTTGTCTCCGAATTTCGAATTTATTCTCTCTATATTTAGTCGCTATAAAATGATGAAGAACGCCGTTTACCGCGCCTTCCTATCGCATTTATTAGCTGAGATATTGAGAAAAACATCATTTTTTTCTTCTGCTTTGAAGATAGAGAGAAATTTTTGTCTCCGAATTTCGGATTTTTTCTCTCTATACTTAGTCGCTATAAAATGATGAAGAACGCCGTTTACCGCGCCTTCCTATCGCATTTATTAGCTGAGATATTGAGAAAAACATCATTTTTTTCTTCTGCTGGGAAGATAGAGAAAAATTTTTGTCTCCGAATTTCGGATTTTTTCTCTCTTTACTTAGTCGCTATAAAAATGATGAAGAACGCCGTTTACCGCGCCTTCCTATCGCATTTATTATCTGAGATATTGAGAAAAACATAATTTTTTTCTTCTGCTGGGAAGACCGAGAAAAATTTTTGTCTCCGAATTTCGGATTTTTTCTCTCTATACTAAGTCGCTATAAAAATGATGAAGAACGCCGTTTACCGGGTAACCGGTCATTTCGTACCCAAGTCATTTCGTACCATTTTGGTCATTTCGTACCCGTTTTTTGGTCATTTCGTACCCACTAACAACCATTTCGTACCCAAGTCATTTCGTAACCGTTTTTGTCATTTCGTACCTGGGTACAAATTGACCGAAAGGTACGAATTTACCTAAACGATTATGAAATGACTTTAAAATAGTCAATCCGTACCCAAGTCATTTGGTCATTTCGTATCTGGGAAGGACCGACAGACTAAGGGACTATTTATTTATTTATTTATTTATTTATTTATTTATTTATTTATTTATTTGTTTATTATATCTTATTCTTTCTTTCTTTCCTTCTTTACTTATTTATTAAAGAAAATTTTTCGATAAAAACGTGTGATGTTTTTCATATTTCTGCTCCAAGCAAAGATTGCTGAAATTCGTTAAAGCCGCCTCGACATCAATGACCTGGGCCTTTTGGTTTCAGAGATGAAGATTTTCCCTGTATAAGCCTGTGTAAAACAGCTGGGCCACGGGGCGGGGCCAGTTTTTGCCCCATGGCTCTAATTTTAACAGTCTTGGTAGATGTCCACTAGCGTCATAACAAATATCAAAGACATTGGTTTTGTTTTGTTTTGTTTGATTTGAGATTGAACGTCCCCGTCAACACGGTAAATGTCATTTTGGAGACGTTGCTTCCAATTTTATTGGACTTTTACCCGGCATTGAGATGAAATCACATCTCAAGCCCGGTCGCCCAATGAAACCAATAGGGTTTATTATCATGGACGGTCTGCCTCGCACCGTGGTTCCTGGACAGGCTTAGTTCCTCTAAGCGGTTTACAGGTACTACTGTGCGGGCCGGATTCAGCTCTGCGTGGAAGCATCATGCAGCCCATATATTTCTTCAAGCCCCGATGGGCGGGGGCCGGACTTCTGGTTTCAAGATAAGGAGATTTTTTAAAGTTTTTTTCTAGTTTTCCCCTTTTTTGTTGCCATGGCAACCAGCCTTTTTATGCATGGAATAGAATTCTTTGAACATCTTTTTGACAGGTCCATCCAAAGATCATTTTGCCAAGTTTCGTCAAAATCTCTTCAGTGGTTGAGAGGATGTCATTTAAAGAGATTGTGAAAGGACATACGGACGGACGACGACGACAGACGGTGACTAATCACAATTGCTCCCCCTGAACTTTCGGCTCAGGTGACCTACCGAAAAGCTTTAAAACAATTCATATAATACAAAAGTCATTTGGCACCTACGTTTGAAAAAATTACGAAATAACCAAAATCGTTTCCCAGAAAAGTTAAAAGTTGGTACGAAATGACTAAAGAGGGTACGAAATAACCAAAAACCTTTCCCAGAAAAAAATAAAAGTGGGTACGAAATGACTAAATAGGGTACGAAATGACCAAATTGGGTACGAAATGACCAAATTGCAAAAAAAAAACGGGTACGAAATGACCAAAATGGTACGAAATGACAAGGGTACGAAATGACTTGGGTACGAAATGACTGGAAACCGTTTACCGCACCTTCCTATCGCATCTATTAGCTGAGATATTGAGAAAAACATCATTTTTTTCTTCTGCTGGGAAGATAGAGAAAAATTTTTGTCTCCAAATTACGGATTTTTTCTCTCTATACTTAGTCGCTATGAAAATGATGAAAACGCCGTTTTCCGCACCTTCCTATCGCATCTATTAGCTGAGATATTGAGAAAAACATCATTTTTTTTCTTCTGCTGGGAAGACCGAGAAAAATTTTTGTCTCCGAATTTCGGAGTTTTTCTCTCTATACTTAGTCGCTATAAAAATGATGAAGAACGCCGTTTACCGCGCCTTCCTATCGCATTAATTAGCTGAGATATTGAGAAAAACATCATTTTTTTCTTATGCTGGGAAGATAGAGAAAAATTTTTGTCTCCGAATTTCGGATTTTTTCTCTCTATACTTAGTCGCTATAAAAGTGATGAAGAACGCCGTTTACCGCGCCTTCCTATCGCATTTATTACCTGAGATATTGACAAAAACATCATTTTTTTCTTCTGCTGGGAAGACCGAGAAAAATTTTTGTCACCGAATTTCGGATTTTTTCTCTCTATACTTAGTCGCTATAAAAATGATGAAGAACGCCGTTTACCGCACCTTCCTATCGCATCTATTAGCTGAGATATTGACAAAAAAACATCATTTTTTTCTTCTGTATGGAAGATAGAGAAAAAATTTTGTCTCCGAATTTCGGATTTTTTCTCTCTATACTTAGTCGCTATAAAAATGATGATAAACGCCGTTTACCGCACCTTCCTATCGCATCTATTAGCTGACATATTGAGAAAAACATCATTTTTTTCTTCTGCTGGGAAGACCGAGAAAAATTTTTTGTCTCCAAATTTCGAATTTTTTCTCTCTATACTTAGTCGCTATAAAAATGATGAAGAACGCCGTTTACCGCACCTTCCTATCGCATCTATTAGCTGAGATATTGAGAAAAATATCATTTTTTTCTTCTGCTGGGAAGATAGAGAAAACTTTTGTCTCCGAATTTCGGATTTTTTCTCTCTATACTTAGTCGCTATAAAAATGACGAAGAACGCTGTTTACCGCGCCTTCCTATCGCATTTATTAGCTGAGATATTGAGAAAAAACATCATTTTTTTCTTCTGCTGGGAAGACCGAGAGAAATTTTTGTCTCCGAATTTCGGATTTTTTCTAAAGATCATTTTGCCAAGTTTCGTCAAAATCTCTTCAGTGGTTGAGAGGATGTCATTTAAAGAAATTGTGAAAGGACATACGGACGGACGACGACGACAGACGGTGACTAATCACAATTGCTCCCCCTGAACTTTCGGCTCAGGTGACCTACCGAAAAGCTTTAAAACAATTCATATCATACAAAAGTCATTTGGCACCTACGTTTGAAAAAATTACGAAATAACCAAAATCGTTTCCCAGAAAAGTTAAAAGTTGGTACGAAATGACTAAAGAGGGTACGAAATAACCAAAAACCTTTCCCAGAAAAAAATAAAAGTGGGTACGAAATGACTAAATAGGGTACGAAATGACCAAATTGGGTACGAAATGACCAAATTGCAAAAAAAAAAAACGGGTACGAAATGACCAAAATGGTACGAAATGACAAGGGTACGAAATGACTTGGGTACGAAATGACTGGAAACCGTTTACCGCACCTTCCTATCGCATCTATTAGCTGAGATATTGAGAAAAACATCATTTTTTTCTTCTGCTGGGAAGATAGAGAAAAATTTTTGTCTCCAAATTACGGATTTTTTCTCTCTATACTTAGTCGCTATGAAAATGATGAAAACGCAGTTTCCGCACCTTCCTATCGCATCTATTAGCTGAGATATTGAGAAAAACATCATTTTTTTTTCTTCTGCTGGGAAGACCGAGAAAAATTTTTGTCTCCGAATTTCGGAGTTTTTCTCTCTATACTTAGTCGCTATAAAAATGATGAAGAACGCCGTTTACCGCGCCTTCCTATCGCATTAATTAGCTGAGATATTGAGAAAAACATCATTTTTTTCTTCTGCTGGGAAGACCCGATGGGCGGGGGCCGGACTTCTGGTTTCAAGATAAGGAGATTTTTTAAAGTTTTTTTTCTAGTTTTCCCCTTTTTTGTTGCCATGGCAACCAGCCTTTTTTATGCATGGAATAGAATTCTTTGAACATCTTTTTGACAGGTCCATCCAAAGATCATGTTGCCAAGTTTCGTCAAAATCTCTTCAGTGGTTGAGAGGATGTCATTTAAAGAAATTGTGAAAGGACATACGGACGGACGACGACGACAGACGGTGACTAATCACAATTGCTCCCCCTGAACTTTCGGCTCAGGTGACCTACCGAAAAGCTTTAAAACAATTCATATCATACAAAAGTCATTTGGCACCTACGTTTGAAAAAATTACGAAATAACCAAAATCGTTTCCCAGAAAAGTTAAAAGTTGGTACGAAATGACTAAAGAGGGTACGAAATAACCAAAAACCTTTCCCAGAAAAAAATAAAAGTGGGTACGAAATGACTAAATAGGGTACGAAATGACCAAATTGGGTACGAAATGACCAATTGCAAAAAAAAAAAACGAGTACGAAATGACCAAAATGGTACAAAATGACAAGGGTACGAAATGACTTGGGTACGAAATGACTTGAAACCGTTTACCGCACCTTCCTATCGCATCTATTAGCTGAGATATAGAGAAAAACATCATTTTTTTCTTCTGCTGGGAAGATAGAGAAAAATTTTTGTCTCCAAATTACGGATTTTTTCTCTCTATACTTAGTCGCTATGAAAATGATGAAAACGCAGTTTCGCACCTTCCTATCGCATCTATTAGCTGAGATATTGAGAAAAACATCATTTTTTTTCTTCTGCTGGGAAGACCGAGAAAAATTTTTGTCTCCGAATTTCGGAGTTTTTCTCTCTATACTTAGTCGCTATAAAAAATGATGAAGAACGCCGTTTACCGCGCCTTCCTATCGCATTAATTAGCTGAGATATTGAGAAAAACATCATTTTTTTCTTCTGCTGGGAAGACCGAGAAAAATTTTTGTCTCCGAATTTCGGATTTTTTCCCTCTATACTTAGTCGCTATAAAAATGATGAAGAACGCCGTTTACCGCACCTTCCTATCGCATCTTTTAGCTGAGATATTGAGAAAAACATCATTTTTTTCTTCTGCTGGGAAGATAGAGAAAAATTTTTGTCTCCGAATTTCGGATTTTTTCTCTCTATACTTAGTCGCTATAAAAGTGATGAAGAACGCCGTTTACCGCGCCTTCCTATCGCATTTATTAGCTGAGATATTGAGAAAAACATCATTTTTTTCTTCTGCTGGGAAGATAGGGAAAAATTTTTGTCTCCGAATTTCGAATTTATTCTCTCTATATTTAGTCGCTATAAAATGATGAAGACGCCGTTTACCGCGCCTTCCTATCGCATTTATTAGCTGAGATATTGAGAAAAACATCATTTTTTTCTTCTGCTGGGAAGATAGAGAGAAATTTTTGTCTCCGAATTTCGGATTTTTTCTCTCTATACTTAGTCGCTATAAAAATGATGAAGAACGCCGTTTACCGCGCCTTCCTATCGCATTTATTAGCTGAGATATTGAGAAAAACATCATTTTTTCTTCTGCTGGGAAGATAGAGAAAAATTTTTGTCTCCGAATTTCGGATTTTTTCTCTCTTTACTTAGTCGCTATAAAAATGATGAAGAACGCCGTTTACCGCGCCTTCCTATCGCATTTATTATCTGAGATATTGAGAAAAACATCATTTTTTTCTTCTGCTGGGAAGACCGAGAAAAATTTTTGTCTCCGAATTTCGGATTTTTTCTCTCTGTACTTAGTCGCTATAAAAATGATGAAAACGCCGTTTTCCGCACCTACCTATCGCATCTGTTAGCTGAGATATTGAGAAAAACATCATTTTTTTCTTCTGCTGGGAAGACCGAGAAAACTTTTTGTCTCCGAATTTCGGATTTTTTCTCTCTATACTTAGTCGCTATAAAAATGATGAAGAACGCCGTTTACCGCACCTTCCTATCTCATCTTTTAGCTGAGATATTGAGAAAAACATCATTTTTTTCTTCTGCTGGGAAGATAGGGAAAAATTTTTGTCTCCGAATTTCGAATTTATTCTCTCTATATTTAGTCGCTATAAAATGATGAAGAACGCCGTTTACCGCGCCTTCCTATCGCATTTATTAGCTGAGATATTGAGAAAAACATCATTTTTTTCTTCTGCTTTGAAGATAGAGAGAAATTTTTGTCTCCGAATTTCGGATTTTTTCTCTCTATATTTAGTCGCTATAAAAATGATGAAGAACGCCGTTTACCGCGCCTTCCTATCGCATTAATTAGCTGAGATATTGAGAAAAACATCATTTTTTTCTTATGCTGGGAAGATAGAGAAAAATTTTTGTCTCCGAATTTCGGATTTTTTCTCTCTATACTTAGTCGCTATAAAAAGTGATGAAGAACGCCGTTTACCGCGCCTTCCTATCGCATTTATTACCTGAGATATTGACAAAAACATCATTTTTTTCTTCTGCTGGGAAGACCGAGAAAAATTTTTGTCACCGAATTTCGGATTTTTTCTCTCTATACTTAGTCGCTATAAAAATGATGAAGAACGCCGTTTACCGCACCTTCCTATCGCATCAATTAGCTGAGATATTGACAAAAAAAAAAACATCATTTTTTTCTTCTGTATGGAAGATAGAGAAAATTTTTTGTCTCCGAATTTCGGATTTTTTCTCTCTGTACTTAGTCGCTATAAAAATGATGATAAACGCCGTTTACCGCACCTTCCTATCGCATCTATTAGCTGACATATTGAGAAAAACATCATTTTTTTCTTCTGCTGGGAAGACCTAGAAAAATTTTTTGTCTCCAAATTTCGAATTTTTTCTCTCTATACTTAGTCGCTATAAAAATGATGAAGAACGCCGTTTACCGCACCTTCCTATCGCATCTATTAGCTGAGATATTGAGAAAAACATCATTTTTTTCTTCTGCTGGGAAGATATAGAAAACTTTTGTCTCCGAATTTCGGATTTTTTCTCTCTATACTTAGTCGCTATAAAAATGACGAAGAACGCTGTTTACCGCGCCTTCCTATCGCATTTATTAGCTGAGATATTGAGAAAAAACATCATTTTTTTCTTCTGCTGGGAAGACCGAGAGAAATTTTTGTCTCCGAATTTCGGATTTTTTTCTCTCTATACTTAGTCGCTATAAAAATGATGAAGAACGCCGTTTACCGCACCTTCCTATCGCAACTATTAGCTGAGATATTGAGAAAAACATCATTTTTTTTCTTCTGCTGGGAAGATAGAGAAACATTTTTGTCTCCGAATTTCGGATTTTTTCTCTCCATACTTAGTCGCTATAAAAGTGACGAAGAACGCCGTTTACCGCGCCTTCCTATCGCATTTATTATCTGAGATATTGAGAAAAACTTCATTTTTTTCTTCTGCTGGGAAGACCGAGAAAAAATTTTGTCTCCGAATTTCGGATTTTTTCTCTCTATACTTAGTCGCTATAAAAATGATGAAGAACGCCGTTTACCGCACCTTCCTATCGCATCTATTAGCTGAGATATTGAGTAAAAACATCATTTTTTTTCTTCTGTATGGAAGACCGAGAAAAAATTTTGTCTCCGAATTTCGGATTTTTTCTCTCTATACTTAGTCGCTATAAAAATGATGAAGAACGCCGTTTACCGCACCTTCCTATCGCATCTATTAGCTGAGATATTGAGAAAAACATCATTTTTTTCTTCTGTATGGAAGAAAGAGAAAAAATTTTGTCTCCGAATTTCGGATTTTTTCTCTCTATACTTAGTCGCTATAAAAATGATGAAGAGCGCCGTTTACCGCACCTTCCTATCGCATCTATTAGCCGAGATACTGAGAAAAACATCATTTTTTTCTTCTGCTTGGAAGATAGAGAAAAATTTTTGTCTGCGAATTTCGGATTTCTTCTCTCTATACTTGGTCGCTATAAAAATGATGAAGAACGCCGTTTACCGCGCCTTCCTATCGCATTTATTAGCTGAGATATTGAGAAAAACATCATTTTTTTCTTCTGCTGGGAAGACCGAGAAAAATTTTTGTCTCCGAATTTTGGATTTTTTTCTCTCTATACTTGGTCGCTATAAAAATGATGAAGAACGCCGTTTACCGCGCCTTCCTATCGCATTTATTAGCTGAGATATTGAGAAAAACATCATTTTTTTCTTCTGCTGGGAAGACCGAGAAAAATTTTTTGTCTCCAAATTTCGAATTTTTTCTCTCTATACTTAGTCGCTATAAAAATGATGAAGAACGCCGTTTACCGCACCTTCCTATCGCATCTATTAGCTGAGATATTGAGAAAAACATAATTTTTTTCTTCTGCTGGGAAGATATAGAAAACTTTTGTCTCCGAATTTCGGATTTTTTCTCTCTATACTTAGTCGCTATAAAAATGACGAAGAACGCTGTTTACCGCGCCTTCCTATCGCATTTATTAGCTGAGATATTGAGAAAAAACATCATTTTTTTCTTCTGCTGGGAAGACCGAGAGAAATTTTTGTCTCCGAATTTCGGATTTTTTTCTCTCTATACTTAGTCGCTATAAAAATGATGAAGAACGCCGTTTACCGCACCTTCCTATCGCAACTATTAGCTGAGATATTGAGAAAAACATCATTTTTTTTCTTCTGCTGGGAAGATAGAGAAACATTTTTGTCTCCGAATTTCGGATTTTTTCTCTCCATACTTAGTCGCTATAAAAGTGACGAAGAACGCCGTTTACCGCGCCTTCCTATCGCATTTATTATCTGAGATATTGAGAAAAACTTCATTTTTTTCTTCTGCTGGGAAGACCGAGAAAAAATTTTGTCTCCGAATTTCGGATTTTTTCTCTCTATACTTAGTCGCTATAAAAATGATGAAGAACGCCGTTTACCGCACCTTCCTATCGCATCTATTAGCTGAGATATTGAGTAAAAACATCATTTTTTTTCTTCTGTATGGAAGACCGAGAAAAAATTTTGTCTCCGAATTTCGGATTTTTTCTCTCTATACTTAGTCGCTATAAAAATGATGAAGAACGCCGTTTACCGCACCTTCCTATCGCATCTATTAGCTGAGATATTGAGAAAAACATCATTTTTTTCTTCTGTATGGAAGAAAGAGAAAAAATTTTGTCTCCGAATTTCGGATTTTTTCTCTCTATACTTAGTCGCTATAAAAATGATGAAGAGCGCCGTTTACCGCACCTTCCTATCGCATCTATTAGCCGAGATACTGAGAAAAACATCATTTTTTTCTTCTGCTTGGAAGATAGAGAAAAATTTTTGTCTGCGAATTTCGGATTTCTTCTCTCTATACTTGGTCGCTATAAAAATGATGAAGAACGCCGTTTACCGCGCCTTCCTATCGCATTTATTAGCTGAGATATTGAGAAAAACATCATTTTTTTCTTCTGCTGGGAAGACCGAGAAAATTTTTTGTCTCCGAATTTTGGATTTTTTTCTCTCTATACTTGGTCGCTATAAAAATGATGAAGAACGCCGTTTACCGCGCCTTCCTATCGCATTTATTAGCTGAGATATTGAGAAAAACATCATTTTTTTCTTCTGCTGGGAAGACCGAGAGAAATTTTTGTCTCCGAATTTCGGATTTTTTTCGCTCTATACTTAGTCGCTATAAAAATGATGAAGAACGCCGTTTACCGCACCTTCCTATCGCAACTATTAGCTGAGATATTGAGAAAAACATCATTTTTTTTCTTCTGCTGGGAAGATAGAGAAACATTTTTGTCTCCGAATTTCGGATTTTTTCTCTCCATACTTAGTCGCTATAAAAGTGACGAAGAACGCCGTTTACCGCGCCTTCCTATCGCATTTATTATCTGAGATATTGAGAAAAACTTCATTTTTTTCTTCTGCTGGGAAGACCGAGAAAAAATTTTGTCTCCGAATTTCGGATTTTTTCTCTCTATACTTAGACGCTATAAAAATGATGAAGAACGCCGTTTACCGCACCTTCCTATCGCATCTATTAGCTGAGATATTGAGTAAAAACATCATTTTTTTTCTTCTGTATGGAAGACCGAGAAAAAATTTTGTCTCCGAATTTCGGATTTTTTCTCTCTATACTTAGTCGCTATAAAAATGATGAAGAACGCCGTTTACCGCACCTTCCTATCGCATCTATTAGCTGAGATATTGAGAAAAACATCATTTTTTTCTTCTGTATGGAAGAAAGAGAAAAAATTTTGTCTCCGAATTTCGGATTTTTTCTCTCTATACTTAGTCGCTATAAAAATGATGAAGAGCGCCGTTTACCGCACCTTCCTATCGCATCTATTAGCCGAGATACTGAGAAAAACATCATTTTTTTCTTCTGCTTGGAAGATAGAGAAAAATTTTTGTCTGCGAATTTCGGATTTCTTCTCTCTATACTTGGTCGCTATAAAAATGATGAAGAACGCCGTTTACCGCGCCTTCCTATCGCATTTATTAGCTGAGATATTGAGAAAAACATCATTTTTTTCTTCTGCTGGGAAGACCGAGAAAATTTTTTGTCTCCGAATTTTGGATTTTTTTCTCTCTATACTTGGTCGCTATAAAAATGATGAAGAACGCCGTTTACCGCGCCTTCCTATCGCATTTATTAGCTGAGATATTGAGAAAAACATCATTTTTTTCTTCTGCTGGGAAGACCGAGAAAAATTTTTGTCTCCGAATTTCGGATTTTTTTCTCTCTATACTTGGTCGCTATAAAAATGATGAAGACTGCCGTTTACCGCGCCTTCCTATCGCATTTATTAGCTGAGATATTGAGAAAAACATCATTTTTTTCTTCTGCTGGGAAGATAGAGAAAATAATTTGTCTCCAAATTACGGATTTTTTCTCTCTATACTTAGTCGCTATAAATGTGATGATAAACGCCGTTTACCGCGCCTTCCTACCGCATTTATTACCTGAGATATTGACAAAAACATCATTTTTTTCTTCTGCTGGGAAGACCGAGAAAAATTTTTGTCACCGAATTTCGGATTTTTTCTCTCTATACTTAGTCGCTATAAAAATGATGAAGAACGCCGTTTACCGCACCTTCCTATCGCATCTATTAGCTGAGATATTGACAAAAAAACATCATTTTTTTCTTCTGTATGGAAGATAGAGAAAAAAATTTGTCTCCGAATTTCGGATTTTTTCTCTCTATACTTAGTCGCTATAAAAATGATGATAAACGCCGTTTAACGCACCTTCCTATCGCATCTATTAGCTGACATATTGAGAAAAACATCATTTTTTTCTTCTGCTGGGAAGATAGAGAAACATTTTTGACTCCGAATTTCGGATTTTTTCTCTCTATACTTAGTCGCTATAAAAATGATGAAGAGCGCCGTTTACCGCGCCTTCCTATCGCATTTATTAGCTAAGATATTGAGAAAAACATCATTTTTTCTTCTGCTGGGGAGATTGAGAAAAATTTTTGTCTCCGAATTTCGGATTTTTTCTCTCTATACTTAGTCGCTATAAAAATGATGAAGAACGCCGTTTACCGCGCCTTCCTTTCGCATTTATTATCTGAGATATTGAGAAAAACATCATTTTTTTCTTCTGCTGGGAAGATAGAGAAAAATTTTTGTCTCCGAATTTCGGATTTTTTCTCTCTGTACTTAGTCGCTATAAAAATGATGAAGAACGCCGTTTACCGCGCCTTCCTATCGCATTTATTAGCTGAGATATTGAGAAAAACATCATTTTTTTCTTCTGCTGGGAAGATAGAGAAAAATTTTTGTCTCCGAATTTCGGATTTTTTCTCTCTATACTTAGTCGCTATGAAAATGATGAAAACGCCGTTTTCCGCACCTTCCTATCGCATCTATTAGCTGAGATATTGAGAAAAACATCATTTGTTTCTTCTGCTGGGAAGATAGAGAAAACTTTTTGTCTCCGAATTTCGGATTTTTTCTCTCTATACTTAGTCGCTATAAAAATGATGAAGAACGCCGTTTACCGCGCCTTCCTATCCCATTTATTAGCTGAGATATTGAGAAAAGCATCATTTTTTCTTCTGCTGGGAAGACCGAGAAATTTTTGTCTCCGAATTTCGGATTTTTTCTCTCCATACTTAGTCGCTATAAAAATGATGAAGAGCGCCGTTTACCGCGCCTTCCTATCGCATTTATTAGCTGAGATATTGAGAAAAACATTATTTTTTCTTCTGCTGGGGAGATTGAGAAAAATTTTTGTCTCCGAATTACGAATTTTTTCTCTCTATACTTAGGCGCTATAAAAATGATGAAGAACGCCGTTTACCGCGCCTTCCTATCGCATTTATTATCTGAGATATTGAGAAAAACATCATTTTTTTCTTCTGCTGGGAAGACCGAGAAAAATTTTTGTCTCCGAATTTCGGATTTTTTCTCTCTGTACATAGTCGCTATAAAAATGAAGAAGAACGCCGTGAACCGCGCCTTCCTATCGCATTTATTAGCTGAGATATTGAGAAAAACATCATTTTTTTCTTCTGCTGGGAAGACCGAGAAAAATTTTTGTCTCCGAATTTCGGATTTTTTCTCTCTGTACTTAGTCGCTATAAAAATGATGAAGAACGCCGTTTACCGCGCCTTCCTATCGCATTTATTAGCTGAGATATTGAGAAAAACATCATTTTTTTCTTCTGCTGGGAAGATAGAGAAAAAGGTTTGTCTCCGAATTTCGGATTTTTTCTCTCTATACTTAGTCGCTATGAAAATGATGAAAACGCCGTTTTCCGCACCTTCCTATCGCATCTATTAGCTGAGATATTGAGAAAAACATCATTTTTTTCTTCTGCTGGGAAGATAGAGAAAACTTTTTGTCTCCGAATTTCGGATTTTTTCTCTCTATACTTAGTCGCTATAAAAATGATGAAGAACGCCGTTTACCGCGCCTTCCTATCCCATTTATTAGCTGAGATATTGAGAAAAGCATCATTTTTTCTTCTGCTGGGAAGACCGAGAAATTTTTGTCTCCGAATTTCGGATTTTTTCTCTCTATACTTAGTCGCTATAAAAATGATGAAGAGCGCCGTTTACCGCGCCTTCCTATCGCATTTATTAGCTGAGATATTGAGAAAAACATCATTTTTTCTTCTGCTGGGGAGATTGAGAAAAATTTTTGTCTCCGAATTTCGGATTTGTTCTCTCTATACTTAGGCGCTATAAAAATGATGAAGAACGCCGTTTACCGCGCCTTCCTATCGCATTTATTATCTGAGATATTGAGAAAAACATCATTTTTTTCTTCTGCTGGGAAGACCGAGAAAAATTTTTGTCTCCGAATTTCGGATTTTTTCTCTCTGTACTTAGTCGCTATAAAAATGAAGAAGAACGCCGTTAACCGCGCCTTCCTATCGCATTTATTAGCTGAGATATTGAGAAAAACATCATTTTTTTCTTCTGCTGGGAAGATAGAGAAAAATTTTTGTCTCCGAATTTCGGATTTTTTCTCTCTATACTTAGTCGCTATGAAAATGATGAAAACGCCGTTTTCCGCACCTTCCTATCGCATCTATTAGCTGAGATATTGAGAAAAACATCATTTTTTTCTTCTGCTGGGAAGACCGGGAAAAATTTTTGTCTCCGAATTTCGGATTTTTTCTCTCTGTACTTAGTCGCTATAAAAATGATGAAGAACGCCGTTTACCGCACCTTCCTATCGCATCTATTAGCTGAGTTATTGAGAAAAATATCATTTTTTTCTTCTGCTGGGAAGACCGAGAAAAATTTTTGTCTCCGAATTTCGAATTTTTTCCCTCTATACTAAGTCGCTATAAAAATGATGAAGAACGCCGTTTACCGCACCTTCCTATCGCATCTTTTAGCTGAGATATTGAGAAAAACATCATTTTTTTCTTCTGCTGGGAAGATAGAGAAAAATTTTTGTCTCCGAATTTCGGATTTTTTCTCTCTATACTTAGTCGATATAAAAGTGATGAAGAACGCCGTTTACCGCGCCTTCCTATCGCATTTATTAGCTGAGATATTGAGAAAAACATCATTTTTTTCTTCTGCTGGGAAGATAGGGAAAAATGTTTGTCTCCGAATTTCGGATTTTTTCTCTCTTTACTTAGTCGCTATAAAAATGATGAAGAACGCCGTTTACCGCGCCTTCCTATCGCATTTATTATCTGAGATATTGAGAAAAACATCATTTTTTTCTTCTGCTGAGAAGACCGAGAAAAAATTTTGTCTCCGAATTTCGGATTTTTTCTCTCTATACTTAGTCGCTATGAAAGTGATGAAGAACGCCGTTTACCGCGCCTTCCTATCGCATTTATTAGCTGAGATATTGAGAAAAAAATCATTTTTTTCTTCTGCTGGGAAGATAGGGAAAAATTTTTGTCTCCGAATTTCGAATTTATTCTCTCTATATTTAGTCGCTATAAAATGATGAAGAACGCCGTTTACCGCGCCTTCCTATCGCATTTATTAGCTGAGATATTGAGAAAAACATCATTTTTTTCTTCTGCTGGGAAGATAGAGAAAATTTTTTGTCTCCGAATTTCGGATTTTTTCTCTCTATACTTAGTCGCTATAAAAGTGATGAAGAACGCCGTTTACCGCGCCTTCCTATCGCATTTATTAGCTGAGATATTGAGAAAAACATCATTTTTTTCTTCTGCTGGGAAGATAGGGAAAAATTTTTGTCTCCGAATCTCGAATTTATTCTCTCTATATTTAGTCGCTATAAAATGATGAAGAACGTCGTTTACCGCGCCTTCCTATCGCATTTATTAGCTGAGATATTGAGAAAAACATCATTTTTTTTCTTCTGCTGGGAAGATAGAGAAAAATTTTTGTCTCCGAATTTCGGATTTCTTCTCTCTATACTTAGTCGCTATGAAAATGATGAAAACGCCGTTTTCCGCACCTTCCTATCGCATCTATTAGCTGAGATATTGAGAAAAACATCATTTTTTTCTTCTGCTGGGAAGACCGAGAAAAATTTTTGTCTCCGAATTTCGGATTTTTTCTCTCTGTACTTAGTCGCTATAAAAATGATGAAGAACGCCGTTTACCGCGCCTTCCTATCGCATCTATTAGCTGAGATATCGAGAAAAACATCATTTTTTTCTTCTGCTGGGAAGATAGAGAAAAATTTTTGTCTCCGAATTTCGGATTTTTTCTCTCTATACTTAGTCGCTATGAAAATGATGAAAACGCCGTTTTCCGCACCTTCCTATCGCATCTATTAGCTGAGATATTGAGAAAAACATCATTTTTTTCTCCTGCTGGGAAGACCGAGATATTTTTGTCTCCGAATTTCGGATTTTTTCTCTCTATACTTAGTCGCTATAAAAATGATGAAGAACGCCGTTTACCGCACCTTCCTATCGCATCTTTTAGCTGAGATATTGAGAAAAACATCATTTTTTTCTTCTGCTGGGAAGAAAGAGAAAACTTTTTGTCTCCGAATTTCGGATTTTTTCTCTCTATACTTAGTCGCTATAAAAGTGATGAAGAACGCCGTTTACCGCGCCTTCCTATCGCATTTATTAGCTGAGATATTGAGAAAAACATCATTTTTTTCTTCTGCTGGGAAGATAGGGAAAAATTTTTGTCTCCGAATTTCGAATTTATTCTCTCTATATTTAGTCGCTATAAAATGATGAAGAACGCCGTTTACCGCGCCTTCCTATCGCATTTATTAGCTGAGATATTGAGAAAAACATCATTTTTTTCTTCTGCTTTGAAGATAGAGAGAAATTTTTGTCTCCGAATTTCGGATTTTTTCTCTCTATACTTAGTCGCTATAAAAATGATGAAGAACGCCGTTTACCGCGCCTTCCTATCGCATTTATTAGCTGAGATATTGAGAAAAACATCATTTTTTCTTCAGCTGGGAAGATAGAGAAAAATTTTTGTCTCCGAATTTCGGATTTTTTCTCTCTTTACTTAGTCGCTATAAAATGATGAAGAACGCCGTTTACCGCGCCTTCCTATCGCATTTATTATCTGAGATATTGAGAAAAACATCATTTTTTTCTTCTGCTGGGAAGACCGAGAAAAATTTTTGTCTCCGAATTTCGGATTTTTTCTCTCTATACTAAGTCGCTATAAAAATGATGAAGAACGCCGTTTACCGGGTAACCGGTCATTTCGTACCCAAGTCATTTCGTACCATTTTGGTCATTTCGTACCCGTTTTTTGGTCATTTCGTACCCACTAACAACCATTTCGTACCCAAGTCATTTCGTAACCGTTTTTGTCATTTCGTACCTGGGTACAAATTGACCGAAAGGTACGAATTTACCTTAACGATTATGAAATGACTTTAAAATAGTCAATCCGTACCCAAGTCATTTGGTCATTTCGTATCTGGGAAGGACCGACAGACTAAGGGACTATTTATTTATTTATTTATTTATTTATTTGTTTATTATATCTTATTCTTTCTTTCTTTCCTTCTTTACTTATTTATTAAAGAAAATTTTTCGATAAAAACGTGTGATGTTTTTCATATTTCTGCTCCAAGCAAAGATTGCTGAAATTCGTTAAAGCCGCCTCGACATCAATGACCTGGGCCTTTTGGTTTCAGAGATGAAGATTTTCCCTGTATAAGCCTGTGTAAAACAGCTGGGCCACGGGGCGGGGCCAGTTTTTGCCCCATGGCTCTAATTTTAACAGTCTTGGTAGATGTCCACTAGCGTCATAACAAATATCAAAGACATTGGTTTTGTTTTGTTTTGTTTGATTTGAGATTGAACGTCCCCGTCAACACTGTAAATGTCATTTTGGAGACGTTGCTTCCAATTTTATTGGACTTTTACCCGGCATTGAGATGAAATCACATCTCAAGCCCGGTCGCCCAATGAAACCAATAGGGTTTATTAGCATGGACGGTCTGCCTCGCACCGTGGTTCCTGGACAGGCTTAGTTCCTCTAAGCGGTTTACAGGTACTACTGTGCGGACCGGATTCAGCTCTGCGTGGAAGCATCATGCAGCCCATATATTTCTTCAAGCCCCGATGGGCGGGGGCCGGACTTCTGGTTTCAAGATAAGGAGATTTTTTAAAGTTTTTTTTTCTAGTTTTCCCCTTTTTTGTTGCCATGGCAACCAGCCTTTTTATGCATGGAATAGAATTCTTTGAACATCTTTTTGACAGGTCCATCCAAAGATCATTTTGCCAAGTTTCGTCAAAATCTCTTCAGTGGTTGAGAGGATGTCATTTAAAGAAATTGTGAAAGGACATACGGACGGACGACGACGACAGACGGTGACTAATCACAATTGCTCCCCCTGAACTTTCGGCTCAGGTGACCTACCGAAAAGCTTTAAAACAATTCATATCATACAAAAGTCATTTGGCACCTACGTTTGAAAAAATTACGAAATAACCAAAATCGTTTCCCAGAAAAGTTAAAAGTTGGTACGAAATGACTAAAGAGGGTACGAAATAACCAAAAACCTTTCCCAGAAAAAAATAAAAGTGGGTACGAAATGACTAAATAGGGTACGAAATGACCAAATTGGGTACGAAATGACCAAATTGCAAAAAAAAAAAAACGGGTACGAAATGACCAAAATGGTACGAAATGACAAGGGTACGAAATGACTTGGGTACGAAATGACTGGAAACCGTTTACCGCACCTTCATATCGCATCTATTAGCTGAGATATTGAGAAAAACATCATTTTTTTCTTCTGCTGGGAAGATAGAGAAAAATTTTTGTCTCCAAATTACGGATTTTTTCTCTCTATACTTAGTCGCTATGAAAATGATGAAAACGCCGTTTTCCGCACCTTCCTATCGCATCTATTAGCTGAGATATTGAGAAAAACATCATTTTTTTTCTTCTGCTGGGAAGACCGAGAAAATTTTTTGTCTCCGAATTTCGGAGTTTTTCTCTCTATACTTAGTCGCTATAAAAATGATGAAGAACGCCGTTTACGGCGCCTTCCTATCGCATTAATTAGCTGAGATATTGAGAAAAACATCATTTTTTTCTTATGCTGGGAAGATAGAGAAAAATTTTTGTCTCCGAATTTCGGATTTTTTCTCTTTATACTTAGTCGCTATAAAAGTGATGAAGAACGCCGTTTACCGCGCCTTCCTATCGCATTTATTACCTGAGATATTGACAAAAACATCATTTTTTTCTTCTGCTGGGAAGACCGAGAAAAATTTTTGTCACCGAATTTCGGATTTTTTCTCTCTATACTTAGTCGCTATAAAAATGATGAAGAACGCCGTTTACCGCACCTTCCTATCGCATCTATTAGCTGAGATATTGACAAAAAAACATCATTTTTTTCTTCTGTATGGAAGATAGAGAAAAAATTTTGTCTCCGAATTTCGGATTTTTTCTCTCTATACTTAGACGCTATAAAAATGATGATAAACGCCGTTTACCGCACCTTCCTATCGCATCTATTAGCTGACATATTGAGAAAAACATCATTTTTTTCTTCTGCTGGGAAGACCGAGAAAAATTTTTTGTCTCCAAATTTCGAATTTTTTCTCTCTATACTTAGTCGTTATAAAAATGATGAAGAACGCCGTTTACCGCACCTTCCTATCGCATCTATTAGCTGAGATATTGAGAAAAACATCATTTTTTTCTTCTGCTGGGAAGATAGAGAAAACTTTTGTCTCCGAATTTCGGATTTTTTCTCTCTATACTTAGTCGCTATAAAAATGACGAAGAACGCTGTTTACCGCGCCTTCCTATCGCATTTATTAGCTGAGATATTGAGAAAAACATCATTTTTTTCTTCTGCTGGGAAGACCGAGAGAAATTTTTGTCTCCGAATTTCGGATTTTTTCTCTCTATACTTAGTCGCTATAAAAATGATGAAGAACGCCGTTTACCGCGCCTTCCTATCGCATTTATTAGCTGAGATATTGAGAAAAACATCATTTTTTTCTTCTGCTGGGAAGATAAAGAAAAATTTTTGTTTCCGAATTTCGGATTTTTTCTCTCTTTACTTATTCGCTATAAAAATGATGAAGAACGCCGTTTACCGCGCCTTCCTATCGCATTTATTAGCTGAGATATTGAGAAAAACATCATTTTTTTCTTCTGCTGGGAAGATAGAGAAAAATTTTTGACTCCGAATTTCGGATTTTTTCTCTCTATACTTAGTCGCTATAAAAATGATGAAGAACGCCGTTTACCGCGCCTTCCTATTGCATTTATTAGCTGAGATATTGAGAAAAACATCATTTTTTCTTCTGCTGGGAAGATAGAGAAAACTTTTTGTCTCCGAATTTCGGATTTTTTCTCTCTTTACTTAGTCGCTATAAAAATGATGAAGAACGCCGTTTACCACACCTTCCTATCGCATCTATTAGCTGAGATATTGAGAAAAACATCATTTTTTCTTCTGCTGGGAAGACCGAGAAACGTTTTTGTCTGCGAATTTCGGATTTTTTCTCTCTATAAAAAGTCGCTATAAAAATGATGAAGAACGCCGTTTACCGCACCTTCCTATCGCAACTTTTAGCTGAGATATTGAGAAAAACATCATTTTTTTCTTCTGCTGGGAAGATAGAGAAACATTTTTGTCTCCGAATTTCGGATTTTTTCTCTCCATACTTAGTCGCTATAAAAGTGATGAAGAACGCCGTTTACCGCGCCTTCCTATCGCATTTATTATCTGAGCTATTGAGAAAAACTTCATTTTTTTCTTCTGCTGGGAAGACCGAGAAAAAAATTTGTCTCCGAATTTCGGATTTTTTCTCTCTATACTTAGTCGCTATAAAAATGATGAAGAACGCCGTTTACCGCACCTTCCTATCGCATCTATTAGCTGAGATATTGAGAAAAACATCATTTTTTTCTTCTGTATGGAAGATAGAGAAAAAATTTTGTCTCCGAATTTCGGATTTTTTCTCTCTATACTTAGTCGCTATAAAAATGATGAAGAACGCCGTTTACCGCACCTTCCTATCGCATCTATTAGCTGAGATATTGAGAAAAACATCATTTTTTTCTTCTGTATGGAAGATAGAGAAAAAATTTTGTCTCCGAATTTCGGATTTTTTCTCTCTATAC
Organism: Lucinisca nassula; assembly: GCA_963580285.1. Taxonomy (NCBI): domain Eukaryota; kingdom Metazoa; phylum Mollusca; class Bivalvia; order Lucinida; family Lucinidae; genus Lucinisca; species Lucinisca nassula. Next base: position 45,474,125 of record OY757017.1, read on the forward strand.
TTAGTCGCTATAAAAATGATGATAAACGCCGTTTACCGCACCTTCCTATCGCATCTATTAGCTGAGATACTGAGAAAAACATCATTTTTTTCTTCTGCTTGGAAGATAGAGAAAAATTTTTGTCTGCGAATTTCGGATTTTTTCTCTCTATACTTGGTCGCTATAAAAATGATGAAGAACGCCGTTTACCGCGCCTTCCTATCGCATTTATTAGCTGAGATATTGAGAAAAACATCATTTTTTTCTTCTGCTGGGAAGACCGAGAAAAATTTTTGTCTCCGAATTTCGGATTTTTTTCTCTCTATACTTGGTCGCTATAAAAATGATGAAGACTGCCGTTTACCGCGCCTTCCTATCGCATTTATTAGCTGAGATATTGAGAAAAACATCATTTTTTTCTTCTGCTGGGAAGATAGAGAAAAAATTTTGTCTCCAAATTACGGATTTTTTCTCTCTATACTTAGTCGCTATGAAAATGATGAAAACGCCGTTTTCCGCACCTTCCTATCGCATCTATTAGCTGAGATATTGAGAAAAACATCATTTTTTTCTTCTGCTGGGAAGACCGAGAAAAATTTTTGTCTCCGAATTTCGGAGTTTTTCTCTCTATACTTAGTCGCTATAAAAATGATGAAGAACGCCGTTTACCGCGCCTTCCTATCGCATTAATTAGCTGAGATAATGAGAAAAACATAATTTTTTCTTATGCTGGGAAGATAGAGAAAAATTTTTGTCTCCGAATTTCGGATTTTTTCTCTCTATACTTAGTCGCTATAAAAGTGATGAAAAACGCCGTGTACCGCGCCTTCCTATCGCATTTATTACCTGAGATATTGACAAAAACATCATTTTTTTCTTCTGCTGGGAAGACCGAGAAAAATTTTTGTCACCGAATTTCGGATTTTTTCTCTCTACACTTAGTCGCTATAAAAATGATGAAGAACGCCGTTTACCGCACCTTCCTATCGCATCTATTAGCTGAGATATTGACAAAAAAACATCATTTTTTTCTTCTGCTGGGAAGACCGAGAAAAATATTTTGTCTCCAAATTTCGAATTTTTTCTCTCTATACTTAGTCGCTATAAAAATGATGAAGAACGCCGTTTACTGCACCTTCCTATATCGCATCTATTAGCTGAGATATTGAGAAAAACATCATTTTTTTCTTCTGCTGGGAAGATAGAGAAAACTTTTGTCTCCGAATTTCGGATTTTTTCTCTCTATACTTAGTCGCTATAAAAATGACGAAGAACGCCGTTTACTGCGCCTTCCTATCGCATTTATTAGCTGAGATATTGAGAAAAAACATCATTTTTTTCTTCTGCTGGGAAGACCGAGAGAAATTTTTGTCTCCGAATTTCGGATTTTTTCTCTCTATACTTAGTCGCTATAAAAATGATGAAGAACGCCGTTTACCGCGCCTTCCTATCGCATTTATTAGCTGAGATATTGAGAAAAACATCATTTTTTTCTTCTGCTGGTAAGATAGAGAAAAATTTTTGTCTCCGAATTTCGGATTTTTTCTCTCTTTACTTATTCGCTATAAAAATGAGGAAGAACGCCGTTTACCGCGCCTTCCTATCGCATTTATTAGCTGAGATATTGAGAAAAACATCATTTTTTTCTTCTGCTGGGAAGATAGAGAAAAATTTTTGTCTCCGAATTTCGGATTTTTTCTCTCTATACTTAGTCGCTATAAAAATGATGAAGAACGCCGTTTACCGCGCCTTCCTATCGCATTTATTAGCTGAGAAATTGAGAAAAACATCATTTTTTTCTTCTGCTGGGAAGATAGAGAAAAATTTTTGTCTCCGAATTTCGGATTTTGTCTCTCTATACTTAGTCGCTATAAAAATGATGAAGAACGCCGTTTACCGCACCTTCCTATCGCAACTATTAGCTGATATATTGAGAAAAACATCTTTTTTTTCTTCTGCTGGGAAGATAGAGAAACATTTTTGTCTCCGAATTTCGGATTTTTTCTCTCCATACTTAGTCGCTATAAAAGTGATGAAGAACGCCGTTTACCGCGCCTTCCTATCGCATTTATTATCTGAGATATTGAGAAAAACTTCATTTTTTTCTTCTGCTGGGAAGACCGAGAAAAAATTTTGTCTCCGAATTTCGGATTTTTTCTCTCTATACTTAGTCGCTATAAAAATGATGAAGAACGCCGTTTACCACACCTTCCTATCGCATCTATTAGCTGAGATATTGAGAAAAACATCATTTTTTTTCTTCTGTATGGAAGATAGAGAAAAAATTTTGTCTCCGAATTTCGGATTTTTCTCTCTATACTTAGTCGCTATAAAAATGATGAAGAACGCCGTTTACCGCACCTTCCTATCGCATCTATTAGCTGAGATATTGAGAAAAACATCATTTTTTTCTTCTGTATGGAAGATAGAGAAAAAATTTTGTCTCCGAATTTCGGATTTTTTCTCTCTATACTTAGTCGCTATAAAAATGATGATAAACGCCGTTTACCGCACCTTCCTATCGCATCTATTAGCTGAGATACTGAGAAAAACATCATTTTTTTCTTCTGCTTGGAAGATAGAGAAAAATTTTTGTCTGCGAATTTCGGATTTTTTCTCTCTATACTTGGTCGCTATAAAAATGATGAAGAACGCCGTTTACCGCGCCTTCCTATCGCATTTATTAGCTAAGATATTGAGAAAAACATCATTTTTTTCTTCTGCTGGGAAGACCGAGAAAAACTTTTATCTCCGAATTTCGGATTATTTTCTCTCTATACTTGGTCGCTATAAAAATGATGAAGACTGCCGTTTACCGTGCCTTCCTATCGCATTTATTAGCTGAGATATTGAGAAAAACATCATTTTTTTCTTCTGCTGGGAAGATAGAGAAAAATTTTTGTCTCCGAATTTCGGATTTTTTCTCCCTATACTCAGTCGCTATTAAAATGATGAAGAACGCCGTTTACCGCGCCTTCCTATCGCATTTATTAGCTGAGATATTGAGAAAAACATTATTTTTTTCTTCTGCTGGGAAATTCGAGAAAAACTTTTGTCTCCGAATTTCGGATTTTTTCTCTCTATACTTAGTGGCTATAAAAATTATGAAGAACGCCGTTTACCGCCCCTTCCTATCGCATCTATTAGCTGAGATATTGAGATAAAAAATCATTTTTTTGTTCTGTATGGAAGATAGAGAAAAAAATTGGTCTCCAAATTTCGGATTTTTTCTCTCTATACTTAGTCGCTATACAAATGATGATAAACGCCGCTTACCGCACCTTCCTATCGCATCTTTTAGCTGACATATTGAGAAAAACATCATTTTTTTTCTTCTGCTGGGAAGACCGAGAGAAATTTTTGTCTCCAAATTTCGGATTTTTTCTCTCTATACTTAGTCGCTATAAAAATGATGAAGAACGCCGTTTACCGCACCTTCCTATCGCATCTATTAGCTGAGATATTGAGATAAACATCATTTTTTTCTTCTGCTGGGAAGATAGAGAAAAATTTTTGTCTCCGAATTTCGGATTTTTTCTCTCTTTACTTCTTCGCTATAAAAATGATGAAGAACGCCGTTTACCGCACCTTCCTATCGCATTTATTATCTGAGATATTGAGAAAAACTTTATTTTTTTCTTCTGCTGGGAAGACCGAGAAAAATTTTTGTCTCCGAATTTCGAATTTTTTCTCTCTGTACTTAGTCGCTATAAAAATCATGAAGAACGCCGTTTACCGCGCCTTCCTATCGCATTTATTAGCTGAGATATTGAGAAAAAGAGAAAAAAATTTTGTCTCCGAATTTCGGATTTTTTCTCTCTATACTTAGTCGCTATGAAAATGATGAAAACGTCGTTTTCCGCACCTTCCTATCGCATCTATTAGCTGAGATATTGAGAAAAACATCATTTTTTTCTTCTGCTGGGAAGCTAGAGAAAAATTTTTGTCTCCGAATTTCGGATTTTTTCTCTCTGTACTTAGTCGCTATAAAAATGATGAAGAACGCCGTTTACCGCACCTTCCTATCGCATCTATTAGCTGAGATATTGAGAAAAACATCATTTTTTTCTTCTGCTGGGAAGACCGAGAAAAATTTTTGTCTCCGAATTTCGGATTTTTTCCCTCAATACTTAGTCGCTATAAAAATGATGAAGAACGCCGTTTACCGCACCTTCCTATCGCATCTTTTAGCTGAGATATTGAGAAAAACATCATTTTTTTCTTCTGCTGGGAAGATAGAGAAAAATTTTTGTCTCCGAATTTCGGATTTGTTCTCTCTATACTTAGTCGCTATAAAAGTGATGAAGAACGCCGTTTACCGCGCCTTCCTATCGCATTTATTAGCTGAGATATTGAGAAAAACATCATTTTTTTTCTTCTGCTGGGAAGATAGGGAAAAATTTTTGTCTCCGAATTTCGAATTTATTCTCTCTATATTTAGTCGCTATAAAATGATGAAGAACGCCGTTTACCGCACCTTCCTATCGCATCTTTTAGCTGAGATATTGAGAAAAACATCATTTTTTTCTTCTGCTGGGAAGATAGAGAGAAATTTTTGTCTCCGAATTTCGGATTTTTTCTCTCTATACTTAGTCGCTATAAAAATGATGAAGAACGCCGTTTACCGCGCCTTCCTATCGCATTTATTAGCTGAGATATTGAGAAAAACATCATTTTTTCTTCTGCTGGGAAGATAGAGAAAAATTTTTGTCTCCGAATTTCGGATTTTTTCTCTCTTTACTTAGTCGCTATAAAAATGATGAAGAACGCCGTTTACCGCGCCTTCCTATCGCATTTATTATCTGAGATATTGAGAAAAACATCATTTTTTTTCTTCTGCTGGGAAGACCGAGAAAAATTTTTTTCTCCGAATTTCGGATTTTTTCTCTCTATACTTAGTCGCTATACAAATGATGAAAACGCCGTTTTCCGCACCTACCTATCGCATCTATTAGCTGAGATATTGAGAAAAACATCATTTTTTTCTTCTGCTGGGAAGACCGAGAAAAATTTTTGTCTCCGAATTTCGGATTTTTTCTCTCTATACTTAGTCGCTATAAAAATGATGAAGAACGCCGTTTACCGCACCTTCCTATCGCATCTTTTAGCTGAGATATTGAGAAAAACATCATTTTTTTCTTCTGCTGGGAAGATAGAGAAAACTTTTTGTCTCCGAATTTTGGATTTTTTCTCTCTATACTTAGTCGCTATAAAAGTGATGAAGAACGCCGTTTACCGCGCCTTCCTATCGCATTTATTAGCTGAGATATTGAGAAAAACATCATTTTTTTCTTCTGCTGGGAAGATAGGGAAAAATTTTTGTCTCCGAATTTCGAATTTATTCTCTCTATATTTAGTCGCTATAAAATGATGAAGAACGCCGTTTACCACGCCTTCCTATCGCATTTATTAGCTGAGATATTCAGAAAAACATCATTTTTTTCTTCTGCTTTGAAGATAGAGAGAAATTTTTGTCTCCGAATTTCGGATTTTTTCTCTCTATACTTAGTCGCTATAAAAATGACGAAGAACGCCGTTTACCGCGCCTTCCTATCGCATTTATTAGCTGAGATATTGAGAAAAACATCATTTTTTCTTCTGCTGGGAAGATAGAGAAAAATTTTTGTCTCCGAATTTCGGATTTTTTCTCTCTTTACTTAGTCGCTATAAAAATGATGAAGAACGCCGTTTACCGCGCCTTCCTATCGCATTTATTATCTGAGATATTGAGAAAAACATCATTTTTTTCTTCTGCTGGGAAGACCGAGAAAAATTTTTGTCTCCGAATTTCGGATTTTTTCTCTCTATACTAAGTCGCTATAAAAATGATGAAGAACGCCGTTTACCGGGTAACCGGTCATTTCGTACCCAAGTCATTTCGTACCATTTTGGTCATTTCGTACCCGTTTTTTGGTCATTTCGTACCCACTAACAACCATTTCGTACCCACCCAAGTCATTTCGTACCATTTTGGTCATTTCGTACCCGTTTTTTGGTGATTTCGTACCCACTAACAACCATTTCGTACCCAAGTCATTTCGTAACCGTTTTTGTCATTTCGTACCCCGAAAGGTACGAATTTACCTAAACGATTATGAAATGACTTTAAAATAGTCAATCCGTACCCAAGTCATTTGGTCATTTCGTATCTGGGAAGGACCGACAGACTAAGGGACTATTTATTTATTTATTTATTTATTTATTTGTTTATTATATCTTATTCTTTCTTTCTTTCCTTCTTTACTTATTTATTAAAGAAAATTTTTCGATAAAAACGTGTGATGTTTTTCATATTTCTGCTCCAAGCAAAGATTGCTGAAATTCGTTAAAGCCGCCTCGAAATCAATGACCTGGGCCTTTTGGTTTCAGAGATGAAGATTTTCCCTGTATAAGCCTGTGTAATTTTTGTCTCCGAATTTCGAATTTTTTCCCTCTATACTAAGTCGCTATAAAAATGATGAAGAACGCCGTTTACCGCACCTTCCTATCGCATCTTTTAGCTGAGATATTGAGAAAAACATCATTTTTTTCTTCTGCTGGGAAGATAGAGAAAAATTTTTGTCTCCGAATTTCGGATTTTTTCTCTCTATACTTAGTCGCTATAAAAGTGATGAAGAACGCCGTTTACCGCGCCTTCCTATCGCATTTATTAGCTGAGATATTGAGAAAACCATCATTTTTTTCTTCTGCTGGGAAGATAGGGAAAAATATTTGTCTCCGAATTTCGAATTTATTCTCTCTATATTTAGTCGCTATAAAATGATGAAGAACGCCGTTTACCGCGCCTTCCTATCGCATTTATTAGCTGAGATATTGAGAAAAACATCATTTTTTTCTTCTGCTGGGAAGATAGAGAAAAATTTTTGTCTCCGAATTTCGGATTTTTTCTCTCTATACTTAGTCGCTATGAAAATGATGAAAACGCCGTTTTCCGCACCTTCCTATCGCATCTATTAGCTGAGATATTGAGAAAAACATCATTTTTTTCTTCTGCTGGGAAGACCGAGAAAAATTTTTGTCTCCGAATTTCGGATTTTTTCTCTCTATACTTAGTCGCTATAAAAATGATGATAAACGCCGTTTACCGCACCTTCCTATCGCATCTATTAGCTGACATATTGAGAAAAACATCATTTTTTTCTTCTGCTGGGAAGACCGAGAAAAATTTTTTGTCTCCAAATTTCGAATTTTCTCTCTCTATACTTAGTCGTTATAAAAATGATGAAGAACGCCGTTTACCGCACCTTCCTATCGCATCTATTAGCTGAGATATTGAGAAAAACATCATTTTTTTCTTCTGCTGGGAAGATAGAGAAAACTTTTGTCTCCGAATTTCGGATTTTTTCTCTCTATACTTAGTCGCTATAAAAATGACGAAGAACGCTGTTTACCGCGCCTTCCTATCGCATTTATTAGCTGAGATATTGAGAAAAACATCATTTTTTTCTTCTGCTGGGAAGACCGAGAGAAATTTTTGTCTCCGAATTTCGGATTTTTTCTCTCTATACTTAGTCGCTATAAAAATGATGAAGAACGCCGTTTACCGCGCCTTCCTATCGCATTTATTAGCTGAGATATTGAGAAAAACATCATTTTTTTCTTCTGCTGGGAAGATAAAGAAAAATTTTTGTTTCCGAATTTCGGATTTTTTCTCTCTTTACTTATTCGCTATAAAAATGATGAAGAACGCCGTTTACCGCGCCTTCCTATCGCATTTATTAGCTGAGATATTGAGAAAAACATCATTTTTTTCTTCTGCTGGGAAGATAGAGAAAAATTTTTGACTCCGAATTTCGGATTTTTTCTCTCTATACTTAGTCGCTATAAAAATGATGAAGAACGCCGTTTACCGCGCCTTCCTATTGCATTTATTAGCTGAGATATTGAGAAAAACATCATTTTTTCTTCTGCTGGGAAGATAGAGAAAACTTTTTGTCTTCGAATTTCGGATTTTTTCTCTCTTTACTTAGTCGCTATAAAAATGATGAAGAACGCCGTTTACCACACCTTCCTATCGCATCTATTAGCTGAGATATTGAGAAAAACATCATTTTTTCTTCTGCTGGGAAGACCGAGAAACGTTTTTGTCTGCGAATTTCGGATTTTTTCTCTCTATAAAAAGTCGCTATAAAAATGATGAAGAACGCCGTTTACCGCACCTTCCTATCGCAACTTTTAGCTGAGATATTGAGAAAAACATCATTTTTTTCTTCTGCTGGGAAGATAGAGAAACATTTTTGTCTCCGAATTTCGGATTTTTTCTCTCCATACTTAGTCGCTATAAAAGTGATGAAGAACGCCGTTTACCGCGCCTTCCTATCGCATTTATTATCTGAGCTATTGAGAAAAACTTCATTTTTTTCTTCTGCTGGGAAGACCGAGAAAAAAATTTGTCTCCGAATTTCGGATTTTTTCTCTCTATACTTAGTCGCTATAAAAATGATGAAGAACGCCGTTTACCGCACCTTCCTATCGCATCTATTAGCTGAGATATTGAGAAAAACATCATTTTTTTCTTCTGTATGGAAGATAGAGAAAAAATTTTGTCTCCGAATTTCGGATTTTTTCTCTCTATACTTAGTCGCTATAAAAATGATGAAGAACGCCGTTTACCGCACCTTCCTATCGCATCTATTAGCTGAGATATTGAGAAAAACATCATTTTTTTATTCTGTATGGAAGATAGAGAAAAAATTTTGTCTCCGAATTTCGGATTTTTTCTCTCTATACTTAGTCGCTATAAAAATGATGATAAACGCCGTTTACCGCACCTTCCTATCGCATCTATTAGCTGAGATACTGAGAAAAACATCATTTTTTTCTTCTGCTTGGAAGATAGAGAAAAAATTTTGTCTGCGAATTTCGGATTTTTTTCTCTCTATACTTGGTCGCTATAAAAATGATGAAGAACGCCGTTTACCGCGCCTTCCTATCGCATTTATTAGCTGAGATATTGAGAAAAACATCATTTTTTTCTTCTGCTGGGAAGACCGAGAAAAATTTTTGTCTCCGAATTTCGGATTTTTTTCTCTCTATACTTGGTCGCTATAAAAATGATGAAGACTGCCGTTTACCGCGCCTTCCTATCGCATTTATTAGCTGAGATATTGAGAAAAACATCATTTTTTTCTTCTGCTGGGAAGATAGAGAAAAAATTTTGTCTCCAAATTACGGATTTTTTCTCTCTATACTTAGTCGCTATGAAAATGATGAAAACGCCGTTTTCCGCACCTTCCTATCGCATCTATTAGCTGAGATATTGAGAAAAACATCATTTTTTTCTTCTGCTGGGAAGACCGAGAAAAATTTTTGTCTCCGAATTTCGGAGTTTTTCTCTCTATACTTAGTCGCTATAAAAATGATGAAGAACGCCGTTTACCGCGCCTTCCTATCGCATTAATTAGCTGAGATATTGAGAAAAACATCATTTTTTTCTTATGCTGGGAAGATAGAGAAAAATTTTTGTCTCCGAATTTCGGATTTTTTCTCTCTATACTTAGTCGCTATAAAAGTGATGAAAAACGCCGTGTACCGCGCCTTCCTATCGCATTTATTACCTGAGATATTGACAAAAACATCATTTTTTTCTTCTGCTGGGAAGACCGAGAAAAATTTTTGTCACCGAATTTCGGATTTTTTCTCTCTACACTTAGTCGCTATAAAAATGATGAAGAACGCCGTTTACCGCACCTTCCTATCGCATCTATTAGCTGAGATATTGACAAAAAAACATCATTTTTTTCTTCTGCTGGGAAGACCGAGAAAAATATTTTGTCTCCAAATTTCGAATTTTTTCTCTCTATACTTAGTCGCTATAAAAATGATGAAGAACGCCGTTTACTGCACCTTCCTATCGCATCTATTAGCTGAGATATTGAGAAAAACATCATTTTTTTCTTCTGCTGGGAAGATAGAGAAAACTTTTGTCTCCGAATTTCGGATTTTTTCTCTCTATACTTAGTCGCTATAAAAATGACGAAGAACGCCGTTTACCGCGCCTTCCTATCGCATTTATTAGCTGAGATATTGAGAAAAAACATCATTTTTTTCTTCTGCTGGGAAGACCGAGAGAAATTTTTGTCTCCGAATTTCGGATTTTTTCTCTCTATACTTAGTCGCTATAAAAATGATGAAGAACGCCGTTTACCGCGCCTTCCTATCGCATTTATTAGCTGAGATATTGAGAAAAACATCATTTTTTTCTTCTGCTGGTAAGATAGAGAAAAATTTTTGTCTCCGAATTTCGGATTTTTTCTCTCTTTACTTATTCGCTATAAAAATGATGAAGAACGCCGTTTACCGCGCCTTCCTATCGCATTTATTAGCTGAGATATTGAGAAAAACATCATTTTTTTCTTCTGCTGGGAAGATAGAGAAAAATTTTTGTCTCCGAATTTCGGATTTTTTCTCTCTATACTTAGTCGCTATAAAAATGATGAAGAACGCCGTTTACCGCGCCTTCCTATCGCATTTATTAGCTGAGAAATTGAGAAAAACATCATTTTTTTCTTCTGCTGGGAAGATAGAGAAAAATTTTTGTCTCCGAATTTCGGATTTTGTCTCTCTATACTTAGTCGCTATAAAAATGATGAAGAACGCCGTTTACCGCACCTTCCTATCGCAACTATTAGCTGATATATTGAGAAAAACATCTTTTTTTTCTTCTGCTGGGAAGATAGAGAAACATTTTTGTCTCCGAATTTCGGATTTTTTCTCTCCATACTTAGTCGCTATAAAAGTGATGAAGAACGCCGTTTACCGCGCCTTCCTATCGCATTTATTATCTGAGATATTGAGAAAAACTTCATTTTTTTCTTCTGCTGGGAAGACCGAGAAAAAATTTTGTCTCCGAATTTCGGATTTTTTCTCTCTATACTTAGTCGCTATAAAAATGATGAAGAACGCCGTTTACCGCACCTTCCTATCGCATCTATTAGCTGAGATATTGAGAAAAACATCATTTTTTTTCTTCTGTATGGAAGATAGAGAAAAAATTTTGTCTCCGAATTTCGGATTTTTTCTCTCTATACTTAGTCGCTATAAAAATGATGAAGAACGCCGTTTACCGCACCTTCCTATCGCATCTATTAGCTGAGATATTGAGAAAAACATCATTTTTTTCTTCTGTATGGAAGATAGAGAAAAAATTTTGTCTCCGAATTTCGGATTTTTTCTCTCTATACTTAGTCGCTATAAAAATGATGATAAACGCCGTTTACCGCACCTTCCTATCGCATCTATTAGCTGAGATACTGAGAAAAACATCATTTTTTTCTTCTGCTTGGAAGATAGAGAAAAATTTTTGTCTGCGAATTTCGGATTTTTTCTCTCTATACTTGGTCGCTATAAAAATGATGAAGAACGCCGTTTACCGCGCCTTCCTATCGCATTTATTAGCTAAGATATTGAGAAAAACATCATTTTTTTCTTCTGCTGGGAAGACCGAGAAAAACTTTTATCTCCGAATTTCGGATTATTTTCTCTCTATACTTGGTCGCTATAAAAATGATGAAGACTGCCGTTTACCGTGCCTTCCTATCGCATTTATTAGCTGAGATATTGAGAAAAACATCATTTTTTTCTTCTGCTGGGAAGATAGAGAACAATTTTTGTCTCCGAATTTCGGATTTTTTTCTCCCTATACTCAGTCGCTATTAAAATGATGAAGAACGCCGTTTACCGCGCCTTCCTATCGCATTTATTAGCTGAGATATTGAGAAAAACATTATTTTTTTCTTCTGCTGGGAAATTCGAGAAAAACTTTTGTCTCCGAATTTCGGATTTTTTCTCTCTATACTTAGTGGCTATAAAAATTATGAAGAACGCCGTTTACCGCCCCTTCCTATCGCATCTATTAGCTTAGATATTGAGATAAAAAATCATTTTTTTGTTCTGTATGGAAGATAGAGAAAAAAATTGGTCTCCAAATTTCGGATTTTTTCTCTCTATACTTAGTCGCTATACAAATGATGATAAACGCCGCTTACCGCACCTTCCTATCGCATCTTTTAGCTGACATATTGAGAAAAACATCATTTTTTTCTTCTGCTGGGAAGACCGAGAGAAATTTTTGTCTCCAAATTTCGGATTTTTTCTCTCTATACTTAGTCGCTATAAAAATGATGAAGAACGCCGTTTACCGCACCTTCCTATCGCATCTATTAGCTGAGATATTGAGATAAACATCATTTTTTTCTTCTGCTGGGAAGATAGAGAAAAATTTTTGTCTCCGAATTTCGGATTTTTTCTCTCTTTACTTCTTCGCTATAAAAATGATGAAGAACGCCGTTTACCGCACCTTCCTATCGCATTTATTTTTTCTCTCTATACTTAGTCGCTATGAAAATGATGAAAACGTCGTTTTCCGCACCTTCCTATCGCATCTATTAGCTGAGATATTGAGAAAAACATCATTTTTTTCTTCTGCTGGGAAGCTAGAGAAAAATTTTTGTCTCCGAATTTCGGATTTTTTCTCTCTGTACTTAGTCGCTATAAAAATGATGAAGAACGCCGTTTACCGCACCTTCCTATCGCATCTATTAGCTGAGATATTGAGAAAAACATCATTTTTTTCTTCTGCTGGGAAGACCGAGAAAAATTTTTGTCTCCGAATTTCGGATTTTTTCCCTCAATACTTAGTCGCTATAAAAATGATGAAGAACGCCGTTTACCGCACCTTCCTATCGCATCTTTTAGCTGAGATATTGAGAAAAACATCATTTTTTTCTTCTGCTGGGAAGATAGAGAAAAATTTTTGTCTCCGAATTTCGGATTTGTTCTCTCTATACTTAGTCGCTATAAAAGTGATGAAGAACGCCGTTTACCGCGCCTTCCTATCGCATTTATTAGCTGAGATATTGAGAAAAACATCATTTTTTTTCTTCTGCTGGGAAGATAGGGAAAAAATTTTGTCTCCGAATTTCGAATTTATTCTCTCTATATTTAGTCGCTATAAAATGATGAAGAACGCCGTTTACCGCACCTTCCTATCGCATCTTTTAGCTGAGATATTGAGAAAAACATCATTTTTTTCTTCTGCTGGGAAGATAGAGAGAAATTTTTGTCTCCGAATTTCGGATTTTTTCTCTCTATACTTAGTCGCTATAAAAATGATGAAGAACGCCGTTTACCGCGCCTTCCTATCGCATTTATTAGCTGAGATATTGAGAAAAACATCATTTTTTCTTCTGCTGGGAAGATAGAGAAAAATTTTTGTCTCCGAATTTCGGATTTTTTCTCTCTTTACTTAGTCGCTATAAAAATGATGAAGAACGCCGTTTACCGCGCCTTCCTATCGCATTTATTAGCTGAGATATTGAGAAAAACATCATTTTTTTCTTCTGCTGGGAAGATAGAGAAAAATTTTTGTCTCCGAATTTCGGATTTTTTCTCTCTATACTTAGTCGCTATAAAAATGATGAAGAACGCCGTTTACCGCGCCTTCCTATCGCATTTATTAGCTGAGAAATTGAGAAAAACATCATTTTTTTCTTCTGCTGGGAAGATAGAGAAAAATTTTTGTCTCCGAATTTCGGATTTTGTCTCTCTATACTTAGTCGCTATAAAAATGATGAAGAACGCCGTTTACCGCACCTTCCTATCGCAACTATTAGCTGATATATTGAGAAAAACATCTTTTTTTCTTCTGCTGGGAAGATAGAGAAACATTTTTGTCTCCGAATTTCGGATTTTTTCTCTCCATACTTAGTCGCTATAAAAGTGATGAAGAACGCCGTTTACCGCGCCTTCCTATCGCATTTATTATCTGAGATATTGAGAAAAACTTCATTTTTTTCTTCTGCTGGGAAGACCGAGAAAAAATTTTGTCTCCGAATTTCGGATTTTTTCTCTCTATACTTAGTCGCTATAAAAATGATGAAGAACGCCGTTTACCGCACCTTCCTATCGCATCTATTAGCTGAGATATTGAGAAAAACATCATTTTTTTTCTTCTGTATGGAAGATAGAGAAAAAATTTTGTCTCCGAATTTCGGATTTTTTCTCTCTATACTTAGTCGCTATAAAAATGATGAAGAACGCCGTTTACCGCACCTTCCTATCGCATCTATTAGCTGAGATATTGAGAAAAACATCATTTTTTTCTTCTGTATGGAAGATAGAGAAAAAATTTTGTCTCCGAATTTCGGATTTTTTCTCTCTATACTTAGTCGCTATAAAAATGATGATAAACGCCGTTTACCGCACCTTCCTATCGCATCTATTAGCTGAGATACTGAGAAAAACATCATTTTTTTCTTCTGCTTGGAAGATAGAGAAAAATTTTTGTCTGCGAATTTCGGATTTTTTCTCTCTATACTTGGTCGCTATAAAAATGATGAAGAACGCCGTTTACCGCGCCTTCCTATCGCATTTATTAGCTAAGATATTGAGAAAAACATCATTTTTTTCTTCTGCTGGGAAGACCGAGAAAAACTTTTATCTCCGAATTTCGGATTATTTTCTCTCTATACTTGGTCGCTATAAAAATGATGAAGACTGCCGTTTACCGTGCCTTCCTATCGCATTTATTAGCTGAGATATTGAGAAAAACATCATTTTTTTCTTCTGCTGGGAAGATAGAGAAAAATTTTTGTCTCCGAATTTCGGATTTTTTTCTCCCTATACTCAGTCGCTATTAAAATGATGAAGAACGCCGTTTACCGCGCCTTCCTATCGCATTTATTAGCTGAGATATTGAGAAAAACATTATTTTTTTCTTCTGCTGGGAAATTCGAGAAAAACTTTTGTCTCCGAATTTCGGATTTTTTCTCTCTATACTTAGTGGCTATAAAAATTATGAAGAACGCCGTTTACCGCCCCTTCCTATCGCATCTATTAGCTTAGATATTGAGATAAAAAATCATTTTTTTGTTCTGTATGGAAGATAGAGAAAAAAATTGGTCTCCAAATTTCGGATTTTTTCTCTCTATACTTAGTCGCTATACAAATGATGATAAACGCCGCTTACCGCACCTTCCTATCGCATCTTTTAGCTGACATATTGAGAAAAACATCATTTTTTTCTTCTGCTGGGAAGACCGAGAGAAATTTTTGTCTCCAAATTTCGGATTTTTTCTCTCTATACTTAGTCGCTATAAAAATGATGAAGAACGCCGTTTACCGCACCTTCCTATCGCATCTATTAGCTGAGATATTGAGATAAACATCATTTTTTTCTTCTGCTGGGAAGATAGAGAAAAATTTTTGTCTCCGAATTTCGGATTTTTTCTCTCTTTACTTCTTCGCTATAAAAATGATGAAGAACGCCGTTTACCGCACCTTCCTATCGCATTTATTATCTGAGATATTGAGAAAAACTTTATTTTTTTCTTCTGCTGGGAAGACCGAGAAAAATTTTTGTCTCCGAATTTCGAATTTTTTCTCTCTGTACTTAGTCGCTATAAAAATCATGAAGAACGCCGTTTACCGCGCCTTCCTATCGCATTTATTAGCTGAGATATTGAGAAAAAGAGAAAAAAATTTTGTCTCCGAATTTCGGATTTTTTCTCTCTATACTTAGTCGCTATGAAAATGATGAAAACGTCGTTTTCCGCACCTTCCTATCGCATCTATTAGCTGAGATATTGAGAAAAACATCATTTTTTTCTTCTGCTGGGAAGCTAGAGAAAAATTTTTGTCTCCGAATTTCGGATTTTTTCTCTCTGTACTTAGTCGCTATAAAAATGATGAAGAACGCCGTTTACCGCACCTTCCTATCGCATCTATTAGCTGAGATATTGAGAAAAACATCATTTTTTTCTTCTGCTGGGAAGACCGAGAAAAATTTTTGTCTCCGAATTTCGGATTTTTTCCCTCAATACTTAGTCGCTATAAAAATGATGAAGAACGCCGTTTACCGCACCTTCCTATCGCATCTTTTAGCTGAGATATTGAGAAAAACATCATTTTTTTCTTCTGCTGGGAAGATAGAGAAAAATTTTTGTCTCCGAATTTCGGATTTGTTCTCTCTATACTTAGTCGCTATAAAAGTGATGAAGAACGCCGTTTACCGCGCCTTCCTATCGCATTTATTAGCTGAGATATTGAGAAAAACATCATTTTTTTTCTTCTGCTGGGAAGATAGGGAAAAATTTTTGTCTCCGAATTTCGAATTTATTCTCTCTATATTTAGTCGGTATAAAATGATGAAGAACGCCGTTTACCGCACCTTCCTATCGCATCTTTTAGCTGAGATATTGAGAAAAACATCATTCTTTTCTTCTGCTGGGAAGATAGAGAGAAATTTTTGTCTCCGAATTTCGGATTGTTTCTCTCTATACTTAGTCGCTATAAAAATGATGAAGAACGCCGTTTACCGCGCCTTCCTATCGCATTTATTAGCTGAGATATTGAGAAAAACATCATTTTTTCTTCTGCTGGGAAGATAGAGAAAAATTTTTGTCTCCGAATTTCGGATTTTTTCTCTCTTTACTTAGTCGCTATAAAAATGATGAAGAACGCCGTTTACCGCGCCTTCCTATCGCATTTATTAGCTGAGATATTGAGAAAAACATCATTTTTTTCTTCTGCTGGGAAGATAGAGAAAAATTTTTGTCTCCGAATTTCGGATTTTTTCTCTCTATACTTAGTCGCTATAAAAATGATGAAGAACGCCGTTTACCGCGCCTTCCTATCGCATTTATTAGCTGAGAAATTGAGAAAAACATCATTTTTTTCTTCTGCTGGGAAGATAGAGAAAAATTTTTGTCTCCGAATTTCGGATTTTGTCTCTCTATACTTAGTCGCTATAAAAATGATGAAGAACGCCGTTTACCGCACCTTCCTATCGCAACTATTAGCTGATATATTGAGAAAAACATCTTTTTTTCTTCTGCTGGGAAGATAGAGAAACATTTTTGTCTCCGAATTTCGGATTTTTTCTCTCCATACTTAGTCGCTATAAAAGTGATGAAGAACGCCGTTTACCGCGCCTTCCTATCGCATTTATTATCTGAGATATTGAGAAAAACTTCATTTTTTTCTTCTGCTGGGAAGACCGAGAAAAAATTTTGTCTCCGAATTTCGGATTTTTTCTCTCTATACTTAGTCGCTATAAAAATGATGAAGAACGCCGTTTACCGCACCTTCCTATCGCATCTATTAGCTGAGATATTGAGAAAAACATCATTTTTTTTCTTCTGTATGGAAGATAGAGAAAAAATTTTGTCTCCGAATTTCGGATTTTTTCTCTCTATACTTAGTCGCTATAAAAATGATGAAGAACGCCGTTTACCGCACCTTCCTATCGCATCTATTAGCTGAGATATTGAGAAAAACATCATTTTTTTCTTCTGTATGGAAGATAGAGAAAAAATTTTGTCTCCGAATTTCGGATTTTTTCTCTCTATACTTAGTCGCTATAAAAATGATGATAAACGCCGTTTACCGCACCTTCCTATCGCATCTATTAGCTGAGATACTGAGAAAAACATCATTTTTTTCTTCTGCTTGGAAGATAGAGAAAAATTTTTGTCTGCGAATTTCGGATTTTTTCTCTCTATACTTGGTCGCTATAAAAATGATGAAGAACGCCGTTTACCGCGCCTTCCTATCGCATTTATTAGCTAAGATATTGAGAAAAACATCATTTTTTTCTTCTGCTGGGAAGACCGAGAAAAACTTTTATCTCCGAATTTCGGATTATTTTCTCTCTATACTTGGTCGCTATAAAAATGATGAAGACTGCCGTTTACCGTGCCTTCCTATCGCATTTATTAGCTGAGATATTGAGAAAAACATCATTTTTTTCTTCTGCTGGGAAGATAGAGAAAAATTTTTGTCTCCGAATTTCGGATTTTTTTCTCCCTATACTCAGTCGCTATTAAAATGATGAAGAACGCCGTTTACCGCGCCTTCCTATCGCATTTATTAGCTGAGATATTGAGAAAAACATTATTTTTTTCTTCTGCTGGGAAATTCGAGAAAAACTTTTGTCTCCGAATTTCGGATTTTTTCTCTCTATACTTAGTGGCTATAAAAATTATGAAGAACGCCGTTTACCGCCCCTTCCTATCGCATCTATTAGCTTAGATATTGAGATAAAAAATCATTTTTTTGTTCTGTATGGAAGATAGAGAAAAAAATTGGTCTCCAAATTTCGGATTTTTTCTCTCTATACTTAGTCGCTATACAAATGATGATAAACGCCGCTTACCGCACCTTCCTATCGCATCTTTTAGCTGACATATTGAGAAAAACATCATTTTTTTCTTCTGCTGGGAAGACCGAGAGAAATTTTTGTCTCCAAATTTCGGATTTTTTCTCTCTATACTTAGTCGCTATAAAAATGATGAAGAACGCCGTTTACCGCACCTTCCTATCGCATCTATTAGCTGAGATATTGAGATAAACATCATTTTTTTCTTCTGCTGGGAAGATAGAGAAAAATTTTTGTCTCCGAATTTCGGATTTTTTCTCTCTTTACTTCTTCGCTATAAAAATGATGAAGAACGCCGTTTACCGCACCTTCCTATCGCATTTATTATCTGAGATATTGAGAAAAACTTTATTTTTTTCTTCTGCTGGGAAGACCGAGAAAAATTTTTGTCTCCGAATTTCGAATTTTTTCTCTCTGTACTTAGTCGCTATAAAAATCATGAAGAACGCCGTTTACCGCGCCTTCCTATCGCATTTATTAGCTGAGATATTGAGAAAAAGAGAAAAAAATTTTGTCTCCGAATTTCGGATTTTTTCTCTCTATACTTAGTCGCTATGAAAATGATGAAAACGTCGTTTTCCGCACCTTCCTATCGCATCTATTAGCTGAGATATTGAGAAAAACATCATTTTTTTCTTCTGCTGGGAAGCTAGAGAAAAATTTTTGTCTCCGAATTTCGGATTTTTTCTCTCTGTACTTAGTCGCTATAAAAATGATGAAGAACGCCGTTTACCGCACCTTCCTATCGCATCTATTAGCTGAGATATTGAGAAAAACATCATTTTTTTCTTCTGCTGGGAAGACCGAGAAAAATTTTTGTCTCCGAATTTCGGATTTTTTCCCTCAATACTTAGTCGCTATAAAAATGATGAAGAACGCCGTTTACCGCACCTTCCTATCGCATCTTTTAGCTGAGATATTGAGAAAAACATCATTTTTTCCTTCTGCTGGGAAGATAGAGAAAAATTTTTGTCTCCGAATTTCGGATTTGTTCTCTCTATACTTAGTCGCTATAAAAGTGATGAAGAACGCCGTTTACCGCGCCTTCCTATCGCATTTATTAGCTGAGATATTGAGAAAAACATCATTTTTTTTCTTCTGCTGGGAAGATAGGGAAAAATTTTTGTCTCCGAATTTCGAATTTATTCTCTCTATATTTAGTCGCTATAAAATGATGAAGAACGCCGTTTACCGCACCTTCCTATCGCATCTTTTAGCTGAGATATTGAGAAAAACATCATTCTTTTCTTCTGCTGGGAAGATAGAGAGAAATTTTTGTCTCCGAATTTCGGATTGTTTCTCTCTATACTTAGTCGCTATAAAAATGATGAAGAACGCCGTTTACCGCGCCTTCCTATCGCATTTATTAGCTGAGATATTGAGAAAAACATCATTTTTTCTTCTGCTGGGAAGATAGAGAAAAATTTTTGTCTCCGAATTTCGGATTTTTTCTCTCTTTACTTAGTCGCTATAAAAATGATGAAGAACGCCGTTTACCGCGCCTTCCTATCGCATTTATTAGCTGAGATATTGAGAAAAACATCATTTTTTTCTTCTGCTGGGAAGATAGAGAAAAATTTTTGTCTCCGAATTTCGGATTTTTTCTCTCTATACTTAGTCGCTATAAAAATGATGAAGAACGCCGTTTACCGCGCCTTCCTATCGCATTTATTAGCTGAGAAATTGAGAAAAACATCATTTTTTTCTTCTGCTGGGAAGATAGAGAAAAATTTTTGTCTCCGAATTTCGGATTTTGTCTCTCTATACTTAGTCGCTATAAAAATGATGAAGAACGCCGTTTACCGCACCTTCCTATCGCAACTATTAGCTGATATATTGAGAAAAACATCTTTTTTTCTTCTGCTGGGAAGATAGAGAAACATTTTTGTCTCCGAATTTCGGATTTTTTCTCTCCATACTTAGTCGCTATAAAAGTGATGAAGAACGCCGTTTACCGCGCCTTCCTATCGCATTTATTATCTGAGATATTGAGAAAAACTTCATTTTTTTCTTCTGCTGGGAAGACCGAGAAAAAATTTTGTCTCCGAATTTCGGATTTTTTCTCTCTATACTTAGTCGCTATAAAAATGATGAAGAACGCCGTTTACCGCACCTTCCTATCGCATCTATTAGCTGAGATATTGAGAAAAACATCATTTTTTTTCTTCTGTATGGAAGATAGAGAAAAAATTTTGTCTCCGAATTTCGGATTTTTTCTCTCTATACTTAGTCGCTATAAAAATGATGAAGAACGCCGTTTACCGCACCTTCCTATCGCATCTATTAGCTGAGATATTGAGAAAAACATCATTTTTTTCTTCTGTATGGAAGATAGAGAAAAAATTTTGTCTCCGAATTTCGGATTTTTTCTCTCTATACTTAGTCGCTATAAAAATGATGATAAACGCCGTTTACCGCACCTTCCTATCGCATCTATTAGCTGAGATACTGAGAAAAACATCATTTTTTTCTTCTGCTTGGAAGATAGAGAAAAATTTTTGTCTGCGAATTTCGGATTTTTTCTCTCTATACTTGGTCGCTATAAAAATGATGAAGAACGCCGTTTACCGCGCCTTCCTATCGCATTTATTAGCTAAGATATTGAGAAAAACATCATTTTTTTCTTCTGCTGGGAAGACCGAGAAAAACTTTTATCTCCGAATTTCGGATTATTTTCTCTCTATACTTGGTCGCTATAAAAATGATGAAGACTGCCGTTTACCGTGCCTTCCTATCGCATTTATTAGCTGAGATATTGAGAAAAACATCATTTTTTTCTTCTGCTGGGAAGATAGAGAAAAATTTTTGTCTCCGAATTTCGGATTTTTTTCTCCCTATACTCAGTCGCTATTAAAATGATGAAGAACGCCGTTTACCGCGCCTTCCTATCGCATTTATTAGCTGAGATATTGAGAAAAACATTATTTTTTTCTTCTGCTGGGAAATTCGAGAAAAACTTTTGTCTCCGAATTTCGGATTTTTTCTCTCTATACTTAGTGGCTATAAAAATTATGAAGAACGCCGTTTACCGCCCCTTCCTATCGCATCTATTAGCTTAGATATTGAGATAAAAAATCATTTTTTTGTTCTGTATGGAAGATAGAGAAAAAAATTGGTCTCCAAATTTCGGATTTTTTCTCTCTATACTTAGTCGCTATACAAATGATGATAAACGCCGCTTACCGCACCTTCCTATCGCATCTTTTAGCTGACATATTGAGAAAAACATCATTTTTTTCTTCTGCTGGGAAGACCGAGAGAAATTTTTGTCTCCAAATTTCGGATTTTTTCTCTCTATACTTAGTCGCTATAAAAATGATGAAGAACGCCGTTTACCGCACCTTCCTATCGCATCTATTAGCTGAGATATTGAGATAAACATCATTTTTTTCTTCTGCTGGGAAGATAGAGAAAAATTTTTGTCTCCGAATTTCGGATTTTTTCTCTCTTTACTTCTTCGCTATAAAAATGATGAAGAACGCCGTTTACCGCACCTTCCTATCGCATTTATTATCTGAGATATTGAGAAAAACTTTATTTTTTTCTTCTGCTGGGAAGACCGAGAAAAATTTTTGTCTCCGAATTTCGAATTTTTTCTCTCTGTACTTAGTCGCTATAAAAATCATGAAGAACGCCGTTTACCGCGCCTTCCTATCGCATTTATTAGCTGAGATATTGAGAAAAAGAGAAAAAAATTTTGTCTCCGAATTTCGGATTTTTTCTCTCTATACTTAGTCGCTATGAAAATGATGAAAACGTCGTTTTCCGCACCTTCCTATCGCATCTATTAGCTGAGATATTGAGAAAAACATCATTTTTTTCTTCTGCTGGGAAGCTAGAGAAAAATTTTTGTCTCCGAATTTCGGATTTTTTCTCTCTGTACTTAGTCGCTATAAAAATGATGAAGAACGCCGTTTACCGCACCTTCCTATCGCATCTATTAGCTGAGATATTGAGAAAAACATCATTTTTTTCTTCTGCTGGGAAGACCGAGAAAAATTTTTGTCTCCGAATTTCGGATTTTTTCCCTCAATACTTAGTCGCTATAAAAATGATGAAGAACGCCGTTTACCGCACCTTCCTATCGCATCTTTTAGCTGAGATATTGAGAAAAACATCATTT
The DNA here is from genome assembly GCA_963580285.1 of Lucinisca nassula. Lineage (NCBI taxonomy): Eukaryota > Metazoa > Mollusca > Bivalvia > Lucinida > Lucinidae > Lucinisca > Lucinisca nassula. The sequence continues at coordinate 45,496,384 of OY757017.1, forward strand.
TTTTCTTCTGCTGGGAAGATAGAGAAAAATTTTTGTCTCCGAATTTCGGATTTGTTCTCTCTATACTTAGTCGCTATAAAAGTGATGAAGAACGCCGTTTACCGCGCCTTCCTATCGCATTTATTAGCTGAGATATTGAGAAAAACATCATTTTTTTTCTTCTGCTGGGAAGATAGGGAAAAATTTTTGTCTCCGAATTTCGAATTTATTCTCTCTATATTTAGTCGCTATAAAATGATGAAGAACGCCGTTTACCGCACCTTCCTATCGCATCTTTTAGCTGAGATATTGAGAAAAACATCATTCTTTTCTTCTGCTGGGAAGATAGAGAGAAATTTTTGTCTCCGAATTTCGGATTGTTTCTCTCTATACTTAGTCGCTATAAAAATGATGAAGAACGCCGTTTACCGCGCCTTCCTATCGCATTTATTAGCTGAGATATTGAGAAAAACATCATTTTTTCTTCTGCTGGGAAGATAGAGAAAAATTTTTGTCTCCGAATTTCGGATTTTTTCTCTCTTTACTTAGTCGCTATAAAAATGATGAAGAACGCCGTTTACCGCGCCTTCCTATCGCATTTATTATCTGAGATATTGAGAAAAACATCATTTTTTTTTCTTCTGCTGGGAAGACCGAGAAAAATTTTTGTCTCCGAATTTCGGATTTTTTCTCTCTATACTTAGTCGCTATACAAATGATGAAAACGCCGTTTTCCGCACCTACCTATCGCATCTATTAGCTGAGATATTGAGAAAAACATTATTTTTTTCTTCTGCTGGGAAGACCGAGAAAAATTTTTGTCTCCGAATTTCGGATTTTTTCTCTCTATACTTAGTCGCTATAAAAATGATGAAGAACGCCGTTTACCGCACCTTCCTATCGCATCTTTTAGCTGAGATATTGAGAAAAACATCATTTTTTTCTTCTGCTGGGAAGATAGAGAAAACTTTTTGTCTCCGAATTTCGGATTTTTTCTCTCTATACTTAGTCGCTATAAAAGTGATGAAGAACGCCGTTTACCGCGCCTTCCTATCGCATTTATTAGCTGAGATATTGAGAAAAACATCATTTTTTTCTTCTGCTGGGAAGATAGGGAAAAATTTTTGTCTCCGAATTTCGAATTTATTCTCTCTATATTTAGTCGCTATAAAATGATGAAGAACGCCGTTTACCACGCCTTCCTATCGCATTTATTAGCTGAGATATTCAGAAAAACATCATTTTTTTCTTCTGCTTTGAAGATAGAGAGAAATTTTTGTCTCCGAATTTCGGATTTTTTCTCTCTATACTTAGTCGCTATAAAAATGACGAAGAACGCCGTTTACCGCGCCTTCCTATCGCATTTATTAGCTGAGATATTGAGAAAAACATCATTTTTTCTTCTGCTGGGAAGATAGAGAAAAATTTTTGTCTCCGAATTTCGGATTTTTTCTCTCTTTACTTAGTCGCTATAAAAATGATGAAGAACGCCGTTTACCGCGCCTTCCTATCGCATTTATTATCTGAGATATTGAGAAAAACATCATTTTTTTCTTCTGCTGGGAAGACCGAGAAAAATTTTTGTCTCCGAATTTCGGATTTTTTCTCTCTATACTAAGTCGCTATAAAAATGATGAAGAACGCCGTTTACCGGGTAACCGGTCATTTCGTACCCAAGTCATTTCGTACCATTTTGGTCATTTCGTACCCGTTTTTTGGTCATTTCGTACCCACTAACAACCATTTCGTACCCACCCAAGTCATTTCGTACCATTTTGGTCATTTCGTACCCGTTTTTTGGTCATTTCGTACCCACTAACAACCATTTCGTACCCAAGTCATTTCGTAACCGTTTTTGTCATTTCGTACCCCGAAAGGTACGAATTTACCTAAACGATTATGAAATGACTTTAAAATAGTCAATCCGTACCCAAGTCATTTGGTCATTTCGTATCTGGGAAGGACCGACAGACTAAGGGACTATTTATTTATTTATTTATTTATTTATTTGTTTATTATCTCTTATTCTTTCTTTCTTTCCTTCTTTACTTATTTATTAAAGAAAATTTTTCGAAAAAAACGTGTGATGTTTTTCATATTTCTGCTCCAAGCAAAGATTGCTGAAATTCGTTAAAGCCGCCTCGACATCAATGACCTGGGCCTTTTGGTTTCAGAGATGAAGATTTTCCCTGTATAAGCCTGTGTAATTTTTGTCTCCGAATTTCGAATTTTTTCCCTCTATACTAAGTCGCTATAAAAATGATGAAGAACGCCGTTTACCGCACCTTCCTATCGCATCTTTTAGCTGAGATATTGAGAAAAACATCATTTTTTTCTTCTGCTGGGAAGATAGAGAAAAATTTTTGTCTCCGAATTTCGGATTTTTTCTCTCTATACTTAGTCGCTATAAAAGTGATGAAGAACGCCGTTTACCGCGCCTTCCTATCGCATTTATTAGCTGAGATATTGAGAAAACCATCATTTTTTTCTTCTGCTGGGAAGATAGGGAAAAATATTTGTCTCCGAATTTCGAATTTATTCTCTCTATATTTAGTCGCTATAAAATGATGAAGAACGCCGTTTACCGCGCCTTCCTATCGCATTTATTAGCTGAGATATTGAGAAAAACATCATTTTTTTCTTCTGCTGGGAAGATAGAGAAAAATTTTTGTCTCCGAATTTCGGATTTTTTCTCTCTATACTTAGTCGCTATGAAAATGATGAAAACGCCGTTTTCCGCACCTTCCTATCGCATCTATTAGCTGAGATATTGAGAAAAACATCATTTTTTTCTTCTGCTGGGAAGACCGAGAAAAATTTTTGTCTCCGAAATACGGATTTTTTCTCTCTGTACTTAGTCGCTATAAAAATGATGAAGAACGCCGTTTACCGCACCTTCCTATCGCATCTATTAGCTGAGATATTGAGAAAAACATCATTTTTTTCTTCTGCTGGGAAGACCGAGAAAAATTTTTGTCTCCGAATTTCGGATTTTTTCTCTCTATACTTAGTCGCTATGAAAATGATGAAAACGCCGTTTTCCGCACCTTCCTATCGCATCTATTAGCTGAGATATTGAGAAAAACATCATTTTTTTTCTTCTGCTGGGAAGATAGAGAAAAATTTTTGTCTCCGAATTTCGGATTTTCTCTCTCTATACTTAGTCGCTATAAAAATGATGAAGAACGTCGTTTACCGCACCTTCCTATCGCATCTTTTAGCTGAGATATTGAGAAAAACATCATTTTTTTCTTCTGCTGGGAAGATAGAGAAAAATTTTTGTCTCCGAATTTCGGATTTTTTCTCTCTATACTTAGTCGCTATAAAAGTGATGAAGAACGCCGTTTACCGCGCCTTCCTATCGCATTTATCGCTGAGATATTGAGAAAAACATCATTTTTTTCTTCTGCTGGGAAGATAGGGAAAAATTTTTGTCTCCGAATTTCGAATTTATTCTCTCTATATTTAGTCGCTATAAAATGATGAAGAACGCCGTTTACCGCGCCTTCCTATCGCATTTATTAGCTGAGATATTGAGAAAAACATCATTTTTTTCTTCTGCTGGGAAGATAGAGAAAAATTTTTGTCTCCGAATTTCGGATTTTTTATCTCTATACTTAGTCGCTATGAAAATGATGAAAACGCCGTTTTCCGCACCTTCCTATCGCATCTATTAGCTGAGATATTGAGAAAAACATCATTTTTTTCTTCTGCTGGGAAGACCGAGAAAAATTTTTGTCTCCGAATTTCGGATTTTTTCTCTCTATACTTAGTCGCTATAAAAATGATGAAGAACGCCGTTTACCGCACCTTCCTATCGCATCTTTTAGCTGAGATATTGAGAAAAACATCATTTTTTTCTTCTGCTGGGAAGATAGAGAAAACTTTTTGTCTCCGAAATTCAGATTTTTTCTCTCTATACTTAGTCGCTATAAAAGTGATGAAGAACGCCGTTTACCGCGCCTTCCTATCGCATTTATTAGCTGAGATATTGAGAAAAACATCATTTTTTTCTTCTGCTGGGAAGATAGGGAAAAATTTTTGTCTCCGAATTTCGAATTTATTCTCTCTATATTTAGTCGCTATAAAATGATGAAGAACGCCGTTTACCACGCCTTCCTATCGCATTTATTAGCTGAGATATTCAGAAAAACATCATTTTTTTCTTCTGCTTTGAAGATAGAGAGAAATTTTTGTCTCCGAATTTCGGATTTTTTCTCTCTATACTTAGTCGCTATAAAAATGACGAAGAACGCCGTTTACCGCGCCTTCCTATCGCATTTATTAGCTGAGATATTGAGAAAAACATCATTTTTTCTTCTGCTGGGAAGATAGAGAAAAATTTTTGTCTCCGAATTTCGGATTTTTTCTCTCTTTACTTAGTCGCTATAAAAATGATGAAGAACGCCGTTTACCGCGCCTTCCTATCGCATTTATTATCTGAGATATTGAGAAAAACATCATTTTTTTCTTCTGCTGGGAAGACCGAGAAAAATTTTTGTCTCCGAATTTCGGATTTTTTCTCTCTATACTAAGTCGCTATAAAAATGATGAAGAACGCCGTTTACCGGGTAACCGGTCATTTCGTACCCAAGTCATTTCGTACCATTTTGGTCATTTCGTACCCGTTTTTTGGTCATTTCGTACCCACTAACAACCATTTCGTACCCACCCAAGTCATTTCGTACCATTTTGGTCATTTCGTACCCGTTTTTTGGTCATTTCGTACCCACTAACAACCATTTCGTACCCAAGTCATTTCGTAACCGTTTTTGTCATTTCGTACCCCGAAAGGTACGAATTTACCTAAACGATTATGAAATGACTTTAAAATAGTCAATCCGTACCCAAGTCATTTGGTCATTTCGTATCTGGGAAGGACCGACAGACTAAGGGACTATTTATTTATTTATTTATTTATTTATTTGTTTATTATCTCTTATTCTTTCTTTCTTTCCTTCTTTACTTATTTTTTAAAGAAAATTTTTCGAAAAAAACGTGTGATGTTTTTCATATTTCTGCTCCAAGCAAAGATTGCTGAAATTCGTTAAAGCCGCCTCGACATCAATGACCTGGGCCTTTTGGTTTCAGAGATGAAGATTTTCCCTGTATAAGCCTGTGTAATTTTTGTCTCCGAATTTCGAATTTTTTCCCTCTATACTAAGTCGCTATAAAAATGATGAAGAACGCCGTTTACCGCACCTTCCTATCGCATCTTTTAGCTGAGATATTGAGAAAAACATCATTTTTTTCTTCTGCTGGGAAGATAGAGAAAAATTTTTGTCTCCGAATTTCGGATTTTTTCTCTCTATACTTAGTCGCTATAAAAGTGATGAAGAACGCCGTTTACCGCGCCTTCCTATCGCATTTATTAGCTGAGATATTGAGAAAACCATCATTTTTTTCTTCTGCTGGGAAGATAGGGAAAAATATTTGTCTCCGAATTTCGAATTTATTCTCTCTATATTTAGTCGCTATAAAATGATGAAGAACGCCGTTTACCGCGCCTTCCTATCGCATTTATTAGCTGAGATATTGAGAAAAACATCATTTTTTTCTTCTGCTGGGAAGATAGAGAAAAATTTTTGTCTCCGAATTTCGGATTTTTTCTCTCTATACTTAGTCGCTATGAAAATGATGAAAACGCCGTTTTCCGCACCTTCCTATCGCATCTATTAGCTGAGATATTGAGAAAAACATCATTTTTTTCTTCTGCTGGGAAGACCGAGAAAAATTTTTGTCTCCGAATTTCGGATTTTTTCTCTCTGTACTTAGTCGCTATAAAAATGATGAAGAACGCCGTTTACCGCACCTTCCTATCGCATCTATTAGCTGAGATATTGAGAAAAACATCATTTTTTTCTTCTGCTGGGAAGACCGAGAAAAATTTTTGTCTCCGAATTTCGGATTTTTTCTCTCTATACTTAGTCGCTATGAAAATGATGAAAACGCCGTTTTCCGCACCTTCCTATCGCATCTATTAGCTGAGATATTGAGAAAAACATCATTTTTTTTCTTCTGCTGGGAAGATAGAGAAAAATTTTTGTCTCCGAATTTCGGATTTTCTCTCTCTATACTTAGTCGCTATAAAAATGATGAAGAACGTCGTTTACCGCACCTTCCTATCGCATCTTTTAGCTGAGATATTGAGAAAAACATCATTTTTTTCTTCTGCTGGGAAGATAGAGAAAAATTTTTGTCTCCGAATTTCGGATTTTTTCTCTCTATACTTAGTCGCTATAAAAGTGATGAAGAACGCCGTTTACCGCGCCTTCCTATCGCATTTATCGCTGAGATATTGAGAAAAACATCATTTTTTTCTTCTGCTGGGAAGATAGGGAAAAATTTTTGTCTCCGAATTTCGAATTTATTCTCTCTATATTTAGTCGCTATAAAATGATGAAGAACGCCGTTTACCGCGCCTTCCTATCGCATTTATTAGCTGAGATATTGAGAAAAACATCATTTTTTTCTTCTGCTGGGAAGATAGAGAAAAATTTTTGTCTCCGAATTTCGGATTTTTTCTCTCTATACTTAGTCGCTATGAAAATGATGAAAACGCCGTTTTCCGCACCTTCCTATCGCATCTATTAGCTGAGATATTGAGAAAAACATCATTTTTTTCTCCTGCTGGGAAGACCGAGAAATTTTTGTCTCCGAATTTCGGATTTTTCCTCTCTATACTTAGTCGCTATAAAAATGATGAAGAACGCCGTTTACCGCGCCTTCCTATCGCATTTATTAGCTGCGATATTGAGAAAAACATCATTTTTTCTTCTGCTGGGGAGATTGAGAAAAATTTTTGTCTCCGAATTTCGGATTTTTTCTCTCTATACTTATTCGCTATAAAAATGATGAAGAACGCCGTTTACCGCGCCTTCCTATCGCATTTATTATCTGACATATTGAGAAAAACATCATTTTTTTCTTCTGCTGGGAAGACCGAGAAAAATTTTTGTCTCCGAATTTCGGATTTTTTCTCTCTGTACTTTGTCGCTATAAAAATGATGAAGAACGCCGTTTACCGCGCCTTCCTATCGCATTTATTAGCTGAGATATTGAGAAAAAGAGAAAAAAATTTTGTCTCCGAATTTCGGATTTTTTCTCTCTATACTTAGTCGCTATGAAAATGATGAAAACGCCGTTTTCCGCACCTTCCTATCGCATCTATTAGCTGAGATATTGAGAAAAACATCATTTTTTTCTTCTGCTGGGAAGCAAGAGAAAAATTTTTGTCTCCGAATTTCGGATTTTTTCTCTCTGTACTTAGTCGCTATAAAAATGATGAAGAACGCCGTTTACCGCACCTTCCTATCGCATCTATTAGCTGAGATATTGAGAAAAACATCATTTTTTTCTTCTGCTGGGAAGACCGAGAAAAATTTTTGTCTCCGAATTTCGGATTTTTTCCCTCAATACTTAGTCGCTATAAAAATGATGAAGAACGCCGTTTACCGCACCTTCCTATCGCATCTTTTAGCTGAGATATTGAGAAAAACATCATTTTTTTCTTCTGCTGGGAAGATAGAGAAAACTTTTTGTCTCCGAATTTCGGATTTTTTCTCTCTATACTTAGTCGCTATAAAAGTGATGAAGAACGCCGTTTACCGCGCCTTCCTATCGCATTTATTAGCTGAGATATTGAGAAAAACATCATTTTTTTCTTCTGCTGGGAAGATAGGGAAAAATTTTTGTCTCCGAATTTCGAATTTATTCTCTCTATATTTAGTCGCTATAAAATGATGAAGAACGCCGTTTACCACGCCTTCCTATCGCATTTATTAGCTGAGATATTCAGAAAAACATCATTTTTTTCTTCTGCTTTGAAGATAGAGAGAAATTTTTGTCTCCGAATTTCGGATTTTTTCTCTCTATACTTAGTCGCTATAAAAATGACGAAGAACGCCGTTTACCGCGCCTTCCTATCGCATTTATTAGCTGAGATATTGAGAAAAACATCATTTTTTCTTCTGCTGGGAAGATAGAGAAAAATTTTTGTCTCCGAATTTCGGATTTTTTCTCTCTTTACTTAGTCGCTATAAAAATGATGAAGAACGCCGTTTACCGCGCCTTCCTATCGCATTTATTATCTGAGATATTGAGAAAAACATCATTTTTTTCTTCTGCTGGGAAGACCGAGAAAAATTTTTGTCTCCGAATTTCGGATTTTTTCTCTCTATACTAAGTCGCTATAAAAATGATGAAGAACGCCGTTTACCGGGTAACCGGTCATTTCGTACCCAAGTCATTTCGTACCATTTTGGTCATTTCGTACCCGTTTTTTGGTCATTTCGTACCCACTAACAACCATTTCGTACCCAAGTCATTTCGTAACCGTTTTTGTCATTTCGTACCTGACAAATTGACCGAACGGTACGAATTTACCTAAACGATTATGAAATGACTTTAAAATAGTCAATCCGTACCCAAGTCATTTGGTCATTTCGTATCTGGGAAGGACCGACAGACTAAGGGACTATTTATTTATTTATTTATTTATTTATTTGTTTATTATATCTTATTCTTTCTTTCTTTCCTTCTTTACTTATTTATTAAAGAAAATTTTTCGATAAAAACGTGTGATGTTTTTCATATTTCTGCTCCAAGCAAAGATTGCTGAAATTCGTTAAAGCCGCCTCGACATCAATGACCTGGGCCTTTTGGTTTCAGAGATGAAGATTTTCCCTGTATAAGCCTGTGTAATTTTTGTCTCCGAATTTCGAATTTTTTCCCTCTATACTAAGTCGCTATAAAAATGATGAAGAACGCCGAATTTCGGATTTTTTCTCTCTATACTTAGTCGCTATGAACATGATGAAAACGCCGTTTTCCGCACCTTCCTATCGCATCTATTAGCTGAGATATTGAGAAAAACATCATTTTTTTTCTTCTGCTGGGAAGATAGAGAAAAATTTTTGTCTCCGAATTTCGGATTTTTTCTCTCTATACTTAGTCGCTATAAAAATGATGAAGAACGTCGTTTACCGCACCTTCCTATCGCATCTTTTAGCTGAGATATTGAGAAAAACATCATTTTTTTCTTCTGCTGGGAAGATAGAGAAAAATTTTTGTCTCCGAATTTCGGATTTTTTCTCTCTATACTTAGTCGCTATAAAAGTGATGAAGAACGCCGTTTACCGCGCCTTCCTATCGCATTTATCGCTGAGATATTGAGAAAAACATCATTTTTTTCTTCTGCTGGGAAGATAGGGAAAAATTTTTGTCTCCGAATTTCGAATTTATTCTCTCTTTATTTAGTCGCTATAAAATGATGAAGAACGCCGTTTACCGCGCCTTCCTATCGCATTTATTAGCTGAGATATTGAGAAAAACATCATTTTTTTCTTCTGCTGGGAAGATAGAGAAAAATTTTTGTCTCCGAATTTCGGATTTTTTATCTCTATACTTAGTCGCTATGAAAATGATGAAAACGCCGTTTTCCGCACCTTCCTATCGCATCTATTAGCTGAGATATTGAGAAAAACATCATTTTTTTCTTCTGCTGGGAAGACCGAGAAAAATTTTTGTCTCCGAATTTCGGATTTTTTCTCTCTATACTTAGTCGCTATAAAAATGATGAAGAACGCCGTTTACCGCACCTTCCTATCGCATCTATTAGCTGAGATATTGAGAAAAACATCATTTTTTTCTTCTGCTGGGAAGATAGAGAAAAATTTTTGTCTCCGAATTTCGGATTTTTTCTCTCTATACTTAGTCGCTATGAAAATGATGAAAACGCCGTTTTCCGCACCTTCCTATCGCATCTATTAGCTGAGATATTGAGAAAAACATCATTTTTTTCTCCTGCTGGGAAGACCGAGAAATTTTTGTCTCCGAATTTCGGATTTTTTCTCTCTATACTTAGTCGCTATAAAAATGATGAAGAACGCCGTTTACCGCGCCTTCCTATCGCATTTATTAGCTGCGATATTGAGAAAAACATCATTTTTTCTTCTGCTGGGGAGATTGAGAAAAATTTTTGTCTCCGAATTTCGGATTTTTTCTCTCTATACTTATTCGCTATAAAAATGATGAAGAACGCCGTTTACCGCGCCTTCCTATCGCATTTATTATCTGACATATTGAGAAAAACATCATTTTTTTCTTCTGCTGGGAAGACCGAGAAAAATTTTTGTCTCCGAATTTCGGATTTTTTCTCTCTGTACTTAGTCGCTATAAAAATGATGAAGAACGCCGTTTACCGCGCCTTCCTATCGCATTTATTAGCTGAGATATTGAGAAAAAGAGAAAAAATTTTTGTCTCCGAATTTCGGATTTTTTCTCTCTATACTTAGTCGCTATGAAAATGATGAAAACGCCGTTTTCCGCACCTTCCTATCGCATCTATTAGCTGAGATATTGAGAAAAACATCATTTTTTTCTTCTGCTGGGAAGCAAGAGAAAAATTTTTGTCTCCGAATTTCGGATTTTTTCTCTCTGTACTTAGTCGCTATAAAAATGATGAAGAACGCCGTTTACCGCACCTTCCTATCGCATCTATTAGCTGAGATATTGAGAAAAACATCATTTTTTTCTTCTGCTGGGAAGACCGAGAAAAATTTTTGTCTCCGAATTTCGGATTTTTTCCCTCAATACTTAGTCGCTATAAAAATGATGAAGAACGCCGTTTACCACCTTCCTATCGCATCTTTTAGCTGAGATATTGAGAAAAACATCATTTTTTTCTTCTGCTGGGAAGATAGAGAAAAATTTTTGTCTCCGAATTTCGGATTTGTTCTCTCTATACTTAGTCGCTATAAAAGTGATGAAGAACGCCGTTTACCGCGCCTTCCTATCGCATTTATTAGCTGAGATATTGAGAAAAACATCATTTTTTTTCTTCTGCTGGGAAGATAGGGAAAAATTTTTGTCTCCGAATTTCGAATTTATTCTCTCTATATTAGGCGTTATAAAATGATGAAGAACGCCGTTTACCGCACCTTCCTATCGCATCTTTTAGCTGAGATATTGAGAAAAACATCATTTTTTTCTTCTGCTGGGAAGATAGAGAGAAATTTTTGTCTCCGAATTTCGGATTTTTTCTCTCTATACTTAGTAGCTATAAAAATGATGAAGAACGCCGTTTACCGCGCCTTCCTATCGCATTTATTAGCTGAGATATTGAGAAAAACATCATTTTTTCTTCTGCTGGGAAGATAGAGAAAAATTTTTGTCTCCGAATTTCGGATTTTTTCTCTCTTTACTTAGTCGCTATAAAAATGATGAAGAACGCCGTTTACCGCGCCTTCCTATCGCATTTATTATCTGAGATATTGAGAAAAACATCATTTTTTTCTTCTGCTGGGAAGACCGAGAAAAATTTTTGTCTCCGAATTTCGGATTTTTTCTCTCTATACTTAGTCGCTATACAAATGATGAAAACGCCGTTTTCCGCACCTACCTATCGCATCTATTAGCTGAGATATTGAGAAAAACATCATTTTTTTCTTCTGCTGGGAAGACCGAGAAAAATTTTTGTCTCCGAATTTCGGATTTTTTCTCTCTATACTTAGTCGCTATAAAAATGATGAAGAACGCCGTTTACCGCACCTTCCTATCGCATCTTTTAGCTGAGATATTGAGAAAAACATCATTTTTTTCTTCTGCTGGGAAGATAGAGAAAAATTTTTGTCTCCGAATTTCGGATTTGTTCTCTCTATACTTAGTCGCTATAAAAGTGATGAAGAACGCCGTTTACCGCGCCTTCCTATCGCATTTATTAGCTGAGATATTGAGAAAAACATCATTTTTTTTCTTCTGCTGGGAAGATAGGGAAAAATTTTTGTCTCCGAATTTCGAATTTATTCTCTCTATATTAGGCGCTATAAAATGATGAAGAACGCCGTTTACCGCACCTTCCTATCGCATCTTTTAGCTGAGATATTGAGAAAAACATCATTTTTTTCTTCTGCTGGGAAGATAGAGAGAAATTTTTGTCTCCGAATTTCGGATTTTTTCTCTCTATACTTAGTAGCTATAAAAATGATGAAGAACGCCGTTTACCGCGCCTTCCTATCGCATTTATTAGCTGAGATATTGAGAAAAACATCATTTTTTCTTCTGCTGGGAAGATAGAGGAAAATTTTTGTCTCCGAATTTCGGATTTTTTCTCTCTTTACTTAGTCGCTATAAAAATGATGAAGAACGCCGTTTACCGCGCCTTCCTATCGCATTTATTATCTGAGATATTGAGAAAAACATCATTTTTTTCTTCTGCTGGGAAGACCGAGAAAAATTTTTGTCTCCGAATTTCGGATTTTTTCTCTCTATACTTAGTCGCTATACAAATGATGAAAACGCCGTTTTCCGCACCTACCTATCGCATTTATTAGCTGAGATATTGAGAAAAACATCATTTTTTTCTTCTGCTGGGAAGACCGAGAAAAATTTTTGTCTCCGAATTTCGGATTTTTTCTCTCTATACTTAGTCGCTATAAAAATGATGAAGAACGCCGTTTACCGCACCTTCCTATCGCATCTTTTAGCTGAGATATTGAGAAAAACATCATTTTTTTCTTCTGCTGGGAAGATAGAGAAAAATTTTTGTCTCCGAATTTCGGATTTTTTCTCTCTATACTTAGTCGCTATAAAAATGATGAAGAACGCCGTTTACCGCGCCTTCCTATCGCATTTATTATCTGAGATATTGAGAAAAACATCATTTTTTTCTTCTGCTGGGAAGACCGAGAAAAATTTTTGTCTCCGAATTTCGGATTTTTTCTCTCTATACTAAGTCGCTATAAAAATGATGAAGAACGCCGTTTACCGGGTAACCGGTCATTTCGTACCCAAGTCATTTCGTACCATTTTGGTCATTTCGTACCCGTTTTTTGGTCATTTCGTACCCACTAACAACCATTTCGTACCCAAGTCATTTCGTAACCGTTTTTGTCATTTCGTCCCTGGGTACAAATTGACCGAAAGGTACGAATTTACCTAAACGATTATGAAATGACTTTAAAATAGTCAATCCGTACCCAAGTCATTTGGTCATTTCGTATCTGGGAAGGACCGACAGACTAAGGGACTATTTATTTATTTATTTATTTATTTATTTGTTTATTATATCTTATTCTTTCTTTCTTTCCTTCTTTACTTATTTATTAAAGAAAATTTTTCGATAAAAACGTGTGATGTTTTTCATATTTCTGCTCCAAGCAAAGATTGCTGAAATTCGTTAAAGCCGCCTCGACATCAATGACCTGGGCCTTTTGGTTTCAGAGATGAAGATTTTCCCTGTATAAGCCTGTGTAAAACAGCTGGGCCACGGGGCGGGGCCAGTTTTTGCCCCATGGCTCTAATTTTAACAGTCTTGGTAGATGTCCACTAGCGTCATAACAAATATCAAAGACATTGGTTTTGTTTTGTTTTGTTTGATTTGAGATTGAACGTCCCCGTCAACACTGTAAATGCCATTTTGGAGACGTTGCTTCCAATTTTATTGGACTTTTACCCGGCATTGAGATGAAATCACATCTCAAGCCCGGTCGCCCAATGAAACCAATAGGGTTTATTAGCATGGACGGTCTGCCTCGCACCGTGGTTCCTGGACAGGCTTAGTTCCTCTAAGCGGTTTACAGGTACTACTGTGCGGGCCGGATTCAGCTCTGCGTGGAAGCATCATGCAGCCCATATATTTCTTCAAGCCCCGATGGGCGGGGGCCGGACTTCTGGTTCTAGATAAGGAGATTTTTTAAAGTTTTTTTCTAGTTTTCCCCTTTTTTGTTGCCATGGCAACCAGCCTTTTTATGCATGGAATAGAATTCTTTGAACATCTTTTTGACAGGTCCATCCAAAGATCATTTTGCCAAGTTTCGTCAAAATCTCTTCAGTGATTGAGAGGATGTCATTTAAAGAAATTGTGAAAGGACATACGGACGGACGACGACGACAGACGGTGACTAATCACAATTGCTCCCCTTGAACTTTCGGCTCAGGTGACCTACCGAAAAGCTTTAAAACAATTCATATCATACAAAAGTCATTTGGCACGTAGGTTTGAAAAAATTACGAAATAACCAAAATCGTTTCCCAGAAAAGTTAAAAGTTGGTACGAAATGACTAAAGAGGGTACGAAATAACCAAAAACCTTTCCCAGAAAAAAATAAAAGTGGGTACGAAATGACTAAATAGGGTACGAAATGACCAAATTGGGTACGAAATGACCAAATTGCAAAAAAAAACGGGTACGAAATGACCAAAATGGTACGAAATGACAAGGGTACGAAATGACTTGGGTACGAAATGACTGGAAACCGTTTACCGCACCCTTTCCTATCGCATCTATTAGCTGAGATATTGAGAAAAACATCATTTTTTTCTTCTGCTGGGAAGATAGAGAAAAATTTTTGTCTCCAAATTACGGATTTTTTCTCTCTATACTTAGTGGCTATGAAAATGATGAAAACGCCGTTTTCCGCACCTTCCTATCGCATCTATTAGCTGAGATATTGAGAAAAACATCATTTTTTTCTTCTGCTGGGAAGACCGAGGAAAATTTTCGTCTCCGAATTTCGGAGTTTTTCTCTCTATATTTAGTCGCTATAAAAATGATGAAGAACGCCGTTTACCGCGCCTTCCTATCGCATTAATTAGCTGAGATATTGAGAAAAACATCATTTTTTTCTTATGCTGGGAAGATAGAGAAAAATTTTTGTCTCCGAATTTCGGATTTTTTCTCTCTATACTTAGTCGCTATAAAAGTGATGAAGAACGCCGTTTACCGCGCCTTCCTATCGCATTTATTACCTGAGATATTGACAAAAACATCATTTTTTTCTTCTGCTGGGAAGACCGAGAAAAATTTTTGTCACCGAATTTCGGATTTTTCTCTCTATACTTAGTCGCTATAAAAATGATGAAGAACGCCGTTTACCGCACCTTCCTATCGCATCTATTAGCTGAGATATTGACAAAAAAAACATCATTTTTTTCTTCTGTATGAAAGATAGAGAAAAATTTTTGTCTCCGAATTTCGGATTTTTTCTCTCTATACTTAGTCGCTATAAAAATGATGATAAACGCCGTTTACCGCACCTTCCTATCGCATCTATTAGCTGACATATTGAGAAAAACATCATTTTTTTCTTCTGCTGGGAAGACCGAGAAAAATTTTTTGTCTCCAAATTTCGAATTTTTTCTCTCTATACTTAGTCGCTATAAAAATGATGAAGAACGCCGTTTACCGCACCTTCCTATCGCATCTATTAGCTGAGATATTGAGAAAAACATCATTTTTTTCTTCTGCTGGGAAGATAGAGAAAACTTTTGTCTCCGAATTTCGGATTTTTTCTCTCTATACTTAGTCGCTATGAAAATGATGAAAACGCCGTTTTCCGCACCTTCCTATCGCATCTATTAGCTGAGATATTGAGAAAAACATCATTTTTTTCTTCTGCTGGGAAGACCGAGAAAAATTTTTGTCTCCGAATTTCGGATTTTTTCTCTCTGTACTTAGTCGCTATAAAAATGATGAAGAACGCCGTTTACCGCACCTTCCTATCGCATCTATTAGCTGAGATATTGAGAAAATCATCATTTTTTTCTTCTGCTGGGAAGATAGAGAAAAATTTTTGTCTCCGAATTTCGGATTTTTTCTCTCTATACTTAGTCGCTATGAAAATGATGAAAACGCCGTTTTCCGCACCTTCCTATCGCATCTATTAGCTGAGATATTGAGAAAAACATCATTTTTTTTCTCCTGCTGGGAAGACCGAGAAATTTTTGTCTCCGAATTTCGGATTTTTTCTCTCTATACTTAGTCGCTATAAAAATGATGAAGAACGCCGTTTACCGCGCCTTCCTATCGCATTTATTAGCTGCGATATTGAGAAAAACATCATTTTTTCTTCTGCTGGGGAGATTGAGAAAAAGTTTTGTCTCCGAATTTCGGATTTTTTCTCTCTATACTTATTCGCTATAAAAATGATGAAGAACGCCGTTTACCGCGCCTTCCTATCGCATTTATTATCTGACATATTGAGAAAAACATCATTTTTTTCTTCTGCTGGGAAGACCGAGAAAAATTTTTGTCTCCGAATTTCGGATTTTTTCTCTCTGTACTTAGTCGCTATAAAAATGATGAAGAACGCCGTTTACCGCGCCTTCCTATCGCATTTATTAGCTGAGATATTCAGAAAAACATCATTTTTTTTCTTCTGCTGGGAAGATAGGGAAAAATTTTTGTCTCCGAATTTCGAATTTATTCTCTCTATATTTAGTCGCTATAAAATGATGAAGAACGCCGTTTACCGCGCCTTCCTATCGCATTTATTAGCTGAGATATTGAGAAAAACATCATTTTTTTCTTCTGCTGTGAAGATAGAGAGAAATTTTTGTCTCCGAATTTCGGATTTTTTCTCTCTATACTTAGTCGCTATAAAAATGATGAAGAACGCCGTTTACCGCGCCTTCCTATCGCATTTATTAGCTGAGATATTGAGAAAAACATCATTTTTTCTTCTGCTGGGAAGATAGAGAAAAATTTTTGTCTCCGAATTTCGGATTTTTTCTCTCTTTACTTAGTCGCTATAAAAATGATGAAGAACGCCGTTTACCGCGCCTTCCTATCGCATTTATTATCTGAGATATTGAGAAAAACATCATTTTTTTCTTCTGCTGGGAAGACCGAGAAAAATTTTTGTCTCCGAATTTCGGATTTTTTCTCTCTATACTTAGTCGCTATACAAATGATGAAAACGCCGTTTTCCGCACCTACCTATCGCATCTATTAGCTGAGATATTGAGAAAAACATCATTTTTTTCTTCTGCTGGGAAGACCGAGAAAAATTTTTGTCTCCGAATTTCGGATTTTTTCTCTCTATACTTAGTCGCTATAAAAATGATGAAGAACGCCGTTTATCGCACCTTCCTATCGCATCTTTTAGCTGAGATATTGAGAAAAACATCATTTTTTTCTTCTGCTGGGAAGATAGAGAAAACTTTTTGTCTCCGAATTTCGGATTTATTCTCTCTATATTTAGTCGCTATAAAATGATGAAGAACGCCGTTTACCGCGCCTTCCTATCGCATTTATTAGCTGAGATATTCAGAAAAACATCATTTTTTTCTTCTCCTTTGAAGATAGAGAGAAATTTTTGTCTCCGAATTTCGGATTTTTTCTCTCTATACTTAGTCGCTATAAAAATGACGAAGAACGCCGTTTACCGCGCCTTCCTATCGCATTTATTAGCTGAGATATTGAGAAAAACATCATTTTTTCTTCTGCTGGGAAGATAAAGAAAAATTTTTGTCTCCGAATTTCGGATTTTTTCTCTCTTTACTTAGTCGCTATAAAAATGATGAAGAACGCCGTTTACCGCGCCTTCCTATCGCATTTATTATCTGAGATATTGAGAAAAACATCATTTTTTTCTTCTGCTGGGAAGACCGAGAAAAATTTTTGTCTCCGAATTTCGGATTTTTTCTCTCTATACTAAGTCGCTATAAAAATGATGAAGAACGCCGTTTACCGGGTAACCGGTCATTTCGTACCCAAGTCATTTCGTACCATTTTGGTCATTTCGTACCCGTTTTTTGGTCATTTCGTACCCACTAACAACCATTTCGTACCCAAGTCATTTCGTAACCGTTTTTGTCATTTCGTACCTGGGTACAAATTGACCGAAAGGTACGAATTTACCTAAACGATTATGAAATGACTTTAAAATAGTCAATCCGTACCCAAGTCATTTGGTCATTTCGTATCTGGGAAGGACCGACAGACTAAGGGACTATTTATTTATTTATTTATTTGTTTATTATATCTTATTCTTTCTTTCTTTCCTTCTTTACTTATTTATTAAAGAAAATTTTTCGATAAAAACGTGTGATGTTTTTCATATTTCTGCTCCAAGCAAAGATTGCTGAAATTCGTTAAAGCCGCCTCGACATCAATGACCTGGGCCTTTTGGTTTCAGAGATGAAGATTTTCCCTGTATAAGCCTGTGTAAAACAGCTGGGCCACGGGGCGGGGCCAGTTTTTGCCCCATGGCTCTAATTTTAACAGTCTTGGTAGATGTCCACTAGCGTCATAACAAATATCAAAGACATTGGTTTTGTTTTGTTTTGTTTGATTTGAGATTGAACGTCCCCGTCAACACTGTAAATGCCATTTTGGAGACGTTGCTTCCAATTTTATTGGACTTTTACCCGGCATTGAGATGAAATCACATCTCAAGCCCGGTCGCCCAATGAAACCAATAGGGTTTATTAGCATGGACGGTCTGCCTCGCACCGTGGTTCCTGGACAGGCTTAGTTCCTCTAAGCGGTTTACAGGTACTACTGTGCGGGCCGGATTCAGCTCTGCGTGGAAGCATCATGCAGCCCATATATTTCTTCAAGCCCCGATGGGCGGGGGCCGGACTTCTGGTTTCTAGATAAGGAGATTTTTTAAAGTTTTTTTCTAGTTTTCCCCTTTTTTGTTGCCATGGCAACCAGCCTTTTTATGCATGGAATAGAATTCTTTGAACATCTTTTTGACAGGTCCATCCAAAGATCATTTTGCCAAGTTTCGTCAAAATCTCTTCAGTGATTGAGAGGATGTCATTTAAAGAAATTGTGAAAGGACATACGGACGGACGACGACGACAGACGGTGACTAATCACAATTGCTCCCCCTGAACTTTCGGCTCAGGTGACCTACCGAAAAGCTTTAAAACAATTCATATCATACAAAAGTCATTTGGCACGTAGGTTTGAAAAAATTACGAAATAACCAAAATCGTTTCCCAGAAAAGTTAAAAGTTGGTACGAAATGACTAAAGAGGGTACGAAATAACCAAAAACCTTTCCCAGAAAAAAATAAAAGTGGGTACGAAATAACTAAATAGGGTACGAAATGACCAAATTGGGTACGAAATGACCAAATTGCAAAAAAAAACGGGTACGAAATGACCAAAATGCTACGAAATGACAAGGGTACGAAATGACTTGGGTACGAAATGACTGGAAACCGTTTACCGCACCCTTTCCTATCGCATCTATTAGCTGAGATATTGAGAAAAACATCATTTTTTTCTTCTGCTGGGAAGATAGAGAAAAATTTTTGTCTCCAAATTACGGATTATTTCTCTCTATACTTAGTGGCTATGAAAATGATGAAAACGCCGTTTTCCGCGCCTTCCTATCGCATTAATTAGCTGAGATATTGAGAAAAACATCATTTTTTTCTTCTGCTGGGAAGATAGAGAAAAATTTTTGTCTCCAAATTACGGATTATTTCTCTCTATACTTAGTGGCTATGAAAATGATGAAAACGCCGTTTTCCGCGCCTTCCTATCGCATTAATTAGCTGAGATATTGAGAAAAACATCATTTTTTTCTTCTGCTGGGAAGATAGAGAAAAATTTTGTCTCCGAATTTCGGATTTTTTCTCTCTATACTTAGTCGCTATAAAAGTGATGAAGAACGCCGTTTACTGCGCCTTCCTATCGCATTTATTACCTGAGATATTGACAAAAACATCATTTTTTTCTTCTGCTGGGAAGACCGAGAAAAATTTTTGTCACCGAATTTCGGATTTTTTCTCTCTATACTTAGTCGCTATAAAAATGATGAAGAACGCCGTTTACCGCACCTTCCTATCGCATCTATTAGCTGAGATATTGACAAAAAAAACATCATTTTTTTCTTCTGTATGGAAGATAGAGAAAAATTTTTGTCTCCGAATTTCGGATTTTTTCTCTCTATACTTAGTCGCTATAAAAATGATGATAAACGCCGTTTACCGCACCTTCCTATCGCATCTATTAGCTGACATATTGAGAAAAACATCATTTTTTTCTTCTGCTGGGAAGACCGAGAAAAATTTTTTGTCTCCAAATTTCGAATTTTTTCTCTCTATACTTAGTCGCTATAAAAATGATGAAGAACGCCGTTTACCGCACCTTCCTATCGCATCTATTAGCTGAGATATTGAGAAAAACATCATTTTTTTCTTCTGCTGGGAAGATAGAGAAAACTTTTGTCTCCGAATTTCGGATTTTTTCTCTCTATACTTAGTCGCTATGAAAATGATGAAAACGCCGTTTTCCGCACCTTCCTATCGCATCTATTAGCTGAGATATTGAGAAAAACATCATTTTTTTCTTCTGCTGGGAAGACCGAGAAAAATTTTTGTCTCCGAATTTCGGATTTTTTCTCTCTGTACTTAGTCGCTATAAAAATGATGAAGAACGCCGTTTACCGCACCTTCCTATCGCATCTATTAGCTGAGATATTGAGAAAAACATCATTTTTTTCTTCTGCTGGGAAGATAGAGAAAAATTTTTGTCTCCGAATTTCGGATTTTTTCTCTCTATACTTAGTCGCTATGAAAATGATGAAAACGCCGTTTTCCGCACCTTCCTATCGCATCTATTAGCTGAGATATTGAGAAAAACATCATTTTTTTCTCCTGCTGGGAAGACCGAGAAATTTTTGTCTCCGAATTTCGGATTTTTTCTCTCTATACTTAGTCGCTATAAAAATGATGAAGAACGCCGTTTACCGCGCCTTCCTATCGCATTTATTAGCTGCGATATTGAGAAAAACATCATTTTTTCTTCTGCTGGGGAGATTGAGAAAAAGTTTTGTCTCCGAATTTCGGATTTTTTCTCTCTATACTTATTCGCTATAAAAATGATGAAGAACGCCGTTTACCGCGCCTTCCTATCGCATTTATTATCTGACATATTGAGAAAAACATCATTTTTTTCTTCTGCTGGGAAGACCGAGAAAAATTTTTGTCTCCGAATTTCGGATTTTTTCTCTCTGTACTTAGTCGCTATAAAAATGATGAAGAACGCCGTTTACCGCGCCTTCCTATCGCATTTATTAGCTGAGATATTGAGAAAAAGAGAAAAAAATTTTGTCTCCGAATTTCGGATTTTTTCTCTCTATACTTAGTCGCTATGAAAATGATGAAAACGCCGTTTTCCGCACCTTCCTATCGCATCTATTAGCTGAGATATTGAGAAAAACATCATTTTTTTCTCCTGCTGGGAAGACCGAGAAATTTTTGTCTCCGAATTTCGGATTTTTTCTCTCTATACTTAGTCGCTATAAAAATGATGAAGAACGCCGTTTACCGCGCCTTCCTATCGCATTTATTAGCTGCGATATTGAGAAAAAACATCATTTTTTCTTCTGCTGGGGAGATTGAGAAAAATTTTTGTCTCCGAATTTCGGATTTTTTCTCTCTATACTTATTCGCTATAAAAATGATGAAGAACGCCGTTTACCGCGCCTTCCTATCGCATTTATTATCTGACATATTGAGAAAAACATCATTTTTTTCTTCTGCTGGGAAGACCGAGAAAAATTTTTGTCTCCGAATTTCGGATTTTTTCTCTCTGTACTTAGTCGCTATAAAAATGATGAAGAACGCCGTTTACCGCGCCTTCCTATCGCATTTATTAGCTGAGATATTGAGAAAAAGAGAAAAAATTTTTGTCTCCGAATTTCGGATTTTTTCTCTCTATACTTAGTCGCTATGAAAATGATGAAAACGCCGTTTTCCGCACCTTCCTATCGCATCTATTAGCTGAGATATTGAGAAAAACATCATTTTTTTCTTATGCTGGGAAGCTAGAGAAAAATTTTTGTCTCCGAATTTCGGATTTTTTCTCTCTGTACTTAGTCGCTATAAAAATGATGAAGAACGCCGTTTACCGCACCTTCCTATCGCATCTATTAGCTGAGATATTGAGAAAAACATCATTTTTTTCTTCTGCTGGGAAGACCGAGAAAAATTTTTGTCTCCGAATTTCGGATTTTTTCCCTCAATACTTAGTCGCTATAAAAATGATGAAGAACGCCGTTTACCGTACCTTCCTATCGCATATTTTAGCTGAGATATTGAGAAAAACATCATTTTTTTCTTCTTCTGGGAAGATAGAGAAAAATTTTTGTCTCCTAATTTCGGATTTGTTGTCTCTATACTTAGTCGCTATAAAAGTGATGAAGAACGCCGTTTACCGCGCCTTCCTATCGCATTTATTAGCTGAGATATTGAGAAAAACATCATTTTTTTTCTTCTGCTGGGAAGATAGGGAAAAATTTTTGTCTCCGAATTTCGAATTTATTCTCTCTATATTTAGTCGCTATAAAATGATGAAGAACGCCGTTTACCGCGCCTTCCTATCGCATTTATTAGCTGAGATATTGAGAAAAACATCATTTTTTTCTTCTGCTGGGAAGATAGAGAGAAATTTTTGTCTCCGAATTTCGGATTTTTTCTCTCTATACTTAGTCGCTATAAAAATGATGAAGAACGCCGTTTACCGCGCCTTCCTATCGCATTTATTAGCTGAGATATTGAGAAAAACATCATTTTTTCTTCTGCTGGGAAGATAGAGAAAAATTTTTGTCTCCGAATTTCGGATTTTTTCTCTCTTTACTTAGTCGCTATAAAAATGATGAAGAACGCCGTTTACCGCGCCTTCCTATCGCATTTATTATCTGAGATATTGAGAAAAACATCATTTTTTTCTTCTGCTGGGAAGACCGAGAAAAATTTTTGTCTCCGAATTTCGGATTTTTTCTCTCTATACTTAGTCGCTATACAAATGATGAAAACGCCGTTTTCCGCACCTACCTATCGCATCTATTAGCTGAGATATTGAGAAAAACATCATTTTTTTCTTCTGCTGGGAAGACCGAGAAAAATTTTTGTCTCCGAATTTCGGATTTTTTCTCTCTATACTTAGTCGCTATAAAAATGATGAAGAACGCCGTTTACCGCACCTTCCTATCGCATCTTTTAGCTGAGATATTGAGAAAAACATCATTTTTTTCTTCTGCTGGGAAGATAGAGAAAACTTTTTGTCTCCGAATTTCGGATTTTTTCTCTCTATACTTAGTCGCTATAAAAGTGATGAAGAACGCCGTTTACCGCGCCTTCCTATCGCATTTATTAGCTGAGATATTGAGAAAAACATCATTTTTTTCTTCTGCTGGGAAGATAGGGAAAAATTTTTGTCTCCGAATTTCGAATTTATTCTCTCTATATTTAGTCGCTATAAAATGATGAAGAACGCCGTTTACCGCGCCTTCCTATCGCATTTATTAGCTGAGATATTCAGAAAAACATCATTTTTTTCTTCTGCTTTGAAGATAGAGAGAAATTTTTGTCTCCGAATTTCGGATTTTTTCTCTCTATACTTAGTCGCTATAAAAATGACGAAGAACGCCGTTTACCGCGCCTTCCTATCGCATTTATTAGCTGAGATATTGAGAAAAACATCATTTTTTCTTCTGCTGGGAAGATAGAGAAAAATTTTTGTCTCCGAATTTCGGATTTTTTCTCTCTTTACTTAGTCGCTATAAAAATGATGAAGAACGCCGTTTACCGCGCCTTCCTATCGCATTTATTATCTGAGATATTGAGAAAAACATCATTTTTTTCTTCTGCTGGGAAGACCGAGAAAAATTTTTGTCTCCGAATTTCGGATTTTTTCTCTCTATACTAAGTCGCTATAAAAATGATGAAGAACGCCGTTTACCGGGTAACCGGTCATTTCGTACCCAAGTCATTTCGTACCATTTTGGTCATTTCGTACCCGTTTTTTGGTCATTTCGTACCCACTAACAACCATTTCGTACCCAAGTCATTTCGTAACCGTTTTTGTCATTTCGTACCTGGGTACAAATTGACCGAAAGGTACGAATTTACCTAAACGATTATGAAATGACTTTAAAATAGTCAATCCGTACCCAAGTCATTTGGTCATTTCGTATCTGGGAAGGACCGACAGACTAAGGGACTATTTATTTATTTATTTATTTGTTTATTATATCTTATTCTTTCTTTCTTTCCTTCTTTACTTATTTATTAAAGAAAATTTTTCGATAAAAACGTGTGATGTTTTTCATATTTCTGCTCCAAGCAAAGATTGCTGAAATTCGTTAAAGCCGCCTCGACATCAATGACCTGGGCCTTTTGGTTTCAGAGATGAAGATTTTCCCTGTATAAGCCTGTGTAAAACAGCTGGGCCACGGGGCGGGGCCAGTTTTTGCCCCATGGCTCTAATTTTAACAGTCTTGGTAGATGTCCACTAGCGTCATAACAAATATCAAAGACATTGGTTTTGTTTTGTTTTGTTTGATTTGAGATTGAACGTCCCCGTCAACACTGTAAATGCCATTTTGGAGACGTTGCTTCCAATTTTATTGGACTTTTACCCGGCATTGAGATGAAATCACATCTCAAGCCCGGTCGCCCAATGAAACCAATAGGGTTTATTAGCATGGACGGTCTGCCTCGCACCGTGGTTCCTGGACAGGCTTAGTTCCTCTAAGCGGTTTACAGGTACTACTGTGCGGGCCGGATTCAGCTCTGCGTGGAAGCATCATGCAGCCCATATATTTCTTCAAGCCCCGATGGGCGGGGGCCGGACTTCTGGTTTCTAGATAAGGAGATTTTTTAAAGTTTTTTTCTAGTTTTCCCCTTTTTTGTTGCCATGGCAACCAGCCTTTTTATGCATGGAATAGAATTCTTTGAACATCTTTTTGACAGGTCCATCCAAAGATCATTTTGCCAAGTTTCGTCAAAATCTCTTCAGTGATTGAGAGGATGTCATTTAAAGAAATTGTGAAAGGACATACGGACGGACGACGACGACAGACGGTGACTAATCACAATTGCTCCCCCTGAACTTTCGGCTCAGGTGACCTACCGAAAAGCTTTAAAACAATTCATATCATACAAAAGTCATTTGGCACGTAGGTTTGAAAAAATTACGAAATAACCAAAATCGTTTCCCAGAAAAGTTAAAAGTTGGTACGAAATGACTAAAGAGGGTACGAAATAACCAAAAACCTTTCCCAGAAAAAAATAAAAGTGGGTACGAAATGACTAAATAGGGTACGAAATGACCAAATTGGGTACGAAATGACCAAATTGCAAAAAAAAACGGGTACGAAATGACCAAAATGGTACGAAATGACAAGGGTACGAAATGACTTGGGTACGAAATGACTGGAAACCGTTTACCGCACCCTTTCCTATCGCATCTATTAGCTGAGATATTGAGAAAAACATCATTTTTTTCTTCTGCTGGGAAGATAGAGAAAAATTTTTGTCTCCAAATTTCGGATTTTTTCTCTCTATACTTAGTCGCTATGAAAATGATGAAAACGCCGTTTTCCGCACCTTCCTATCGCATCTATTAGCTGAGATATTGAGAAAAACATCATTTTTTTCTTCTGCTGGGAAGACCGAGGAAAATTTTTGTCTCCGAATTTCGGAGTTTTTCTCTCTATATTTAGTCGCTATAAAAATGATGAAGAACGCCGTTTACCGCGCCTTCCTATCGCATTAATTAGCTGAGATATTGAGAAAAACATCATTTTTTTCTTATGCTGGGAAGATAGAGAAAAATTTTTGTCTCCGAATTTCGGATTTTTTCTCTCTATACTTAGTCGCTATAAAAGTGATGAAGAACGCCGTTTACCGCGCCTTCCTATCGCATTTATTACCTGAGATATTGACAAAAACATCATTTTTTTCTTCTGCTGGGAAGACCGAGGAAAAATTTTTGTCCCCGAATTTCGGATTTTTTCTCTCTATACTTAGTCGCTATAAAAATGATGAAGAACGCCGTTTACCGCACCTTCCTATCGCATCTATTAGCTGAGATATTGACAAAAAAAACATCATTTTTTTCTTCTGTATGGAAGATAGAGAAAAATTTTTATCTCCGAATTTCGGATTTTTTCTCTCTATACTTGGTCGCTATAAAAATGATGATAAACGCCGTTTACCGCACCTTCCTATCGCATCTATTAGCTGACATATTGAGAAAAACATCATTTTTTTCTTCTGCTGGGAAGACCGAGAAAAATTTTTTGTCTCCAAATTTCGAATTTTTTCTCTCTATACTTAGTCGCTATAAAAATGATGAAGAACGCCGTTTACCGCACCTTCCTATCGCATCTATTAGCTGAGATATTGAGAAAAACATCATTTTTTTCTTCTGCTGGGAAGATAGAGAAAACTTTTGTCTCCGAATTTCGGATTTTTTCTCTCTATACTTAGTCGCTATAAAAATGACGAAGAACGCTGTTTACCGCGCCTTCCTATCGCATTTATTAGCTGAGATATTGAGAAAAAACATCATTTTTTTCTTCTGCTGGGAAGACCGAGATAAATTTTTGTCTCCGAATTTCGGATTTTTTCTCTCTATACTTAGTCGCTATAAAAATGATGAAGAACGCCGTTTACCGCGCCTTCCTATCGCATTTATTAGCTGAGATATTGAGAAAAACATCATTTTTTTCTTCTGCTGGGAAGACCGAGAAAAATTTTTGTCTCCGAATTTCGGATTTTTTTTCTCTCTATACTTGGTCGCTATAAAAATGATGAATAACGCCGTTTACCGCGCCTTCCTATCGCATTTATTAGCTGAGATATTGAGAAAAACATCATTTTTTTCTTCTGCTGGGAAGACCGAGAAAAATTTTTGTCTCCGAATTTCGGATTTTTTTCTCTCTATACTTGGTCGCTATAAAAATGATGAAGACTGCCGTTTACCGCGCCTTCCTATCGCATTTATTAGCTGAGATATTGAGAAAAACATCATTTTTTTCTTCTGCTGGGAAGATAGAGAAAAAATTTTGTCTCCAAATTACGGATTTTTTCTCTCTATACTTAGTCGCTAAAAAAGTGATGAAAAACGCCGTTTACCGCGCCTTCCTATCGCATTTATTACCTGAGATATTGACAAAAACATCATTTTTTTCTTCTGCTGGGAAGACCGAGAAAAATTTTTGTCACCGAATTTCGGATTTTTTCTCTCTATACTTAGTCGCTATAAAAATGATGAAGAACGCCGTTTACCGCACCTTCCTATCGCATCTATTAGTTGAGATATTGACAAAAAAACATCATTTTTTTCTTCTGTATGGAAGATAGAGAAAAAATTTTGTCTCCGAATTTCGGATTTTTTCTCTCTATACTTAGTCGCTATAAAAATGATGATAAACGCCGTTTACCGCACCTTCCTATCGCATCTATTAGCTGACATATTGAGAAAAACATCATTTGTTTCTTCTGCTGGGAAGACCGAGAAAAATATTTTTCTCCAAATTTCGAATTTTTTCTCTCTATACTTAGTCGCTATAAAAATGATGAAGAACGCCGTTTACTGCACCTTCCTATCGCATCTATTAGCTGAGATATTGAGAAAAACATCATTTTTTTCTTCTGC
Organism: Lucinisca nassula; assembly: GCA_963580285.1. Taxonomy (NCBI): domain Eukaryota; kingdom Metazoa; phylum Mollusca; class Bivalvia; order Lucinida; family Lucinidae; genus Lucinisca; species Lucinisca nassula. The sequence continues at coordinate 45,523,552 of OY757017.1, forward strand.
TGGGAAGATAGAGAAAACTTTTGTCTCCGAATTTCGGATTTTTTCTCTCTATACTTAGTCGCTATACAAATGATGATAAACGCCGTTTACCGCGCCTTCCTATCGCATTTATTAGCTGAGATATTGAGAAAAAACATCATTTTTTTCTTCTGCTGGGAAGACCGAGAGAAATTTTTGTCTCCGAATTTCGGATTTTTTCTCTCTATACTTAGTCGCTATAAAAATGATGAAGAACGCCGTTTACCGCGCCTTCCTATCGCATTTATTAGCTGAGATATTGAGAAAAACATCATTTTTTTCTTCTGCTGGGAAGATAGAGAAAAATTTTTGTCTCCGAATTTCGGATTTTTTCTCTCTTTACTTATTCGCTATAAAAATGATGAAGAACGCCGTTTACCGCGCCTTCCTATCGCATTTATTAGCTGAGATATTGAGAAAAACATCATTTTTTTCTTCTGCTGGGAAGATAAAGAAAAAATTTTGACTCCGAATTTCGGATTTTTTCTCTCTATACTTAGTCGCTATAAAAATGATGAAGAACGCCGTTTACCGCGCCTTCCTATCGCATTTATTAGCTGAGAAATTGAGAAAAACATCATTTTTTTCTTCTGCTGGGAAGATAGAGAAAAATTTTTGTCTCCGAATTTCGGATTTTTTCTCTCTATACTTAGTCGCTATAAAAATGATGATAAACGCCGTTTACCGCACCTTCCTATCGCATCTATTAGCTGAGAGACTGAGAAAAACATCATTTATTTGTTCTGCTTGGAAGATAGAGAAAAATTTTTGTCTGCGAATTTCGGATTTTTTCTCTCTATACTTGGTCGCTATAAAAATGATGAAGAACGCCGTTTACCGCGCCTTCCTATCGCATTTATTAACTGAGATATTGAGAAAAACATCATTTTTTTCTTCTGCTGGGAAGACCGAGAAAAATTTTTGTCTCCGAATTTCGGATTTTTTTCTCTCTATACTTGGTCGCTATAAAAATGATGAAGACTGCCGTTTACCGCGCCTTCCTATCGCATTTATTAGCTGAGATATTGAGAAAAACATCATTTTTTTCTTCTGCTGGGAAGATAGAGAAAAAATTTTGTCTCCAAATTACGGATTTTTTCTCTCTATACTTAGTCGCTATAAAAGTGATGAAAAACGCCGTTTACCGCGCCTTCCTATCGCATTTATTACCTGAGATATTGACAAAAACATCATTTTTTTCTTCTGCTGGGAAGACCGAGAAAAATTTTTGTCACCGAATTTCGGATTTTTTCTCTCTATACTTAGTCGCTATAAAAATGATGAAGAACGCCGTTTACCGCACCTTCCTATAGCATCTATTAGCTGAGATATTGACAAAAAAACATAATTTTTTTCTTCTGTATGGAAGATAGAGAAAAAATTTTGTCTCCGAATTTCGGATTTTTTCTCTCTATACTTAGTCGCTATAAAAATGATGATAAACGCCGTTTACCGCACCTTCCTATCGCATCTATTAGCTGACATATTGAGAAAAACATCATTTTTTTCTTCTGCTGGGAAGACCGAGAAAAATATTTTTCTCCAAATTTCGAATTTTTTCTCTCTATACTTAGTCGCTATAAAAATGATGAAGAACGCCGTTTACTGCACCTTCCTATCGCATCTATTAGCTGAGATATTGAGAAAAACATCATTTTTTTCTTCTGCTGGGAAGATAGAGAAAACTTTTGTCTCCGAATTTCGGATTTTTTCTCTCTATACTTAGTCGCTATAAAAATGACGAAGAACGCCGTTTACCGCGCCTTCCTATCGCATTTATTAGCTGAGATATTGAGAAAAAACATCATTTTTTTCTTCTGCTGGGAAGACCGAGAGAAATTTTTGTCTCCGAATTTCGGATTTTTTCTCTCTATACTTAGTCGCTATAAAAATGATGAAGAACGCCGTTTACCGCGCCTTCCTATCGCATTTATTAGCTGAGATATTGAGAAAAACATCATTTTTTTCTTCTGCTGGGAAGATAGAGAAAAATTTTTGTCTCCGAATTTCGGATTTTTTCTCTCTTTACTTATTCGCTATAAAAATGATGAAGAACGCCGTTTACCGCGCCTTCCTATCGCATTTATTAGCTGAGATATTGAGAAAAACATCATTTTTTTCTTCTGCTGGGAAGATAAAGAAAAATTTTTGACTCCGAATTTCGGATTTTTTCTCTCTATACTTAGTCGCTATAAAAATGATGAAGAACGCCGTTTACCGCGCCTTCCTATCGCATTTATTAGCTGAGAAATTGAGAAAAACATCATTTTTTTCTTCTGCTGGGAAGATAGAGAAAAATTTTTGTCTCCGAATTTCGGATTTTTTCTCTCTATACTTAGTCGCTATAAAAATGATGAAGAACGCCGTTTACCGCGCCTTCCTATCACATTTATTAGCTGAGATATTGAGAAAAACATTATTTTTTTCTTCTGCTGGGAAATTCGAGAAAAAATTTTCTCTCCGAATTTCGGATTTTTTCTCTCTATACTTAGTGGCTATAAAAATTATGAAGAACGCCGTTTACCGCCCCTTCCTATCGCATCTATTAGCTTAGTGATTTGAGAAAAACATCCTTTTTTTCTTCTGTATGGAAGATACAGAAAAAAATTTGTCTCCGAATTTCGGATTTTTTCTCTCTATACTTAGTCGCTATACAAATGATGATAAACGCCGTTTACCGCCTCTTCCTATCGCATCTATTAGCTGACATATTGAGAAAAACATCATTTTTTTCTTCTGCTGGGAAGACCGAGAGAAGTTTTTGTCTCCGAATTTCGGATTTTTTCTCTCTATACTTAGTCGCTATAAAAATGATGAAGAACACCGTTTACCGCGCCTTCCTATCGCATTTATTAGCTGAGATATTGAGAAAAACATCATTTTTTTCTTCTGCTGGGAAGATAGAGAAAAATTTTTTTTCTCCAAATTTCAGATTTTTTCTCTCTATACTTAGTCGCTATAAAAATGATGAAGAACGCCGTTTACCACACCTTCCTATCGCATCTATTAACTGAGATATTGAGAAAAACATCATTTTTTCTTCTGCTGGGAAGACCGAGAAAAGTTTTTGTCTGCGAATTTCGGATTTTTTCTCTCTATACTTAGTCGCTATAAAAATGATGAAGAACGCCGTTTACCGCACCTTCATATCGCAACTATTAGCTGAGATATTGAGAAAAACATCATTTTTTTCTTCTGCTGGGAAGACCGAGAAAAATTTTTGTCTCCGAATTTCGGATTTTTTTCTCTCTATACTTAGTCGCTATAAAAATGATGAAGAACACCGTTTACCGCGCCTTCCTATCGCATTTATTAGCTGAGATATTGAGAAAAACATCATTTTTTTCTTCTGCTGGGAAGATAGAGAAAAATTTTTGTCTCCAAATTTCAGATTTTTTCTCTCTATACTTAGTCGCTATAAAAATGATGAAGAACGCCGTTTACCACACCTTCCTATCGCATCTATTAACTGAGATATTGAGAAAAACATCATTTTTTCTTCTGCTGGGAAGACCGAGAAAAGTTTTTGTCTGCGAATTTCGGATTTTTTCTCTCTATACTTAGTCGCTATAAAAATGATGAAGAACGCCGTTTACCGCACCTTCATATCGCAACTATTAGCTGAGATATTGAGAAAAACATCATTTTTTTCTTCTGCTGTTAAGATAGAGAAACATCTTTGTCTCCGAATTTCGGATTTTTTCTCTCTATACTTAGTCGCTATAAAAGTGATGAAGAACGCCGTTTACCGCGCCTTCCTATCGCATTTATTAGCTGAGAAATTGAGAAAAACATCATATTATCCTTCTTCTGGGAAGATAGAGAAAAATTTTTGTCTCCGAATTTCGGATTTTTTCTCTCTATACTTAGTCGCTATAAAAATGATGAAGAACGCCGTTTACCGCACCTTTCTATCGCAACTATTAGCTGATATATTGAGAAAAACATTTTTTTTTTCTTCTGCTGGGAAGATAGAGAAACATTTTTGTCTCCGAATTTCGGATTTTTTCTCTCCATACTTAGTCGCTATAAAAGTGATGAAGAACGCCGTTTACCGCGCCTTCCTATCGCATTTATTATCTGAGATATTGAGAAAAACTTCATTTTTTTTCTTCTGCTGGGAAGACCGAGAAAAAATTTTGTCTCCGAATTTCGGATTTTTTCTCTCTATACTTAGTCGCTATAAAAATGATGAAGAACGCCGTTTACCGCACCTTCCTATCGCATCTATTAGCTGAGATATTGAGAAAAACATCATTTTTTTCTTTCGCTGGGAAGATAGAGAAAAATTTTTGTCTCCGAATTTCGGATTTTTTCTCTCTATACTTAGTTGCTAGAAAAATGATGAAGACTGCCGTTTACCGCGCCTTCCTATCACATTTATTAGGTGAGATATTGTGAAAAACATCATTTTTTTTCTTCTGCTTGGAAGATAAAGAATCATTTTTGTCTCCGAATTTCGGATGTTTTCTCTCTATACTTAGTCGCTATAAAAATGATGAAGAACGCCGTTTACCGCGCCTTCCTATCACATTTATTAGCTGAGATATTGAGAAAAACATTATTTTTTTCTTCTGCTGGGAAATTCGAGAAAAATTTTTGTCTCCGAATTTCGGATTTTTTCTCTCTATACTTAGTGGCTATAAAAATTATGAAGAACGCCGTTTACCGCCCCTTCCTATCGCATCTATTAGCTTAGATATTGAGAAAAACATCCTTTTTTTTCTTCTGTATGGAAGATAGAGAAAAAAATTTGTCTCCGAATTTCGGATTTTTTTCTCTCTATACTTAGTCGCTATACAAATGATGATAAACGCCGTTTACCGCCTCTTCCTATCGCATCTATTAGCTGACATATTGAGAAAAACATCATTTTTTTCTTCTGCTGGGAAGACCGAGAGAAGTTTTTGTCTCCGAATTTCGGATTTTTTCTCTCTATACTTAGCCGCTATAAAAATGATGAAGAACGCCGTTTACCGCGCCTTCCTATCGCATTTATTACCTGAGATATTGAGAAAAACATCATTTTTTTCTTCTGCTGGGAAGATAGAGATAAATTTTTGTCTCCGAATTTCGGATTTTTTCTCTCTATACTTAGTCGCTATAAAAATGATGAAGAACACCGTTTACCGCGCCTTCCTATCGCATTTATTAGCTGAGATATTGAGAAAAACATCATTTTTTTCTTCTGCTGGGAAGATAGAGAAAAATTTTTGTCTCCAAATTTCAGATTTTTTCTCTCTATACTTAGTCGCTATAAAAATGATGAAGAACGCCGTTTACCACACCTTCCTATCGCATCTATTAGCTGAGATATTGAGAAAAACATCATTTTTTCTTCTGCTGGGAAGACCGAGAAAAGTTTTTGTCTGCGAATTTCGGATTTTTTCTCTCTATACTTAGTCGCTATAAAAATGATGAAGAACGCCGTTTACCGCACCTTCCTATCGCAACTATTAGCTGAGATATTGAGAAAAACATCATTTTTTTCTTCTACTGGGAAGATAGAGAAACATTTTTGTCTCCGAATTTCGGATTTTTTCTCTCTATACTTAGTCGCTATAAAAGTGATGAAGAACGCCGTTTAGCGCACCTTCCTATCGCATTTATTATCTGCGATATTGAGAAAAACATCATTTTTTTCTTCTGCTGGGTAGACCGAGAAAAATTTTTGTCTCCGAATTTCGGATTTTTTCTCTCTATACTTTGTTGCTATAAAAATGACGAAGAACGCCGTTTACCGAACCTTCCTATCGCATCTATTAGCTGAGATATTGAGAAAAACATCATTTTTTTCTTCTGTATGGAAGATAGAGAAAAATGTTGTCTCCGAATTTCGGATTTTTTCTCTCTATACTTAGTCGCTATAAAAGTGATGATAAACGACGTTTACCGCACCTTCCTACCGCATCTATTAGCTGACATATTGAGAAAAACATCATTTTTTTCTTCTGCTTGGAAGATAGAGAAAACTTTTTGTCTCCGAATTTCGGATTTTTTCTCTCTATACTTAGTCGCTACAAAAATGATGAAGAACGCCGTTTACCGCCCCTTCCTGTCGCATTTATTAGCTGAGATATTGAGAAAAACATCATTTTTTTCTTCTGCTGGGAAGACCGAGAGAAATTTTTGTCTCCGAATTTCGGATTTTTTCTCTCTATACTTAGTCGCTATAAAAATGATGAAGAACGCCGTTTACCGCACCTTCCTATCGGATTTATTAGCTGAGATATTGAGAAAAACATTATTTTTTTCTTCTGCTGGGAAATTCGAGAAAAATTTTTGTCTCCGAATTTCGGATTTTTTCTCTCTATACTTAGTCGCTATAAAAATTATGAAGAACGCCCTTAACCGCCCCTTCCTATCGCATCTATTAGCTGAGATATTGAGAAAAACATCATTTTTTTCTTCTGTATGGAAGATAGAGAAAAAATTTTGTCTCCGAATTTCGGATTTTTTCTCTCTATACTTAGTCGCTATACAAATGATGATAAACGCCGTTTACCGCACCTTCCTATCGCATCTATTAGCTGACATATTGAGAAAAACATCATTTTTTTCTTCTGCTGGGAAGATAGAGATAAATTTTTGACTCCGAATTTCGGATTTTTTCTCTCTTTACTTTGTCGCTATAAAAATGATGAAAAACGCCGTTTACCGCGCCTTCCTATCGCATTTATTATCTGAGATATTGAGAAAAACATCATTTTTTTTCTTCTGGTGGGAAGACCGAGAAAAATTTTTGTCTCCGAATTTCGGATTTTTTCTCTCTATAATTATTCCCTATAGAAATGATGAAGAACGCCGTTTACCGCACCTTCCTATCGCATCTATTAGCTGAGATATTGAGAAAAACATCATTTTTTTCTTCTGCTGGGAAGATAGAGAAAAATTTTTGTCTCCGAATTTCGGATTTTTTCTCCCTTTACTTCTTTGCTCTAAAAATGATGAAGAACGCCGTTTACCGCACCTTCCTATCGCATTTATTATCTGAGATATTGAGAAAAACTTCATTTTTTTCTTCTGCTGGGAAGACCGAGAAAAATTTTTGTCTCCGAATTTCGGATTTTTTCTCTCTTTACTTCGTCGCTATAAAAATGATGAAGAACGCCGTTTACCGCGCCTTCCCAACGCATTTATTACCTGAGATATTGACAAAAACATCATTTTTTCCTTCTGCTGGAAAGACCGAGAAAAATTTTTGTCTACGAATTTCGGATTTTTTCTCTCTATAATTATTCGCTATAGAAATGATGAAGAACGCCGTTTACCGCACCTTCCTATCGCATCTATTAGCTGAGATATTGAGAAAAACATCATTTTTTTCTTCTGCTGGGAAGATAGAGAAAAATTTTTGTCTCCGAATTTCGGATTTTTCTTTCTTTACTTCTTCGCTATAAAAATGATGAAGAACGTCGTTTACCGCACCTTCCTATCACATTTATTAGCTGATATATTGAGAAAAACATTATTTTTTTCTTCTGCTGGGAAATTCGAGAAAAATTTTTGTCTCCGAATTTCGGATTTTTTCTCTCTGTACTTAGTGGCTATAAAAATTATGAAGAACGCCGTTTACCGCCCCTTCCTATCACATCTATTAGCTTAGATATTGAGAAAAACATTATTTTTTTCTTCTGTATGGAAGATAGAGAAAAAAATTTGTCTCCGAATTTCGGATTTTTTCTCTCTATACTTAGTCGCTATACAAATGATGATTAACGCCGTTTACCGCCTCTTCCTATCGCATTTATTATCTGAGATATTGAGAAAAACATCATTTTTTTCTTCTGCTGGGAAGACCGAGAAAAATTTTTGTCTCCGAATTTCGGATTTTTTCTCTCTGTACTTAGTCGCTATAAAAATGATGAAGAACGCCGTTTACCGCGCCTTCCTATCGCATTTATTAGCTGAGATATTGAGAAAAACATCATTTTTTTCTTCTGCTGGGAAGATAGAGAAAAATTTTTGTCTCCGAATTTCGGATTTTTTCTCTCTATACTTAGTCGCTATGAAAATGATGAAAACGCCGTTTTCCGCACCTTCCTATCGCATCTATTAGCTGAGATATTGAGAAAAACATCATTTTTTTCTTCTGCTGGGAAGACCGGGAAAAATTTTTGTCTCCGAATTTCGGATTTTTTCTCTCTGTACTTAGTCGCTATAAAAATGATGAAGAACGCCGTTTACCGCACCTTCCTATCGCATCTATTAGCTGAGATATTGAGAAAAATATCATTTTTTTCTTCTGCTGGAAAGACCGAGAAAAATTTTTGTCTCCGAATTTCGAATTTTTCTCTCTATACTTAGTCGCTATAAAAGTGATGAAGAACGCCGTTTACCGTGCCTTCCTATCGCATTTATTAGCTGAGATATTGAGAAAAACATCATTTTTTTCTTCCGCTGGGAAGACAGGGAAAAATTTTTGTCTCCGAATTTCGAATTTATTCTCTCTATATTTAGTCGCTATAAAATGATGAAGAACGCCGTTTACCGCGCCTTCCTATCCCATTTATTAGCTGAGATATTGAGAAAAACATCATTTTTTTCTTCTGCTGGGAAGATAGAGAGAAATTTTTGTCACCGAATTTCGGATTTTTTCTCTCTATACTTAGTCGCTATAAAAATGATGAAGAACGCCGTTTACCGCGCCTTCCTATCGCATTTATTAGCTGAGATATTGAGAAAAACATCATTTTTTCTTCTGCTGGGAAGATAGAGAAACATTTTTGTCTCCGAATTTCGGATTTTTTCTCTCTATACTAAGTCGCTATAAAAATGATGAAGAACGCCGTTTACCGCACCTTCCTATCGCATCTTTTAGCTGAGATATTGAGAAAAACATCATTTTTTTCTTCTGCTGGGAAGATAGAGAAAAATTTTTGTCTCCGAATTTCGGATTTTTTCTCTCTATACTTAGTCGCTATGAAAATGATGAAAACGCCATTTTCCGCACCTTCCTATCGCATCTATTAGCTGAGATTTTGAGAAAAACATCATTTTTTTCTCCTGCTGGGAAGACCGAGAAATTTTTGTCTCCGAATTTCGGATTTTTTCTCTCTATACTTAGTCGCTATAAAAATGATGAAGAACGCCGTTTACCGCTCCTTCCTATCGCATCTTTTAGCTGAGATATTGAGAAAAACATCATTTTTTTCTTCTGCTGGGAAGATAGAGAAAAATTTTTGTCTCCGAATTTCGGATTTTTTCTCTCTATACTTAGTCGCTATGAAAATGATGAAAACGCCGTTTTCCGCACCTTCCTATCGCATCTATTAGCTGAGATTTTGAGAAAAACATCATTTTTTTCTCCTGCTGGGAAGACCGAGAAATTTTTGTCTCCGAATTTCGGATTTTTTTCTCTCTATACTTAGTCGCTATGAAAATGATGAAAACGCCGTTTTCCGCACCTTCCTATCGCATCTATTAGCTGAGATATTGAGAAAAACATCATTTTTTTCTTCTGCTGGGAAGACCGAGAAAAATTTTTGTCTCCGAATTTCGGATTTTTCTCTCTGTACTTAGTCGCTATAAAAATGATGAAGAACGCCGTTTACCGCACCTTCCTATCGCATCTATTAGCTGAGATATTGAGAAAAACATCATTTTTTTCTTCTGCTGGGAAGACCGAGAAAAATTTTTGTCTCCGAATTTCGGATTTTTTCCCTCTATACTAAGTCGCTATAAAATGATGAAGAACGCCGTTTACCGCACCTTCCTATCGCATCTTTTAGCTGAGATATTGAGAAAAACATCATTTTTTTCTTCTGCTGGGAAGATAGAGAAAAATTTTTGTCTCCGAATTTCGGATTTTTTCTCTCTATACTAAGTCGCTATAAAAGTGATGAAGAACGCCGTTTACCGAGCCTTCCTATCGCATTTATTAGCTGAGATATTGAGAAAAACATCATTTTTTTCTTCTGCTGGGAAGATAGGGAAAAATTTTTGTCTCCGAATTTCGAATTTATTCTCTCTATATTTAGTCGCTATAAAATGATGAAGAACGCCGTTTACCGCGCCTTCCTATCGCATTTATTAGCTGAGATATTGAGAAAAACATCATTTTTTTCTTCTGCTGGGAAGATAGAGAGAAATTTTTGTCACCGAATTTCGGATTTTTTCTCTCTATACTTAGTCGCTATAAAAATGATGAAGAACGCCGTTTACCGCACCTTCCTATCGCATCTTTTAGCTGAGATATTGAGAAAAACATCATTTTTTTCTTCTGCTGGGAAGATAGAGAAAAATTTTTGTCTCCGAATTTCGGATTTTTTCTCTCTATACTTAGTCGCTATGAAAATGATGAAAACGCCATTTTCCGCACCTTCCTATCGCATCAATTAGCTGAGATTTTGAGAAAAACATCATTTTTTTCTCCTGCTGGGAAGACCGAGAAATTTTTGTCTCCGAATTTCGGATTTTTTCTCTCTATACTTAGTCGCTATAAAAATGATGAAGAACGCCGTTTACCGCTCCTTCCTATCGCATCTTTTAGCTGAGATATTGAGAAAAACATCATTTTTTTCTTCTGCTGGGAAGATAGAGAAAAATTTTTGTCTCCGAATTTCGGATTTTTTCTCTCTATACTTAGTCGCTATGAAAATGATGAAAACGCCGTTTTCCGCACCTTCCTATCGCATCTATTAGCTGAGATATTGAGAAAAACATCATTTTTTTCTTCTGCTGGGAAGACCGGGAAAAATTTTTGTCTCCGAATTTCGGATTTTTTCTCTCTGTACTTAGTCGCTATAAAAATGATGAAGAACGCCGTTTACCGCACCTTCCTATCGCATCTATTAGCTGAGATATTGAGAAAAATATCATTTTTTTCTTCTGCTGGGAAGACCGAGAAAAATTTTTGTCTCCGAATTTCGAATTTTTCTCTCTATACTTAGTCGCTATAAAAGTGATGAAGAACGCCGTTTACCGCGCCTTCCTATCGCATTTATTAGCTGAGATATTGAGAAAAACATCATTTTTTTCTTCTGCTGGGAAGATAGAGAAATATTTTTGTCTCCGAATTTCGGATTTTTTTCTCTCTATACTTAGTCGCTATGAAAATGATGAAAACGCCGTTTTCCGCACCTTCCTATCGCATCTATTAGCTGAGATATTGAGAAAAACATCATTTTTTTCTTCTGCTGGGAAGACCGAGAAAAATTTTTGTCTCCGAATTTCGGATTTTTTCCCTCTATAATTAGTCGCTATAAAAATGATGAAGAACGCCGTTTACCGCACCTTCCTATCGCATCTTTTAGCTGAGATATTGAGAAAAACATCATTTTTTTCTTCTGCTGGGAAGATAGAGAAAAAGTTTTGTCTCCGAATTTCGGATTTTTTCTCTCTATACTTAGTCGCTATAAAAGTGATGAAGAACGCCGTTTACCGAGCCTTCCTATCGCATTTATTAGCTGAGATATTGAGAAAAACATCATTTTTTTCTTCTGCTGGGAAGATAGGGAAAAATTTTTGTCTCCGAATTTCGAATTTATTCTCTCTATATTTAGTCGCTATAAAATGATGAAGAACGCCGTTTACCGCGCCTTCCTATCGCATTTATTAGCTGAGATATTGAGAAAAACATCATTTTTTTCTTCTGCTGGGAAGATAGAGAGAAAATTTTGTCTCCGAATTTCGGATTTTTTCTCTCTATACTTAGTCGCTATAAAAATGATGAAGAACGCCGTTTACCGCGCCTTCCTATCGCATTTATTAGCTGAGATATTGAGAAAAACATCATTTTTTCTTCTGCTGGGAAGATAGAGAAAAATTTTTGTCTCCGAATTTCGGATTTTTTCTCTCTTTACTTAGTCGCTATAAAAATGATGAAGAACGCCGTTTACCGCGCCTTCCTATCGCATTTATTAGCTGAGATATTGAGAAAATCATCATTTTTTTCTTCTGCTGGGCAGACCGAGAAAAATTTTTGTCTACGAATTTCGGATTTTTTCTCTCTGTACTTAGTCGCTATAAAAATGATGAAGAACGCCGTTTACCGCACCTTCCTATCGCATCTATTAGCTGAGATATTGAGACAAACATCATTTTTTTCTTCTGCTGGGAAGATAGAGAAAAATTTTTATCTCCGAATTTCGGATTTTTTCTCTCTGTACTTAGTCGCTATAAAAATGATGAAGAACGCCGTTTACCGCTCCTTCCTATCGCATCTTTTAGCTGAGATATTGAGAAAAACATCATTTTTTTCTTCTGCTGGGAAGATAGAGAAAAATTTTTGTCTCCGAATTTCGGATTTTTTCTCTCTATACTTAGTCGCTATGAAAATGATGAAAACGCCGTTTTCCGCACCTTCCTATCGCATCTATTAGCTGAGATATTGAGAAAAACATCATTTTTTTCTTCTGCTGGGAAGACCGGGAAAAATTTTTGTCTCCGAATTTCGGATTTTTTCTCTCTGTACTTAGTCGCTATAAAAATGATGAAGAACGCCGTTTACCGCACCTTCCTATCGCATCTATTAGCTGAGATATTGAGAAAAATATCATTTTTTTCTTCTGCTGGGAAGACCGAGAAAAATTTTTGTCTCCGAATTTCGAATTTTTCTCTCTATACTTAGTCGCTATAAAAGTGATGAAGAACGCCGTTTACCGCGCATTCCTATCGCATTTATTAGCTGAGATATTGAGAAAAACATCATTTTTTTCTTCCGCTGGGAAGATAGGGAAAAATTTTTGTCTCCGAATTTCGAATTTATTCTCTCTATATTTAGTCGCTATAAAATGATGAAGAACGCCGTTTACCGCGCCTTCCTATCGCATTTATTAGCTGAGATATTGAGAAAAACATCATTTTTTTCTTCTGCTGGGAAGATAGAGACAAATTTTTGTCACCGAATTTCGGATTTTTTCTCTCTATACTTAGTCGCTATAAAAATGATGAAGAACGCCGTTTACCGCGCCTTCCTATCGCATTTATTAGCTGAGATATTGAGAAAAACATCATTTTTTCTTCTGCTGGGAAGATAGAGAAAAATGTTTGTCTCCGAATTTCGGATTTTTTCTCTCTATACTTAGTCGCTATAAAAATGATGAAGAACGCCGTTTACCGCACCTTCCTATCGCATCTTTTAGCTGAGATATTGAGAAAAACATCATTTTTTTCTTCTGCTGGGAAGATAGAGAAAAATTTTTGTCTCCGAATTTCGGATTTTTTCTCTCTATACTTAGTCGCTATGAAAATGATGAAAACGCCATTTTCCGCACCTTCCTATCGCATCTATTAGCTGAGATTTTGAGAAAAACATCATTTTTTTCTCCTGCTGGGAAGACCGAGAAATTTTTGTCTCCGAATTTCGGATTTTTTCTCTCTATACTTAGTCGCTATAAAAATGATGAAGAACGCCGTTTACCGCTCCTTCCTATCGCATCTTTTAGCTGAGATATTGAGAAAAACATCATTTTTTTCTTCTGCTGGGAAGATAGAGAAAAATTTTTGTCTCCGAATTTCGGATTTTTTCTCTCTATACTTAGTCGCTATGAAAATGATGAAAACGCCGTTTTCCGCACCTTCCTATCGCATCTATTAGCTGAGATTTTGAGAAAAACATCATTTTTTTCTCCTGCTGGGAAGACCGAGAAATTTTTGTCTCCGAATTTCGGATTTTTTTCTCTCTATACTTAGTCGCTATAAAAATGATGAAGAGCGCCGTTTACCGCGCCTTCCTATCGCATTTATTAGCTGAGATATTGCGAAAAACATCATTTTTTCTTCTGCTGGGGAGATTGAGAAAAATTTTTGTCTCCGAATTTCGGATTTTTTCTCTCTATACTTAGTCGCTATAAAAATGATGAAGAACGCCGTTTACCGCGCCTTCCTATCGCATTTATTATCTGACATATTGAGAAAAACATCATTTTTTTCTTCTGCTGGGAAGACCGAGAAAAATTTTTGTCTCCGAATTTCGGATTTTTTCTCTCTGTACTTAGTTGCTATAAAAATGATGAAGAACGCCGTTTACCGCGCCTTCCTATCGCATTTATTAGCTGAGATATTGAGAAAAACATCATTTTTTTCTTCTGCTGGGAAGATAGAGAAAAAATTTTTGTCTCCGAATTTCGGATTTTTTCTCTCTGTACTTAGTTGCTATAAAAATGATGAAGAACGCCGTTTACCGCGCCTTCCTATCGCATTTATTAGCTGAGATATTGAGAAAAACATCATTTTTTTCTTCCGCTGGGAAGATAGGGAAAAATTTTTGTCTCCGAATTTCGAATTTATTCTCTCTATATTTAGTCGCTATAAAATGATGAAGAACGCCGTTTACCGCGCCTTCCTATCGCATTTATTAGCTGAGATATTGAGAAAAACATCATTTTTTTCTTCTGCTGGGAAGATAGAGAGAAATTTTTGTCACCGAATTTCGGATTTTTTCTCTCTATACTTAGTCGCTATAAAAATGATGAAGAACGCCGTTTACCGCGCCTTCCTATCGCATTTATTAGCTGAGATATTGAGAAAAACATCATTTTTTCTTCTGCTGGGAAGATAGAGAAAAATTTTTGTCTCCGAATTTCGGATTTTTTCTCTCTATACTTAGTCGCTATAAAAATGATGAAGAACGCCGTTTACCGCACCTTCCTATCGCATCTTTTAGCTGAGATATTGAGAAAAACATCATTTTTTTCTTCTGCTGGGAAGATAGAGAAAAATTTTTGTCTCCGAATTTCGGATTTTTTCTCTCTATACTTAGTCGCTATGAAAATGATGAAAACGCCATTTTCCGCACCTTCCTATCGCATCTATTAGCTGAGATTTTGAGAAAAACATCATTTTTTTCTCCTGCTGGGAAGACCGAGAAATTTTTGTCTCCGAATTTCGGATTTTTTCTCTCTATACTTAGTCGCTATAAAAATGATGAAGAACGCCGTTTACCGCTCCTTCCTATCGCATCTTTTAGCTGAGATATTGAGAAAAACATCATTTTTTTCTTCTGCTGGGAAGATAGAGAAAAATTTTTGTCTCCGAATTTCGGATTTTTTCTCTCTATACTTAGTCGCTATGAAAATGATGAAAACGCCGTTTTCCGCACCTTCCTATCGCATCTATTAGCTGAGATTTTGAGAAAAACATCATTTTTTTCTCCTGCTGGGAAGACCGAGAAATTTTTGTCTCCGAATTTCGGATTTTTTTCTCTCTATACTTAGTCGCTATAAAAATGATGAAGAGCGCCGTTTACCGCGCCTTCCTATCGCATTTATTAGCTGAGATATTGCGAAAAACATCATTTTTTCTTCTGCTGGGGAGATTGAGAAAAATTTTTGTCTCCGAATTTCGGATTTTTTCTCTCTATACTTAGTCGCTATAAAAATGATGAAGAACGCCGTTTACCGCGCCTTCCTATCGCATTTATTATCTGACATATTGAGAAAAACATCATTTTTTTCTTCTGCTGGGAAGACCGAGAAAAATTTTTGTCTCCGAATTTCGGATTTTTTCTCTCTGTACTTAGTTGCTATAAAAATGATGAAGAACGCCGTTTACCGCGCCTTCCTATCGCATTTATTAGCTGAGATATTGAGAAAAACATCATTTTTTTCTTCTGCTGGGAAGATAGAGAAAAAATTTTTGTCTCCGAATTTCGGATTTTTTCTCTCTGTACTTAGTTGCTATAAAAATGATGAAGAACGCCGTTTACCGCGCCTTCCTATCGCATTTATTAGCTGAGATATTGAGAAAAACATCATTTTTTTCTTCTGCTGGGAAGATAGAGAAATATTTTTGTCTCCGAATTTCGGATTTTTTTCTCTCTATACTTAGTCGCTATGAAAATGATGAAAACGCCGTTTTCCGCACCTTCCTATCGCATCTATTAGCTGAGATATTGAGAAAAACATCATTTTTTTCTTCTGCTGGGAAGACCGAGAAAAATTTTTGTCTCCGAATTTCGGATTTTTTCCCTCTATAATTAGTCGCTATAAAAATGATGAAGAACGCCGTTTACCGCACCTTCCTATCGCATCTTTTAGCTGAGATATTGAGAAAAACATCATTTTTTTCTTCTGCTGGGAAGATAGAGAAAAAGTTTTGTCTCCGAATTTCGGATTTTTTCTCTCTATACTTAGTCGCTATAAAAGTGATGAAGAACGCCGTTTACCGAGCCTTCCTATCGCATTTATTAGCTGAGATATTGAGAAAAACATCATTTTTTTCTTCTGCTGGGAAGATAGGGAAAAATTTTTGTCTCCGAATTTCGAATTTATTCTCTCTATATTTAGTCGCTATAAAATGATGAAGAACGCCGTTTACCGCGCCTTCCTATCGCATTTATTAGCTGAGATATTGAGAAAAACATCATTTTTTTCTTCTGCTGGGAAGATAGAGAGAAAATTTTGTCTCCGAATTTCGGATTTTTTCTCTCTATACTTAGTCGCTATAAAAATGATGAAGAACGCCGTTTACCGCGCCTTCCTATCGCATTTATTAGCTGAGATATTGAGAAAAACATCATTTTTTCTTCTGCTGGGAAGATAGAGAAAAATTTTTGTCTCCGAATTTCGGATTTTTTCTCTCTTTACTTAGTCGCTATAAAAATGATGAAGAACGCCGTTTACCGCGCCTTCCTATCGCATTTATTAGCTGAGATATTGAGAAAATCATCATTTTTTTCTTCTGCTGGGAAGACCGAGAAAAATTTTTGTCTACGAATTTCGGATTTTTTCTCTCTGTACTTAGTCGCTATAAAAATGATGAAGAACGCCGTTTACCGCACCTTCCTATCGCATCTATTAGCTGAGATATTGAGACAAACATCATTTTTTTCTTCTGCTGGGAAGATAGAGAAAAATGTTTATCTCCGAATTTCGGATTTTTTCTCTCTATACTTGGTCGCTATAAAAATGATGAAGAACGCCGTTTACCGCGCCTTCCTATCGCATTTATTAGCTGAGATATTGAGAAAAACATCATTTTTTTCTGCTGGGAAGATAGAGAAAAATTTTTGTCTCCGAATTTCGGATTTTTTCTCTCTATACTTAGTCGCTATAAAATGATGAAGAACGCCGTTTACCGCGCCTTCCTATCGCATCTATTAGCTGAGATATTGAGAAAAACATCATTTTTTTCTTCTGCTGGGAAGACCTAGAAAAATTTTTGTCTCCGAATTTCGGATTTTTTCTCTTTATACTTAGTCGCTATAACAATGATGAAGAACGCCGTTTACCGCACCTTCCTATCGCATCTATTAGCTGAGATATTGAGAAAAACATCATTTTTTTCTTCTGCTGGGAAGACCTAGAAAAATTTTTGTCTCCGAATTTCGGATTTTTTCTCTTTATACTTAGTCGCTATAACAATGATGAAGAACGCCGTTTACCGCGCCTTCCAATCGCATTTATTAGCTGAGATATTGAGAAAAACATCATTTTTTTCTTCTGCTGGGAAGACCGAGAAAACTTTTTGTCTCCGAATTTCGGATTTTTTCTCTCTGTGCTTAGTCGCTAAAAAATGATGAAGAACGCCGTTTACCGCGCCTTCCTATCGCATTTATTATCTGAGATATTAAGAAAAACATCATTTTTTTCTTCTGCTGGGAAGACCGAGAAAAACTTGTCTCCGAATTTCGGATTTTTTCTCTCTATACTAAGTCGCTATAAAAATGATGAAGAACGCCGTTTACCGCGCCTTCCTATTGCATTTATTAGCTGAGATATTGAGAAAAACATCATTTTTTTCTTCTGCTGGGAAGACCGAGAAAAATTTTTGTCTCCGAATTTCGGATTTTTTCTCTCTATACTTAGTCGCTATAAAAATGATGAAGAACGCCGTTTACCGCACCTTCCTATCGCATGTATTATCTGAGATATTGATATTATCTGAGATATTGAGAAAAACATCATTTTTTTCTTCTGCTGGGAAGATACAGAAAATTTTTTGTCTCCGAATTTCGGATTTTTTCTCTCTATACTAAGTCGCTATAAAAATGATGAAGAACGCCGTTTACCGCGCCTTCCTATCGCATCTATTAGCTGAGATATTGAGAAAAACATCATTTTTTTCTTCTGCTGGGAAGACCTAGAAAAATTTTTGTCTCCGAATTTCGGATTTTTTCTCTTTATACTTAGTCGCTATAACAATGATGAAGAACGCCGTTTACCGCGCCTTCCAATCGAATTTATTAGCTGAGATATTGAGAAAAACATCATTTTTTTCTTCTGCTGGGAAGACCGAGAAAACTTTTTGTCTCCGAATTTCGGATTTTTTCTCTCTATGCTTAGTCGCTATAAAAATGATGAAGAACGCCGTTTACCGCGCCTTCCTATCGCATTTGTTAGCTGAGATATTAAGAAAAACATCATTTTTTTCTTCTGCTGGGAAGACCGAGAAAAATTTTTGTCTCCGAATTTCGGATTTTTTCTCTCTATACTTAGTCGCAATAAAAATGATGAAGAACGCCGTTTACCGCACCTTCCTATCGCATCTATTAGCTGAGATATTGAGAAAAACATCATTTTTTTCTTCTGCCTGGAAGACCGAGAAAAACTTTTGTCTCCGAATTTCGGATTTTTTCTCTCTATACTTAGTCGCTATAAAAATGATGAAGAACGCCGTTTACCGCGCCTTCCTATTGCATTTATTAGCTGAGATATTGAGAAAAACATCATTTTTTCTTCTGCTGGGAAGATAGAGAAAAATTTTTGTTTCCGAATTTCGGTTTTTTTCTCTCTATACTTAGTCGCTATAAAAATGATGAAGAACGCCGTTTACCGCGCCTTCCTATCGCATTTATTAGCTGAGATATATAAAAAAACATCAATTTTTTCTTCTGCTGGGAAGATAGAGAAAAATTTTTGTTTCCGAATTTCGGATTTTTTCTCTCTATACTAAGTCGCTATAAAAATGATGAAGAACGCCGTTTACCGCACCTTCCTATCGCATTTATTAGCTGAGATATTGAGAAAAACATCATTTTTTTCTTCTCCTGGGAAAACCGAGAAAAAGTTTTGTCTCCGAATTTCGGATTTTTCTCTCTCTACTTAGTCGCTATAAAAATGATGAAGAACGCCGTTTACCGCACCTTCCTATCGCATCTATTAGCTGAGATATTGAGAAAAACATCATTTTTTTCTTCTGCTGGGAAGACCTAGAAAAATTTTTGTCTCCGAATTTCGGATTTTTTCTCTTTATACTTAGTCGCTATAACAATGATGAAGAACGCCGTTTACCGCGCCTTCCAATCGCATTTATTAGCTGAGATATTGAGAAAAACATCATTTTTTTCTTCTGCTGGGAAGACCGAGAAAACTTTTTGTCTCCGAATTTCGGATTTTTTCTCTCTGTGCTTAGTCGCTAAAAAATGATGAAGAACGCCGTTTACCGCGCCTTCCTATCGCATTTATTATCTGAGATATTAAGAAAAACATCATTTTTTTCTTCTGCTGGGAAGACCGAGAAAAACTTGTCTCCGAATTTCGGATTTTTTCTCTCTATACTTAGTCGCTATAAAAATGATGAAGAACGCCGTTTACCGCGCCTTCCTATTGCATTTATTAGCTGAGATATTGAGAAAAACATAATTTTTTTCTTCTGCTGGGAAGACCGAGAAAAAGTTTTGTCTCCGAATTTCGGATTTTTTCTCTCTATACTTAGTAGCTATAAAAATGATGAAGAACGCCGTTTACCGCACCTTCCTATCGCATGTATTATCTGAGATATTGAGAAAAACATCATTTTTTTTTTTTCTGCTGGGAAGATACAGAAAATTTTTTGTCTCCGAATTTCGGATTTTTTCTCTCTATACTAAGTCGCTATAAAAATGATGAAGAACGCCGTTTACCGCGCCTTCCTATCGCATCTATTAGCTGAGATATTGAGAAAAACATCATTTTTTTCTTCTGCTGGGAAGACCTAGAAAAATTTTTGTCTCCGAATTTCGGATTTTTTCTCTTAATACTTAGTCGCTATAACAATGATGAAGAACGCCGTTTACCGCGCCTTCCAATCGAATTTATTAGCTGAGATATTGAGAAAAACATCATTTTTTTCTTCTGCTGGGAAGACCGAGAAAACTTTTTGTCTCCGAATTTCGGATTTTTTCTCTCTATGCTTAGTCGCTATAAAAATGATGAAGAACGCCGTTTACCGCGCCTTCCTATCGCATTTATTAGCTGAGATATTAAGAAAAACATCATTTTTTTCTTCTGCTGGGAAGACCGAGAAAAATTTTTGTCTCCGAATTTCGGATTTTTTCTCTCTATACTTAGTCGCAATAAAAATGATGAAGAACGCCGTTTACCGCACCTTCCTATCGCATCTATTAGCTGAGATATTGAGAAAAACATCATTTTTTTCTTCTGCCTGGAAGACCGAGAAAAACTTTTGTCTCCGAATTTCGGATTTTTTCTCTCTATACTTAGTCGCTGTAAAAATGATGAAGAACGCCGTTTACCGCGCCTTCCTATTGCATTTATTAGCTTAGATATTGAGAAAAACATCATTTTTTCTTCTGCTGGGAAGATAGAGAAAAATTTTTGTTTCCGAATTTCGGTTTTTTTCTCTCTATACTTAGTCGCTATAAAAATGATGAAGAACGCCGTTTACCGCGCCTTCCTATCGCATTTATTAGCTGAGATATATAAAAAAACATCAATTTTTTCTTCTGCTGGGAAGATAGAGAAAAATTTTTGTTTCCGAATTTCGGATTTTTTCTCTCTATACTAAGTCGCTATAAAAATGATGAAGAACGCCGTTTACCGCACCTTCCTATCGCATTTATTAGCTGAGATATTGAGAAAAACATCATTTTTTTCTTCTGCTGGGAAAACCGAGAAAAAGTTTTGTCTCCGAATTTCGGATTTTTCTCTCTCTACTTAGTCGCTATAAAAATGATGAAGAACGCCGTTTACCGCACCTTCCTATCGCATCTGTTAGCTGAGATATTGAGAAAAACATCATTTTTTTCTTCTGCTGGGAAGACCTAGAAAAATTTTTGTCTCCGAATTTCGGATTTTTTCTCTTTATACTTAGTCGCTATAACAATGATGAAGAACGCCGTTTACCGCGCCTTCCAATCGAATTTATTAGCTGAGATATTGAGAAAAACATCATTTTTTTCTTCTGCTGGGAAGACCGAGAAAACTTTTTGTCTCCGAATTTCGGATTTTTTCTCTCTATGCTTAGTCGCTATAAAAATGATGAAGAACGCCGTTTACCGCGCCTTCCTATCGCATTTATTAGCTGAGATATTAAGAAAAACATCATTTTTTTCTTCTGCTGGGAAGACCGAGAAAAATTTTTGTCTCCGAATTTCGGATTTTTTCTCTCTATACTTAGTCGCAATAAAAATGATGAAGAACGCCGTTTACCGCACCTTCCTATAGCATTTATTAGCTGAGATATTGAGAAAAACATCATTTTTTTCTTCTGCTGGGAAGACCGAGAAAAAATTTTGTCTCCGAATTTCGGATTTTTTCTCTCTATACTTAGTAGCTATAAAAATGATGAAGAACGCCGTTTACCGCACCTTCCTATCGCATGTATTATCTGAGATATTGAGAAAAACATCATTTTTTTCTTCTGCTGGGAAGATACAGAAAATTTTTTGTCTCCGAATTTCGGATTTTTTCTCTCTATACTAAGTCGCTATAAAAATGATGAAGAACGCCGTTTACCGCGCCTTCCTATCGCATCTATTAGCTGAGATATTGAGAAAAACATCATTTTTTTCTTCTGCTGGGAAGACCTAGAAAAATTTTTGTCTCCGAATTTCGGATTTTTTCTCTTAATACTTAGTCGCTATAACAATGATGAAGAACGCCGTTTACCGCGCCTTCCAATCGAATTTATTAGCTGAGATATTGAGAAAAACATCATTTTTTTCTTCTGCTGGGAAGACCGAGAAAACTTTTTGTCTCCGAATTTCGGATTTTTTCTCTCTATGCTTAGTCGCTATAAAAATGATGAAGAACGCCGTTTACCGCGCCTTCCTATCGCATTTATTAGCTGAGATATTAAGAAAAACATCATTTTTTTCTTCTGCATGGAAGACCGAGAAAAATTTTTGTCTCCGAATTTCGGATTTTTTCTCTCTATACTTAGTCGCAATAAAAATGATGAAGAACGCCGTTTACCGCACCTTCCTATCGCATCTATTAGCTGAGATATTGAGAAAAACATCATTTTTTTCTTCTGCCTGGAAGACCGAGAAAAACTTTTGTCTCCGAATTTCGGATTTTTTCTCTCTATACTTAGTCGCTATAAAAATGATGAAGAACGCCGTTTACCGCGCCTTCCTATTGCATTTATTAGCTTAGATATTGAGAAAAACATCATTTTTTCTTCTGCTGGGAAGATAGAGAAAAATTTTTGTTTCCGAATTTCGGTTTTTTTCTCTCTATACTTAGTCGCTATAAAAATGATGAAGAACGCCGTTTACCGCGCCTTCCTATCGCATTTATTAGCTGAGATATATAAAAAAACATCAATTTTTTCTTCTGCTGGGAAGATAGAGAAAAATTTTTGTTTCCGAATTTCGGATTTTTTCTCTCTATACTAAGTCGCTATAAAAATGATGAAGAACGCCGTTTACCGCACCTTCCTATCGCATTTATTAGCTGAGATATTGAGAAAAACATCATTTTTTTCTTCTGCTGGGAAAACCGAGAAAAAGTTTTGTCTCCGAATTTCGGATTTTTCTCTCTCTACTTAGTCGCTATAAAAATGATGAAGAACGCCGTTTACCGCACCTTCCTATCGCATCTGTTAGCTGAGATATTGAGAAAAACATCATTTTTTTCTTCTGCTGGGAAGACCTAGAAAAATTTTTGTCTCCGAATTTCGGATTTTTTCTCTTTATACTAAGTCGCTATAACAATGATGAAGAACGCCGTTTACCGCGCCTTCCAATCGAATTTATTAGCTGAGATATTGAGAAAAACATCATTTTTTTCTTCTGCTGGGAAGACCGAGAAAACTTTTTGTCTCCGAATTTCGGATTTTTTCTCTCTATGCTTAGTCGCTATAAAAATGATGAAGAACGCCGTTTACCGCGCCTTCCTATCGCATTTATTAGCTGAGATATTAAGAAAAACATCATTTTTTTCTTCTGCTGGGAAGACCGAGAAAAATTTTTGTCTCCGAATTTCGGATTTTTTCTCTCTATACTTAGTCGCAATAAAAATGATGAAGAACGCCGTTTACCGCACCTTCCTATAGCATCTATTAGCTGAGATATTGAGAAAAACATCCTTTTTTTCTTCTGCCTGGAAGACCGAGATAAACTTTTGTCTCCGAATTTCGGATTTTTTCTCTCTATACTTAGTCGCTATAAAAATGATGAAGAACGCCGTTTACCGCGCCTTCCTATTGCATTTATTAGCTGAGATATTGAGAAAAACATCATTTTTTCTTCTGCTGGGAAGATAGAGAAAAATTTTTGTTTCCGAATTTCGGATTTTTTCACTCTATACTTAGTCGCTATAAAAATGATGAAGAACGCCGTTTACTGCGCCTTCCTATCGCATTTATTAGCTGAGATATATAAAAAAACATCAATTTTTTCTTCTGCTGGGAAGATAGAGAAAAATTTTTGTTTCCGAATTTCGGATTTTTTCTCTCTATACTAAGTCGCTATAAAAATGATGAAAAACGCCGTTTACCGCACCTTCCTATCGCATTTATTAGCTGAGATATTGAGAAAAACATCATTTTTTTCTTCTGCTGGGAAAACCGAGAAAAAGTTTTGTCTCCGAATTTCGGATTTTTCTCTCTCTACTTAGTCGCTATAAAATGATGAAGAACGCCGTTTATCGCACCTTCCTATCGCATCTATTAGCTGAGATATTGAGAAAAACATCATTTTTTTCTTCTGCTGGGAAGATAGAGAAAAATTTTTGTCTCCGAATTTCGGATTTTTTCTCTCTATACTTGGTCGCTATAAAAATGATGAAGAACGCCGTTTACCGCGCCTTCCTATCGCATTTGTTAGCTGCGATATTGAGAAAAACATCATTTTTTTCTTCTGCTGGGAAGATAGAGAAAAATTTTTGTCTCCGAATTTCGGATTTTTTCTCTCTATACTAAGTCGCTATGAAAATGATGAAGAACGCCGTTTACCGCACCTTCCTATCGCATCTATTAGCTGAGATATTGAGAAAAACATCATTTTTTTCTTCTGCTGGGAAGATAGAGAAAAATTTTTGTATCCGAATTTCGGATTTTTTCTCTCTATACTAAGTTGCTATAAAAATGATGAAGACTGCCGTTTACCGCGCCTTCCTATCGCATTTATTAGCTGAGATATTGAGAAAAACGTCATTTTTTTCTTCTGCTGGGAAGACCGAGAAAAATTTTTGTCTCCGAATTTCGGATTTGTTCTCTCTATACTTAGTCGCTATAAAAATGATAAAGAGCGCCGTTTAACGCGCCTTCCTATCGCATCTATTAGATGAGATATTGAGAAAAACATCATTTTTTTCTTCTGCTGGGAAGATAGAGAAAAAATTTTGTCTCCGAATTTCGGATTTTTTTCTCTCTATACTTAGTCGCTATAAAAATGATGAAGAACGCCGTTTACCGCACCTTCCTATCGCATCTATTAGCTGAGATATTGAGAAAAAACATCATTTTTTTCTTCTGCTGGGAAGACCTAGAAAAATTTTTGTCTCCGAATTTCGGATTTTTTCTCTTTATACTTAGTCGCTATAACAATGATGAAGAACGCCGTTTACCGCACCTTCCTATCGCATCTATTAGCTGAGATATTGAGAAAAACATCATTTTTTTCTTCTGCTGGGAAGATAGAGAAAATTTTTTGTCTCCGAATTTCGGATTTTTTCTCTTTATACTTAGTCGCTATAACAATGATGAAGAACGCCGTTTACCGCGCCTTCCAATCGCATTTATTAGCTGAGATATTGAGAAAAACATCATTTTTTTCTTCTGCTGGGAAGATAGAGAAAAATTTTTGTCTCCGAATTTCGGATTTTTTCTCTTTATACTTAGTCGCTATAACAATGAAGAAGAACGCCGTTTACCGCGCCTTCCAATCGCATTTATTAGCTGAGATATTGAGAAAAACATCATTTTTTTCTTCTGCTGGGAAGACCGAGAAAAATTTTTGTCTCCGAATTTCGGATTTTTTTTCTCTATGCTTAGTCGCTATAAAAATGATGAAGAACGCCGTTTACCGCGCCTTCCTATCGCATTTATTAGCTGAGATATTAAGAAAAACATCATTTTTTTCTTCTGCTGGGAAGACCGAGAAAAATTTTTGTCTCCGAATTTCGGATTTTTTCTCTCTATACTTAGTCGCAATAAAAATGATGAAGAACACCGTTTACCGCACCTTCCTATCGCATCTATTAGCTGAGATATTGAGAAAAACATCCTTTTTTTCTTCTGCTTGGAAGACCGAGAAAAACTTTTGTCTCCGAATTTCGGATTTTTTCTCTCTATACTTAGTCGCTATAAAAATGATGAAGAACGTCGTTTACCGCGCCTTCCTATTGCATTTATTAGCTGAGATATTGAGAAAAACATCATTTTTTTCTTTTGCTGGGAAGACTGAGAAAAATTGTGGCCTCCGAATTTTTTCTCTCTATACTTAGTCGCTATAAAAATGATGAAGAACGTCGTTTACCGCACCTTCCTATTGCATCTATTAGCTGAGATATTGAGAAAAACATCATTTTTTTCTTCTGCTGGGAAGATAGAGAAAAATTTTTGTCTCCGAATTTCGGATTTTTTCTCTCTATACTTGGTCGCTATAAAAATGATGAAGAACGCCGTTTACCGCGCCTTCCTATCGCATTTGTTAGCTGAGATATTGAGAAAAACATCATTTTTTTATTCTGCTGGGAAGATAGAGAAAAATTTTTGTCTCCGAATTTCGGATTTTTTCTCTCTATACTAAGTCGCTATAAAAATGATGAAGAACGCCGTTTACCGCACCTTCCTATCGCATCTATAAGCTGAGATATTGAGAAAAACATCATTTTTTTCTTCTGCTGGGAAGATAGAGAAAAATTTTTGTCTCCGAATTTCGGATTTTTTCTCTCTATACTAAGTTGCTATAAAAATGATGAAGACTGCCGTTTACCGCGCCTTCCTATCGCATTTATTAGCTGAGATATTGAGAAAAACGTCATTTTTTTCTTCTGCTGGGAAGACCGAGAAAACTTTTTGTCTCCGAATTTCGGATTTGTTCTCTCTATACTTAGTCGCTATAAAAATGATAAAGAACGCCGTTTACCGCGCCTTCCTATCGCATCTATTAGATGAGATATTGAGAAAAACATCATTTTTTTCTTCTGCTGGGAAGACCGAGAAAAAATTTTTGTCTCAGAATTTCGGATTTTTTCTCTCTATACTTAGTCGCAATAAAAATGATGAAGAACGCCGTTTACCGCATTTTTTTCTTCTGCTGGGAAGACCGAGAAAACTTTTTGTCTCCGAATTTCGGATTTTTTTTCTCTATGCTTAGTCGCTATAAAAATGATGAAGAACGCCGTTTACCGCGCCTTCCTATCGCATTTATTAGCTGAGATATTAAGAAAAACATCATTTTTTTCTTCTGCTGGGAAGACCGAGAAAACTTTTTGTCTCCGAATTTCGGATTTTTTTTCTCTATGCTTAGTCGCTATAAAAATGATGAAGAACGCCGTTTACCGCGCCTTCCTATCGCATTTATTAGCTGAGATATTAAGAAAAACATCATTTTTTTCTTCTGCTGGAAGACCGAGAAAAACTTGTCTCCGAATTTCGGATTTTTTCTCTCTATACTAAGTCGCTATAAAAATGATGAAGAACGCCGTTTACCGCGCCTTCCTATTGCATTTATTAGCTGAGATATTGAGAAAAACATCATTTTTTTCTTCTGCTGGAAGACCGAGAAAAATTTTGTTCTCCGAATTTCGGATTTTTTCTCTCTATACTTAGTCGCTATAAAATGATGAAGAACGCCGTTTACCGCACCTTCCTATCGCAT